>OW679196.1:107583190-107754369 GCA_940337035.1 Agriotes lineatus | reverse complement strand
TAAGACACCACTAGCACAGATTAAATAAAAAGGATATGTACAAGAGTTCCTTGTCTCAACGAATTATTGATGCTTTCTCACGAAATATTTGCTTATGCAACCCATATTACACACTTACGATTATTGCGATAAGGTTGAATCTCTTCACGTTATATGCTCTTTGCTATTACTGCAGTTTATGGCCCACTCAGACATAGACTGATAAAAGACCAACAAGTATTCTTTGACACACTGGGACTGTAATATATAATTACACTAACAGCCAGTCTTATAAAGACCGCTAATCTGAAGTAAGTGTATTTTGTTGTTAAAATAAACAAAAGCGCATTTAAATTCGTAGATAGTTGACAGCTATCGAATGGTGCTGATGTAATTTTGGTACAATTAAAATTGACAAAAATATCAACAAAATGGATCCACGAAATGGATCTGTTAACTGGCCACCTCTTTCGTGCGATTTGACGTCTTTAGATAATTTTAGTTGAGGATATGTAAAGTCGCATGTCTAAGTCGATAAACCGGAAACAATTGAGCACTTGGAAGCCAACATTCGACGCGTTATTGCCGAAATACAACCTGATTTACTGCGAAGAGTGTGTGAAAATTGGACCTCCAGATTACGTCATGTACACGCCAGCCGCGACGGTCACATGCCCGAAATCATATTCAAACATAAATGCCATAAAATTATCTTTCAAATAAAGCCAATTTCATGGATATTAAAAACATTTTTCTGTATTTTATTTCAATTTAAAGTTCTATCACTCTAAAAAAACACCCTTTATAATTCGTGTAATGATTAGGTAATGATCAATGATCGTTTACTCGTTAAAACCGGAACAACAGGTTTCGGTTTTAACTCGAAAAAAAAATCATTGATAATAATCATTCCACTTGTTGTATTA
Source organism: Agriotes lineatus (assembly GCA_940337035.1). NCBI lineage: Eukaryota > Metazoa > Arthropoda > Insecta > Coleoptera > Elateridae > Agriotes > Agriotes lineatus. The sequence continues at coordinate 107,753,464 of OW679196.1, read as the reverse complement.
CAACTGAGAATATAATTGCGAATAGGAATAAGCTGTATTCGTTTTTGTTTATTTAAATCTGATTTCATTTGATCTGGAATCAATTTACTCCTGCATTTCTCGTTTTTCGTGTTTATTATATCGTATATCAACAATGACTGGATTTGTATCTCCTTAACCTAGTTTTATGTTTCGTTTGGAGATATGTGTTTAATTTATTATTTGAACAGCGTTTGTTTGATATCTTTTTTATCAGACTTGCATATCTGGATAATATTGGAATTTTGGGGTATGAAGAAAAATATCAAAAGAAAACTCATTAAGAGTTTTTCAAAAATACAAAAATATACAGAGCGTTATTTAAAAAATATCGAAATTATTATCGAAATTATTAAATTAGCAAATTGTGAGCAACCTGTACATTATTAATATCTAGAGCAATCATTTTACACTTGAAAGGTAATTCACAAAAATACATTTTGAGTAAAGTTTTCTTTCATTGAATTGGTTTCTGTAACTTACAGCAGCCGTCTGAAGTTCGGTATGTTTTGCATAAATCGTTAATATCCCTATAACAGTTGGCATTCAATTTAAAAAAGGTAAGTTTGTTTTGCAACACTTTTTTGAGCTACCCCGTATAATCAAAAATATTTTAGTAATATAGACCAACGTCAAACCTATAATTTTGATATACTTACTTAAACGATTTTTGTGTAATTCTCTTATAGTTATAGAAATATTTCCCCCTCCCCCCACGTTGCCGGGACTGTATAGTAATTTGGCGGTAGTTTCTCAGTTTGACTAGCCTTTTTACACAGTCTTTAAAAGTTTGACTTACGCCAAGTACGCTAGAGAATACTTTTCAGTAGGTACCTACTACCGGGTGACTATAAATGATTGAATTTTTTTTTCTTAGGTTGGCACTGTTTATGTTGGTGGCACTGTAAGTCTATGTCAAATTCAATGTTCGCAGGTTAGGTTTTGCGTCATTCTATGTCAAAACTGAGGCAAAACCTAACCTGCTAACCTCGCATTTGACATAGACTTACAGTTCCACCAACATAGACAGTGCCAACCTAATAAAAAAAATTTCAATCATTTATAGTCACTCGGTATTTATAATATCGCAAATATTTGCATTTTGTCTGCCTCCCCTATTAAGATATCTCACTTCTCACTGCTCTTGTTGGAATGTTGGATACTCTTTAAAATTATAATCTTGAAGTCCCAATTAACTATGAATACCCTAAATTAGAATGAAGGTATTTGTTTTAGTATTAATCCTTACACAATTTTCGAAACAGTGGTAATTTCAAACTAGAAAGCTATTAATCGAGTCTTATGGAGTCATAAATCTACTTCTAGGCATTATCAATAATTTAATCATAATAAATATTAATGTACAGTGGCTCAGTATATTGATTTTTGAAGAATTCTGCTAGACCGTTGTATATTTTCTAACAAAATTCGCTAGATGGCAGCATAGATGTTCGCATCGTGAGCCACTCTTGAATCGCCTACAAGTGCACAGCATTGTCAAATGGGCAAAGGTTCCTGCGAATCGGGAAATCTAAGTATAAACCAGATTTAGACAAATTTCAATAGACTTTTAAATTTTGTATAGTTATTTGTTTGTCATACATGACCCAATTAATAGCATATATTTCTTAAAATGTGTGTTTGAAATGTATCAACTCCGACCGGTCAAAAGTTGGCAACGTCGCACCGTTCATTGGCCTACTGTTTTCCTCGGGCAATTTTGTTGGCTGTTCAAATTGTCAGTGCAGTTTTGTCACCGGTGGTGAGTGGAGTGTTTGTTGTGATTGAACTGGCCAAAACATTACGCGCGTTTCCGATTTGCATTTCCGACCAAATCATGTGTTGCACGTTCTAAGCTGTACCCGAACAATGTGACGTCTGTTTGCTCCAGCGAGATATTTGGTGAGTATAACCCTACTTTTTCATGTCAAACTTACATGTTATTTTTGATGTAACGGTGTTGGTGTTAGATAATTGGGAGGAAAGGATGTGCATGTGCATGTGAGAACGTTGTTTTGATGTCATCCTGTTGTGTTTTAAAGAGTGGACACGAAATGTCAGTCACGTGTAGCATATTTGAAAGTCGTGTTGTGTTAAAAAATTGTGGTGCTTGATAGTGACACTAATTAATAATGTCTGTGGGCAACACACGTGTAGTCAGTCGCTGCAAATGACTTCATTAGGTGTTAGTTAGGCTGATTTTCAATTGCGCGAAGTGAGTGATAAGTCCAATTAATGAATCAGATCTGCACAGCAATTTTTCCACTTAAACGAGCCTGCGTTCTCGAATTAATGCATTCGAGCCGCGGCCAATTTTAATTGCATTCTCACAGCACAAAGGTGGCGAAATCTGCCGTACAATCAAACCGCTACTTAAAATTTGAAGGTCGACTTACAATGGGAAATGCTCCTTGTTTCATTAAAGGTTGTAGTAACAAGACGTGGAAAAGTAGGGGGAAATAGGAGCACCGTTTTACAAATCCCCTTTTTAAGCGTCGAATAGGACCACCCAAGATTTAAAGGTAGATTTTTCATTCACTTTCATTGAACTTGGTTGTTCTTATTTTGACTAATTTAGTGTGTAAACAGATATTACTAATAAGATTTTGAACCAAGGTCAGAGTCACATCGCGTAATCAATGTTATTTATATCAGGTGGTTCGATTTGGCTTTATCGCTAGTTACTGCTTGACAACGCACCACATCATGTACGTTACGATTAGGTCTTTTATCTGTTTCTAACACAAGCATCATATTCACCTTTTTAGCAGTTTTAAGGGTAACAGTGAGAAAGACAACTGTGACTGTCCCTTTAAAGTTTAAAAGGACGACCTCCAAGTGAAATTTTTACTATTCCACATTCCACTATTCAGTTCCAAAAAAATTTTGAATTTTTGCAAGTTAGGAAGCACGAAGTAAGAAGCGAAAGTACTTAGCTTGCGACGCTCCCAGGAAGGAGGTCACAGTTCCATTGCACATCGGCCCCGGCGTTTCGTCATCGCTTCCCAGCACGCCGGACGTCGTTTCCATTTTAAGTGACCCTCCGTTTGTTCTTCCCGAAGCGTTATGAGGTGCTTTTTACATGCCGTGCAATAACTCCCTGCCAGCAAAGCGCCTGCATGATTTTGCCGAGCAACCCTAAGCATTCTCGGGGTTCCAAGGGCGAAGTGATGAAAAATCCCCGCTCTCTGGGGGGCTGAACGCCGTCGGGAAATGTTTCCTCAAATGCTGGAATATAATGGCCAAATATAAATATTGGCCGCTTCAGTTTAAAACTGTGGGATTTGTTTTCGTTTTGTGGATGATAGATCATCCATTATTATTGTTTTGTTGTTGTCGAGGGCAAGTTTTCCCCAAGGATCTTCGCTTTAAAAACACGAAGTGCTACTGAATGGGGTTATTAGTGACCTATGGTCACATACAACGTGTTCACAATAATATTGAACTGTATGGACATCTCAATAAGAGTTATTTATATGTACGAAAACTTATTTTAAACAGTTTTGCCCTATTAAAAACAAGAAAAGGCGTACGTTCTGTTACTCTATTGCCATTTTGGTGAGTAAGGGCCAGTTCAGACACTAAACATTTTTAAAATAGTCTGGCATTCGGGCACTGTAATAGATATTAACGATACAAGTTTGGTTATGAGCATCTTAACCCAACGAGTTTGATTGCCAAAACGAGGCGGTGAGCCGAGTTTTGTGGCAATCATACGAGTTTCGTTATGTGCCATAAGCAAACGTGTATTGTTCAATATTTTATCTTCATCAATAAACTCTGGTTCGATGTATTTTTTTATATAAAAAGAGTGCGGTAATATTCATTACCGCACTGAGTGCGGTAATATCTATCCAGCTCTTAACGATACTAACATTAATTTGGTTAAGAGTCTATAACAACATCGATGAAGATAATAGTAATTAATGTATTTAGAGGGGTAATCCAGTCTTAACATTCGTGCATATTTTTGGTAATTTATGTGAGAAATGTGTAGACGGTTAACTCTCGAAATGCGTTCATTAGTTTATTGTTCATTGAGGCAATAATTATGAATCAATAATAATTACTAAAACTGCTAAATCGAAATCAGTGTTTAACATGATCGCGTCCTTGAATGTTAAGATACATTTAACATGCATCCACTCATTCATGTATGCATGTTAAATAAGTGGATGCATGTTAAATGTATCTTAACATTCGAGGACGCGATCATGTTTAACACTGCTTAACATTTCAATGAACAATAAAAATATAAAATAGGAACGATAACGACAAAGTTCAAAACCAAACTGAAACTAAACTCTAATATTAGGGGTAAAAATCAGGGTTGGCAAGATTCCAAATTTTTGAAAAAACCCACCTGATAAAACGTGCGGATTCTAGACTAAATGTGGGTTTTTTTTTAAATACAAAGAAAAATATTTTAAAGCTGTAAGTGGTTTCAAATCTTCCATTAATAACAATTTCAATCATTTAGTAAATCATGATTTTTTTCAAACTAGAGGTTTCTGCAGAAATGTCCGTTATTGTGTCTTATAAACCAGAAAAAGTGGTTTTCGAATTGTCTGTCTGTCAGTTTGTGAGTCTGCGTCTATTGGACTGTTTGGGTTCTCTCTTCAGCCCAGACGGTGTAATAATGAAACAGTCTGAAAATTGATATCATGTCTGATATAAATTCAGAGATCCCAGTGAGTTTTGGTTAAAATGGGTCAACCGGAAGTGCTACTTGACTCTTATATTTTTCCCGGTTTGCGGAGAAATTTTATGTTCCTAATAGAAATTAAATTTCATGGAACAAGATCTTATGTTATGCAATTATCCATAATTTTCGTTTGAATAGCTGTTTTGTAGAAAGTTTTGGAAAAATGGCAAAATTATATTTTTTAAAGATTTTCTGGAAGCCCAAAAATTAATGGGAATATATATATTTTAACACTTTATTAGATATATATTTCGTAATTGTCTATAATAGAAATTAAATTTCATGGAACAAGATCTTATGTTATGCAATTATCCATAATTTTCGTTTGAATAGCTGTTTTGTAGAAAGTTTTGGAAAAATGGCAAAATTATATTTTTTAAAGATTTTCTGGAAGCCCAAAAATTAATGGGAATATATATATTTTAACACTTTATTAGATATATATTTCGTAATTGTCTATAACTTTTGTTAAAAACATTTGTTTTTTGTAAAACGTATAGTTTTTGAAAAAATTGAAAAATTAAAATCTTTTACACAAATAATGGATAGTAATTTACGATGCAAGTAACGTTATCAAGCTTTTTACATTACGAGAGAATAGTTTGAATGAACGAGCGACGTTAGGAGCGAGTTCTTTAAAATTCTCGTGTAATGTAGAAAGCAGATAACGTTACGTATATCGTAACACGGTTTATTTTATGCTAAAATACTAATCTTTTTAAAAAATAGGAAAATGGTTATTAATGACACTTACAACAGCGAGTGGTGGTATCACTAGTAAGATAAAAACTCAATACTGTATTGTTGGCAGCACTATCAGGTTATGTTAAATTTGAGATTTTCAGGTAAAGTTTTCCGTCAGTTTGTGTCAAATAACAAACAAAACCTAACTTGCTAACATCGAATTTGACATAGACTAACAATACACTTCAGTGCTGCCAACATGTGATTAAATGCTAATAAAGTATCGTTATGTTATTTTTCTTAACAACACTTGTGCTGTTAAATGCATCTTAACGCAACTCGCTGCTAAAGAGTTCTTGTCATAATAACATAATAGGATAAAATAAATATGTTTTTAACTGTTTCAATATTGCGTAATTAACGATAACTGTTGTCAATTTTTTTTCAAGAAATATAATGTTTGGAAGTCGCAAAATTAAGTTTTTACAAGCAGTGAAAAAAGTAGTGTGATGACCACACCTAATTTTTTGTAAAAAGAAGTATTGGATTCACCCCAAACATTCGAAATTTGGTTTTCAGTAGATCTTCACGTTTTAAAGTCCCCTGAACCCAAAAAACATGCTTTTGTTCATTGGTCTGTCTGCCAGTCTGTGTGTGTGGCTGTGAGTGAACAGAATATTTCAAATTCCAAAAGAGATATGACGTTCAAACTTCATATATACTATCTAGATGCGACAGCAAGCTTTAGAAGAAAATCGCATATTAACCATAAGTATGGTGTTTACTCTAGTGAGTTTATCACTTTTATTCGATTTTTGCAAAAACGGCTCTTAACGATTTTTTTCAAAATTTACATTTTTAATGTGTATGGATGAGAGGTAGGTGATTTTCCAGTTGAATACCTCTATAATGTTTTTTTTAAGTTAACTTCAACTAACTCTATTTTGTACGGTTTCTGTAGAGTTTGTAAATTTTGAAAATGCTTGACAAATTCTTAAAAATAAAAAAACGCATTTTTAATTATAAAAGCACTATAAAAGGAAGTTGTGTGCGTGTATCACACCAGATTTTTTACACTGGGAAATCATTGAATGACAGTGGAAACCCCTTACTGCAAAACATAATTTGATAAAGCTACTTTATCCGCAAACATCACAAAAGTGACAACTTATGTGTCTTTATTGACAAGGTAAAATTGTCACTTTATCTGATTAAGCAGATAAAATAGTAACTTTTGCGTACTTTATGTGCCTAATCACACAAAATACAAAACTCAAACATTTCAGCGAAATCATTTATTAATATTTATTGTAAAAGTAGAATTACTTGTATCGGAAAAATTGTCTTGGGTATTACGATTATTTTATTCATTTACTGGCTAATAATTAGTATGACTCTTTACCAATTTTTAATTTATCTGAATACGTTTGCGGATAAAATAGTGTATGCTATTCGGTGTAAAAGTGACTTTAGCTGAATTATTTGCCTCACTAACTTTCGGCTTAATAAACTTCAGCTTCGCCACATAAAGTATCACTTTTACTCTTAATACCATAATCTACTATTAAGTATAAGTACGTATAGGGCGTTCAGTAAACATAAAAACATTTGAATTTTTTTGAAGTTGGCATGTGCATATAACTTTTGTACTAGGGATTTTGTAGTTTGTTATGCAAAGGTTTCCACACCTGTATAAAGACACCTTTGAATTTAAAAATGACAATTATTATTTCTCATTGTCAGTGTCAAAGTAGATATTTTTCTGGAAATTTTCACCTAACTTTTATAAAATTTAATAAAAATACGCTACGTTAATAGTATACAATACAGTATTTGTATAATACCCTTAAAAGTAGTTATTTACAGCATTTATGACAGATGGTAAGTAAATGTCACACCATTAACCTATTTGTTTTAGTAACTTTTTGGAAGTACATTCCTAGAGAAAGGTGAATTTTGGAATTACACTCCTGAAATTGTGGAAATCAAAGGTCACTTTGTGTTTTTATGTTTACTGAGCAGACTATACAACCCTATTTACATGATTTTACATGTTTAAAGAATGTTTACTTCTATATTTGTTGGTAAATTGCTTTTTACCTAACAATAAAAATCAATATTTATCAGATTTTTACATAAGATAACTAAATGTAAAAAACAGTGAATTTATCTAAAACCCAAAAAACAACCGAAGAATTAAAAAAACCCAAAAAAAAACAGTGGGCAGATAATTTCTAAAAAAAACGGGTTTCTGCCAACCTTGGTAAAAATACATTGCAAATGGTGGATTTTTCCAACTGTTGTAAATAATAATCCTAGTGAATGATAAAATTCCTATAATGAATGGTTTATTGTTTCTCTGCAGGTAGGTGCTGTGACTTTCAAGGGTGGGTTCAGATCTAGTTAAACTTTTACTGCAATACAAGACAGGATTTTCTGTCTGTACTTACTCGGAAACTGCATTTCTAGGAGAACGAAATTAGTACTTTCGGGCAGTCTTTAGGGGCTTTTAGGATTTATTGTTTTAAAAATAGAACTAAACAGACGTTTATACCTAAAAATGGCATTTATGTAGAAAAGCGACTTAAACAAGTATTTTCCGGCTTTTTAGGCATGTTGTCTAAACTTCCGGTCTTTAAGAACTTATGAGTAATCCTTTGCAGGACCAAGATATTTTTGGTATCAAGTTGAACCAAGGTGGGTAAAAATTACCAAACGTTTTTTCAGTGAGTAACAATTTTTTATTCAAAAATAGATTTGATATGAATATGTTTTTTCCCTGAGGTTGACATGTTTACAAACTGAGAGTCTCTGGGACGTTGGTAGGCGAGTGGCAATCGCCGCTGCAACCGGGGTCACAGTGAAAAGGCGGATCGCTCGAGCCGGAGCGGGCGAGAGTTCGACTCCCGGCACTGGCGGTCTGGATTTTCACTTAATTAAGGTTTAGGTTTAAAAGTGACGCCCGCGCCCCCTGAAGTAATGCGTAAGCGGTTCGAGGGGGCAACGGTAGCCGTTAGGTAAAAAAAAAACTTAGGGTCCTAGGGAGTTATGAGTAGCTTTTCATATTATGTATCTCTGATGAAAATGAACAATCATGTTGCTAGCAAATAAATAATATAAAGACTTTCTAGATTTGTAGCAAATTAATAATAATACTTATTATATAGGCACACCTTAAACAGTGTATGGTGCTTTCTGCATATACATACTTTTTTTGGCATTTACAGCAAGTAATTGTTCTTTTTGATAACTTGTTTGCTTATCTTTTGGTTTCCAGACGGTGCAGTTTTCAACAAAAATGGCATCTACCTTTGGTAACGTAATATGGAGCTTCAGTTACTCTTTGTAGTTGCAACATTTTCTCCAGCAGGTTTTCCATGGCTAGTATGATGTATAAATGTAAACCTCTAACGTTTTCTGATCTTTGTTCCACATTTAGTAACAGCAAAGCAAGTCCAAGTTCCTGTAGAAATATGTGTCGACGATGGGTCTTCTTTTTATTCCGTTCTGGAGATTTATATAAAAACAAAGAATATGCATTGAGTGCTGCTATACCGGTTAACAATGAGACTAGGGCCATACTTATATCTGCTTTATTCATGAATCCATTTGGATAAAATTTTATACCAAGATACTAGACATAATTTCAGATTGGCCGATAGATATAGTCAAAATAGCTGACTTCCGGTTTTACCGGAAATGATACCAACTTTGATTTTTTAAATAGAACACCCTGTATATTTTATGTTTTTCTGAATCTACAAGTCAAACTACATATAATAGACTTGCCAAATTGAAAAATTGTAAAAATCTGTTCTAATTGACTCTAGCAACTCTTAATAATAGCTATTTTATCAATAAGGTCAATAACAAACCTTGAATAAAAGAATATAATTTGCTAAACTTGTTTTTTAAGAAAGTCACTTTTTTTAAATGGCATCTACTAAGGGCCATCTTGCCATTAGATAGAAAATGTAATTACAATCTAACGATATGCATCATTCACTACTTTAACTTTATCTGAAACTGAAAATTAATTAAATAATTATTTTTTTAAATCTATTTCCGGTGAAACCGAAAGTGACTCTAACTTTGGTTATTTAAATAAATCACTATATATGTTTTGTGTTTCGGAATCTACGTCTCAAATTACATACAACAGTGTTGCCAAATTTGCTTAGGTATTATTAGTTATTACAAACTAAACATGGCCGGATAGGCCAGATGCAGGATAGTAACCGGATATCTGTTGCAAGTATAATATTTATAGTTCGCTATATTTTACTTCGGTATTATTTGCCGAAGTATGTATTAACTTTCGAGTCCAAGCAGTTTTTCTAATTTGCCAATTTTGTGGCAACCGCTCAATCATTCACAACCAAACTAAAATTGAATAAAAGATATCATGAAACTGCATAACTTTTGTGCAGACAGCAAACGCTTTCCGGTGAAAGGAACGTCGGAAAATGCATTTCAGCGAAGGTGTCCCGCTGGTTGGATGTAAACATTATATCTTTGTATTCACGATACCAGTAATAGCCGTTAAGCGGCCGCGTAACGACGGTGCACGTTGGTGTAATGGTATAGAGTTGGGCTGCTAAGCTTAAGGTCACGAGTTCGTAATTGGGTACGGAATGTATTTTTTTATTATGATTGAAGGATTCAGATACAGATTTCTATCCATTGACACCTTTAAATGTGAGATGCCACATTATAGGCATTTTCCGCCTTTACACTGAAAGTACCGTTTTAACAGATTACGAAGTTGAAACGAATATGCCATAAGGAAAAGGCGTCGCAAATACGCATGTCATAAGCCACTTCATTCCAACACTGTGCCGAAGTATTAACAAGGCGCTTGCATCTTCTTATCTTGTTTTTAGTAATGTTTTGTTTGGTTATGTAAATAATCTTGAGGATGACGAAATAAAATTGTCAAAACGTCGACAGCATAGATTTCGACTCGAATTTTTAGAAATCCTGACCGCAATTCCTAAAATACCTCTTCTACGTTACACTACACGGTCGTTAATACAAAATCTTGAAGATAATTTAAAATTGCGGAAATTTTTGTAATAAAATGAACATTTTATTTATATAAAATACATCGTGAGAGAGTAGTCTATGTATATGAAAAATAAATAAATATATTATATCTTTTACTTAACAAAAATATTAACATCTTATATTATAAGAGCTGATGCCGCCGGCCGACCGACCGTAAGCACTGGCGCGCGCACATGCCGATCGTAAGCACAAGTGGCGACGCAGCAAGCATTTGTATTGTTAACGCTGGCAGGGCCGGACGTCGGCTGGCTACCAGCTTAAGCAAGCATTTTTATTGTTAACCGTTTCTTTACGCTGACAGGGCCAGACGTAGGCTGGCCAACGCGTTCTAGTATAGTTATACTGATTTTCAAAAATCTTGTATCTACGGTTATATCGAGGAGGTCCAGCCGTCTAATTCCAATGATCTGCTACCAATCAAATTAATTGGACCGTAGACGATGATATATTTATGTATATTAGCGATGAGCTGAGCTTTTACAAACTTTACTTCGTAGTACCCGTTTCTACCATCCTCAATTATGCGGCCAGTGAACCATGACTGCTCATAGAAATCAGCCTACTAGTTATTTAATTTTGAAGTCCTGCTGCACGTAAGACATCTGATTCGGAATGCAAACATTCTTGGAAACCATCAACCGAATGGAAATCGACAAGTGCCATGGTTCCAACATCCTCTGAGTCAAAGTTTGAAGTTGAGACACTGTTACTTTTTGGCGCTTTTTGTTGATGATTATAGAAGTTGAGGTTGGCTGTCTTTTCTTGTGGAGCGTTTTCCAGAATAAATCGCTCCAATCGATCGATACTAACTATTCCGTTTGATTGATCCAAAACCCAGCAGTATGAAAATGTTTTAATCATTGACCATTTATTACCAATGATGAGTTTTACATAAGGTGATTCTCCAAATAGACGTTGACTACTAACTTTTTCCGAGAAGGAAGAAGTTTCCGGTGTACTGCTTTTATCAAAAATTAATTCCAAAACCATATCATCCCCATTATTTATATTTGTTTTTACTAGATTTCTGTCATTTTTATTTTCTTCATCTTCGACTTCATTCTCGTTCGTAGCTTCGTTCTCGCTTGTGCCTACATGCTGCCCTTTGTAAGTCCAAAATTTTGATGAAATTTCAAGAAAGGAACATATGTATTTCCAATCATTGTCTTTTGCGTTGCTACCAAGTTGTTTCGTACCGGCTAAAGAATTTTGAAGGGTTTTTAGACTTCGGTCTTTATACTCAAATTAAGTATTTGTTCGTTAGTTGGTATATTTTCTTTATTAAGTTTATTTTTGAGCCTTTTCTCTTCTTTTGGAAACTTAATCGTCTCGCTGAGACCGTTGATAGTATCATTTATCGTTTTCATTTTCTCAATTCGATTCAACATGCCCCAGATCTTGCAGGTCGCAGTATAAGAGAGCTATCTAAGTCTCAACGCCCACCTAACTAACACTATAATATAACTCTAACTGCAGATGCGACTGATGATGAAGTGGACTCGGTGCGACGGCCGAAAACTTTTGTGTTATTTCTTCGGAAATTGGCGGGATCTTATCTGCCTGGCTGCCTTTAGTGGGGCAGCCCCGAATGTCGAAATTCTTCGAAGGATTATGACGTCCCTGAGTCATTAACAGGGACCGTTGCTACAATAATTGTTTAAAGTTTGCAAGATCTTTCCGCACTGATACACAGGTTCTCCCAAATAAATTAAACAAATTTCGGAAGGGGCGATGTCAGTATTTCTAATTTAATGTAAGGAAGAAGCAAGGTTGGCTATGATTTCACTAGAGCCGTAATTGTTTTTTTTTATATGAAATGGTTGTAAAGTTTGTGGTAATTTAAGGTACATTTCTACAGTTTAATATAAACAGCAAAGCTCTGCTACATATACCACGTGCAAGAATATTTACGAAGAATATACATACATAATGTATGGTTTTAATTGGAGTTACTACAGGCGTAATTGTTATTACTGAAGCGATAGCTTTATTTACGATCTAACTTAGATGACCAGTTAACCTTGTGAAATAGTTATGATTATGACTACCTATATTTTATTGTGAGCTCTAGACATAATGTAATTAATTACATTATTGCAGTGGTGCAGTTTATCCGAATACACGGTTAGATTTGCCCCAGTTGCTGCACCCTGCTACAATATAATTTCGAATTTCCTAATTGGTCCACTAACATAAACAGCTCTCGATCGATAGCTTGTATTAAACGCATCCACTCCTGTATCATAAGTGCAGCAGTGTTGAAAAATTTACTAGTTTCAAAACGAGCCAAAGAGGAGGAACTGTAGAATATAGGGTGCCAACAGGTCTGGATGCGCTTGGTATTTTCCAAGCTTTGACATGTTCGAGGGTTAAATAAGGCGTTCCGTATCACAAATGTTGGCATACTATTGTTAAAAAAAAGAGTGGTTGTGCTCAAAATGTATACAATAAGCGTAAGAGTAATGTACTGTTCTGCTTGTCTATACATTAAAAACGCTACAACACATTTAGCCATTTACAACATATCTAAAAGCGCGAATGCGTATAAGTATGCGTATATTTATTTGCATTTAATATTTACTGGCCAACAATGCACCTTCTACCCAATTTAGGTTGTGCAACCGTATGATGTTACTGCTTAAAACCTCTACAAAGAAGAGAGACCGATGCTCCAGCAGTTCAAAGGCTGACGACGACTATATTCTAGTGGTTAAACAGAACAATTGATGTGCAACAATACTCAATCAAATAGTCTGCTTTATGTACGAGCTGTTGTTCTCTAAGCTTACTCGTTAGTTTTGGAGGTAATAGTTACTTAATTTGTGGATTGTGTATGTGCACTTTAAGCGTGTGATTGTATTTTACACAGTAATTTTCAATGTTTCGTAGTAATGAGACATAATTGTTTCATTTTGCAACTAAAGATGATGCATCGACTGTCAGGGCCAACACGGAAAGTAGATTGATGTGCTCCTCAGCTGCATACATAAGATCAAACAGCATTATCTTCTCTTGGTATTCGTTGATTTATCCATAGAAAATTTTGTATGTATTTGAATAATTTTTGAAGAACTAAATCAACGCCCTTCGTCATGGATGACATTTTTATAGTAACGTAGTGTTACAAGTTTGCTTTCTATAAGCAGTAAATCATTACTGTCATTAATCCAATCATAATCTTTAGTCCCTTTCACCTTTCGGTGTCGAGGAACATTCAAACAGCACGGGAAGTGCAACGGAGGTAATGGGTTGCAAGCGACTTGCATTATGCTCCCCCGTATTTAAAAACAACATGTTCCTCAAACCTTAATCTAACTTAAAGCTACCTTAACTAATGAATTCAAAAATATCGCCGCTCAGGTTTGAATCATTATCCAGCTGGTTGCTAAGCAGGCTGGTTACCCACTCATCCACCCAAGCGACCGGGAAAGCTTTATCGTTATAACAAATTGTTCACGTGGGTGTATAGCTGTATATGACAACAGGTAGATACTTTCATTACCTATTCTAATTGTTTATTCTAAAAAGAGACATGCTCAGTATTTTTGTGTAATAATTTTTTAATTGTTTTGAGCTAAAGTGTGCAACTATCTTGCGACAATACTTAGTTCTTTTTAATGAATGTAAAAGAGAATGCTATTTAAAATGAAAGAGTTACTCAGTACAGTGGATACCGTGAGATTAAAAAAAAATGATTCTGAACAGGCCTTGATATGTGTTATACGATTGACAGTACTGAAGTATTGCCAGTCTATGTAAAATTCGAGATTAAAAGGTTAGATTTTGTTTGTTGTTTGACACAGACTGACGTAAAACTTAACCTGCAAATCTCGAATTTGACATAGACTGACAATACACTTCAGTACTGTCAAACGTATAACACATATCAAGGCCTGCTCAGAATCATTTTTTTTATCTCACGGTACAACTCTGTAATGAAAAACAAATATAGTAGACTATTATGGCCATGCTTTTCTAAAGATCATTTTGTAAAATAGACACTTAACACCCGCGCGTGGTAGTGTGTTTCCTTCTTCCACCACCTCGTGGATTTTTGTTGTGCCTTTTTCTGACTGTCGTAGTTGTCCTTGTACTTTCTTTTTCTTGATGTTACGTTGTAACGCTAGCATCTGCATAAATTTATAAAAGAAACATTAAAAATGTATTAAATTTATTCCTCGCTTATTTAAGCGTTATCAGACGTTGCACCTATCCGGCGTTCGGTTTTATGATAACGTGAAGGCTCCCGCTATACGCAAAATTGCGCTGAAGTATCGACCGCGTCGTTTCCCACTCCATGTTCTCCCAGATCCGCTTTAGCGATAAAGCCGCTAGAAGGGTAAGTACTTCCGCGACCAGTTAACTTCACTTGAGATGACCTGTCCTGTCTAGTCTCCAACTTGAGATTTCTCCCCCTTGAGTCCACCAGTCCTGATTCTGTCTAGTCCCAAACTTGAGTCTCTGGACTTCTCTGATCCTCTCCAAACGTTTAAATTGTGGCAGTGTCCTTCTGCCTCTTAAACGTCGTGTCCACCAGAACCTGACCTGACCTAACCTAGGCGTTTAAATTATGGCAGTGTTTCTGCTTCTTAAACGTATTTCCTGATGATTATAATCCCTGCAACTGCAATCTACGAGAATATTAACATCCCAATATTCACTGCATCGATATGAACTTTATTGTACGCCCCGCCGGAAAACGGCGCGAATAAATTAACTGTGGCAATTAACTTACCTGCAAGGACTACCAAATACGTACTACGCCGCCTTCCTGTAGCTGTCCGCAAGGACCGAACTGTCAAACTAATTTTCCGGTGAAAAATTTGCAAATTTCACTTGCAGGATTACCCGGGAACAGCGCATTGTCTTCCATAAGTGCGATCACCAGCTACATCGGCCCGTTCACACCCCAGGAGGCACAGGTATCGCTTACATCAGCGTAATTTATGCGTTTAATTCCAGCCCCGTGAAAATACATAACACTGGGATTTGGAGATCATCCGGCCGAGACATTCGCTCTACCGGCCGGACCGTTGTCTCTGAGACGGCTGCGTTCCGAAATTACCTCGGCCGCTTGGTACATCACGCGCTGCAACCGTCGGCCATACAGCTCTGTTAGAAGGGTTGCAGATCACCAAGAAGTAACGAAACCCGAACCCCCCCTCCCAGAGGAAATTGTTATTTTTATAATATACATTTCAGTTAATTCTAAAATGACGGATTAATGTGTATTCTAGTTACCGACAATATATTTATGGTATTTATCTGGTGTTTTCCTGATTATATATATTTGAGTTTGATCGAACCCTACCTCCGACTGAGGCAACCTGAGGTATAAATTTATAACGTAAGGGGGTGAAACGTTACAACGTAATCCACGGAAAGTATTTTTTGAAAGTTATACAGTATTTAGTAACAAAAATTTTGTGTGACCAGACTTAGCCTGAACCCACGTAATTTATGTGTAGGCTATATTTTAGACGAGGTATCCCACTATACAATTTTAATATTCAAAATATGTTAATATGTAGAATTTAATTTTAAACCTGGGTTTTTGTTAGCTTCCGATGGTATTATATTCTGGAGTAAACAATGTTATTCATAACAAAATAGTTTCATGTAAGTACAGAATAGTTATTTATGTGTTAGGGCGTAATCAATAGATTATAGCACGAGGGGAGATTTAAAGCGCCACGCTAAGCGGAGAGCTTTAAATTTCTCCAGAGCTGTAGTCGTGATTAGGCACGTGGTACACATCAGGTTTTATTTTATTTTGTTTTTCAAAATGGACAAAATTCAATGATTCAGTAATTTGGCTACAGACTACTGTGTCATCGTTGTGCTGGTGCTGTGAATTTTTGGTGTACGGTGGTCTCTATGCAGATTGTTGGTGTTGCTATACTATATTAATGGTGCTTGTTATACTGCTTAGCAACTTTATAGGCCCTAGGACCATAAAAGCAATTTTAGGTCCGCTATCGAGGGCCAATAAACAAGATTTTGGTTCGAAAATGAAAGAAAATCATTTTATAGTATTTTTAACGATAACCTTTAAATTTAGGACAAATAATGAACTTATCTCATTAGATACGTTTTTGTTTATTTCGCAGTCATGATGCAATATGTTTATTTCCAACTGCATATTGATGTTTCTCATAACTGTTAGACATAGTTATCGTGTTATCATTTATGTGACCTCATGCATTTTTAATAATTTAACTTTTAATTTACAATTTCTGTTGTAGCCAGAACATGTAGACACCTATTTTGAATATTGTTTTCAATAGAAGCGATTGAATATAGGTTCATATCCAGCCAGGGCCGGACTGGCGAAAAAACTCAAGCCGGGAAAACAAGAACAAGGCGGGCCAATAGGGTTGCAAGGTGGTCCGTGGGACACCCCCCCCCCCTTCCCCGGGAGAAAAACATTCAAATGTTTACTCTTACAGACGCAATTTTATCGCATTCTAAGAACTATTAAACTCACCAACACTTGAAGGCCAACTTATTTGAAGAGAAATCCATTCATCGATCTTAAGCATTGGCGCAGCAAATGTGTTAATAACTCTTCACTCTTTGATTAAATCGTTCACAGTTCAAAGAAGAAACAGTGAAAATGCAACTCGTTTTATATGCACAAAACATATACATGCACAAACGACAATAAGTGAATAACTCATTATAAACAAATATGGGCTTAATCGCAATACAGTAGAATATATAATATTAGTATGTTTTTAAAAGAGTAACATTTTTTTTAGAAATCAAATTTATAATTTTAGCATTGTCCAGATCACTTATAACACTATCTCCTACACTTACAAACCATGATGTTAGACGTGGCAACATTGTATCTCTGGTAGTTGGTGGTCCTAAATTACAGTACTCCAATTTGAAATTTTGCTTTTATAAAGCACAGTTTTACTCTGTAATTAATAAAAGATAGCTTCTCTAATTGTGACAAATTTATTTACATACTCAAGTAACAGTATATTTATAAAAACAACTTAACCTATGTAACTCACGGATAAAAGAACATTTCTGTAACACCTAATTATTTTAAAGTTTGCAATTTTCTATACACTACTGCTGATTGAGAGTACAACATATATGCAAAAGCTATGGTGGTGCTACTGTAAATAACCTTGAACATAATATACTTATCTGCTCGGTAACATCTAAATTTGTGTGACATAAAAATGTGTTCCATAAAGTTCGAAAAATTGCTGATGTCATCATTTAAAAACACTAACTTTTTGTGCATGTCTTTCCAACATTTGTTTTCTTCTACATTCAGGATTTGTCCATTTCTGAGGCACTTTTCACGACAAATATGCTGATAAATTTGGAAATATGCTTGGGACATCATTATCAGATAATCGAGGGTAATGCAGCATCAGCTTCTGCAGTTCCCCACTCTAACGCTTTTAAATTTCTTTTCTATTAAAATGTATTTCACACACGACAGCACTTTTTGTTGGGGTCTAATGTTCTCGTGGCATTGTATGAAGCTATGCTTTCGTTCGGATCTCGTCCATTGGAAAAGAAATGTTGTTATAGTTTGCATACGATTTTCTTTTAAAGTACTGTCGTAGTTGGTACACAGCATCTTCGTGGCATTCGAAATATAAGATTAAAAGTTAGAAGGAATGCGCTAAAAATGAGGTTATGTTGTTACCATTGTTGTATTTCAGTGAAATACTGAATAAAAAACCCATAAATACTACCAGAAATTTTAGTTTCACTTATCACGAACAGTACAGTAATACAAATAAATTTCTTCAAACTTACAGTAGTCCAACATATTAATATTTAATCACATGCCGCATTTGAGCGGACATTTATAAATAAATAGTACAGAGTTTAGCCTACCAGCAGTGTTGCCAAATCTCCAACAGCATGGCTTGTAAGTGTTGGAGGCACTGCTTATAATATCTCGTTCACACGTCATCAACATGAAAGCGTCTCGATGATCCTGACACAAACAACTGCGTAAACTGTTTTTAACATATTTCAAAATCGAAAAGACTCGTTCGCATGCAACTTGAGTGGTTGACAAAGTAAGTCTGCCTGGGGCAGGCCACCGGGAAATATCCCGGTGTCCCGGTGGGCCAGTCCGCCCCTGTACCCAGCTAATAACTAGATAGTCTAGATACGTTTCTGAAACTACAGCTAGCCGGTGTTGTCGTGCTTTTCGCAAATAAAATTTCCTTTACGTTTCGCTGATCATGAAATGAACTAGGTTTTATTTCCGACGATCACGAACCACCTGAAATCAGTAGTTTCACTGGACAACGACCGTGAAAGCTTTTGTTCGGAAAGAATTTGTTTAACTTTTGTCGCGAAATTTGACTTTTCTTTTGTCTAGTCCCGAAAAGGACACTTTACGACACCGTTGCTGAAACTGGCAGGTTGCGAGAGAAAGGAAAAAATGCATTTAAATAAATTCACGTTATGCTGAAATTTATTTAAATTATTATATTACATGTAAGCCTCTTTTTGTGCACTCGCCTACGGCTCGTTCTAGTAGTTTTATTTTTATACCCGAAATTGTAGTTTCCACACTGCTTATAAAGCATATGAAATCTGAAAACAATAATTATGTAAAGCGATTCCTTGCAAAGCGATGTAGCAACTGAAATTAACTTAATTAGCTAAAGAGATAAAAATACTATAATAGACAGTAAAATGTTTATAGGAAGTTGAACAATATGCGACATGGGTTTATAACGTGTACGAAATTGCAGAATGGATTGTAAACACTGACAATAACGTTTTAAAAAATTAATTGCACTTGGTATGGAACGCTTGGTGATTTTATCTATAGCAATAATTTTCCATTCTCGTAATATATATATTTTTTTGTAGGTCGAAACATGTTTCAGTTATTTATTTTAAAGCAGACGAACGTAGAGTGTGTATCCAGTGAAAATCGTATGTTAGCTTGCTAATTTGTGCAAACAAGTTTTGATAAAAATGCAGTCCCGTGCTCAAATTGAAGTAACGGTAATAAGATGATCGCGGACAGGTCCGAGTTTTGCTAGGTGGGATTGTAGCCTCATAAAGTGGAACGGTTTTTGTACATATGAAATGGCAGTCCAAGTTTTATACCGGAATTAAAGTATAGGTAACCAACGACATTTTATCTTGTTCAACAGTGCAGCAGAGGTAAAAATAACAATGTTCTAGCTTATTGAACGAGTAAATGTAATAGTACCCTCCAGGCTGTATTGCCAAAGGAAGGCTGGTATTATTTGCAAAATTAAGTTCGTTATCGAGGTGTGACGTAAGTTGTTTTGGTAGAAAATAAGTGTTATCAAATTTCCACTTTAACCTTTTGCGATAAAACCCTGTACTGAAATTTTACACTTGGATTTGCCGCAGCGAAGGTACTTTTTCCATTTGAAATTTTACACCGACGCGATCTCGTTGCTCAAGGGCGAAACCGATACTCTTTGAACTTGAGCTTCAGGTTCGATTTTTGCACCTTCTCTAAGCAATGCTTGGTTAATAAAGAGACGAATCAAAATCAACCCTCTGTTGGCAAGTTAATCCGGCAGTCCTTAAGGAACGACATCCTGTTCGTATAAAAGCCCTTAAAAGTTTAAGTTTAGTAGGAATTCGGTCAATAAAACGGGGTTGAATAAGACACCCCTTCTTTCGCGGGCTAGAAGTAGAGTTCCGCAAGGATGCAATGAGTTTCGCAATCGGCCGCTTTTATAGACCGGGCCCCTCTTAAATTTAGTTTTCAACAAGTGACGGTCGTTACAATCCGGAAATGCGAACAAGATAAATGGACGCGCCGCCCCAACTTAATTACACGCCGCTCGCTTTTCCAAAATTCCCCAAAATCAGGCCGAAATGAAGTTTTGCACGCAATTTCGCCTTTGTTTCCCGAAACTACAGCGGTCAGGGGTGAGAAGTTGCATCTGAATTTGAAAATGTGCATTTTTCAACGAGTTAAGTGTCGAATATTTTATTGAAAATGTCTATAAACAAGTATTTACAAATGTTCATTGAATATCTTGCGTTTGTACCTTAAAAACATCGTAGGTGATTAGTGGCTTAGAAAAGCCAAAGCGTCACTTTCTTCTACATGATAGATGACAGCTTATAAATGCACTTGCAAAGTACAAGGGCCACTCCGAAAATGTTAATACTCGTATTTAAGATTGAGATATTTCTTTCTAGAATTAATCTACTTAATTTACGTTTTTTTCACGAATCAAAAGCTGCACAACATTTTTTCCTCTTGTATTCAGATATGGGATGTGTTGCCTACTTAATTATTTGAATTGATATGAATATAATTAATTCGTCTGCTTTTCCACGTAACAGGCGGCAGCAGTGGTTGGTGCAGACCCCGCCTTTTCTTATTAATTTGAATTGTAATTAAACTTCAGCCCTCGCGTCTAGAGAACACAAGGGCTCTATTTACTGGCAACACCAGCTAACAGTTAGAAACGATTCGTTAAACTGCTCGTTTTTCAAAGCAAATGAACCGTCGAATGACGCAACGCTCTATATAACTGACCAACTGGCTAAATTCGAAGGTAACACAAATTTATAAGCTTTACCTGTTACACCAAGGGAGTCGTATTTGGTGTGAAAAAGCGATGTAGGTCAGCTTTAACATGATACAGATCAGTTCATTCTGGCTGACCTCTGGAAAAACTTATAGCTAAATTTAATCAAACATAGCAACTTAATCCTCCTTGCGACACCGACCGTTAAAAAAGTCTGTCAAGTTTTTTGGCTGAACCATTCTTGTTTGCCTAAAACTTTTGCATCATTTCTGTGTCCGAACCATTCCTGTGCGCTTAAAAGCCTGACAGCTTTTTTTTTCGCCGAACTGTCATGAGTTCACCCATAGTACGCAAGCATCTTCAAAGGACGAGCATTTTGAAGCTACTTCTACACCAGGTGGCTGAACCAAGTTTCGTTTCAGTCCAGGCCGAACACCCTGTTCAACCGGCAGTGCGCATCCTGGAGGCAGGGCCCCGTTGTTTACCAGCTCCACAGTCCTGTCCATGTTTAACCTCTTATCGCCTGGCATTACGCACCCTTTAGGAAGCCGAATCGTTGTTCATCCCCGCTTCCGCCACGTTCAGGCGTTCAGCCTGGAATCGCCGCTTCATAAAGAAACAAGAGCCACCGATACCGCTGTCAGCGGGTAATCAGGCACCGTATAACTTAGTTTGGAATTATTGTACAAATATATACATATCTATACCAACTAAATAAAATCACACATAATCAATCTGCGCTCCAGGGTTTTAATTAACGCCCCAACCCCAAGAAGCCGAGCTAAACAACTATATGTTACAAGGTTGGCGTACTTTAAAAACGTAACCGTTGTCTTCGAGGCATGCGAAGAAACATTGGCATTGTTTTGTGACTCAACAGTTGTAGTAACACATGAAAACTGTCTGTTCGCGGATGGTATAATTCTACGTGCAGTGAACGAAAAAGAGTTACACTTAGCAACTTATAAATTGCACAACCTTTGTCAAGATTTGGATCTCCAACTAATAATGGCCTTCAAAGGAAATTAACCAGTAAGTAAGGAGTAGGGAGTAAAATCGTCGTAAAATCAATGAAACACAGTAAGCATCGCATTTTCAGTATTGAGGATGTGAAGTGTCTGTAAACGTGATTACATTTGATATTTATGTTAGCTTGGGATGTTAGTTGCTGCTAATTTAAGTTACTTTATCTTGGGTATGATAGGATGAAGATAGAGGACACCTTTTCTTGAGGGACGAACATCTATCCACACTATTTTGGGGTCTGACTGCAGATGTTGAAGGTGATTACTTTCTGTTGTGTTATTTTGGGTTGATTATACTCTTGTCTTTTCTTCCTTAATTTTCTGGAGTTCCTTATTTTGAGAGTGAGATTTGCTTTTGTGTTGTAGGTTGGGTTGGATTTTACTTCTCGTATGCTGACGAGTTTTTGGGTTTTAGTGTTCTCGTTTAGAGAGTATTAGGGTTGAATGTTTCGGCTTTGTGATTGTGGTTAAAGATAAAAGGGAATGCTTGTGGAGAGTTTGTCTTTTGTTAGTGGTTCACGCCAGTCTAGTCACCTAGTTGCGAAGACAGCATTTTTGTGGCCATTCGCTCCGGTATATTTCAATTTCACCTAAATTTGGGTTGGCGATTTTTAGGACTTGCATCTTGGGATTGATTCCGAACTTCCTGCCTTTCGTTTATATTAATTTTGTGAATTTTGATAATTATGGCGTATATCAGGTTTTCTACGTCTTTACTTAATTTTTAGGATTTCGAGAAACATTGAACTGTTGGTAACTTTCGATATACAGTTGGTATCTTCTTTTGAAAGTTGCCAGTTTACAGGGGTTGTTTTGAAGATTATCGTGGTACCAGCTTTGAGAATGAGTATTATTCTCTAAAGCCGTGCGTAATCATGTTATTTGTTGTAATCTGACTGGTTAAACTAGGATCTCACGGTATTGAAGAAGCAACTAACCTTTTGGGGCCATCTTGCGCCTCAGGTATCCAACGTTTCGTTCTCCCCCTACGTTGCTTGACGCGTTCTGTATTTATTACAGCCCGTTTTCAGCCACCGTAAAGCCAGCGTCAAGTGAGTCTGTAACTTTCTTCCATTTTTAAACAAATGTGTGGTTTAGCCATGGGATCTAACGTATCACCTCTATTAGCGGAGATTTTCATGAATAACCTGGAAAACAACATTTATAATGAACCTCCCTTCATTCACAATATTATTTACTGGGGTAGGTATGTGGATGTACATCACAATATTAAATTCACTTTTGAAACTGAACACAACAGCTATTTACCTTTTCTTGATGTTTTGACTACAAAAAACAAAAGTTCTATTGTTAAATCTTTAAATTTTATTATTTATAGGAAGCCCAGTTGTACTGATCATACTATCCCTTACTCTTCCTTTTATCCCTTGTCCCATAAACTTGCCAATTTTTATTTAGACGTTTACTTTTCATTCGTATGTCCTCTTCAACTAATTTTACCTATTTATCATTAACTCCGACTAAAACAATTTCTTTGTCCATAAAAACATTCTATGTAAATATAATTTTCAAATTTCATTTTCTACTACCAATGCCCTTCAGAAATTGGTAGTCTTCAATAAAGATCCCAACGCTTTACTATAACGATGTGGTGTCTACCGTCTTAACTGTTTGTCGTGCGAATGTTTTTATATTGGTCAAACTGGACGTACTTTCAGAAAAAGAATTAAAGAACATTCCGCTTTTATCAGAAACAACAATTTTATAATCGACCAACCTATAAATCTTCTCTTGTTAATTACATTTTGGAGTCTAACCACAGTTTTGCTCCTCATAAAGATAAAAAAAATTTGTATATTGCTAATAAAGGTATTTTGTTGAATTTATTTGAAATTTTTGAAATGATGTCCAATAATAATGAAATCAGACTCAATGAAGCCACAGATTTCGATACTAATTACATTTTCTTGAATACAAAATAGTATGTTTTGGTAATTTTCTTGCTAATTCCGTCCGTTTCTTGGTTTTCTGTTTTGTCTTTAAATCTTTTGACTCCCTCTGGTAATTTCATTGTCATTTAATCTTGGGGTTTTTCGATTTTTAGGTTAGTTACCTTTGTATTTAACTTTATACTAAGTGCAGCCTTCATCAATGACTGTCACTCCTTAACTTTTCAAATTTTGATTAAATTTTTATGTATTAACCAGTACAACGATTTTTTATAATATAGTTTGCTGGTTAATTAGTTACTTTTCCATGTGGTGTGTTTTTTTAAACATTTTCTATCACGTTTTTAACTTCTGAAATTTTAACCTCACTTTTAACATGTGCTTCGACAACTTCCAATAGCAGTAAGTGATTGTCTTTATTATGTATATCATTGTTAACCATGTTAAACATGTCGCCACCCATAATTTTACGATAAATGTTCGTGGAGAAGACTGTTTAGTTTTCTTGCTTCATTTATTTTGTAAGTTACCGTCACCTGCAAGTGATTCTTTGAGTTCGTTCAATTAACAGTTAATTGGCGTTAATTCTCTTTTTGAATGTGATTTTACCTTTTGCCCATTCGATCGCATAGGACACTCTAGGGGGACATCCACTGCATGGTGCCTAGCCTAAGCCACCGAGCCGCCTTACCTCCTGAGTTTAGGCCCACCGTAAAATTAGGAATTTCTGCTTCGCTTAATCGCTTCCGCGTGCTTCTAAATAATAACATTGATATTCTTGCCATAACATTTTCGTGTTCTGTGGGAGAATTCAATCATTTACATGATTTTCTTTGAATATTTAGTGTTACGTGTTTTTATAGAATTAGTGTTATTTAATAATAATAATAAAGATAAAGGTTAAGTAACATCTGCTAACTATTATTTTTTGGAGATATTATATAGTTTTGATTTACGTCTCCATCTGTAGGTTTTCTAGTTTGAACTGATATAAGAGTCGGCAGACGCATTTGTTGTACACTTGGGCAACCCCAAATTCTGTATATGCCTTTAGGAATGGTTTGTTGTTATTTTTTTATAAAAATTATCTCTTGAATCCCGGGTTTAGCAACGTGATAGAGATAGGGACCCAAGAACGACCTAAAAAAAATATGATGGAACGTAAACCTACGAAGAACGAAGCATGCATTTATGCCTGAATATTGACGACAAGACAACGAAGAAGAAGAGAGTAGATGGCATGTAATCAAGTATCTTTATATTATTTGGCATTATTGGAACTACATACGTATATATCCTCTTCATCAATGGTGCGGAATGTTTTCATTCCAATCAATATTATTTAAATTGTCGACAGTGATTTTATGAAATACGTATTTTTCCCCGTTTCTTATACGGCGTGTTCAAAAAGAAATAACATGGGTTGGCCATGGAAAATAAAACTAACGTCGACAGCAAGCTTTAGAGACAGCAATCTTAAAATTTTCAATTACGATATCAGCGTATAATATAAATTTACAATAACAACAATAGTGATGACAGTTAATGGATTCTAAAGCTTGCTGTTGACATTACTTTTATATTCCATGGCCAACCCTTATGTAGTTTTTTTAAAACACCGTATAAGAAACGGGAAAATACGTATTTTATAAAATTACTGTAAACGCTCGACAAATAAAATGCTCAGGTTGCTTTCATATTTTTACTTCAAATTTCAAAATCTTATCGACATCGTTAATAATACCTATTAATTTTATCAAAATATTTAATAATACCTATTGGTTTTATGTTTAGGGCAATAAAATATCTGAAATTGCAAAAATTGGGTCATTATGCACGGTTCTTTAAAAAACCTAAATGTATTTTTCTGTAAAATCATTAGAGAAGCCAATATTTGAATGCATCGTAATTAGCATGGGGGTTTTGTATGTTTCGTCCGTCAACGCAGCACCCTGTATAACGTAAAGAAGTAATGTTGGATGAGGTGAGCGGAATTATAAGAATTTTTATAAAATACTATTCCACGGATAATTTACAAAATGTTCAATGCAAGCCTGCGATAAACTTATGCGGCGTCTTTAAATTGTATTAATACCATACTCCGTACTGGATTTTTGAGTCAATCAGGCCTGGAATTTTATTTGTGTGTAGTTTTCTGGACTGTTTGTTACACTTGCACGAGCATATGCCATATGCTAGTACATCGTTTAAAAGAAGCAAATTGAAATGAATAAATAATTATTATGAACCAATATCGTCTAATGAAGCTATTTTAAATTATATTTTTACCGTAGGTATTGTAATCTGTAATGTGCTTACAGCCAATATAATTTTAGCGTCTTACACAATAAATATTAGCTTCAGTATTACAACCTACATATCACATCTACATCTACATACACGCACCAATGCACTCTTTGCTCGTGCACGCGTCGTACAAAATGCGAATGTTGTACAAAAGTAGCTGTTATTCGACTCGCCAGAAAAAATCATAAATTAGGCTTGTATTATATTCAATTATAATTCAGTTCCAATGCAAATACACAAAAAGGAATTTAATTAGTAATTCAATTACAAAGTAATTAATTACTGCCCAGCTCTGGGTGTAGCCTGAAATCCTTAACCATGTATGTTAAAAATGTCGAAGTTTATAGTTGAAGATTTTGAGGTAACTTTCTTTCATTTTAGTCTTTTGATAGAATGTTTAATTTACAAATCCCTATACTTTACAAACTACGTATTTCAAGTTTTGAATTGCGAATCGCAAATTTGAAATTACGAAATTTGTGTTGGTGTCCAAAAACGTGTATCTGCACTGCAGTTCATAACTTCTGCAATTTCCACAGTCTTTCGGCGCTAAAAATCATAGCCATGGCTAAAATTTATGTAGGTAAATGTCTATGTTCTAGAGCATATTTAATAGAAGGAATGGTTCCCGGGAGTATTTTACAGGTTTCTGCTAAGATTAAAAAGCCACCATCCATTACTTTTATCATAGGCGAATGAGGTTGCCTTATATTTCGAAGTCCTAAAGAATAAAATTGCACTTACCAGATTTTCATACTGAACGGTTTCCTGAGCGTTCTCTACATCATCCGATCCGGTGAATTGAGTTGACTATAAATAGCAAACGTGGTTTGAAGCAGTATTCCCTTCTATTTCTATTACACAGCCTTCTCAGGGCCCTTCTGTGAAATGTATGTTCCGAGTACATGTTATTATAATGTTACTTGCATTTTAAATGAGATAAAAATACAAGGTGTCATTGCAAATTAAACTAGAAACTACAGATCATATTAGTATATGTATACGGGGGGTAAAAACTGCGTAATTATTTCAGCGTGGGGCAAAAATTTAAAACATATTCAGCACTCGATTTGCTTGAAAATGTGTAAGTCCAAGTTGTTCTGAAGCAGTTAGTAGTGACAACGCTGTTTAAGTAAATATACCATGTATTGGGCTGTTGCTATGAAACAAGGATACAGTGCAATAGAATTTTTCATAACTTTGCAAAATCTAATGTTAACGTTTTCTTTGTATTTTTTACAAAAAGAAATTGATATATTTAGCATATAAATAGAGTATTTGGTTGCAGGGCAATTAACGAAGTATTTTTAGATAGCAGAAGTCCTAAATCATGTACTTATTTCTACCACAAATATAAAAAATGTATCCTTAGCTGCTAAATTTGGAGTAGAACTTTGTATTAGATCTGAAAAATTTAAATTGGTATTCAAATTTATAATCAGTTGATGAAGGCCTACAACGTAGCGCATAGATAATCCCCTAGTTTTTCACCATCCTGTATATAAATAGTAGATTGTCGTAAAAGTTAAAAAAAGTGCAAGCTTTCCAGGGAGTGTAAACGTTTAATTTACGAGCGTGCGCAACGAAGCAAGTGGATTAATTTTACCCGAGCATGGAGGAATCACTTTCTAACTTGTTGAACATGCTGTTTATCTAATATCCTTGGAAAGTCTGGCTGAAATTAAATGTTGACGTTTAATTTATTTAACTTCTACATTATTAATTATAATTTACAAGAATTCAGAAATTATAAAATGTCCGTTACTGTGACAATAGTTGGTTATCGATTCTTAAAGATCAGATCAAATAGGTATACATAATCGACAAACGTCAGCGTCAAGCAATTTATTGGAGGTTGGTCGTTTTTTTTCAATCTCGGTGAAAAAGCTAAGTTTCTATTTTAATTGTTAATCGTTGATAACGAGGGCGGATAGTCCCTCGAAACGTTCGTTATTTAATATTTTTAATTTTCAGAGTGGCGAAATACCCAAATAAGAAATGAATTATAGTACGCCACAAAGAAGTTTCAGAGATTATCTTAAAGAACCTTGTTACATGTATATCAAGATCGAATAGTCGGCTAGCCACAGATTCGAACCATGAGTTCTGGTACTGCGAGTTTAGCACTCGATGCTGTTTTAAATGGTATAATAGAATGATACTCTAACCGAAAAGTGGGATCGCGATGGCGAGGTGAATATTCGATTGGGACTCGCCAAAACGACCTTGAAGAAATTTAGCACATATTTCCTCTGTTGAGAAACTCCTCTCCATGAGAGGTTACGAGTGCTTGAACGTTACATATCTGGTTACTGTTGCTCTGCGGTGCTAAATATGATCATTGAAGATCAAAACTCAAGAAGCTGCGTGGCGCAGATGGGAAAGCGCCAGGCTTGGATTAACCAAGTCCTCGGTTCGAATCCCGCTGGGGTCGGAATTTTTCCGTATCCTTGGTGATTAGAATCGGGCTCAGTGAGACCATTCACAGTTGGGCACCAAATTAACTGTGCTCTAGTCAGAACCACAGACCTAAAAGATAGAGTAACAAGGTAAACACATCACCAAGACACACAACTCACACAATGGTTGCTGCGCAAGCACCAAAGGCGCGCTCCAACTCTGTATCCCGAATCCGGGACAAGTTGAGCATTGTAACGCCAGATGCCAGCGCATAAAGCACCAGCCTCTACACCGCAAGGTAAATGAGGTTACAGATTATACATACATACAAGATCAAAACTCGCAACTGAATAAAAAAAGGCTTCGAAAAGTGGATCCTCCGACAACTAATACGGATACTCTGAATTGACTATGTTTCTAACGAAGAGATACTACTAAGGGCGAATTCACAACGGAAACT
This sequence comes from Agriotes lineatus, assembly GCA_940337035.1. Lineage (NCBI taxonomy): Eukaryota > Metazoa > Arthropoda > Insecta > Coleoptera > Elateridae > Agriotes > Agriotes lineatus. The sequence goes on along the minus strand of OW679196.1, from coordinate 107,724,362 downwards.
GATTGACACGGTTAAACCTCGCAGTGTGATAACTTGGGTCATATTCTAAGAGGCGTCGGATAGTCTCTCTTCAATATAATTTTATTAAGAAACATCGAAGGTCGAAGAGGTCAGTGGAAAACAACACTCTTGGTTACGGAATATTAGAAACTAGAGTGGAGATATTTGGGTTATTTGTTTCATCAGTTAGGATCATTGGGGACCTTTTCTTGTACATTTGTCTTGTTTTTTATTTTTCTGTACATGTTAGCTATGCCGTGTTTTCTTTCTACCTCTTCCACTTATTTATACCGTTCAATGTTCATTCATTCATATTTCCTTTGCTTTCTGTTATTATTATTATCTGCAATTGTCAGTGTATTTAATTTAGTTTTAGAGATATCTTCCCAGTGCGTGAAATGTAAGCCGACATATGTTGACGATAGTATGATACCGACAAGGATCAAAAGTGATTTAGCGGAAAATTTCAGAGAGTTGCAAGACAAACCAAAGGAAACCCAATAACACACAAGGAAGTAATAATCTGGAGTACGGCTCTTAAAGGTTAGAGCAATTTGATTAAGCAGATTAAGAAGAAGAACTAACAATAATCAACCAAAATGAAGCGAATAATAGAATAGATAAGATATTAGCAAACTGAATTAGAAGTATGGGAACTTCAATGAAAATGGTGAATAATACATTAATAGGTAGAACGACAATGATAAGAGCTGACAAAACTGTAATCCAAGCCAGAGTATTACATGGTTGCGAGAAATGGATTTTGTGGGAAAGAAAGATTTTAAGAAAATAGTTGAGGAAACTTGAATAGTGGAGAAGAACAAAGAAATTATGAACAGTTACCATGTTACCCTTGTTCCCAAAAGCAAATATTCAAATTGCTAGCTTTATATTGTCGGAGAGTAGGGATGAGTTACCTAATTTAATAAACTAAGCTAAATCCCAGAAATGTTTTCCATATGTCAAAGGGACACCAGGTTTGAATTATAACCGTGTAAACTATTTCGAAAATTGTATCCCAAACCAAATACGAGAAGCTACTGAGATATGAATTACATCAGTTTTACCTTAACAACAGTATATGTGGTACATTGCTGACAAGAGTATAAAATATTACTCAAATAAAATAGCTAAAATTTTAAGTTTATTGCATATTGAAACCAACTTTTAATATGAACATTTTAAGTGTAATGTAGTAATAATGAAAATTTCATTTATGTTACTAACAAATTAAAGATTAGAGTATTAACAATTCAAAATATCTTCAAATGAACATGTAAATACATATGCCACGAATAGCTTTGTAAATTTGTTAAATACACAGTCCTGCGAAGGAGCAGATAACCTCAAAATTGCAAGTACCAACTTTTAATTGATTAATCAAGTAAAATATCGTTGTTTCAAACGTAATATCGACCGTAAATCAATCTATGTTCATGCATCCACACATTGTAATCAAATAGCAGTTTTAAGATACCCTACCAGATTACATTCGAAGAACATTTTATTTTATAATCGTGTAAAGTTGATAGTCGGGCACATTTTTGTTCAGCATTCCTTCGAAGACTGTTCTACGGCTAGTTGAAACGTATTAATATAGAATACAGTGAGAAGTGACATTCCAAAATCTTTGATCGAAAATTCATAGAAACATCCAAATCCATTATGGCGGACAGGAATTTTGCGAGTTTACGAGCGGGTGGTATTTCAAACGAATATGTAAAATAAAACGCCTTAAAGTTATTAAAGGCGTGCAGGTGACTGCGAATGATGACCGCCTGTTCAAATTCACTTTTAGAAACTGCTAGCACAATACGTTGCAGAATAAGCTAACGATATCGTTTGGTATCCAAATCGGTACCCAAATATTCGTATAATTAGAACTATTTACCAAATGAAACACGCTTCTTTCCACAAAACTTTCCCGAAAAAACTGCATTCCGTGAAAAATCGTAGAGATATCGATAAAGACCCTATTCTGATCATAGAGTGCGCTATTGTTAACTCAAAAATGAACCGTAACAACGTACACATATACACAAGAGATTAAAGGCCGGAGAGTAGTATGGTTGGGTCTTGTTTACAGAATGTCGGCATGCAAAAAAGCACTTGTAAAAGAAGAAGGATAAAGAAAGGGGAGAGGAATGTTAAGCAAAAATTGGTTGAAGACAAGCAAAGAACACAATAGTTGAAATGGTAACAATCCGGTCTGGACACTGAAAACTGACGAGGAGGAATCTATGAAATATGTGTAACTAACTTTGTTTTCGTTTATTGGCCTGGAAAATGAGATATAATTGTAATATACAGCGTTGTATGCCAACGCTCATCATTTTTCGTGAACTTTCCATCTTGAAATGATAAATAAATAGTTGACAATTTAATCAAGTTATCATCGTTGAATTGTTCGATACAAAAATAAAGCAGTTCGCTCAGCTATCTACATAGTAAAATTAGAAAGCACCCTGCGTGTAATTTTGCGCCATTCGACTTCAAAGCCGGGGCTTGTATGTTTGAAGAAAAACCACCTCCTAAATTCATTTTTTGAAACATGGGTTGTCCAGCGGCGCTATAAATGCGGCTTCCGCTCCGTTCCGCTTTATTGCCGGTGTGTTTTTTTATTTCGTTCGGCGTGCAGATGTCCGTTAAACCTCCAACGCTCCCGCCTGACATGTTTTATTTGCCACACGTAAATGCAGGACTTGCCTTTCAAATGTAACGGGCAGATATTACGCTGATTCCCGTTTCGGAGGACGCGAATTCCTCCGGGACTCGGGGTTACCGCAGAAATGATGGACTGACGGCTCCATTGATCTCGCTTAACTGACTAACCATTCATTGGAGGTTGAACTGCTTGTAATCCATCTCAGTCCCATGCTGCGTAAATGTCCCCTTTGAATCTAAATTCTAAATAAGGGCGGCGATCTTGGTCTGGAATTTCTCATATTGTCACATATTGTGTTTGAATTAATGCAATAACGATTACACCTGTCCAGTCAAACTTTTGTAGTAGGCAGTAGTAATTCAACTTTGATTTATTTACAGAACGGGATATTGAATGGGTAAAAAGTATTCGAATAAAGGACATAGAGAAAAACATTTTTGTTTTCCATGGGTAGAAAAGCACTAGTTTTCCAAATGATACTACTAGAATGCTTTAAAACTAGTATTAAAATGGTATGTATGGATAATAAGGTACTGAAATACTACGCAATTCTGTTTAACAAACTGAATTTGTGTTGTAAATTGTAAATCGTGAAGGTATACGAATACGGACATTTAAGTTCAAAAAGAAATTCCCAAAAGAAACGAAATATAGTAGATGTTATAATGTAATGGGGTGTGGATCAGTTGTAGAGCCTTTGGAAAGGTCATTGCATTTCCCCAATACATTTTAATCACCATGGGGTCTTATTGTTTAAACTTGCAATAGCACAAATCATAGTTAGCACAAAATTGCTTGACGTAACGAAAGTCCCATAAAGGAAGCTTACTTTACGACATGTAACAAGCTTAAAGGGATCCAGTATCTCAGCGTGAGGAAGGGGGCTTTAGACTGAAACAAATTACAGAAAGATTTGCGCCCCTTAAGTTAGCAAATGAGCTACCTTGATATATCTAAATAATGTGCACAAAATGAAAACATATTTTAACAGCATAGTTGCAAAGTAATTGTTAACCTTGTACACAAAATGAGGCCAACGACTAGCATGAGCCAGACTCCGTTTAGTTGGCGGCTATATGATTCAAAGACAGCCGGGATTTTGTTGAGTATTTTTATAGATCCATTGCAACAGACTGGTATTTAGAGGCTGCGATGTAAGAGAAAACATTTGTTTAATATTTTTAAACTATTTTTCCAGTTTTTAAAAGATATAATCATTATTTAATTGTGTTGGGTACAGATTTACTTTTAAAAATCCGCACTAAATAAAATATATCGGAAATATATATTGTTTTTACAGTAAATTATTTTAAGGGAACCATGGAAATTTGTTATTTACCTCTTAACTAAACTATGAAAGTTTATTTATAGTTATTTTTTATCCAATTTCTTTTTATGGTGTGGATTATTACAGGGGAAATACCGTTTTCGACACGTAACAAGTCTAAAGGGGTTCGTGTTCTTAGATAATACTTGATTAAGTTTAGTTTGAATGCGATGCAACAAATCTTCGTCTTATCTGAAATACAGAAAAAGGATGTTGAAACAGGAAGAAGTCAATTTACATACCTCGTTTCGTTGCAACTCTAGTTTCTAGTTACATAGTAAATAAATTGGCAACACATTTTTATACCTTGATTTAAAAATCCAAAGAAAGTCCATTAAATGTTTATTAGAAATTGCAAGATGTAAACTCTATTGATTCCCCAATTGTACGTTGTAAGTGAGAATGTAATCGGTTTTGATATGAGGATTTAAGCAAACTATATCTTTTTTTCTTTTTCACCTTCGTCTCTTTTCCAGAATTGTATTTTATTTTATTTCCCTATCGGATGGCTGCATTGGGGTGACGATAATTTCACTTCTTGTGATGTCACCATTAGGTCCACTGGTAGTACTTGTTGGAAAAGAATAGTGCTGGGGATTATTACAGGGGAAACCTCGTTTGCCGCACCTAACAAGCCTAAAGGGGTTCAGTAGCTCAGCGTGAGGGGTGGGCCTTAAACTGAAAAAAGGAGGTTTGCCTGCGATAGTAAAACAAATTGTACCTAGAAAGGTACTGGGACATATTCCTGTTATTTTGAAGGACGCTACGTGGTGCTTGTCTCCGCTGGATTTTAGCTGCCTTATTTTGTGGTCTGTGAAAGCTTATATTACTGCACACACTCGGACTGCATTTCGCTTCATAAATAAAAATCATGTAGTAAATTTAAGAATTCTATTAAGATAAGATTTACCAGCGGAAAGCCAGAACCGTAACGAACAATCCGTAGGAATTCTACCTGCTCGTGACGTTATGTGGCACGATACGCTAAATTCCTCATATGTGTTTGGATGGGAGGCAATTATACGCTTTAAGCTTTCCTGTATTTTTAGGGGTGATACGCCCAAAAACAGTTCACGTATATATTTTAAATGTGGTACAGTTTTGACGTCCAAGAAAGTTGACTTAAAACAATTTTGATAATTACTGTCGTGATAATTTATTATCTCAGATGCATGTATTATTTTCATTTTTTAGTAAATTACATAACTAATTAAGATGAGAAAAAGTGGAAGCCGTTTTCTATACTTCTGCACAGTGTTGGGGTGAAGCGGTTTATTTTATGCGCTGTTTGGGACGCCGGTTCTTTGAGACACATTTAGTCTTCGTAATCTATTGAAACGGTGCTTTCAGTATGGTATGGCTGTGATCGTATTGTGTGATATACAGTTATGTGCTGGATAATGTGAACAATGTTAATCGCATATTAGTCTATTTCTGTCTAACTCATACAAAGCCCATAAACGTTATTCTACCTCATTTTATTTCCTATGTTCACATTATCCACCAACAGTCTGTATATTATCGCGCTACATGTTCCACGACGGCTAAAGAGAATTTGTAATCGAGACGGGTACTAATTATTGTGAAGTCTAGACGGAGGAAATCGGTTTAAAATCGTTATCAATATCGTTAAGGGAGAGTGCGAATTGTAACAGAACAGTTGCATATTTATAGGGTGCCGACGACGCTGATGTACTAAGACCAATACATATTGTATATGTTAAGGTTAGTATGATTAATTGAAAATTATTAATAATTAATTGAAAACTATTAATAATTACCGTCAATTATTAATACCAACCAACCAGTTATGATTAATACACTTTTGGACAAAATTAAAGGACCACCAACAAAAATTAAAATTACTTTATGAAAATCTCATATAACTTAATACAATTCAGATATGTCATAGCTAGATGATGTCTACATTATTTAACTAGTACGTCAAAGAAGAAAATTAACAAATTAGACATAATCTAGCTTAAATACAAAAAGTACCCAAAATTTCGAAAAACAGTAAATTAAAAAAAAATACAAAAGAAATCATTAACACAAACTATTAATGTGTGCCTCTAGCAGCTATACATGCTTCCACCCTTCTTGGCATACTCCTAATGAGAACTGGCATGCTTTCTTGTGGTATCTGATGCTATTCTTGTATAAGCAAGTTAGACAGCTGTTCAAGAGTTATTGGAGGCTAAGGAACACTTCTAATTCGTCGACCCAACTGATCCCAGAGGTGCGCAATGGGATTTAGATCTGGGCGTTTTGCTGGCCATTCTAGACGCTCAATATTTGCTTCTCTTGAGGCAGTGGTTGCAACATTAGCAATGTGCGGCCTTGCATTATCATGTTGAAAAATAAAGCATGGACCAAAATTTTCAGCATAAGGCTGTATATGAGGTACAATAACCTCGTCCCTATATCTTGCTGCCGTCAGTGATCCATTGCGCACAATAACTAGCTCTGTGCGACCATTCAAATTTATCCCACCCCATACCATCAAAGATCCTTCGCCAAATTTCTTAACATCTTGAATGTTGCATTGCGCGTACCTCTCACCTGGTCCTCGCAAAACGAGAACACGGCGATCGTTATGGGAAAGATGAAATCGGGACTCATCAGAGAATAAAACCGAGCCCCAATGCCTTTCATCCCATTCCTGGTGGTTTAAACAAAAAGTCAAAACGTTCCTTTTATGTAGCGCCGTAAGAACTGGACCAGTTGCAGGTTGTCTGGCAGTCAGATTAACTTCTTTCAACCTCCTTCGTACAGTTTTTGTTGATATATCCTTTCCAGTAGCCAAGCGTAGATCATTTTTTAACTTTCGAGACGTTACAAAACGCTTCCTTAAAGTCTGCTGCACTATGTAGCGATCTTCCCTGGCAGTTCTTTTCCTTTTAGCACCTTGTTTTCGTCTTCTGATAAAACTACCAGTAGTTCTATGCCTTGCAGCAGCTCTTTGCACCACAGATTTGTTTGTGTTTAGAATTTGAGCAACTTCCCGCCTGCGAATATCATTCGCGAAGAAGAATGATAATTTGAGCTCCTTCTCCGATTGCAAGACGTTGTCGTGGCATATTTTAGGGAAGGTTGAGGCAACAATCACTTTTTGTACTTTTTCCCCCGATGGCCACACGTTACTATGGAAAAAAAAACTCAAAACTTTTTCTTTGACTCTTATTATTGTTGTTGATATTTGTTTGAATGAAACAATTGCATTGTCATTATTTATTTCTTCATGACACACTAACAAAGCAATGTAGAAATCATCTAGCTATGACATATCTGAATTGTATTAAGCTATATGAGATTTTCATAAAGTAATTTTGATTTTGGTTGGTGGTCCCTTAATTTTGTCCAGAAGTGTACTTACCGGTAATTATTACTACATGACGCATTTATTACTCTGACCGTAACATATACATTTGTTGGCATAGATAATGCAAGGTGTAATACGAGTTGAATTCTAACTAAACAGATTTAAGTGAAGAACAACTGCGAAGAATGAGATAGACAACATTCACAATCATAGTCAAGTATACAGGATTGGTGGAGGCTAGTGTGAACATAGAGACATGCAAGACAATTGCTTTTTTGTACTATGATGTACCTTGATTTTTTTTAAATGAATAATACTTCTGTATAGTAACAAAACAAAGTCAAGTATATAATTGATTTGTAAGATCTTTTTTATTCGTTCCATAAGATTAATTTTCTATCTAGTAAAACAAATAAGTTTTTTTCATGCGTTTGTTCTTTATTACGAAAAAACACAATTGTTTGCATTCAGATTAGTGGAAATTCAATTGCCATGGAAGTTCCTATCTTCACCTACTTTACAGTACAGTACATCAAGGTGCTTACCGTGAAGAACTCAATTTTTATTCATGTCCCTATGTTCGCACAAGCCGCCAACAATCGGTATCCGATAAGAAATAATTGGATCAGCAAACCGAGAAAGGTATATGGATTTAAGTATACGACAGGATTGGGCAAGGGCAGCGCTGGGAAAAACAAAGGACGTTCTTGAAATGAAAATCTCGCTTCTGTAATTGCAGTTAGATAATTATGGAAAAAGGAGAAATAAACTCTGCTGTAACTCTAAGAGGCCATAAAACCAACTTGTAGGTAACTTCAATATGTATGAAGGGCATAATGTATGTAAATAGCTTTGCTAAAGAGAAGAAGAGGATCGGACTTGTCGTTAGGTAAAAAATAAAATGAAGAAAAAATAATCAGAAACGTTAAAGGCTGTCGTGGATATAAATGGCGACACATTTCCGCTGTCTACCAACAGGCAGATTGGAATTATCAGTAAGACACATTTGCAAAATATTTAAAAAGGTAGAGGGGTTGTAAACGTACCTCTATATTTAATAATAATAATTTATATTTCGGCAGTCACCTTAGGCAGTTGGTCTCGTTGGGCTAGTGCTTGTCACGTTAATATTCTAAAAATAGTGTTAAAGTGCATTTAGTTTTTTTTAAATTTACAACGAAGCTAAAGCACCACAGAAAAAATGAAGATCGTGGCAAATCTTCTAACAACTGTAAGATATGGATTTATATGTACCTAAATGAATTGATATGCATGAAGGGTAGATCACTTGGCTATTAGTTTAGATTTATGTACTGCTTAACGATATAAATACTTTCGAATGATAACTAATTCATACTACAGAAAATAGTCGCTACTAGAGGTAGCACGCTCACTATTTGATGGAAGCTTAGTTTGAGCCAAGTATGATTGTAATGTACCGGGTGTCTTAAAATGAATTTCCCATAATGCAATACCAGTAACAATCTAGGGCACATAAAAATTTACATGCAAACCAAATTCAAAACCTACTAGATCTAATTCTTTTTAAGACACCCTGTACAGTAAAAAGTGTAATTAAGTTCTATAGCCGATGTCTCGTCACGTGAAATTTGATTTTACCCCGTTCTGCAATTGTCGATTATTTGAAAGTTTTTTTTTGTAGAGTGATAAGTATTTTGTAGATATGAGGTTGAAAAAATATGAAATAGGGCCGATCAAATACAGATCATGTGGGTATATATAGGAGAAAGTACTCCTAGCGCCCTTCGAAGTAATCTTCCTTAACTTCTACGCAGCGTTGACATCGGTGATATAAGTCTCAGAAAGACCGTTTAAACATGCCGCAATGAAGTGCGTTCAGTTCGGCGGTTAGGGTAATTCGAGCTGGGGAAACAGCATGAAGTTCCAAGACTACGAGACTTGAAGAACAGGCTTTAGATCATCGACAAGGTTTTCCCGACCCTCATGAAACCGGTCAGACTATTGGAAAACGCGAGTACGTCATTTCGAATGTCTCCGTGACCGTTTTCCCCAGTTTGAAGCAAAACTTGGTCTGTCTTGTGTCACACGTGACACCCACGCTAACCTATTTACACGCATGCACAGTCTACCACACAAGCTCTGATAGGACGTCGCTCTAGCTATATGTAGACGATTATTCCAGCTACAATTTGCATATCATTCGGGAACATTAAAATTATTTTTTATGGTTTGAAAACAATATTTTGTTTATAACTACGTCACAGTAGTATGTATGAAAGTGCATTTTGTACCAATTTTGCGCAGACTAGTTTAATAGGAAACACGACACATGTTTTTGTTATTTCAACGTCTACCTCAACTAGCACATAAAATACGGCGTATTTCACAACGATGTGTTTCCAATTTAACTCGAAACTAGGGTAACCGTATACGCTCCAATTTATTCTCACTGATTGCTGTGAGTGCATTTGCATTATGATTGCACTTACTAACTTTGATGTGAACTAATTGCACGGAGATGATGGACCACGCTCTGCATTTGCAAAACAAGCTACTATATTTTCCGCCCTGTCTTGACACACAGCGTGGAAGTGGCGAAATTCCTGTTTTGGTTCAGTTTAAAATCTTAATTACCATACAACAATGTAGATTTTGATTAACAGCCCTGCAAGTGAATAAATCAATCGCGAGTGGCGTTGCTAGGCGCCGAAGAAATTAATCAAAAATTCGGAATTTCGACACACGCTAATTAAAAATTAAATTGGCTTTGTATTACGATCCGGCCTTTAATTAAGACTGACGGCCAAGCGACAGCGCATTTATAAGAATTTCACCGAGGGGTGAAACTTCTGGAAGTTTGATTAAATAATCCCATGAGGTATCAATCTCTTTTTCAATCGAAGGTGGCGCAGTTCCAAACTACGTCTATATTAAAGTGCAATATTGAATTCAAATTAATTTATGGGAATTATTCAAGTATTTTAGTGTTCCGCCTGTATAAATGGTGGCGGTGTAACTTTTAATTTGCATTTTAAGGAAAAGAATATTAACTGTTTTGTTTGTAGGTATATGCTGACAACTCTTATTTCAATTAGCTGTAGACTTGTTCTTGTAGTAAGCAGTCGATTCTTTAAATATCACCCATAACATGTCTAACATCTATAAATATGACTTAGGTTCAGTCGAAATTTAGAGTACACAGTAGACTATTTTTGTAATTCTCTGCGCAGTAGTGGCATCCAAATGGGCATTATTTCTGCGCTAGCATGGCCAATTGTTTTTTCTGACAGCGCTAATAGCTTTAGCTGTAGCTTCTTTCAGCTTCCGACGGAACCTGTTTTCTTCTTTAGCTGCAATTGATGCGTTATCTCATTGTATGTGGTGGTCTTCGTTCCACACGTGTTCTGCGATTTTGTATTTGATGGTTTCGCCCTTTCTAATATCCTTGAGGTGTTCCAATAATCTCACTCGTAGGAGTCGTTGTGTTTTCCCTATGTATTGTCTTCCACACTCGCACGGTACGCTGTAGATACAGGTCTTTGAACTCTGATCTTCGTTCTGAGGCTTGGTATGCGTCACCATGCCTCTCGGAGTTGTTGTGGACAAGCCTTCAAGAAGGCAGTTCTGATGTTGAATCTGTTTCCGATTCTTCTCAGTTTGTCGGAAAGTCCTTGAGTGTATGGTATTACGGCCATTGCTGTTGGCTCCGTTTTCTCATCCTCTGCCGGTGTTGTATTTCTGGGCACAGCTAAAGAAGAAAACAGGTTTCGTAGGAAGCTGAAAGAAGCGCCATATTAGCGCTGGCAGAAGAAACAATTAGCCAGGCTAGCGCAGAAATAAAGCCCATTTGGATGCAACTACTGCGCAGAGAATTACAAAAATAGTGTACTGCACATATATCGCTGACATACCATGAGATAAAAAAAAAGATTCTGAGCAGGCCTTGATATGTGTTATACGTTTGGCAGTACTGAAGTGTATTGTGAGTCTATGTCAAATTCGAGATTAAAAGGTTAGGTTTTGTTTGTTGTTTGACACAACGTAAAACTTAACCTGGAAATCTCGAATTTGAAATACACTTCAGTACTGCCAAACGTATAACACATATCAAGGCCTGCTCAGAATCATTTTTTTATCTCATGGTATATATTGATATGATCATTAAATGATAAAGCATTCAATAACTAAAAAAATAAAAAGCAGCTTCAAATAATGTTCCTAAAAGGAGTGATGGTGTCGTTTTATCATTGGAATTTCGGTTTTTTACAGCGGTATTTGCAAATCATTTCTAAATAGTCCAGTTTTGGTTGCAATATTAATACGAATTAGTCGGGACTTGTTTGAAAGAGTTAATTATTGTTATAAGATGTAATGTAGGGGTTTGGTTCTTACATATTTGGTCATGTAGTTGAAAACATACACAATGTAAAACTATTAACTTAAAAATATGAATTATGACAATTTGAAAAGTCATAACAAGTAATAAAAGAAAACTGTATTATCATTTGTTTGATAACCAGTGGTTTTGGCGGGTAGTTTGAAAATAACAGAATTAAAGGGATCGAAGAAAAATATAATTTGAAATCAAATTTAATAGTCAATTTTAGAAGTTAATGTACTGGTATGTACCTATTAATATTGTTATACACCTAAAGAGTGTTATAGACAATTATTAGTGCGAAAGTAAAAACTTAGTGTGTGGCATCGATTACCCCTACAAGGATGTGCTGCCAATTACAACAAGAATAGCTGTAGCAGAGATCTGACGAATAGAAGAGTATAGAAGATAAAGAGTTCGAAGATAGAAGCTTACAAAGTGAGTCTATTAACTGTCAATTTAAAACAAAACACATATAAGAGAAAAGTAGTAATATAAAATATACCTGCTACCTACCGAGTTATTAAAATTGAATTCATTTGAATCATAAATTAGATAATAATAAAATTTGTAAACAGTCAGTAATATTAATCTAAAATTGAATGAACTAAAATTAAATATTTATCAAATATTATTAACGTATGATAAAGACAGTTATTAATTACTTAATAAATACAATTGTCCTATTTTTGCATCATACTTATTCATGGGGTAAGTCTTAATCTGATTTTAATAGTAACCCTGAGATAGAGTCGAATAACTAAGGTTATTACAATTACATGCTAAAGACTGGAGACAAAAGGTAAGAGTGAAATCAAAATTTTAAATAAAACCCTGAGAATAATATTTAAATTAAATAAAATCAAATAAAAGCTATTAGACCACAGCGATAAATAAGTTATAACTAAAATATATGGCGCTTGTGGCCTAGTGGTAAGAGTGACAGACTTGTAATCACAGCGATCAGTGGTCTCGGGTTCAAACCCCGGGGTAGGCATCGAGTGGACGTGAAAAGACGTACAAAAAAATCAGTCCTCAAGACTAACCAGGAATTCATTCACCTGAGGACCGGAATGGATCAAAAACTCCCGAAACGTCGTGTGATCAACACCCGAGACAGTCGAAAAAGTCCCATAAAACATCTCATCTCATAGAACATTCTTGCTTTTCAATGGATTAGACTAGCCACTTGCAGAGGCTTATAAAACCGCACTCGGTAATAACACGCTCTAAACCTATCCTATACTAAGAGGAAGAAGAGGAAACATTGAGGGAGTAACGAGCTATCGTTGTTATTTCTAGTGGTAGTATTACCTGGGTCATCAGTACTAATTTTCCATAAAATCTGTACATTGTTTTTGCCAAACAGTTGATTTTATTGTTATTTGTCAATCTATTATTCTATCATCGTTCAAATTAGAATGTCGAGGTTATTTTCGAATCAAAGGGACATAAAATTATTTATGTACATGATTCGTGGGCAGCGATTTGGCAGGTTGTTTTAAGACGTTTTAGTGCATTTAAAATCCATCAAGATACGCTGCCTAGATGAACTGATGAAGCCTGTCGCAAGAGACTGGGTTTCGCAATTTCCATGAATGGTATAGCCGTGTTCAAAAATATGTTGTACAGAGACAGTTAGAAGTTTATTGGTGGTGGTGTTTTTACTCAACTACGGCTTTACACTGTATCATTAACTAGGTAGACCTAGATGTATACCTTCATAGTAATTAACGTATTTAGAGGGGTAACCCAGTCTTAACATTCGAGCATATTTCGAAGCAAAAATTTAGGCCGTTATAAATTAATACCAAACTCGAAGCAGAACGTTATCTTTAATAGGAACGGCCCCATAAATTTAACTCGTCGGCTGGGAGTCTCAAATGTCTTAATAACATCAACAAGCAGTGGCAAGCCTCACGTGGGTCAATCTAATTACATACGTAGAAAAGGTCTTGACGTGTTATTTACAGAATTTCGATCACTCGCAGGTAGCTGAGATACGGCAAGTACTACGTGGTTGAGGTTATTTTTGATTCGAATACTTGGAACGAAAACCGAGTTACACAGGTGATTTCAATAACCGGATAACCGGTTATTTTTCATTCGAATAAGCCCATCACTAATTAAAATAAATCAACAGATATTCAAAAAGTACAGCAATGGTTAATCCTGGGTGTTGTTTGGTTTTGGAGAAAACGCGATACGCGTTCCAGATGTGGACTCAAGGTCAACGTCGCTCACGGCTTCCAAGAACGTTTGGTACAATCTCGTGCGGTAGAAAACTGGTCGCCAGGGGATTTGCAACAAGCGGCGGGGAAGACTTAAACCTGGGTCTCCGTGTTGGGTCCTTCCTGTGCTCTTAAAGAGCAGCCCTATATCGCTTGAAGCATCCTCACGTAGAAGAAATGACCACTACTGCAACTAATGCCCAAATCGGCTCTCCGGCACTGGCTGCTATAAGAGAGGAAAAGGTCCACGATAGTATACAATGAAATAAAATGCATTTCGAGGCGAACTTTCTATTTACCCTGGACAAATTCCAGTCATGTGCGAAACACTCGGAAGCGTAAAATTCCGCCGAAGAATGGCGTGGGACTAAAATTCCCCCATAACAAGTTTTCCTGGACTTGAAACCGCTCCAAGAAACGTAGGCAAGCATCACACAAACAAGCAAACGGCAGCCCATGAATCCTCCGAACTTTCTATACCGCTAAACCGACTTCATGTCGATTCGCTGAGCCAGGTGGAAAAAGGGTGCTCCGAAACAAATGCTAGTTCTTAAAACTTTGTAGTGCAAGGCTAAAGAAGTGGGCGTGGCGCAAGCGCGCGAAGTACGAACTGAGCGCCAAAGACGTCAGAATCGAAAAGATGCGTAACAATACGAAATAATTAATACAGACGTCGAAATCAAATGGAGGAGCAATTGAATCGTAACAAAGAATCCGATAGAGAATGTTTGGGATGCACTTGGAAGGTGTATACGCAAGCGCGTCTTGCGACCAAGCAACTTATATTAACTTGATATTGCAATAACGTGTCGTTGATCAAATGATCATAGCCAGTATACCGAGATGCCAAGAAGTAATAAGAGCAAGAGGTGAACCAACTCGGTTAGGTTTAAGATATTTGGTCAAAATAATTGTTATCATATTTTGTTTTTGAATAATAGTGTACTAGACGACACTGACGTAAATGCTTAAAATATATATCAGAAATTATAAATGGGGAAATAAAGTGAGCATATTAGTATTTTTCAAATACAAGCCATAGCCGATTTCTAACTTTAAAAAAAAAAGGAATATAACATGACGTTTAATGCTGTACCTCGACAAATTGGCGAGTTACAATGATTTTGATATTAGCTTCGTATTGTTGAAGGATGTACTTATCCTATATGTAAAAGAAGATGCGGGTGTCTGCGATTCTCATGTCAAAAGATTTCAAAATCAAGTTTCACGAAAAATTTTCATGGCGCACTTTAATTGTACGACAGACTATTTAGTGGAACAATAATTAAATACCGGTTAAATAAAATTCAAATTCCAAAGCCTATTTGTCTTAGTGACTGTGTGAATTATCAACTTCAACAGAATAGGTCAATTGATTTGTGAAATAGTATTTTTCTCGTTGTTTTTGTAGTTAATTTACTTAAAATGATAAGGTTTTTTTCGCAATACTATACCATTATTGTATTTTAACTGAACTAAACAAACACATGTAGGCACATACTCGTAGATTTGGGGTCCGGGGCTAATGTTTTTCCTGGATTTAGATCGATCCTCATGCATGAATTGACAGGCTGGCGACTCACCAAAAATTCCGCAACGCCCCTTCGGTCTAAGGGTTGTAGATCAGAAACACGCATCGGGGAAAACAAGGCGACCAGCGGGCGCTTTCATGTGACATGGTCACACACACTCGCTCGTAAATACAATACGGCCGAATTCCATGATCACGCATGCAAACAAGTAAACAACCATTACGACATTTAACAGTAGGTTTTCAGAGTGATTCTACTTAAAGGGGGTTTTCGGCCCTCGCTGCGCTCCCACGTAGCAAGTATCACGTATAACGTCTTGGCAGGGGTGTTTTCTTGAGGTGCACCGCCGATGATTTGCCCGTAAAGTCCTGCAATACGGATGTTTACGACATCTAGTTCCTATTAGCCGAATGCTAACTAGACCAATGAGCTACAATTCATGTCAGTGTGATCTGCATTTGGGGTTGCTGCCGTCGCAAACCACCGAAATCACAAGGAATTTGTGGGAAATTAGCATACCAGGCTATCCAGATGAGCTTTCTGGATCACCGATAATTGCGTATCAAGTGAAGGATCAGGGATAATCTCACCGGATGATTGCTAGCCCAGGCATATAGTGCACTAAGGCGGTACCGATTGGGCACTAACCCAACAATAAAATAATGAGCAACGAACCAAACAACAAAGCTCTCTACAATCAGCAGCTATAACAACAATGAAACAAGTATTCAATTCGGAGGCACAATAAAACTACATACAGCCTCCATTGCAAAGCTAATCAAGCTGCTGAAGCAACAACATCTACCTTATTATTTCACTCCTTTTTTATTAATTCACATAATTACCACAAGCAATAAAATAACTTCGGGTATGGTTCAATTCTATAAATATTTAGAACGTATTATATTTCAGCGGTTGGTTTAGTCAAATTCCCATAATCACAGGAATACTAATAAATAATAGACTATTTACAAACGACTAAAAAGGACACAAAAGTAAATATCACAAAATACATGAAAAGGCATTTATAACAGCCGCCGGCCGTGATCTTTAAAAAATAAAGACATTCATATCGGCCGCGGCCGTTAAGGATCACGTGATCTTTAAATTATGTTTTTTAAATTATTTTTAAAATGTATAAATTATAATTACGAAAAATCTTGATCGGCATACGGCCGATACGCAAATAATAGAGAGTTGGTTGATCATAAACCTCGGCTATTGCCTCGGATTAGAAAATTCAACCGCGTCCGTTGTTTGCTATATATCGACCTAATGACATTGATAACTATTTCTTAACATTGCCATTGCGAATGAGCCTGTTTAATTATTTACAATAATAAGCACTGATTTTTTGTGATTGTAGGGAAGCAATGCAGTGATACTCGTATTGGCCACATCACTAAATACGTCAAACCCTCACTGAAACGTTCGAAAAATTTCTCCGTAATTGTTATTTTAATAGCATGATTGATTATAGGGTTTTTATGAATGTAAGCTTTAGGCGTTTTTACTTATTGTTTCTAAACTGTTCTCTACAATTATTTTCGTAAAACTATGAATATTAATAAGTGGGTGTGCAGCCTTGTAATTATAACGGTGGATTTTCAATAGGTTTTGAGAGACGTGATTTGTTTTTAATTAAAGATGCCGAATTTTTCATTTTAAGGAGGTGATGTAATTTTCTCAACCCAACACCTAGCGATACCCCAAACGCCAATATTTCTCATTTCCGAAGCGAAGATCCAAAAATAACAGCGCCTGCAGACGCTTAGACGCCCATTGTTGTTAATATTAATTTAGGCGGTTCCTTCGTATCCCGTAATTTATCGGAACATTACCGGAGACAATATCCTTTTAAGGAAAAACCAAGGGAGGATAACGAATTTGGCGGAACAATAGAGCGCATTCATTGACTTTTTGTGCATCGGAACATGTGTGTTCGTAACATGTGGATTTTACATTTCGGTTCTGCGTTTTTATTCGGCGGCGTTTAATTTTGTGTTCGAAATTTATGGTCCCCGAACAGTGCTTGTGCTGTCCTTCCCGCGATTTTTTCGTGTGCCTCAATTGCGACTCGAAACTACGGGAACTGTTTGTATTTGTCGAAGCGTTAATGGTTTAAATGTGCATTGTGCAGTTGCGGGTCGTAAATTCTCTAATTTATTGCCGTTAAGTGTGATAGTATATTTCTATTGTTGGAGCTTTCTCAATTGTGTACTAATTAAAACGAACGATAAGAATTATAACCTTTAGATATTGCTGAGTTTATGGAGCGATTTATGAAGAATAATTGACAATCATGTTATGTTTTACCTTATGTTGTGATAATTGGGCGTTAAACAGTAAGAATTGTTAAAAGAGAATGCACCCAATCGCAGATAAGATTGTTCAATTTATGGCAAACGTTATAATGTAACACCATGGGATTTATGCAATATGTTATTGTTCCTTTTACAGGATTATCAAATGGTTTAAGAATATTCTAGAATTATTTTTCAGATTTCTCTAAATGCGTTGTGCTTAATAGCTTAATTTTATTGCAGTATCAATCATTCATACCTTTCAATAATAATGGTGCTATTTTTGGGTATTAACTTGCTGTTTATGGTATATTAGCAACTCAAGGTTACCGCGATGTAAACATGTTTATTAAATATCTTATTATAGTTGTGGGTGTTATTATTTGTTGTGTATTTAATTATAATTTGTTTAAGTAAAAGAGTTTATATTCTCAGAGGGTTGGGTTTCTACATCCTAGCAAATGTTATCTTGATTTCTATAAATTATTGGAAATACATTTGCTATCAACTTAATTATCGTGTTATATTTAAAACTCTAAACGCTTTGAACAATGCTTATTTTACCACTGGGACCGCTACAATACTAGATATTTTAACTAATGGGAACCAAATTTAAATATGGCGATCCAACCTCACAATTTCGCTATTCCTCGACAATGATTAGTAATTACGTTATTAAAGTGCTGCCTATGACCTAGGTGATAACAATAACAGTAAGTAAATACATGTCACGAACAAAAACACTCAGACACAAAAGCCGACGCCATTTGGAAATCACTAAATTCAAGTTTCCTGACCTTTCTGTTGATTTTGCTATGGAAACTAGTGCTAACTCGAGCCCCCAGCAAGTTCCACGATGCGTGAGCCCCTCCTTCTCCGTTGAACTGCAAATACAAGCCGGTGATGATCTGCAGAACGATTCCTGTTGCTCGACCGCTCTGAAAACCGCTTCCAATTCAGCCTTTGTCTCACATCTAGGGCTCCGACTGCTTCCCACGAAGCTCGCTGCGTACGTCTAGCTCACAGGGCTCTAATTGCACTGCTCGAACCTCGTACACAGCCTCCGAAAAACCAGCTACCACTCGATGCACAAATTAAACACTTTTTATAACATCTGCACAGGTGCTACGAATTAACGCAACCTACTACAGCGTACCCAAAGGATATATAGTTAATTTCAAACACACTGACTTGGGAAAAGGGTATTTATTCACGTATTAATAATTATTTATTGGGGAAGCCAAAATTAACACCACTTCACAGCTTGGCTTCCTTTCTCCAATTGTGTCTTCGATATTATATTGTTTTACATTATTTCCAAGCCTGCTCTGATTACATTTTCTTGTTCAAATCCAGGCTAACACTATTTTTAACACCGTTTTACAATTAATTATCAAGACCAATTATATTTTATACAATTTGCAAAAATTAAACTAGTACATTTCTGGAACATTTTATAAAATAATATTTGATATGCTTGAAATGTTATTAATTACTATTATAATCATAAAGGCTTAAAATTTGTTTATAGCAATATTGCGCGATAACGGATTTGCACAAAAAGATTTTCGAAAAATGTTTCCCCTGAACGCTTTTTACCATTAATTTGTCGTTTTTGCCTGATATAGAATTGCTAGTATCAAGTTTTGTTGTGTTCACGAATTCCATGCGTATAGACAAAATCATTATAAGGTGTGCAACAGCAGAAATTTAATTAGAATTCGTATTGTTTCATACAAGAGTTTAATAATGGTTTTCGTTGACCGCTTGTTAATTTCAATATTAATGAATTATTTTTCCTAAAAAAGGATGGATTAATAGACGTCACTAATACACTGTTTTTGATTAATACACTCTTTTTCATTAATTAACTGTTTTTAAAAAAAAGGATGGATTAATAGATCTATTAATACACTGTTTTTGATTAATACACTCAACTATTAAAGGCACTCACTCGCTATCGCTCGTTCATGCTTTAAACAGTTTCGATTATTAATCGCCTTCATTAACACACTTGTTGGTTAAATAACTATTAATGAACGAAACGCTACGAATTGTCTAAACTAGCAATTTCAATAAAGCCGGAGAGGATTTCTATGACTTAAAATGAATGTAAATTGTAGAAGTAGTGGTTATAATAATAATAATAATGCAGAAAACAAATAAGGTAACTAATACATTTATGTCCTGGAAAAGTAGATATTTATAAAATAATTTCGCTGGTATGCGAGCCTTTAATATTAAAGTGAAATTCCCATGTTGAGAGTCTTAAAGCGGAACAGTCCGTATAGTACACGTCAAATTAAATAAATAGATGTCTGGGTGTATTGTATTCAAGTCTTTTTATTCTAAAGAAAATGCTCACCTCGCCGGAGAAATAACATTACAATTGTGGAGGAAAATTATTCTTCGGCGTGTGCTGGTGTTTATTTATTTTAATTACGAAGCGTGGAGTGGTATTTTAATCAGTTGGCGAAATTCAGAATTTTCGTTATAACAACAAAATATAGAACGAGTTTTGGCTGTACACATTTTTAACCCTTTGTACCAAAATTGTTAGGTGAAATCTCAATCCTGAACTTCAAAGGGCTCCTTTAATTAGCATTCACAAAGCTCTATCATTCCTTAAATTTCTAAGATATATTACTCTTGGCTCTTTTTGAATTTTGTTGAACTTTGTTGTTAGCTGTGCATTATTTGAATTGCTAAAATAGCAACTCTAGATGAAGAATCTTTGCTTGTTGTAAATATTAGATCTTTGCAATCATTTTAAAACCAAGCGTCTTGGTATATGTACTATAGTAGTCATGGTAAAACAGTTGATCAATTGAGCACTTCTTTTGCAAAATCGACGAATCCGATTTGGGACTATCGACGTATCATTTTCGAGTACCGATTTTCGACTACATATTTCAATTATCCATTTCATTTATTCACAAAATTGCCTCATCCTTTGATGGATGAGTAGTTTTACTAGAACCTAGGAAGAACGATTGGCAGAGACAACCTAAAATTCCAACTCTAAAAGATTAATGGGAAAACTATTTAAGAGCAGATCTGGGAAAATACTTAAAACATATTTAACTGTACTAAATGCTACATAAATACTTTTTGAAAATTATTTAAATTCAAATATTTGCTCAGCGCAAAAAGAAGTTAAATAATAAATACCTGTACTATTTAAATACTACGAATAGTTAAATAAATACCCTTATAAAAGCAGTTAAATATTTTTTCAGGGCTAAAGTAATTTCAAAATTCACAAATTCATTTCATTTGGATAGTAGGTAACCAATAAAAATGGCATAACTTAAACCGTTTTACGTGAATTATTAAAACGACCAAGACAAACAATATATCGTTGTGGTTTGTGGTGAATGTATAGGTTAGGTGTGTTTTATGAATTAAAGAATTAAAATATACGGTACCCCCCACCCAATAAAAGCGCCCTTCCGTGCTTTCCAAGAATACTTCGATACTCAGCATCACTCCGTTTCGTTAATACAATGAAATGCTATGAACCAGTTATTTATAAAAAAAAAACAAAAACAAACATTTTTTTGCCGACGACCATACCTCAAAAGTTGATGTTGCCTTCATTTTCGGAGGACCTATCGTATGAAAACGATCCAAGACTTCAGGAAGGTTCCTGGCGACCGGAATCGTGTACACATACGAACATACATCCCCCGCACAGCACGTTTAGGCACCCCCCAATACGGGGGGGGATTGATCTAGTGAGCTGGGATCTTCACCAAAAGATCCGCGCCGCCGCGACGGAGATTTGATATAGTGGGTTCATTAGTCGGTTGGCTCGAATTTTAGAGATATTTGACTCAGAGTGGTTTTCGATATGAGGGAATTTCAATACTTCGTACACTTCGTGTCGAAGTAAAAGATATTAAAATTAGTGATGGGATTATTTGAATAAAAAATAACCAGTTATCCGGTTATTGAAATAACCTGTGTAACTCGGTTTTCGTTCCAAGTATTCGGATGAAAAATAACCTCATCCTGATACATACTACGTGCCGCGTCTCAGCGACCTGCCAGTGATCGAAATTCTGTAAATAATACGTCATTCATAACTGATATAACCTTTTCTACGTATGTACTTGATTGACCCAAGTGAGGCTCGCGGCACTCGCTGCTGCTTGTTGATGTTATTAAGACATTTGAGACTCCCAGTCGACGAGTTAAATTTATGGGGCCGTTCCTATTAAAGATAACGTTCTGCTGAGTATGAGATTTGCCGAAGCTGTGTTGGTATTAATTTATAACGGCCTAAATTTTTGTTTCGAAACGCGGTTGATTATGCCTAATAAGGGAAACAGAAAGCGAAATAAGATTTTCCAATATCGTAACAGATTTATATTTAATTTTTAATAACGGAGCAGTCGGGACAAGACGTGGATTTCGATGTTGAAAATTTTAAGTGTGCGTCCTTAGAACCGCGGAAGGCTGAACGTAGATAAATTATGGATTCTAAAATATACCGGTATTATGTGCAAACGAAAAGGGAAGGGTGCCTACTAGAGAATTTTAGGAACTAAAAATAGATTCAATAGATACTTTGTATTCGCATATTTATAATTTCTTTATGATTAGTATTGATATAGCTATTCTCAATGGTTGAAACTCCTTAGAAATCAAATAAAAATCATTTATACAATTATTATAATTAACGATTAACTTAGTTCCTCTGCTAATAATTTGGTTATGAAAATTGTCCGGTTATGCCCATCACTAATTAAAATGCAGAAAATATTTTATCTACGACCACTACTAAAAGTAGGCCTTTTAGCGCTAGCTTGTTTCACTAAAAGTGACTTTTTATAGTTTACCGTGGTTAAAGAAATCAGCTGTTAATTTTAGCACATGGGCTAAAAGTGAAGTGAGGTTATAAAACTACAATTTCGAACTAGAAGTGAAGTTGTAAAGTTATTCTAGTTGCTTCTTGCGTTACAGGTAAAGTGTTTTTGAAAGAATTAAAGCATTATGTAATGAATACAGTCAGATGTGGAGTATCAATAATTACATTTCGTAACTCACCTTGACAGCACTGGCGTGGCAAACAATCGCCTGCGCGGCGTGGCCTACTGTTTATTATGACATAAATTAAAAGTATCGCAGATGCAAACCTTTGTTAAATCGATATTTATGGATTAATAACGGTAAAATTAAGGTCGTAGATAAAATATTGTATGCAACGCGTGCTAAAAGTCGTTTATGCACGAGACATGTTATGAAACTCAGCCTTGGGCTTCGTTTCATAATTTTCATGTCTCGTGCATAAACGTCGTCTTTTAGCACTTGTTGCATAAATAGCTATTTTGATAAAATTATGTATTGTATTAAATATTAACAAAACGATTTTTCGTTTTTATATAACAGGCCCTTTATATCTTTGCTATAACACATAAAACAGCATCTAAACCAAGAGAACAACAAATAAAACAGATATAGTTTCAAATAGGTACAGCAACCGACACGGAACCTTAGAAAAAGTTGCTCTTCGCGCAGCATTTAAGGCTGAGCTTCTGATTTTAAATAATAACAATAATTTGTTGATACGCAGCGTAAATGAAACAACGCCCTTTGATCCTGATTCACAGACCAATAGTATTGTGTTCAGGGGCGAGTAGTGACGAGTATATAATGTAATACCGAACCGACTTTCGCCAAAATTGTAAGGTTGCCGGTTGCTATGTTTATTTCGCAACAAAATATGCGTAATGAAAGAAATATCGGGATCAGGTTGTAAATAAAAATAATATAAGTTTCACAGCTTCAAAACAAATGCAATATTTGAAATAAACAAAAAATAAGGTGTGGCCGCACACGACTTTTTTTTGCCGCATAACTTACATGTAAGTCCAGTCGCAGGGTAGTTTTACTTTTTTACCTTGTAAAGGTTGGGTAGTTTTTCTTTTTTGATATATTTACGAGTTTGGGGTCCAACTTTTCCTACGGATTAATGAAAATTCCAACAACCTCAAAGCGGAGCATTACTCGCTGAATGAGAAAATAGTACAAGACAATCTGGGAAATTGTTGAGCGCAATCTGCTGACATTACGTCTGAAGATGGAGTGGAAAACCTTTTAATAGAATAAGAACTTTGCGTAGCTTCTTGAAAATTGGACTGGTTGCGTTGGAACTTACCTTAATCCCTAAAAATATTTTATGCGTTGCTTGAAAAAAGTGTTATTTCCATTAACTAACGCGTCAAATAAAGAACAACTAAAATATCAAAACGTAAATTTTAACCACGCGGCGTTAATCGGGGGTTTAGTTATAACGTTATAAGAATCTTTGGAACAAAGGCAGCTTAGATGCACTTATGCGCGCTATTAGAATCTGGCTGGGGGCGTCACGCTGGTCTACAGGATACGGAATTTACTTGCGTGCAATTTTTAATGGGTTTGAACGGCCTTGCAGGCGGGCGGAGTGTGCACTGAATAAAACAAGGCAGAACGAAGTTTCGTGATACATTAATTCGTCGTAATATACTGCATTTATGTTATGCACAATTCAAATCAGCGCAACTGAAAAATTAATTTGTCTATGGGATGGCGGTAGGAAGCGGCGCCGCCAGACAATTCCGAAGTCATTCGAAGATGAAGTGTCTCGCGCTATTATACTAAGAGATGCGGTACGTTAAGGATACTTCGCGCATAACCTACTTTTTTCATCCCACAATATCGAAATGCCAAATTTGTGTAACTTCGAACCGGGCACACTGGCTCTGCCAACAAGTTCTTCCACAAGTCATTTTATGATGTGAAGAAGCCACCCAACTTATTGATTAATATTGATTTCGGACTAAAGTCATTCTTCAGTTAATAATAAATTAATAAATTTATGTCGGCTTCCAACCAGCCAGCGAAAGTCGAATCTCTATTAGTAAGCTGAAATAATCAACTTGATATAATGATGCACCTTATGATTCAAAATTAATTTGTAATCTTTGATGTGTATCGACCTCAATTATAGCTAATTAATTGATCAACAATCAGTTTAAATTACTCGTCGACTTTTAACGGTCGTCTATTTTCGACTAGTAATATATTGTCCACTTCCAACAGCTTAATTGAAATCAGTCGAATTTCGATAAAGCAGCTAAAATGATCGATTTTATTTCATGATCGAAAATCATTTTGTAATTTTACAAGTGTATCGACCTGATTTATAACTTCACAACAAAAACATCGCAACAAGTTAAAAAAGGGGCCCGATAACACCGAACGTCAAAATAGGATTGTACTAGAGGGGTACAGTACAATCTGTGATATTTTTGGGTGCCATCTGCCGATATCAAGCTCTGAGGTAGAGTGGAAAACTTTTCAACAGAATAAGAACTTTGCCTGGTTTCGGAAAAGCTGGTCTTTACTCTGTGTTTGGCCGAAAAAGAGCGTTGTCTGATTTTAACTTTGATTCAAATAATAATTCAAATAAAGGACAACTACAAATCAAAACTTTAATTTTATCCACGCGGCGTAACCCGGGGTTCAAGTTACAAGAATGTTTGGAACAAAGGTAGTGTAGATGCACTTATGCGCACTGCAACGTAACCTGGTTAGTGACATCACGTTGGTCTTTTAGCTGACGTCTACTTTTTACTAGTAATAAATAATCGACTCCCGAGAGCTTAATTGAAGTCGACTAGAGTCGAATTTCAATACGACAGCTGAAATCATCGATTTTATTTTGCGGTCGAAAATCAAGTCGTAGTTTTCTAGTATATCGACCTGAATCACAACTAATTGATTAAAAATGAGTTGGAACTACTTGTAGACTTTTAACGAAAATCTACTTTTAATTAGTAATATATTGTCGATGTTCAACAACTTTATGGAAGTCCACTTTTCAGCCGTCGAATAAAATGGTATTTTGATAAATGAATCAAATAGTTATTTATGTATCAAGGGCGTAAAAGAGGCGTTTTTAGATTGCGGGGTGAAAGCTGTAGCACGAAGTGTGGAGCACCGAGGGCTATAACACGACAAGGGCCAAATACGCTGCTTTCGCCTGAGGTGCATACAAAACTTTGTGCCTACCATCAACATTTTAAAAAGGCAAATTCAAATAATAACTAAAATGACGCCAGTGGGTGGTAACATTCTTTTTCGTCGCTAAAATGACGTCCAGCGGGAGATAATAGTTATTTATGTACCAGGGGCATTACGAAAATGTTTATGCCTTTCGACGGCGACAAGTTTACAAGCCTGAGGGCTTCTAGCGCCAAGATCTATAAGTCCACGAGGGCTTTGAACATCAAGTCCGTGGTGCATACAAGGTTTTATTTTCCACTTTAATATTATAGTTAAAAATCAATTTATTTTATCCTCAACCGGGCGCAAAGTACCCTATTCCCGCCCGCATGTGCGGGCGCAAAGTAAACCATTCTCGCCCGAGGGCGGAAAAGTAAATTTTTCTGACCATGTTTACGTAGTTGCTACGGAAATGCACCTTGCTTTTATTAGATCCTGGTATTATGATTTTTAATGTTAATAGTTGGAAAATCTTCACGTATAAAAATAAATCGCAACATGTCTTTCCGGTTGAGAATAAAATTAAGTATATATCTCTGGCGCAAGAGTGATTTCCAGCCTTGATGATTTACAACCCTCCCTTCGGTCGGGCTCCAAACTATCATCGCGGGCTGAAATCGCTTATTTTGCGCCCTTGATATATAAACTATTATTACGCTCGCTGACGTCATTTAGCGGGCGAAAAAGATATTTATCGCCCGAAGGTGAAAACACTAGATTTACATGGTGGATAGATGGTACATAAATTTATTTTTCGACGACTGACATCGAAAGTAGATTTTTCTCACTGTCATTTGACAACAGAAAGTTGACATTTGCCGCTGAGCGTGCGTTTTCATCTTTTTGCCGCTCGCCGAGCGTTTTGGATTTCCGCGTGAACAAAATAGGTAGCCACGTCCGAATGTTTCCTTGACAACGCCCGTCATTTGTGGAAATAATCGCGTCACATGTCATATAGACTGCGCGAGTAATGTTAACTTGATTGTCAATTAATTTTTGCGATAAAACGAAATTTGATATTTTCCTTTAATAATATGCTCAGTCGTCGAAAAAATAGTATGTATATTTCGAGCTAAAAGTGTGCTTGCCGCTTTTGCATGATTGCTGGTTTCGACTTCGTCTCAACCAGCAATATTCATGCGCAAGCGGCAAGAATGCACTT
Organism: Agriotes lineatus; assembly: GCA_940337035.1. NCBI lineage: Eukaryota > Metazoa > Arthropoda > Insecta > Coleoptera > Elateridae > Agriotes > Agriotes lineatus. Next base: position 107,697,408 of record OW679196.1, on the reverse strand, counting down.
TCAGCTCTTAACATACAATATACTATTATATGGTCGAAAGTGAATTTTTGTTGTTTGAAATGTATCAGCTGTACTATCAACTAACTGATTAATATTGACTACTCTAGGCTTTGGACTAAAATTATCTTTCGATTATTGATAACTAAATAAATTATTGCATTATGACCGCTAGATTAATGTGATGACGTTTATCCAGCCGAATTCAGGTATTTTTGCCAAAATCTTCGAATTTATATTGTAACACAAAATCAATTTTTAATGGTTGTGTATCGGTCTCAAGTGCAACTAATTGCTTAACGATGACGATGAGTTTCGATTAACCCTAGACTTATGAATAGTAAAATACTGTGAACTACCGACATAGTAATTGAGTCGACCAAAGTCGAATATCCATAAGGCAGCTAAAATCATGGATTTTATATTATAATTGAAGCTCTATTTCTAATTTTTGAAGTGGATCAGCTTTAATCTCAGCTAAGTGTAGTATTTATTTTCGACTTCTTGTAGACTGTGTCATAATCAGCTTTTTTCAGGCGAAATTTTAAACAAAAATGTAATTCTATCAGCAATACTGCAGTCTGTAGCAATACATAGTTTTGCTGTGTGTCTGCAGCTTGATTGTATCCAGTTTTTTGACAATAACGTTCTAGTGTTATTGCAGTGATGCTGTGGGAGTAATTCTCTTAAGTTCCAATATGTGACTGTTTTTGCATTTCACATGGTTACGTACTTCACACATCTTCATCCCATTCCTACCGCTACCATTTTCGCAGCTTATCCTGGCTTTTCGAGCGCATCCAGAAACCGTTTTACGTAACTGTGCTCTTTTCGGAAATTCGCCATGATAAATAGGGTATCTAATTCACTTCGCTAGAAAATAGAAAGTCAGGCTTTGTCCTTTAAATTTTCACAGTTAAAACGACACCTTCTGTAATAAGCGAGGCTTAATGGGCTCCCCATTCCAGTAATTCTCTCTTGCTTACAAATTATTCATTCGAAGGTAATTAATGTAATGAACGGAGTTGTTTAAATGAAATGTCTGCTGTAATGGTTTATGTAAGTGCACCCTGCAGACTTCTTGCGGGGTTCTCGCGTACTTCATCTGCAATTCCACCCCCATTTGCGGATTGAACTGTTTGAAAGGCGAAGTGACAAAAGAACTAAAGCCAAACTCTTTTAAGATGTAATCCGGTCGCAATCATCAGTTTGATCAAAAGACGCTTTTGGGCTATTGACGTTTGAGCGCAAGTGCACCTTTTATTTTTTAACTTCGTGGAAAGTACTTTTTTAAGTGCCAGTAACACATTTAATTCATTTTGTTATATTTTTTTCAATTTCAGATAAATCAGGATTGAAGCTATCAATAGAGAAACTATAACATTATGCTTATATGAAGGAATAATGATTACTATTGTAGTTAGGTGTAGTAACGTTTATTTCCCATCAACTTTAAGATGATGGGAACACGGTTCAAGCAAATTAATTTCACGAAAAACTGTATTGTTCTATTTATTTCCAACGAAATTGTATTTGAAAACTCTTCTATGAATTATAATCATTATAACCATTACGCTGCTTAAGTGTTAGTTCACTTTTGTTCGACGATTTCCGTCATGCAATAGTGGTATTGCTCCACTCCTCATCTGCGGGCGGTCAGTGGGATTGGCTTTATTCTTGCGCAACCGCCCTTTGATCCCCAAAGGGTTGAGCGACTACCTTCTATTTGCTCCTGGATTTCCTGAAGTTCACAGACGGCGTAAGCTTGCCGATATCTGAGTTTTAAATTGCGTTGTTGTACACTCGAATTGCGGCTACAATTCGCCACTCTCGACATTAATTATTTAGTTGACGACACTTAGTTGCGCGTAACGTAACATCCCAAATTAGTTACTCGCTGATTTAGGCTGTACGCTTCACACGCTCATGTATCTGCTACAGGTAAGCTATGATTCTTCTAGGTGCAGATTCATTACTATTTCACCAGCAAAACCAGTTTTCTTATATCACCTTATCCTTTAATAGTAAGGATTGGTCGAGTATTCTGAAAAAGTAGAATGGAAGGGGGAATACTGTTATTTATTTCGAAAATTTAAATACACTGCAACTATCATCTAATAACTAAAGACCTACACAATTGTGCTTTAGGTATTGAGGTTTTCGATTCTCTTATTCACTTCTTACTACTTATGAACTTCATCTTTAACAATTTTGTTTTCGCCTTGTCGACATTAAAAGATATAAATTGCATAATTCATGATTTTGAAAACAACTTCGTGCATATAACGGGTGTTCATAAACAGTCGTCATCCCAGTAGGTTTTGACTTCAGAAACGTATGTCTATTAAAATTGAGAAAAAATGCTCTATGACAGTACTCAATGACGTTTCATTGTGTTGCACGAATTAATCAAAGACATAACATTTTGTTTTTCAAAGCAACTGGGATGACGACTGTTTATGAACACCCGTTAGTATTACATTTGGAAAATATATTTTCTATAGCACCCACTATATGGTTTAAAAATGCGGTTACATTGCTACAAGTGGGCTTAATCATTAAGCTAAACGAATCTACCAAACGACTTCTATTTATATTGTATTAAACGTTATCAAGTTTCTACCTGAATACGCCTACACTGTGGCAATCTCTATCTAGTTGGCCCGCATGGCCAACACAGATAGGGATGTGACCTGAAAGTCATTTTAAAGGGATGGTACGAACTGTATCTACTAAAACTAGCTAAAGCCATTTTAACTACTAGGTTTTTTGACCCGAAAAGAGATTGCACTGTAACAATTTATAAAATTATTGTTTCTTAAGATGAACTTGGGCGGTTGCAGGCATTTATCGAATTCATGTAGAGATTTTTCGACCGGAGGTCCGTCCATAGTTCCGTATTTTTTGTTATTTAATGAAGCTCAAAAGTAATACTTTTAAGAATCCATTTTCTGGACCCGGAATCGAGGAATTCCGTTTATTATTTATTAAATGGAACAGCTTGTATACTTTCCGTAAAACACATCCTCTTTAATACTACGGATCAGGCAGAACATTGATAGAAAGTGGCTTAACGTCCAGAAATTGCCACACAAACTGCAAGTTTTGAATTCCAGCAGGTATGAAAACTGTTAAAATCACAAATCTTTAAATTGGCCACTTTTAGTAGATACTACAAAAACTGTTAAACAACATACAGTCGACTCGGATAATTTATTATCATCGCCTAATGGGTCTCGGCCACAAAAATTATCCTTGTCCGTTATATGCTCAATATCGGTCTAATACGATTAACTTCTATAATAGTTCCATATTGTTCAATGAAAGTGTTAGCGCTAAAAATGCCGATGCTGTTAATATTCGGAATAGTAACATTGACGTAGTAATTGTAATCTATGGAAAAATCTTCGTAGAGAGTTGATTTTTTTATATAAAAAAGGCAGATTATTCTAAATTATATACTTTTTAATAAATCGTTTGATTGACACTGGTGATATCATTCTACAAAATCACGTAGAAATTCAGCGGCTCTTAAAACTTTTACATACATTTTTAACAGTTTTTTCTACTTCTTTTTATGTTAAATGTACCTCCAAAAGCCACAGGGTGGACTTAAGAACGCTCTGTAGGAGAGAGTTATTGAGGAAAAATAAGTTGTAAACAATATAATTTTAATTCTGTAGGAAAAAACTGAAAAAAATCATTGTAAAGCAAAATGACGTACGCAAGTAAATAATAATTTAAAAACATTCAAATTGAATTTAAAATAAAATTTACATTTTCAAACAAGAATAAAAAAAATTGTATTAAATATTGAAGTTATCATCGGTTTGCTCTCTGACAATATTAAAGGCTTCTTTCTAAATGCAGTCACTATAAGACGGTGAAGGGAAGTAACCTTTTTTAATTTTTACTTTCCCATACCCATAGGTATAGGGAAGTCTTGGAATCATGAAAATTTTGGAAATCGAGATTTTTACAGAAATATCCGTTTTGGGCCTCTAGGAACCCAAAAAAGTGGTTTTTAAAAAATGTCTGTCTGTGTGTGGGTGTGTGGGTGGGTGACGCTCCTACAGCCGAAAGTATTGCTCCGATTTTGATGCGCTTTGGAATGCGGGGGTGTATCGAAAATTCATCGACAAAATAAGCTTTTCAAAAAAATCCGAAACCGGAAGCGGAAGTTACGCATGTTTTTTTGGTATCACTGTTTTCGTGATTAAAATTTTGAAAATTTTATCGCGGATAACGATAGAGGGTCATAAGACAAATCTGTTAGTTTTTTGCCGAACTCGCTAGGTTTAAAATGAAGGGCGCTATGATTTTTTGAAAATTTTGAGTTTAACGCCCTATTACTCAAAAACGGATGAATCGATTCAATTGATTTTTTTTCTGAATAGTATATGAAGGCTAACATGAGGTGATATAAAAAGTGTTTTGAAAAATATTAAGGGGCCTAAATTACAAATTTTCAAAATTTTGGAAATTTTCTAAAAATCATTTCTTAAAAACTGCCCACAGGAATTTGTTTAAACTTCATACACTGATAGACACCGAAAAGGTCTATCGATCTGATTTTTAAAGAATCTCATGAATTATCTGTGGCGCCCTCTACGAAGCTTTGAAGTTTGAAAATTTAAACCCCTTTAATTAATAAACAAAACAAGATAGGTAGCTGGGGTTTTCACTGAATTGCTCAGTGCATAATGGAGCATATGAATATGCAAAAAAATATTACACTCGTGGATATATGTAAGCGCACCGGCCCCCTCCCCCCTCTATTTTTGAAAAATATTTTTTTTATTCTAACGGTTGTTATATTTTTGCGTCAAAGAATCTTTTTCCGCGAAAATAAAAAAATCGATTTTGTATGCCCTAGAAAATATAATTTCCAGGTACTTAGAAAATTTCACCTCGGTGCTACAGCCGTTTTGAGGAAAATAATACATAAACTAGCACAGTGGCGGCTTGTCCACTTGGCGCCATCTACAGAAGCTCGGTGGTCACGTTTTGAACTACACATTCTTTTATATTTACCCGCAATTTACGTGAAAGTGTAAACGCTTATCACGGTGAAGACGTGAGTCATCGAGTTGAAATTTTGATATGTTGTAAAGACTGTTGAATAAAGACGATATGAACAGTTTCCAGTATGGGAAAGTCCAGGGAGGTAGTCACGTCCACTTTTTTCGTTAGATAAAAAGGCGAGGGCTGATCTTATCACCAGCTATAATTGCAGTGGGCGCTTTGAAAAATTGAAATTTTGCATTCATTTTTTTATGCTTTTTGTACATTTATTTGATTTATTTCTAGCATTTTGTGTAATTAATAGTTTTTCAATTGTCTATGTACAGCGTGCTCAAAAATGTGTTGTACAGAGATAGTTGTAAGTTTAGAGGCAGTTGTGGTTTTACTCAACAAATTCTCATGCTTTCTCATTAACTAGGTAGAGGTAGGTGTATACTTTCAAAATATTTGGTATTTATAACACTTTTCTGAACGTTGTGTAATTAAATTATACAGTGCGTAAATTAAGTATGGAAACGGTGGTATTATTTGAATACGGCCATAGATAGAACTCTGAAATTTGGTATAGAAGTAAAACATACGGTTTTCTACAAATATTCGTGGTTCCAATTTTTTTATCGATCGTTACGACTGCAGCACGGCCAACTTGATTATTTTTCTAAATTGAAATGGGGGTCGAAAGTACCATCATTAGAAAGCTGTTTTTGTGTAGAATCCAACGATGTGGCAGTTTTGAAAAATAACTTCACTATACCAAATTAAACTTATATTACTTTCAACGGCTTGCTAGATATGCTAAATAAAAATTTAGTTAGCGGTGAATGCTTTGTTTTGTTTTTCAACTTTAAACAGTACATTTATGAAGAATACCCATTTAACTATTAGGGTATGTTGCATTAAATAAATTACATACTTCCGCATAACTACGTCTTCTATCACCATACTCTATCATCATGAGCATCTCTATTCTCTCCTTTTCTTAAAAAAATTCCATGGTACTTTCTCACTAACTACGCAAATTCAAACAACACTTATAATTTTTGACGTTCAATATTTGTTAAACAACAGTGGCATTGTTTTGTTTTCGGCGCTTACTATCGGTTTCAGTTACCTAATAAATTTTTATCTACAACCTTTAATTTGGTATAGTGATGTTATTTTTCAAAACTGCCATATCAAGTGCTACATCGTTGGATTCTACATAAAAACAGCTTTCTAATGATGGTACTTTCGACCCCCATTTCAATTTAAAAAAATTATCAAGTTGGCCGTGCTGCAGTCGTAACGATCGGTAAAAAATTGGAACCACGAATGTAATTGTATCTACGTCATTGCTTAAAAGCAGATTATTTTTAGAAAACATATCCTGGCGATACTGCGACACATTTCAATGTGGTATGCCCATTATCATATTATGTTATATCTTCAGCTAAAAGGAATCGCAAAGAACTAATTATTATGCTTAATGGAAGAAATCGGGTTACAATCGAGTCGGTGACTCAATATAAATAGTAAATATCTATATTCTTACTAGTGCCATTCAAATCGATATAAATATAAATATGGGAATAAGCAGTTTTGATTGGTATCTATTCTACGAGTAAAACATGAACATTTACTTGTTTTATTATTTTATAAAATAATTAGTTTGTTATATTCCCAAATACTTTATATTAAATTGTCGTTTTTGTTTTCAGGTAAGCCGCATCTGCAGTACCCCATTTGAAAAGTAAAACAGCAACATTTGGTGAGCAATTGGATTTGTAACATCGCGTTAATATTATTATCGCTTAGTCTACGCCAAACCCGTTAATAAATTGTTGCTATTCGAAATTATTTCTGAGATGCAGTACCTGCAGAGTTCGTAAATATTATGATATTTATATAAATATCAAAATATCGGATATTTTCTGACTACGTGTAGAAAATTACAGGTATGCTCCTTGGCTTATTTTAAGATAAAAAGTTCCTATCAATATCCGTTCGCAAGTTTTTCGTTTTAGAAAAACACAGAGTGTTGAATTTGAAAGAAAAATGGTAAATCTTGCTAATTTTTGAAAGCGCGTTGGAAAATTAATTATAAATTTGGTGTGTGTACATGCGGCGCCAAGAGTATATTTTTGTGTGGCTATACTATGTTCCAATTCACTAGTATCGTGCACGTATGAGTTCCCTTTGCACGATAGAATAAGAAAAAGGTGACGCCACGTGTACACTATTGATTTTTTTTTTCAGTTTTGATAAGGTTTTTGAATACCTTGATTAAACCCACCAAAAAGTGCCTACCAATTTATTATTTTGATTTGTATAATTCTTTTCTAATATACTGACTTTTAACAGAAATTGTTCTTGTTTGTTATTAAATGCAGTCGTTGAGATACTGCTTATTTAACTACTGGGATCGATATAACGCGGTATTTTTAAACTAACGGAAACTAAACTCGAGCGTTAAATATGGCGATCTAACCGCACATTTAACAAAACAAGTTGGCTTATCATTTTAACAATTATGTCAGCTATTACGTAAGGTGCGTTGCCTAGGTGATCAAAAACGTAAGTAAACAGACGCGATGGATATTTGAGCTTAAATCGGGCCCCCAGCAAGTCCCGCGACGAAATGGGCCCCTTACTCTCCGTTGGACTGCCGCACAAGCCGCCGATGCCTCGCCATCCGCCTGCAGCTCTTTCGCTTCTCTTTGTTTTCAACACAGGTCCTTTGCCTAGGGCTCCGCTGCTTTCTTCGGAAGTCGCTGTCTATCTCAAGCTTTTATATACCGTTTGCCTATAATTGTAGGGCACATAGAGCATAAGTGTGTTAGACAGTAATAGATATATATATTTTACCAAGAAAAAACAAGATGCTACATGTACTATTGTAGTTGTTGCCTAGCTACCAAAATAATTATAGCATTTTCCATTTCTGGTACTCTTATGTCAAATAGAATTTCAACCTTTTGCAACTCATGGAATTGCCATATTCCGTACAGTTTTAGGCAAGTTGTATACAGGGTCTAAATGAAAATGTCTTACATAGGGAAAGTGCAATGTTAAAAATGACGAACAATCAACTCTAGTTTTGACCCGAATAAAACTCTACTTAAATATTATGTTTGGGTTATGTCATTACCGGCTGAAAAGCCAAGCTTTAGCTCTCCGACGTGACGTCAGCCAAGTAGATCGAATTGGCCAATGATTGAATTCACTCCGCCTCTAGCCTCAAGATAAAAAAATTGGTCAATTCCACGTACTTGTGCTGACGTCACGCCGGAGCGCCTAGGCCTTGTTTTTAAGCAGGTATTGTTTATACAAATATTATCTCCAACGAATGCAGGCTTTATTACCTACGGATTTAGATTTGCAGTTCTGTCGTTGGATCATCGATCATCAGCATTTTTCTTACACATTTTATTCACTGAGGGGGCTACTCCCAGTGCAGTTGATATCAATAATACACAACATTCACATTGCTAGTCCATTTGAAACCCCCACGAAACGAAAGAAAAAGAATTTCAGCATTAGTTTTCGATAAATGTTTGGTGTGGAATTATTGTTATGGAAGTGCGGTTAATAGGCGAGGTTTATCCGCTTTTTATAAGAAGAACTGTAGCTTTTGAAGGAGAAGGTTTCTCTTCGAAACATAGTTCAGATTTGCTTATAGCAGGACGGCGTAACTGTTACAGTGCAGATAAATCGTATCATGACCGTTAGTTTAGAAGGATGATCCAGCTCTCTGGCCTTCTTTGGGGATGTATGGATATGACGTCAATAGTTTATGCAGAAGGGGATTATCTTTTCCCGACATTGTCGAACCAGCTGCTGATTAATTTTACGCAGGGCCAGACTTTGCATTGAAGCTGCGGAAGATATTTTGAACAGAATTTTTAAATACATTTATGTCTTACTATAGATCTATATACTTAAAATTCAGTGCGTGGTCTTATACAGAACGACGCGACGTTGCCAATTTTCAGCAAAAATCTCATTGGAAATAAATGCGCACCTATCACATAAATAAATCAAGCATTTGCATTTCGGGGCACTTAGCAACTACTAATGGCTTGTTTCATTTTAATCCGCATCCTTTTATCAGTAGATAAACTTAGACTGCCGGTCGCTGCCGAGAAGTGGCAACGTCGCGCAGAAAATTCCCATAAGAGTTACATTATCTTATGCTGCCTGTACTGATTTTATACATGGAACGATCTATAGTAGATTATAATTCATAACGCCCGCTTATCGTTAGCGACCAGTCACGTACCTCGATGGGTACACATTCTGATCCATTATTTAGGTTATTAAAATACCACTAGTAAGACATAAAATATTGTATGCACCAGGGGTACTTTATTATGCCTTTGATACATAAATAACTATTTTAAATCATCAAATTAAATAATTTTCTTTCTACATTTTAGCACTCTCAACGGTTGTAGCTCTCGTAGAAGTGTTAGATAACTTTAGAATTTATCTGCCGTTGATTTTGATATGACAAATTTTCATGTTGTACAATTATTATTTTAAAGCAAAGGGATTTTATCACATTTTTACTCTTGAATTATAGTATGCACTAAGCGATTTTTCTTAGCTGTAGAAGCAGTTTAGCAAAACTATTTTTAATTACGAATTTTGTAAAATCTGATCTACGCATTGTTGCTCTTGCTCTGGTTGCAGGAAATATGCTATTTGCACTTTCATTGTATTCTGTTACATGGTAACCTTATTTTTACCTAGCGTTTATGCGTGCTCACTTTTCTAATTTCGCTGTTGAATAATGGCTTCGGCATTAAAGGTGACTCAGAAGTTGAATTTTGAAAATTATGGCTCGTTGTGTACGTGCAGTTAGCTGTAAAATATTACTTCGTAGTGAATTATCTCATGGGTACGTATTAATTAGTAAGCATACACCGAGCGAACCTTACATAAGATCGTGAGCAATAAATCTGCAAAACTTGGCTTAGGGCCCCCTCGTATTTTTACAAGTTTCCATTGTGTCTAATAGTAGCTTTAAATTCCAAGCAGACAAGAACTACAGCAACAAATCTTCATTGGCGTTTCGGCTGTCTACCTCCGAAGCAGTATTTGGAACTAATACAGCGGTGAATTAGTGAATCGAGAACTGTATCGACTCCTATTACCAGTCCGGATTAAATTTATATCGGTTTAAACTATCCCGAATGCGTCTAATAAAGTTTGCGTAGAAGTGTCAGTTTGCACGATAACAACTAAACTAAGTTAGTGCAATGATAAATGCCTGGTCTGGCGAAGTTTTAGGTACAAATTAGTGGAATCAACCACGTTTGAAATTGTGCATTGTGTGTAATAAATGGCGCCCATTAATTTTCCATTAGTTCTGGGATTCTAGATCCTAGGCCCGTGTTCCGAACGGCACGTTTAATTTCTGGATTTCTGCAGGGTGGGATTAAGTTTGGCCGGGAAAGTTTCAGTTTCTGGCACTATTTGCCCGGTATACGTTATCTCGAAAAGCGTATCAGAAGGAATATTCATCGTCTCAGTAGTAAACTGTAATTTGGGCCAACTATTCTAATTTTACACTGTTTGAGAACGACGTTTAGAAATATAAATCTAGCCGTAGCAGTGGCGTGCAACATATTATAGTATTTAACATTACTAGCTTGGTAAGACGGTTTTTACTGTCGAACAGAAGGATATGACTGGCGAGCCAAAGGCGAGCCAGTCACCTTCTTGAGCCAGTAAAACCTGTTACCTTGCGTGTATTGTTGAATATTTTATTTGTTCCTTACTTGTAAATAACTAGAAATTTACTATTTATTCAAACTGACAAGCAACTAAATTCATCAATATGACACATACTAAGGAAGACAACTCTGGCTTTGCACGCTATCATTTATCTATGAGCACGCTTGTAAAATTTTACTGGCTAGCCAGTAAAAAATTTACTGGCTAGCCAGTTCAGAAACATTTTCAAGGTGAATACAGTGACTTGATAAATTGATGTTTACAAGTGAGGAACAAATAAAAGAATTAACATATTAGAGGAAATTTGTCCGAAACAGTTCAAGAGCAAGTAACTTAGCGCTGAATAGATGTGTGGTGCTACAAACGTCAGAAATCAAAGCTACACAGCAAACTTCAATAATCATAAATGTCAAATCGATGCCTTCATGCAATATTAGAACATTAGATTCACTAAATCACCTTTTATTACTGATCACGTGTGGTCTTCAATCATTTATGAAGTCTATATTAAAAGACTTAAAAAACAGGAAAGTGGCTCTTATATAATCTTGACAAAGTACTAGGGTATACTGTTAGAAAAAGTGTTTCATAGTTGCTAAAGAGACTATTTTTAATCAACAGTTACTATAGGATAAATTGAAAAAATATGTAGGGAGATATATAAATAGAATATAACGGTCAAGCGGTTAAGCATTACTTTGCTGATAATACGCTGGCTTATAAGTAGTAAGACGGAGGAAAAAATAGGGCGCCATTAATCTAATAATTAAAACCTGAAGCACTATTGAAGGCAGGTGTACTGTTTACAAAATAGCGGGGACAATCTAACTAGCAACCTAAGAAAAAGTATCTTACCGTCGAATGTCTCCTTCACGATCTTAATCTTAAGAACACAAAAAAGATATCGATATGTTCGGATAAAAAAGTAAACCATGTGTAGGTTCAAATACCAATTATTTAATCGTGATTAATAACTAATTGCGGATAGAGAATTCGCGTTTCAACCCGAACTGCATCTTAAATGCAATTAAATACAAGCATACCTCAGTAAATAGTTTACACTTATAATTATTATATAAATACTTACCATAGATTTTACGAACAAATAGTGAACGTGACTATGCAAGCACAAAGGGATTTGACTAAATAAGAGCGCTTGGAATCGATTCGGGAGAAGTTCAAAAAGCCCTAATTGAAATGAACGTCAATTGGCGCACAGACACAATTACAAAAACAATGTGGTTTATCGTTTACAAAAGAAATAACAAGCTCTTCGCGTGACCGCAGTATAGCGCGCATATATCAGCGAGATTTCCTTTTACTATTCTTGACTAATGGAAAATACATCATAACTTCGGAAAGTACACAAATCAAATGAAAAATGATAAACGATTTTATAAAATTATAATCACATTTAATCTACAATAAGTAACGTGCATAACGAACGTGATTCGACCTGCTGCGATCTGACACGAAAGGTTGGAACAAAAAACCCTGACACGTCCTACTGCTCACTTGCATTGAAAGATCGGAGGAGTCTGTCAAAATGGACTTGTACCAGATGATATTGTATATTTCCCAGTGCCAAATTTGTAGCCCAGCAGATGGGTGGAATAGCAATGGGCGGCTTCTTCAACATTCGAATACTTGTGGTAGATAACTTTACGGATTGTGGGTTGGGGGGATTTAGGGTGCTCGGAAAAGGAAAGAAGACAAGATTTGACATGTTGGGAGCTAACATGTGTGTCACTTCCAACTACTCTCAAATCCTGTTTTAATCAGACGGCTGCAACAATTCCCTAAACCATAAAACTAGATCTGAATGAGATTACTGACGATTTTTGGAAGAAGTCCGTTTAGGAAACTTAGTAAAGGTTTGTATGTATAATGCAGCCTGTAACATGACGATATGCTGAGTCCTAGCACAAAATCACAGACGTTGTTTTTCGGAAACTGATCTACTGTTAACAGTTTTTGCTATGACATGAAAAGAACATTGTGTATACAGACAAATACGATCCTGTTGAATACAGAGGATAGTTAATGAGTTGTTAAGCTTTTTGTTGTAAACGTACCTATTATAAACCATACACTTTAGAATTTTTAATAATGTTGTTAATACGACTGGGATTTGATATAGATAATCGTTGGCCATGATTTTCCAACTCTCAATCCAAACTTTTCCATAGGATGTAGCACCCTGAACTTTACAGTAAACTGACAAACTCATAGTGAACTGATATGTGGATTCTCGAGACAGCAGCTAATGAGATTAAAAAATATTCACATATAGTCTCATAAGAGCATTAATTCTTTCCGGAATTTTTTTTTGAGTGCGTTCCAACAACGTCGTCCCGCTCGGGCAAATTAGGACGTTGCTGGAATGCACGAAAAATAATTTCCGGATATGGATTGGATGTGGATTGGTCATCAATGGTTGTCGTACGTTTTTTACTATAAAATTGAGATCATCAGCAGCTGTAATTGCCAGTCGTAAAACCCGACGTGTTGGAAATAGTTTTCGCAGTTAGATGATGCAAATGAAGAATAACCTAGAGGGATGTGTTATTATTATATCCAACTCTTTAAGGTTAGGGGATTGAAGTGGTACAGTGCAATCGTTGTCATTCTGAATTGTGTTATTTTTATATTTCAAAATAACTTCTTTATTGAATTTTGCGGCTGTCGATCTTACTACTGTTTGTTTCGCGGTCATCTTAAGTCCTATGTATTTATTTTAAAGTCTTTCTAGTTACGTTTTCTTTTAATTCTGCGGCGGAGTGCATATATATCTGCTGCCAGTAGCTGTTACGGTATTTTAAATTTTTATTATATCGCCAGGAATTTCGGGAAGCACGTCAATGATCTCGCCCTGTAAGTGGGGATGTTGATCGCCAGACCTGCAAATAAAACCCCCCACGTTTCAGTCCTTAACTGGTCTCGAATCAGGGAAGCTGTTCGGTGAGTTAGCGTTTCGACGCGTCTACCAATCGACGCTAGGCTTTGAAGGAAGCTGGTTGTTCGTCTATTTTATTATGATCTTCAGTCTGTTGTTTGGAAGAAGCAATTCAGAGAGCTGTGGGAACGATCCGAATTGTGAAACCAACAAGTCGCACGGTGAGGACGGCTGAGGTTTTTTTACATGAAGCTGCCGTGTTAAGCCACGTCTAAAGCATCGTTGAGGTGAAGAGTGTGCGTAACGCCAAATAAGCCCCGTTGAGGGAAATATCGCATTCAACGGCAGTCCGTCGCTAAAAGCTAAAAGTATGTGGATTTCGTCATTCTTCATATCCGTGGCCTAAAACTATCTGGATTTGCTATTAGCCGTTTGTGTCCTCAGGTCCGCTTTGCAGCCGGCTTCTTCAGCTGCAAGTGCACACCTCGCTTCCATATCGGTATTGTGAATGTTTGCACGTTTTTTTTTATGCAAATTACTGTATTTTATAAAAGGCTTATGCACATTTTTTCCTTTGCTGTTGTAGTTAACACTCACCTGTTTTAGTATTTTTTAACAATTTAAAATTATGGTTAGATCGTCCTCAACAAGAGAATGTGAAATTGTCAGCAATACAGGTTGGATTGTGTCCAGCCTAATATTTTTTTTTCGTGGAATATTTTTAGACTTCCCACGTATCCCATTGAGCTCGCTATGTCCTTTTCGTTTGTTAACAGGTATTAATTAGCGTTTTTATCGACAACAAATGTTGGCGTCCAACTGAGGGGCTTTTTCTTTGTTTTAGTTTTTGCTGTAGTTTTATTGGTTTATTCATCATGCAGACTTGCTCTGTATGTCAATATTCTCTGTTATTAGTAGCTTCAGCGTACTTATGCGAACGTTTTGTCCGTCCGTCCGTCCGTCCGTCCGTCTGTCTGTCTGGATCGCCTGTAACTTTCGAACGGCTACAGATATCGAAATTTTGAAAGGGGGCAAAGTTGTTGCTAAGGTCCCGAGCACCTTCATGCGCTATTTGGTTTTGGCGAAAGGTGGCGATTTTCCACTTTGCAAAATTTCCAAGCATTGTAGCACAGTGGCGGCTTGTCCACTTGGCGCCATCTACAGAAGTTCGGTGGTCACGTTTTGAACTACACATTCTGGGTGCACTGAAGCTACTCTTTAGACCTGTACTTGAGCAGTTTATTGATTTCTGTGCCCGAATATTAGTTGTTCTTGTCATAGATGCGTGATGCGACTATAGCTACTTTATGTAATAGCGTAAATATTTAATCTTATATATACAGGGTGAGTCATTAGTACGGGAAAGCTCGATTGCACTTAAGCCGTTAAAGATATCAAAATGAGCCAACTGCCACTATATATAAGACGTTATGGTGAAGTTTGTAAAATTATTTTTCGTTGTACAGGGTGTTTAATCTTTTCAGGGCAGTATTTAACTTAGTTTTTTTAAATAGAACACTCTGTATATTTTTAAAAATATGGATTTATCTTTTTCTAGGACTTATCGAAAGTTTACTTTTTGAATTTACTTCAGCCGTTTTGAAGTTATTAGATTTTTTCTGTAAAAAACGTACGCTTACGGACACTTATTCAAAAAATCACAGGGCACTTGATCGTAGAGATATCTAATTGAGGTTTTGGTCATGCCTAAACAACTTTTGGAGTATCATTTGGAAATAAGAACGCTTACCTGCGTTGTGGGATTACACGTTAACTTTTTGAAACTTTGAAGGGCCATAACTTTATTTTTTCAAATGGCACTCTCTGTATTTTATTGCTTAGTCGTATTCAGCATCTTATTTTACCATTTTTATATCCTGCATGTCTTATGCCAAAAATTGATAGTTTAGGAGATAATTCGGATTTTTTGAAAAATGTACAAATATCTCATCTATACCGACCTAGTGTGCCATGCAAACAAGTGTTCACGAGATTATATTGTTTGAAACATGTCAAAATTGCACTCGTTTAACCTCATGTTTTTAATTTGTCGGAAAATGAAATTACGAAAGATGAAATGGTGGATATGGTTGATGTATTAGGTGAAAGTGAGCGAAACACGTTACTGGCTTCTAGAATTTATGCACAAAGATATCCCAGGAGGAGGCATCCAAGAGCAAGAGACTGTTCCCTGAAATTTTGCACAGAGGTGATGTATACAAGGAATAAGGAAGGATATTTAGAAATTCAACCCCTAAAAGGGTAAAATGGGGGTTGTATGGAAAAATAATATTAAACAGACATTTCGACTTGAAACTTCGTAGGAGTACTCCTAAAAACAAATAAGTAAACACGTATTTTGTAATTTTTCGAAAATCAACCCCTTTTGTGGTGAAATGGGGTAAATAAGCCTACAAATCGATATGGGTGTCGTTATTGAGGTTTTTTGGGACGTTGATTACGAAAATGGCATTTATTTTTAAGTCAAGACAGTGGACATGACATAAAATTAAAACCCTATAGTGGTGAAACGGGGTTTCAGAGGCACATTATTTTTGGTCAGAACAGCGTTTGCCGGGTCCGCTAGTGGATGATAAATACGTTGTCAATACAGTTCGTATGCAAGGCTTGTCTTGTTGACCTTCACGGTTGGTTCACCCTCATCGTCTGCCTATAGTTCTCGTTTGTTAAATTGTTAAGGGGTGATTAAAATTTAATATCGATTTTAAGTTTTAATTTTCTAGCACTATTTAATCATCAGGTTCTTAATGCTTTAAAGAAGAAACTGAGAAAAAGTTGCATTTGGAATTCTTGAAATGAACAGTTTATTTTGAATAATTGGTGATAATATAATTTCATACTTGTATTATATGTAGTTATCCATGCAATGAATCATCGGGAACTTTCGACTTTTCAAGCTTTAGTACAATGGAAACGATAGCTACTTATTACTATAATAAACAAAAGTTAAAAAGGGTTGAAGTGGAGCCCTTCATCTTCTCACTGCTGGTTTTGTCTTCTTTGAAAAGGTTAAGACTCCGCCGGATTGTGTTGGAGATTCAACTCGGGGAGTTGTTGTAGAATCAGAGTTTCTACCACTGGGTTGCACCTACAGAAGGGTTGCTATTTAAAATACCAAATTTTATAGTTGTTTATTATTATTGGTGGAAATATAATTTTCAGCCATTTAACAGTTGGTGTAGGAGTCGTCCAATTCCTTGTTAGTCAGGGCCTGGGCGTAGTATCCGCCAGTGGGGTTGATGCATAGTGGATATGCAATCATCTTCAGGTCAACGGTCACGTTAATAAGCGGTAGCTGTACAGACGGAAAACCGATTCGTTACTTGCAAATCTAATTCGTTCGGCAATTGTTGACAGACGGATTAGCCATCTCGTTAGAACAAGGAGGATCATGCAAGTTCCAGTTGAGTTCGGCGCCGTGAACTCTTCAGAGATTTCGCCATTATTTTCGGCATTATACTTAATCTCGCTATTAGTTTCGGTATTATGCCGTGACAGGCAGGGTGCTAAGCTGAGTTAATTGATCGATAAAACAGGGCGCTAATTATTAACGTTCAATTTTAATGCAGGTTTTAATGCTGTTTTGCAGCGGCAGCACTGACGCTCAACCGCTATTTTCGCTTCTCATACAAAGGTTTGCACGCCGAAAGTGGAGGTGTAATCCGAAACATGTAAACTTTACATTAATAAAATGTAAACAGGGTATTGCAGAATGTAGAACGTCAGATGAGTAGGAGCGGTAATGTTGTGCTTGTTTCGCGGCTACGGCATTTTTGCGAGTTTTATGGAGGAAGTTCATTGTTAGCTTTTAATAGACTGCGAGGACAAAAGTAAATTTATTGTTATGGCATCGTTGGCCATGCGAGCAAAATTAAATGGCATTTATTAGCATAAGACGATGAATAGTGTGATATTTCTGGAAGAAGAGTAAGAGACAAACCATTTTTAACGAAGTTTATAGTTAAAAACCTTTAATGTAAATAACGTATATTTTTAGATATTGAGTGGTTGGCAAGATTACTTTCGCAAGACTTTTTTTTTTGTTTAATTTCAATCCAACGGGTTCAGGGCCGGAAGTCAGACCTCAAATTGCCAACTAATTTATATCAGAAGAGATAGTTTAGTCGTAGAAGCGCTGGGGTGAAAAAAATTGCAGACGGATCATAAGTAAAAAGTGTAATAATCGTAGCTGACTGCGATCTCGGCGCGCGTAGGACAACGAAACGTGCACTTTCGTTTAGGGTTGCCTACACTGTCATTTTGACCCGAAGGGTTTTCAGTAAAATCCTTCGGGTTAACTAAAGGTTCATACAAACCGATTGCAAACATTTTTACTACATTGGAGAAAGTGGCCAAAGAGACAAAAAATACAATTTTAGACAATATTTTCAATTTTTTCAGAAAAATGTAGTTTCATAATTGTTTATTTAACTTCTAAGATAGATTTTTTTAAATTTTATTAACTTCTAAGATAGATTTTTAAATTTTTATTTAATGGAATGCAAATAGTAACAAAAATCAAGGCGAGCTTTGAAAAAATTAAGTCATGTGGTTTCTTACTTCTGATGATTTTAATTTAAATATGACAGTTACTAGAATAGTCCATATCCAACATAATGTGAATTAATAACCGACATATGCTTCAATTTTCAAAGCCAAGCTTGATTTCATTTTCGTTTGCTCACATGTTAGTTTTGTTCTTTATTTCTCCGATTTACAAAGGCCGCAATTTATGCTATGCATAACGGAGCAGCTGCATCCATCACCGATGTTTATTTTCATCCTTGAATGTATAAGCTAAGCTGTATTTCTTGTTTGTTCTATCATTAGATCAACTATTGTATTTTATGTAAGCGAATGTTCGCAATGTCGGTCCTGCGCTGGATGTGTATTGTGAATTTTAGTGTTCGCGAGTGCAGCAAGAAACACGCTGTATGCGGAACATGGGGATTTTCAACTCGTGCAAATTTAACACAGAAGACGACATTCGCACGCAGCCTCTTTTGAGAGCTGCATGGGTTTATTCGACTCGAAAGTATAGTACGTGAATTTGCCCAGGGCGATATAAGTTAATTTTAAGCGGCCTGAAAGAGCCTGGCAGCCAGCGTTTACTGCAAACAGGGTGAAAGCGCAGCGAACCAGCGTTTATAAATTCCGAAAATGCTTTTTCCGAGTGTACATGTAAGTACGTACACATGTAAGTACGTACACCCATTGTGCTATATTTAAAAGCTCATTTGAAGCGTCAGTTTTGAGAGGCGCCAACTCAACTGTCCTTTCTAGGCCTTAACGCAATCGGGGGTTCCCAGCATCATGTCCGCCAGGAGCGAGTGATGCAATCGAACCGTGCCGTTTCTAGGGGTATGTAGCAGCCAGTTACAGGTAAAATGTTTTTAGGTCGGCGTGATAAGGTTGCGTTAAACTGCAAGCTTTTGTAAACGTTAAGGAATGAATTTTATTAGCGAATAATATATGTGTAGCTCGCACTTCAATTTAAATAGGGCCGGACTCAAATAAGTTGTGGCTTCAGGCAATTTTAACATTGAGTTTTTGTTAAACATTTTGACATTTGTATTCTTTTAAACACAATTCTTTCAACGTTATTTTTGACGATGTTTTACGTTGTTCAAGTTTGCAACATGCCGGCGAGTATGTTGCTTTAGAATTTAATTCTATTTTCTTTTATTTATTTTGTGTTTTTGTGTGTTTTTTTGTGCATTTATGTTTTTATTTGTTTTTGACGTCAATAAATGATACAAACAAATCGCCTTTTCTTATCCATTGTCCGACCAGCACTACTAGAGGAACCAGATTCCTGTTTTGACAGATAGTGATCTTTCATAAGCCACTAACTGAGGTATTAAGATAGTTTAATATTCACTGATGAGGTATTAAGGTAGTTTAATATTGACTGAACTAGCTAAGGGATAAAGAGGGCAAATAATAATAATAATAAATGGCTTTACTTTCCCAGATACATAAAAAAGGCGAAGTTCAACTACAGTTGTTCTGACACCTAACCTAAAATAATTATTTAAATATTAGGGAATACGAGACGTCTTGTTCAAATTTAATGTATCCACGAAGGGGTAAAAATATATCAATTATTTTTTAGAATTATATATTTATAAATTAAGAAACTATTTCACCTTGATCTTTTTATTATTTTATCCCCCTCCAAAATTATTTTCTTGGGGTCAGCATCGACTCAATGTTGGCAATCCTACTCTCGCTCAGGAAGTCAATGTCATATGATTGTGCTCATACTGCTCATCGCACTTACATGCGTTTTAAGTAAAACTAGAACAGCTTCTTCGAGAGTGGTATGTTTACAGTTACACCCCATATTTTGTTATGATGCAATTAAAGGTGACACACAATCTCAATATGGCAACTAACCTAACAAGCCTCTTTGTATTCCACCATCAGCTAGCATTTTTGTACTTCTTTAGTTATGGTCAATTCGTTTTTTTCGCTACGAAGTTTCTACGGCTCAGCTATCTCTTCTGAAATAAATTTTGGCAACTCGAGCTTGTATAACGTTAGACCCAATTCTGCAACTTTGCCCCACGTTAATTGATATTGTATCTTGTAACTTAAAGGAGGGGAAACGAGTTTCTTGTATAGTTACGAGAACTGACACAATGTAGCATTGTTCGAATAATGATTTAAAATACTCCTTTATAAGTCTGTCTATTTCACGGATTTCACTGAATCGATTTCATTTTTAAACGAATGCAGGCACTGTAACGAAGTGTCACTGACGTTGTTTTAACGATTGTTGGGGTTGTCGCATCGCCGTATTGACAATTCAAATAGGATCTGCTTCGACGGAGCTGTGGCGAGATGCGGGGCTTTATGTCTGCTTAGAAAAAATCTTTGATTGCCGCCTCGTGAAAGCATCCTGAATGTCGTTGATTTACAGTTGTTGCAGATGGCACGCAAGATAACAGAAGTAATTAAACTTTTGTTGATAAACAGAGTGCTGAAAAAATGACGTATTAACTCGATGGTAGGTTGTTAAGGGATACCCCATGAGTATGAGAAAAAGAAGGAAAGGATTCTTTGCGTTTTTTAAATTTTGAATTTTAAAATTTTTAAGTTTCTGTTCGTTAATTGACAAAATTATTGACAAGTATTTACATTCAAGTATTATCTTTAAGTGGGTAATATTTTTCTATCTTAAATTGAATATTAAAGAAATTAATAATCAAACTTTGGGCTCCCATATTTTCAGAAACATAACACAAGGAATTTTTTCAATATTTTTCTCATACTCAGGGAGTACATCCTAACAACGTACTAGCGAGTTAATTCGCCATTTTTTAGCACTCTGTATTTTATATAAAAGACATTGAAACTTAAGTAACAAACGACTTCCGGGACCGTGTGTTATTATTGAGGTCGAAGAACTCAACGTTTCGCCCACTTTCGTAAGGGGCTTCATCAGGACGAAAAGCAAAAGAGCACGGTAACTCAACGTGTAAACCACGCCAGAGGCGAAACTCGCGGAAGTCGTTTGTTACTTACTGACAATGGCTGTGAAAGTCTTCGAAATCGACATTGAAACTTAATTAGTCAACATTAGGTATCAAAGATAGTAATGGCTTAGGTACACGATCTTTTGCATATAATAAAAAACTATAAAAATCTGTCTTTTTGTCTTGGTTCACGATTTGCTAATAGCCAATTTAAAAAAATCGATGTGGAGGTTTACTTTAAACATACCGACAAGCTGTACCTCTGTGCGTGTGCGCTTATGCGTTCAGATTGCAATTTCCGGTACGTAGTTAGTTGCCACACTAATGCTGGTAAGAGCGGTCACGTCTATGGAAATGAGTTCATTTTAGGAATTCCCACTTTTACCAAAAAGAAATCAAAACTAATTAAATCATAAAAACAGGGACTGCGTGTGTTGAATAGCACTTGTCACCTGCCACGCTCCATAGCGCTTAAGCTATAAATTATCCTCTTCTGCATCAGTGAATAGGTGGTCAAGTTCGTCAAAAACAGTGTTCTGTCTAAGCTTCAAGTTTGGGTAGCTGAAAGCGATTCGCGAATATGCAAGACACTTTGAATATTTTATTTTTTCCTACAGGTTGAACATTACATTTCTTTGTTGCTCACTGGTTTTAGAATATATATACCAACGGTCTTGCAATAGTGCGCGGACATCGTAATCCCTCAAGGAATATTTCGCTGTTCGGGACTGCACATTGTCTGGCAGCGCAGAAGGTAAAAGCACGGTATGAAAAGTGTTTGCAAGGTTGAACAGGTCTCTCACCTTATCGACGGTCGCGTTAGAGTTTATTGTAGTTGCTTACACAATTTTCTACATTGTATACATATACACGTTTGAATGCTAAATCTAATATTGAGAAGAAGCCGGGTAACGCAGTTGGGTAGCGCTAGGCTTGCTAGTAAGCAAGTCCTTGGTTCGAATCCCGCGGGGGCCGGAATTTTTCCGCAGCCTTGGCGATTGGAATCGGGCTCGGTGAGACCATTCACAGTTGGGCACCAAATTAACTGTGCTCTACTCAGATCCACAGACCTAAGAGATAGAGTAACAAGGTCAACACATCAACATGACACCCACTTCACACATCGGTTGCTGTTGAGCGGTTGAGCATTGTACCGCCAGTTGCAAGCACATAAAGTATCAGCCTCTACACCGAAAGGTAAAACGAGGTTAATGATAGTACATACATACATACATCTGATATTGTGCGCACTAAAACCGATTCGTCTTCTTGTCATCTACCTTCATTTTATGTTAATCGCGTTGATACCTGATGGGCTCCTGCAGACACACCTTAAATTAACAACAAACCCTATGCTTAGTATTAATTGATATACGGTGCGAGTGAAACGTAAAGAATAACTTATAAAAGAGAAAGTATTGATTATTGCAAACATTCTAAAAACAGGGCAATTTTGTTTTTAAATTTCGCACTTTTTGACATAATATTCAGATATACAAGGTGAAGCATTTAAGTGTGGTAACGTCATCGGCATTTTTTTAAATAGCAAGTCTCATTTTTTATTCAATATTCTGTCACTCTGTCCATTTGCCAACACGATAATGCAATAAGTTTGTTACCTTACTTAAGGACATTTTCGAGAAAAATTATGAAGACGGGAAAGGGCATTTTTATTATTATTGTAAACAAGAAACAAATACAACGTTATTATCAAAACAAATGCTCAATATGTCCATCTAAAATGTTATCTTGAACAAGTGGGCTGATAACATTCTAAATCCGTATCACTGTATTTTGTTTTGTCTGATTCACAATCATGGCTAAATTAACCGAAAGAGAATCAATTGAAATATTGATTATAATTGGATATGATAACAGAACAAAAAGTCAAGAGGAAGTGTGTCAGTTATTTAACGATAAGTACCTAGAAACGAACAACAACTCAGTCAACTGTGAGTAAAAAGAAAAAAAATCCGTTAATTCGGCCTTCATAATTATTTTTCTCAAAAATTTCGTTATGTAAGGTAACAAACTTATTACATTACCATGTTGGCAATTGGATGGAGTGACAGAATATGCAATAACAAATTCAGGTTGCTATTTAAAAAAAAATGCCGATGACGTCATCACACTTAAACGCTTCACCCTGTATATATAAATATTATGTTAAAAAGTACGGAATCTAAAAACAAAATTTATTGACCTGTATTGGAATTTTTCGAAAAATCAATACTTTCTCTTTTATCGAATTTATTCCTTACTTTTCACTCGCACGGTATAATCCACAGCATTTGATATTGTTCGTTTGTCCTAAAAAGCGCCTATCTGCCTGTTTGTTAGAAACGTAGTGAACTCTGATTATTTTTTTAAACACCAGTGTAGATTTTGGACCAGAAGCTGGATAATTTTATAGTTTTTATATGGCCGGAGACACACGTCTGTTAAATGTGTTTTTAAGATGAGTGCGCACTACCAGCAATTTGGATTACCACCGATGTGGATTTAGATCAGATTTAAATTACCACCAACGCGCACTGCCACCGATTTGGTTTATTACCGGATTTAAATTTGTTATGACAAATATATGAAATGCTACTGAACTGAAATACCACCGACTTGGATTACCACCGATTTGGATTTACATCCTACTGTAAGTATTACCGATGCCCGTTTAGCACCGTGTAGAAACGCCTCCCACCGCCTACGACAGCAGTTGCTGCAACACATCTTATGTGAACCATCACGAAATTAATACTAGCCTTTGAAGGGCTTCATACGAGTCTTTCGTCGTAAAATTGTATATACTGCAATAAAATGTTTACTTATTTGAATATTTTTGTTGTTACGCAATTTGTTTCTGTACCTAGCTATGAAGTATTACATATACAGGTAGACCCATTAGGTGCCCCCTGCGGGGGCCCGCAAGTCAGTAACCGAAGACGCAATAATCCGATGGAAGATTTCGAATATTCACACGGTGGTTGCCGCATAGTACAGTCATGTAGGCAACTTGTTATGTTTTTCTGTTGTATTAAAAGCCGGGCGATGTTTTATCGTTCGATGGTGTTTCTAACGGTGGCAAATTCTAGAAAATGTCTTCAGTTGGTAATAAATCCATGATCGCACGTAAACTCAGTTGGTGGTGATCCACATATATTACTATAACTCAAAATCGGAAGTATAACTAATCGGTGGTGTTTAACACAGTTATCAGAGGGTAGGAAGAAAATCCATATCGGTAGTACTGTATACAACCTTGTTTATGCATACGTATTTTTTCAATTTAATAATCGGTTTATAGGAATATATTTTTAATGCTGCCCAAAAAAGTATAACTTTCTAGTAATAAATGCATTTTATATAAGGACTTATTTAAAGCGAGTGTAGATTTATTTGACTATTCAATTCACCTGTCATCTGTCAAAAAGTAACCAATGAAAATACAGAATTCTGACGTTTCTTGACCAATCAAAAAAATATCAGCGGATATATCTTCCTAGAAGGTATTCAAGTGACTATTTTTAACAAATGCGATTTTTATTAGAAAAAGTCAATATTAGTGTTCTGTTACTATAGAAATTGCGTAGTTTGTTGCTAGATTTACTAAAAACTAATTTGAAAAAGTAGTTTGGTTCATTAAATAGTCCCTCGAATACCATTCTTAGTCAAAGTTAAGTAGATTATTTTTGCGGTGGTATCACTACTCATGTCCATTGCGCTTGGAATTAGGACTCGTGCTAGCGCACTCGTCCTAATCGTACCAAAGCGCAATGGACATTCGTGACACCACCGCAAAAATAGTCGACATAACTTTGACTACTCATGGTATTATAAGTGAATATATTTTTTAAATCTGACTAAAACTTGAACTGTCGTTTGTAAATCTTACAATTTAGTACTTGGGGTCATGTGTCATATTTGTGCTATCGGAATTATTTACAGTTCATCAAAATTAAAATTCATGTCGAACGAACGACATTCCTTTGTTTTTGTAACAGTGTTGCTGAGTTTTATTTGATGTATGTCAAGTTTCATTCAACATGCATAATATTTGATCTATTATGAGCATTATTATTAGTTGCTATTTTGTTATCTATTTGCGTTTCATATTCTCACTTGTCCATTATTGTCATTACCTCTTTATATTTTGTGCTCAAAACTAAAACCGGTAATAAAGTAGTATACATGCAACCAATCGTTTCAAATTTCGCTCTACTTTTACGAGGGCGTTGCGTTCCAGCTGTAGAGATGTTACGTTAGCATCAAACATTAAACAGAGCGAAATAATGCGACTGTTATAGCGTCTTTTGCTAAATTCATAGCCGACAGTTACTGAAACTTTCTTCGAAACGTTGTCTTGGCTCCTGTATTTCAGCTCACCTATCAACAAAGTTTCGAACATCTTGTTCATTCCGTATTCTCCTCATCGTTTACAACGAGGAAGTAAATTTATTTTATCTTTTGTTATGATATAAAGTTCGCCGCTTTAGTGTGTCTTGGAAGAGTTGTTTTGTTGCTCTGTATTGGCCAATTTCGGGTCCTTGTTTATCTGATATCGGCTTTCTACTTAGTATGATTCGATGTTTGTCCTGTAATAAATTTAATTATGAGTCGGTTAGGCTCTGCGAAAACAATAGGCAGGGAAGTGGTCGTAAAAAGTGGAAGTTGATAGTTCGTTGCTTTTTATGGTCATTTTACTTTTTATATCCGAATATTGCGTATATGATATAGACGTAAAATGCGAAGACACGTGTATTGATGGTTTAGAAAAGTGTATGTACAGTCACGGAATCAATATAGTTTAGACTTGAGTTTTTCTGTGTAAGTTCATAAATTTTTTTATGAAAATGTTAATTAATTATTAATGTGTATTTGATAGTTGCTAATTATGTTACAATTCACTATACTCTAGCTAACAACTAGTTTTATTATTGTTGAGAAGCAATGACAAAAAACCAAACCCAAGTTTCAATTTGCAGATTTAAATTTTGTTGTAGCTCTAATGATACATTAATGTATTGAAATGGAATGATGCCTTGTGTTAATAAGGGTTTAATGCAAATATTAAATAATTAAATAAGAGCAAATCACCACAATGCTCGGGGTATTTTTATTGTGTTAAACTTTGCCTGTCAGTATTTTAGGCTTATTAAAATGAAATGTATTTATTTCCTTTTCAAATAAAATGGTTAATTGTCTCTTTCTATATTTTATTGAACAGCAATAATAATTTAGGCTAGCTCTAGCAAAACACAAAACTCCTCAGGTGGGTTCATATCTTAGCTTTAGAAATTATGTTTAGAAAATTTGATTCAAAGTAGCTCACATGCGCGATTCTAGTACATTCGATCTACACGCTCCAATTATTCATAACCTCACGACTTGACACAGCACGTCATTAGTGCAACAGCGTTTGTTTGAATATTTAACAGTGAAATTCATCGAGGAAACTTCAGGTAAATTGATTTAAAAACTCCCGCTTAGCAACAACTGACTCAATTTTGTGTTAGCTGTGACGTGAACGACCCTCGATGCTCTCCTGTTTTGATGGCTTGAAAATTCTATAAAAATCGCAGATTCTACTGACGCCATGCAAATTCCTAAGATTGAGGCGCATATGGACGCTTGGAAACACGTTGAGTGTCTTCCACAAGGTCTAATCTTGGAGTTTACCAGCTTTCCGGAACTCAAACACTCAAATAAATTGCTAGATCCTATCTTGTAATTTCTAGCCGAACTTCTCTTCGAAGCTGGTCGCAGGGTGACGCCGGTGGCTTTATGCTCTTGGAGTCGCTTCCTTGGCAGCAAATCTTGTTCAGGATGCTCGTGCAGACCCCTCTGCCCTGTTGTAGTGGAGACCCCTGGCTCCTGCAGCTCAACTAGGTTGTTATCGACGTTCGGAAACTCCAGGTGTCGGACCGCAGCTCACAGCCGAAGATTGTTTAGAAAATTTTATAATTTTATTTCGGGGAAGTTGCCGCAAACAGTACCACAGCTGCCGGATAACTTGTACAGTAAAATGGAACACTTTTTGCCTTGGGAAATACTTTTTCATTATATTAAAACATCAATTTTAAGGGAGCACAATTTTGTCCAAAGCTTGTTAATCTACAGCAATTGTTATTCTTTCTTTAACAAAACAGCATCGCGTTGCTAGGTAACAGCGATCTGGTATTGTTTATAGGAAATTAGTTTTAATTACAAATACACAAATGGAATAAAATTTGATAACATTTTTCTTAAATCTGAAAATTGCTTAAATCTAAAAATTTTCTTTCTTATATCTAAAAATTGTTCTTATTCGTCACACACAACGGTTTTATAATCACTACTTTGCTATAACACTTATTTTTACAATGCACTGGACTTGAGTTCAATTTTACACACGTCACTGTTTGTTCTTCAATTCAGTTGCCCTCGTTCTTTATTGCTCTTTGCAATTTCTATTTTATCGTGCTTCGATTTCATTTACCTTTCGACTTGCTTGCTTTTCACTGGGCCGTACTTTTATTAATAACTCGACGCTCATTCAGTATGCACATAACCAAGTTTTTGTGTTATTTAATTTCATTTGGTCTGGCTACAAATTTGCTCAAACCTATCATATTACTTATATTATAAATCTTTCTTTGACTCCAAACACAAATTCAATCCCTTTGAAATCTGCCTTGCTTATGCTTGCCTTTATCCATCTAATTAATGCTTCTTGCCGATGCAACGTATTTAATAACTTCAATACTGTGCTTTAATTGACTTTGTTCAATATTTCTCACTGCATACAGAGCCAAATTGTGAGCTTAAAACCATCTCAGTATATCTATAAGAATGATTGTATAGTGAGCTGTTTATACAGAATTTGGTGTATTATTGCCTAATGGGTTTTTAACGTTTTTGATATTTTCAGTAATTGGAAAGGATATAACACAAATACCGTATGATGGAAAACTTTTATCCTCTAGAGCAGGGGTGGCGAACCTTTATATATCTACGTGCCATTTTTTCTAAAGAAATGTTTAATCAGGCCATGACGTGTCATCAAACAATCTTGACTTAGTGATTAATGGGGAAAAAAATAAAACTAAATACTATCAACTTAAAACTCTTTATTTGCAACTAAAAATATACATTTTGTACGGCAATACTAACGTTATGTTTATTTAAATGAAAAAAAATGGTGCCGCTTCTGCTGTTGTAAATTAGATGCTAAATAGCTTATATTAGCTTCATACTTTGTTACTTTTAGCAGAATTCAAGCTGAACTGGACTCATCTGACAAACGGCTTCTAAGCGAGTTTTTAATGTTATTCATTTCTGAAAATAATTATAGTTTACGGAGATAAATTATGTCAATAAAATTTTGAAATATGTGTTATATTATTAATGCATGATTTTCACTATTGGAATAATAAAAAATCAATAAATCGTAACATGTTTAATATTTGAAAACTTTTAAAAATTACAAGACGTTTCGCAACTTATGGTTGCATCATCAGTTGTTATTATATAGTTTAAAAATTGGCTTTACATTTATAACGATATTAAATAGTTGAAATTTGACATTGTGTTGAATTAATTACGACCTTTTTCTAATTATGAAGTTTTCATTTTCGTTTTTATGTTAAAATTGAAAAATTTTATATGGGTAAAATGTTGATTAATTTAATTTATTTTTGATCATTTATTAAAATAAATTAAATTAATCAACATGTTACCCATATAAAATTTTTAAATTTTAACATAAAAACAAAAACGAAAACTTCATAATTAGAAAAAAGTCGTAATTAATTCAACACAATGTCAAATTTCAACTATATAATATCGTTATAAATGTAAACCCCATTTTTAAACTATATATTTTCAACTATAACAACTGGTGATGCAACCATAAGTTGCGAAACGGTTTCTAACTTAAAAGTTTTAAAATATTAAACATGTTACCACCTATTGATTTTTTATTATTCCAATAGTGAAAATCATGCATTAGTAATATAACACATATTTTCAAAATTTTATTGACATAATTTATCTCCATAAACTATAATGTTAAATTTCTAAATGTCAATTTTCACAACTTAAATTCTGAAAATAATGACTCGCAGGCATAGCTAGATGAAAATATTGTTACGATAGCAAAAGCCAGCTTCTTCAGACAGCTAAATGTGTCTCGAATTGAATTCTACGTTTCCATAAATTTGATATTGGCATTAGTACTCATATTATCTGATACAGATAGTCTTTCTATTTCATGAAATTCGAACTCTTTCCTTGTTTCGATAAATTATTGAATCCATATTGAACTAGACTGGAAATCAGTCAGCTGCATTTCAACTTCTTCAATTTCCAACCAATCAAATTTGGCCAAGTTCAGTTTATCAAGTGAAGTCACATCAGGATACATAATAAACTTGAGTGTTTCTGATAATTCTTTGAACTGAGAAAATCTCGATGAAAATTCTTTAATGGAAGAATTAATTGCCAAATTAAACTATTAAGTGACTTTTGCTGGGTCTGGTTTTTCGTGTAAATCCAAATCTCTGGTGACTTTTTCAAGTTCGGGAAATACTTGAGATCTATCATAACAATAATTGTTTTATTTGCGCCTTCAAGCTTCATGTTCTTTCATTGTTAAATATAAATTGTTTTGATTAGGTACCTAAATTCCTTAATTAATGCCGTGCCCAAATTATTTTGTCGCGTGCCATCAATGGCACGCGTGCCAGTGGTTCGCCACCCCTGCTCTAGAGTCTAGAGGACTTCGGAATGTATTTAATTTTAATTTATGTTGGCAGTAATGAGTTAAGGTACTTAATAATGTAACCTACTCAATTTTGACATAATCACTTAACTTTTACAGAATGTTTAATACGGAACACAACGTATTGTTGTGTATGGAAAATGTACGAAATCGCTTTGAACAGCTGCAGTTGTTTTTGTTATTAACATTTGTATTTAACAGAGATGTTTGTAGTTACTAAAATGTCATTACCAATATAACCTTGAACTGTCAAATGTAAAATGCCAATGTCATCTTTATAGCAAACAATTCTTTCATAAATCCCAATAAGAAAAAGTCCACTGGGTTGAGATCTGGACTGCGTGGGGGCCATGAAATTAATCCACCCCGACCGATCCATCTTTGCGGAAATATGGTGTCGATGTAATCTCGTACAGCATGACTAAAATGTGAAGGACAGTGGTCATGCATAAACCACATGGCAGAAATTTTATATATTGATTGGTAGTTTCTGATTTATATACATACATCTACAGGGTGTCCCACCTTAATTACACAATACTTAACCAGGGCATTCTTATTTAAAAAACATGCAAAATGGTCCGAAAATGCATCGTTTCCGAGATACAAGGCGTCCAGTAAAAAACCATATCAACATGGGTCCGGAAATGCGTTGTTGCGGAGATGATATTCTCAGTGCTACTACCATCAATCTTGTGTATATAGCATCTTATCTTCTAAGGGAATAATTTTCGAATCCATATTGATACGAAATTTTTAAATATAGGCGAAATTATTTTCAAAATTTTAAGAATATTTATAGTATACATTTTTTTATGTGAACACCCTGTATCTTAGAAGTAAAACATTTTCTGACATAAGTTTATTAGGACTTTTTTCTTGTTTTTGACCCACGAATATGTTGGTTAAGTATTATTCAATTAAGGTGGGACACCCTGTATACTTAATCCTATCTGTCCTCTTCTACCTTTTGGTGTCGAGGTTTCTGATTTACAATTTGCAATTCTTCCATAATTTATGGTGACTTTAGAATTAGAGCAAACTGTCAAAGCTGCATGTAAGTATGTACATTAATTTTTATAACCAACATAGTTATAAACCAATTGGTAGTTCTGGGAAAACACGATTTCTCGTTAAAACGAACGTAATGGTTAAAAAATGCGCATATTTTATATTTTTGATCTACGAATTTGCCTTGGCTTCATCAGTGTCACCGATCGTGGGAACTCGGGATGAACTTTTAATATCTCGGTTGGACGTTTGAGGAAAGGAGGTTTGCTAGAAAATTCATGATTGGAGGCTACAGATATGAATGGAACAATTACGTTGGCTGCAGCAACGAGTCAAGGCCTTCCGATGCTGCGGGAGTCAGATGCTTGAATATCGTGTTTTAAATGAAATTAGTCCCGATTTTGTGCTCGTTAGCATCGATTACAAGCTGCCATTGTTTCAGTTTTGAAGTTACTGCATTGTGTAGCCCGTGTATTTGTAATGTGTTTTAAAATAAATGGGCACCTGAATGCGAATTTTATTTGTTGAACCGAGTACCATTGAAACAGTAATTTAGACCTGAAAGGATATTGTTCGTCGAAGCTGCTATAAAAGTAAGTTATTACTTTAGTTTTTATACAGTAATTGCAGTGACTTACACAAAAGACTACTTGATTTTCAGTACACAAATTAGACTAGAAAAGCCCACTAATTGTTTAAAATTAAATTTTCGATCATTCATTGTTAAATTTGGATATTTGCGAGGGATCAACTTTCAAAGTTTTCTTCTGTGGATAATTCAAGATTTTCGACATTTTTTAGTCTACGTGGTGACATTTTTAAAAATCTCAATGACTGCATAATACTGAACCCCCGCTCCATCTACTATCAAAGCTATAGCGAGTTCTTTGTTTTTAAAATCTGTATACACTTGTCTAAAGCTCGGAAATAGCAATTTCAGGTATTTTAATCATTTTAATCGCGATTCTAGCGTTGGAGTAATTGAAATTGTATCTAAATATTTCATAATGTGACTACGCCCCATCTTGTTGAACCCAGACTATCACTGCCGTTATTATCATACAAAAACAAAGGCACATTTGCTGGAATTATCTTATGTCGTATTCATCCATAGATAGTATTCATCCATAGATAAATTATTTGTTAAAGTATTTGACGGTTTAATATTTTCCTCAATGGGCAGTGACCAAACATTAATTTTGCTATGGAGACTGTTCGTGTTTTTTTATTCAGTGTTTTTCTGTCATCCAGAATATACAAATATGTTTATTATAGATTTATTGAGCTGAAAAATGACTTAAAAAATATCGATTCAAAATCATTGTTTTATTAAATATTTGTATGAATTTCTCACAGCAATCTTATCTTATATTGTAATAATATTTCTTTCTTTCTTACACT
This sequence comes from Agriotes lineatus, assembly GCA_940337035.1. Lineage (NCBI taxonomy): Eukaryota > Metazoa > Arthropoda > Insecta > Coleoptera > Elateridae > Agriotes > Agriotes lineatus. The sequence continues at coordinate 107,665,103 of OW679196.1, read as the reverse complement.
ACTATTACGATATAGGACAGGGAGCAATTTTTTTTGTTTGTTTTGATAAATTACTTAACTGAGATTGAGCATAAATGTCAATAATGGCTATACAACAAGTACATACAGTCAGATTATGTACGATTTGCATGTAAAGCTTTATTTTCGGCTGCGTTTTACGTAAATATAAATAAATATCTAGTAAAATAAAATTAACATGTTCTTGAAATAGCTACGGTGCCTTGATGGATATTGACAGATTTTTTATGATGGAAAATTTACGACAAAACATGTGTTGTAGTTATTCATTACCATAATAACTAATCCCTGACTCTTCATTTACAAACACTGTTTCTTATTAATGTTCATTTACCTGACAGCGACGGTTTAGTCCCATTTACTATATCACTATGGTGCTAGTACAATAAAGGCTCATTTTATGGACTCTAATCAGTTTTATAAACAAGGCCTTTATAATGCAGTCGAACATAAACCGAATTATATCTGTGATGAAATAAAATGACGTGAAAAGATAAGTAATTCAAAAACAAGAGAAATAAAGTGAAGAAAGAATGACAAAAAGAAGATAAGTAATTAGCAAAGAAAGGAAGAATATTAATTAGTGTATCAAATTCGGTCCTGTAGTACAGCGATTCTTAACCTTTTTTTCTCGTGGCCCCCCTTATGATCTATTACATCAGTGTGGCCCCCTTAACCTTGTCTAGGTTCCAGTTTTCCAGTCCAATATGTTTTTTTAGCTTGCTTCTTGTGTTAATCAGAGCACTGGAGCGGATAGTTTAAGTTGTTTAATTGAAATTGATTAAGAGTGATTTTATTTAGTTGGTATAGATATGTACACAAAGAATCATTGAAAATGAACAGGGCCGTGCAACCAACATTATGGCCCCATGCAAAATTTCAGATATATCAGGATACTTTTATGAACCCGTGTGCATTAGATAAAATTCTTTTTAGATAACACGATTATAGTAGCCTTCTAAAAACATTCTATCAAAATGTGTAACATGTGTTGCATAACCCTGTTCATTTTCAGTGATCGTGTGTGTATATATTTGTACAATAATTCCAAGCTAAGTGATTAGGGTGCGTGATTACGTGCTGGCGACGGTGCTGGTGGTTCTTATCTCTCAACGGAGCGGTGATTCCAGGCTCGGGGTTGGCAAGGACACAAAGAGACACTGAATCAATGGGCGAGGCTGTCCCAGGAGCTGATTCAGCCTATTAGTGGCGGTAGGGGAGATGAACAACGGTTCGGCCTCCTGGAGGATGCGTAATGCAGGGCGTTGAGATTCGGCCTGGATGTGGCCTATGCAACGGTTCGGATTGCTTGAGGGTACGTAAGGCCGGGCATTAACAGCTTCATTCTGCACGGGACTGTGGTGTAGGTGAAAAACGGGGCGGCCTCCTGCAGGATGCGTTGTGCCCGGCGAAGGAGGGGTTCGGCTTGGACTAGAGTATTGTGGAGGTGAAACCTGGCGAAGAACTAGCTTGTGGGTGACTAAGGATGCTTTTCCGTGGAAGATGCTAGCGTACTGTGGGCGAACTTATGGAGGTTCGGCTGCGTAGAAGCTTTTAGAATAACAGGAATGGTTCGGCCAAGAAACTTTGCAGAATTTTTCTGCTTATCTTGAGGCTGTCGGCGTCGCAGTGAGGGTCAAGTTACTGTGTTTTTTTAAATTTAGGAATACATTTTTTTCATGAGTCAGCCAGAATTATTTGATCTGCATCGAGTTGTAGCTGACCTAAATTCTTGCATTTTCATTTTTGACACCAACTACGACCACTTTGGTGTATCAGGTAAAGTTCATAATTTTGTATTATTACCTTGGTGTGTTACCAATTAATTTGTTTTGAGAAGCTGAAAGTTTGACGCCTCGTTTCCAACCGTTAGCTGACGTCGAATGTAAACAAAGCGGTCTTAGTTTCGGAGAGCGGAGAGTTTAAAATTTGTATCAATTTGTTGTTCGCTTTAACACGTAGATATCGCGACGCCATCCCCAACGGTGCGCGGCGGCGTGGCCAGAAGCGGAGGTAATAAGTTAATATTATTCTGTATGTTTTTTCTAGGAAATAGGAGCTTATTTTAGGGCGATGTATGTTCACATGATTCAAAAACTATCAGGGATCTGTTATCGTAGTAGTGTGGCGATGCAATAGATTTTTTTGTTTTATTTGAAGTTTTCTGAGGCAGTCTTAAGAGCTGCTGTGACTCACTTTTTCTTTAAATTGTTGCTACAACACCCACATGTTCTTCATGATTCCCCGAGGTGCCATATGGGCCATAGTAATGAAACAATAAACTACTTAAACATTTCACATTCCAGAATGCATTAAAAACTATTGAACAGCTTTTATTAGTGCAAATTTTTAATGCGATGCATGATTAAAGAACTATGGCAAAGCTTGCACGTTTAGTAAAAATAGAAATCCAAAAGTCTTCTACGAAAACTACAGTACTTCGGGTACACCATGCGACATGACAGATACTCCTTTTTGTAACTAATAATGCAAGGAAAGATAGAAGGCAAGAGGAGCGCAGGCGGAAGGCGAACATATTGGTTGAAAAACCTGCGACAATGGTAAACAAATCACCATGACATTATTCCGAATGGCCGTATCGAAAGTGCAAATAGCCAGAATGATAGCTGACCTCCAATAGGAGAAGCACAAGAAGAAGAAGTACTGCCCTTTGTTACAGGACAAAATCGACTTTAACGACTCCGCGCCAGCTCATACCAAAAGTCACGTAAAAGCTAGACGGTCAGCACGGACGGTATTACTCAAAATCGGGACAATGACTCACATAGCACCGCTGCCCTGCCCGTAACAAGAAGTGCCGACTAGACTCAGTGAAGCAAGGGGTGGTCGAATACGAGATAACCTACGGGCAACGGTAAACAGTGGTAAATTAAATTGAGCGCCACCCAATTCCATCAATAAGAACGGAAATGCAAAAATAAGCTCACAGAGAAACCGGGAAGCAAATGAGCCTATCATATAACTTCTCACTTTGGCAAAACCCAAAAGCTAAACGGGATATAGTAGAATCGGTGTGCAGCCTCGCGACTCCCTGTACTGCGGCGGCGAGCTCCCTGACCTACCTGTGACGCTTACAATTTCTTCCAGGCTCCACTTCACATCGATCTTACACAGTGAATAACTCACACTGAAAATAAGCATGCACAGGCGCGGGGGGAAATCACAAGACAGCATATAATCAACCGATCTATTAGTCTAACACATGAATTTATATACACAGACGCCGACGTTCGTCAGCATACAAAGTAAGAAAACAGTCTGAATTAGTGCGAGAATATGGTTCTAAATGCGAGCCCAGAATGGGTCACTTCCGCTTAATTTAGTGCGAGAAAATGGTTCTAAATGCGAACCCAGAAAGGGGTCACTTCGCTTACTTTAATACGAGAATTTCATAGCGGACAGCTTTAACGGAAGCACAAAGCAAAATACAAATATTACATGCAGTTTTCTAATGGCTAACTTCTAAACACGCTACCTTAATTACTGCAGCTTTGCCTGTCCTCACGGTCGGTGTGGGAAGTTCGTCTCACAGTGTAGGGAAGCCGCAAGCCGTACTGTACTGGTTGATGACATACTCCGGGATACGATACGGCCCAAAATGGCAACGGGCCTCACATGGAAGCCGACAGGGTGATCTTTTGCACGCCCACGTGCGATGAATCCCACGACCACGTGGTATAATGCCTGCTCGGCATACGAGAATACGGGGGCGTCGGTCGACATAATGAATGGAGCATCACCAGAAACTGCACGTCTAACGGCACGGAAGCACTCTCGATAGGCCGCCACGCGCCGGAAGGCACGGAGCGGCTACAAAAGCCACGCTCTAAGACCTGCTCGCAGCAACCGTCAGCAACTAACTCTCAACACTGACTGACTCATAAAACCGGCTCGCGCTGCCGATCGACAAGCGCGGTCACAACGCAGACAGACGAAACATTCAAAACCCTCTCTGTCACTCTCTCAGGCTCGCGTCTTGAATTTACTGCAGAAAGCACGCCAAGAGCCAGCTCGCAACAATTACCAGACGAAAACAAACACAGGTGTTCAGCCACAGCCCGGATCGAGGGCACAGCTACGTGACGATTTGAATAAAACTTGATGCACGATTAAATTTAACGGAAAAATATTAAAGAAAGATATACAGGGTGACTGGTTCATAAACGTATATATTGGAGGACATGTTAATAGAGGTCATTTGCAGTTGTTTTAGCCAAACATGCCTTATACGAATGTGAATAGTTGTTGAGATATTCTAATTTTTGTGTTTTCTTAGAAATCCGCCATATAGTCGTACTAATTTAAAAATTAAAGCAAATACAACCTTTTTTTCTGCAATATTTCAGTTTCCCTCATTAGATTACACATTGGCAGACATTCTCTATCAAAAATTATGTTAAATACTCCGATCTAATAAAAATACGAAACCTAAAACCTCCACTTGTAAAAGAAAACTTCGAACAACTTGTACATTCACACGTAGTGATTTCAAAATTTTCATGATACATTAAGCGTACAAATAACTGTAAAAACTTCCTTGTTCTATTGGCTTTCGAAAGAGGTATAAAGGTTTACTACTTATGCTTCCACTGGGTAAATGTGCAGGCTTGAACTTTATTAGAGACAATGTACGTCATTAAATAAAAGTCAATACTTTTTATTACGTATTGCGTATTTTATTTAATAAATAGTAATAAATTACAAATTAGGTTCAAAAATAGTTCCTCTACTTCTAATACAAGCACGTGCCCGTTTCCTAATCTCTGTTCTTGTGATTCGATTTGTTAGATTATTACGTATAGTTGCTGCTGCTGCTTGAATTTTATTAATTAATTCATCGCGCGTATTTATTTCAGAGGCATAAACGATTTCTTTCATGTGCCCCCATACGTAAAAATCTAGGGGTGTTAGATCGGGGCTCCTGGCCGGCCATGGAATTGGTCCTCCCCTTCCAATCCATCGATTTGGAAACGATTCGTCCAACAAATCTCGAATAGTTCGGCGATAGTGCGCAGGACAACCATCATGTTGGAAGACCATATTATGTCTATTTGCTAGAGGTACATCTTCCAAAAGGTCCAACAAATTATTCCGTATAAATTCCTCATAGGCTACTCCATTTAAAACACCCGGCAAAAAATGAGGACCAATTAAATTATCGCCAATGACTCCCATCCACACATTTACACTAAATCTATGTTGCACGCTAACCACTCTGCTTTGATGTGGATTTTCTTCCGCCCAATAATGTAAGTTGTGGAAATTTGTTATCCCTTCTCTAGTAAATTGAGACTCATCGGTCCATAAAACTCTCCTCAAAAACGATGGATCGTCTATGTCAGCATTTAAAATAAAGCGACAAAATTCTACTCTACGTGCAGGATCTCCTTCTTCCAGCCTTTGGACGGGTGTATAATGGAACGGATGTAGACCCATTTCATGACAAGTGGACCAAACCTTCCACTGAGATACACCCAGATCAGCAGCTACTCTCCTCGTGCTAATGGTTGGGTCATCTTCGAACCTTTGCAAAATTTCGTCAGTAATAGCAGGATTATGTCCAACAGGTCCTGCACGTACAGCTTTTTTAACTGTGCCAGTCTCAGACAGGCGGCGATAGGTTGCAGCAAATACAGTCACGTGAGGAACACGTCTATTTGGGTAGCGATGTTCATATTCTCGCTGAGCTCTTAATGCATTTCCATTACAAAAACCATAAATAAACAAAATATCGGCATACTCGGCATTCGTGAATGTTGCCATCTACAATAATAGTAGATACTTAACGAAAAACAGTCTGATTACACACACACAACTCAAAAACGACATACGCATTTGCAAAGATTTGCAATTATGGAAAACTGTCAAAGAAAAACAACGAAACATAGCCTACTGTTACTGCAGTGTTCATGAAATTCAAAATTGACCCTTATTAGCGTCTTTGGTACTATGCCCAATTTCGTTGTTTTGTTAATAGATTAGAAAAGTAAATAATAAACCTTTATACCTCTTTCGAAAGCCAATAGAACAAGGAAGTTTTTACAGTTATTTGTACGCTTAATGTATCATGAAAATTTTGAAATCACTACGTGTGAATGTACAAGTTGTTCGAAGTTTTCTTTTACAAGTGGAGGTTTTAGGTTTCGTATTTTTATTAGATCGGAGTATTTAACATAATTTTTGATAGAGAATGTCTGCCAATGTGTAATCTAATGAGGGAAACTGAAATATTGCAGAAAAAAAGGTTGTATTTGCTTTAATTTTTAAATTAGTACGACTATATGGCGGATTTCTAAGAAAACACAAAAATTAGAATATCTCAACAACTATTCACATTCGTATAAGGCATGTTTGGCTAAAACAACTGCAAATGACCTCTATTAACATGTCCTCCAATATATACGTTTATGAACCAGTCACCCTGTATACAAGCGGAGTCGTAATCATGACCAAAAGTTAAATAACTCATACATACATAAGATTTGAAAATGTCCTGACACCCTCTTTCAATTCTTTACATGAGGGCATTGCCGATGTCAATAATCCTTTTTCAAATAAAAGCTGCCACCATGTATATATCCAGAAATTTCTAAAGTGCAAATAAGTCAATTATTAGCTAGTAACTATTACATTCTGACAACGCATCGTCCCATACACCAAAAGTAACATATGATCTGGATGTCATAAAAGTCAACACTATGAAAACTCTTCTATACAGCTGACTTAGCACGTTCTGATATGTCTTCCAAAAATCATTAGAGAAGAGTTGCACAATTGCTTGAAGGGCGGGTTTTATGGAATGCAAAAATGTATTGATGGCAAACGAAAATATTTTGAAAAACATTTTTAAAAATCTTTCTTTGATTTACTAAAATGTTCGCCCTTGGGTTTTATTAGAATAAGAGTGAATGTTTTTCTTCTCATTTTTATTCGTAGGAATTTCCCTCCTGTCAGCTAATTCAAAAACACCTCCACTCTAATTCCGTGACAAGTTCGCTATTGGATTTCATCCTTAAAATCCGGGAAATTGCTGGTTTGCTCGAATTTCAAAGGGAGCGCGGCAGTTTATAAGGCGTCAGATAATGCTCCTCTTTTGTGGAAATGAGCTGAAATGACTGGCTTGTTAAGAGATTTGGAGTATTATGATAATTAGAAACCTGCAGCTTCTTGTTGACTGATTAACTGACGCTTCTCGCTTCATCTGGCGTTCTCTTAATTAATAAGCAAGGTTTGAGGCATTAGGACCTTTCCAAGTTCGACCTAAGGTGTATGTGCATCTACATAGCCGTTTAAATACGTCTCATACATAGGAATAGCAACATATTTGGTCGCCAAAGAGCCCCCTGGAGACTGGCTTGGCTCGCGAGCGTTTTGTAACTGAAAACCCCAGGCAGTAAAGTGTCTCGTACGCCATAGCTGGAATTAATAACGGTCATTCTGTCTTCCAGCGGAACAGTAGTTGCACGACCTCTGCTAAAAGATGCGACTATTTCCTAGTCCGTTTTGTGTGTAGTTTTTGTACTCGTATCTAGCGACTGATGGTTTTGCATAAATTAACTATCAGCTAATTGAATCAACTCGGCGTGGGCTAAGTTTTTACAGCCACAGAGCCGCCTAGTGAATGTTCAGGTAAGTTGGGAAATTGAATTTCTTGCCTCCCAATCCGCTTATATGTTATCCCTTTCTTATGTCATTCTGTTACATTTGGTTGGCGAAATCGCTAAAATTGCTGCAAGAGCGGAACTGCCAAACGCATTTGCAATCCAAATGATAATGTAAAATGTAACTTGGCTTTGCCTTGACATTTACACACTCGGATTGATCTGGGTGTTCCTTGTTAATCGTAAAGATCGTCGAATTACATTCGTTTGGAATAGGTTAATGGAACTTTATGAATGGTTTGAAATTGGTTAATGGAACCTTATGAATGGTTTGAAATTGAAATAGCTCTGCTATGATGCTTTCCAAGATGATTAAAAGACGTCGCAGAATAAGGGACGTCGCATATCGTGTTAGTCGTGTTATATCAAAGTATATTACCTTTTTGTTGTTTTACATCCAGCTGTACCTTGAAAGTTTTTGGAAAGAATAAAACAATAGAAATAGCTGTAATCACGAGATTAATTGTAACGATGTTAACAAATCTGAATCGCCAGATATGTAACTAGGAGATCTTTTGCTAAACAAAGGAAATATATTTTTTTATGCATATTTTTCAAATTGCTATTGTAGGTAATATTTGCCTATATAAACAATTCGGAGAAGAAAAGTATGAGAACTATATGTACAGTGCAGCTATTCTTACCTTGGGAGAGCTTTCAGTAAGACTGATGATGTGGCTTGGTATATCTTTTGAAACATGTGAGAAATGTCGATGAAGAACATGTCTTGTGCTTTGACTCATTGAAGAATATATCGTGCTTTATGACTCATTCTTATAATGATAATATTCGGACACATGTCACAAAGGTCGTCACTGATTATCCGGAAGAAATATAATTTTAACAACGATGGATTGGCCAACACTTAAAGTTAAGATGAGGACGTGCTCGGAGGACATGTTAGAAATTCCTTCCCCGAGTAAGCTGAGGAAACTCTGAATAGAAGGATGCGATAATATTCAAAAGGCGGTCATTTAGAATATTATCAGGAACACGAATAATAGTAGTTTTTCTTCAAACGGCAGTAAAATATGGCATTATACTGCTGGATTGATGATGCTAAACTGTCACTTTATTGCCAAGCGGCAGATAATATCTGCCGCTGACGAGCGACAGATAAAGTTATTATGTGCCGCTGACGACTTTATCTGCCGCAGATAGTATTATCTGCCGCTAACGAGATCAAGTAATTTTCTTCGAATTTTGTTCACAAAGTTGTAAATAATTTGTTATAAAAACGTTTGAAGAAAAAATACTATATGTTATTCGGAGCAAAGGTATTTTTATGTGGCTCGGCTGTACTTATCTGCCTCGCAAGCTCGGCAGATAACCCGTCCAGCCACGCCACATAAAATATAACTTTTGCTCCTAATAACATAATATACTATTGTATACCAAGGCACTGAAGTTTAGCTTTTTATCACGAATGTGGATTTACACATGAGGGATAAAAAAGAACTTCAGTGCCGAGGAGTACATTATGTTTTATTTGAAATCGAAAAATCGTGAAATTTCAACATTTTAACAAACATTTGTAAGTTATGTTACCGTTGGTTGACGTTTAGCTGTCGCCTCGCCACCTACAAAAAAGTCGTAAAACAATTAATTACTTTACTGCCGATTTCTCGTATTTTAATGACGATTTCGAGGTATACTTTAATGCCGACTTCAAATAAAACTATATTAAATAGTTATAACAGCATGAGGAAGTAATACAGTATACGAGGTCTGTCCGATAAATTCCTGAACTGTTGAATTAGCGCGCTAACAAGCGATACCAGCCGGACGTAGAGTGCCTGTATAATACATATAAGAGTGGAGACGAGACATGGTGACAGCGAGAAAATTGTGTATTTCTAGTTAACAAAAATAGGGCAAACAAACATGCGTTAATTGGTCAGTTCAAAGAAATTGGCAAAACAGCCATCCGTAAAGCAACGTGTGAAAAACGCTACTTTACATGCCCGTTTGCCCCAAATTCATTAAAACCAACGTTACATATATGGCTCCATTCGCAATATACAGGCACGGTGGGCGAATGTGTCTTCTGCTGTCACCTAGCGACAACATTTGGGAGTAGCCTAGCGAAAACCACATTTCCATACTTTTGTATCCTTAGTCAGCGTATTACGACTGTTTGCTACTGTTGCGGCATCATGAATTTCTTCCAAGGGGCACAACAGTGAACAAGGAATAGTATCTTGAAGAAATACAATGCCGCCGCGAGGCTATTAGAAAAAGGTCCTGGTGATTGGAGAGAAAACTAGGATGCCCCATACTGACAATGCTCCCGCACACACATTAATTCGTCAGTTTTTGGTGAATTTTTCACAGCCTGCTTATTTTCCTGACGTAGCACCAGCAAACTTTATTATTTTACAACATGAAAATGGCGTTGAAAGGCCGACGTTTTGAGTCCATTCACCCGATAATAGAAAATTCGTTCCAGAAAAGTTGCGAAGAATGGAAGAAGCCCTGGCGGCGGTGTATATAAAGTGGAGAGGAGTACTTTGAAAGCGATACGACCGAAAGATTCTAAGTTAGGCAGGACAATTTATATTTAAAAGGTTTAGGAATTTACCGGACAGACCTCTTATTAAAGAATTAAATTGATTTGCTTGAAGAGCATAATTGCATCATTATTTTTTTGAGTTTTTTCTTACTTCTAAGAATCTGGTTGTTTGTATATTTTGTATGGCCAGTTGAATCGTATTAGTTAATAAGCCAATTTGTTGATTACTGGGTATTTTAATGCAATTTTAAATGTATAAGAAGCCCTAAATTTAAAATTACCAGGGTTTACCGTAGGTGGCTCGATCGTTTTGCTCTTGAGTGTAAAAGCGCAACCAATAGCTTTTTGTGACTTTTCGCCATGACTTTGGATTTCAAATTCTTCATATTTTCATTTTATTGTCTACGGAATTTAAAATAAATTTTTTTAAAATACTGTGTTTACAGGATTTAGTAAATCACCACCCAATCTTCAGTCATAAAAGAATAATTTGCCGGAATTCTAAAAATGTATTCCGTCACATAATCCAGATGGTAGCTATCAGCTGATTCATCGGCTTTCTTGCATCATCGCCTGAGTGAGTTACTTAGTTTCTTTCGGAACATTGGCGGAAACGCATGGAGATTGAATGCACTGGTCAGTACATTAATGTTCATAATTATTCACTTGCCAATAAAACCGTTTCGGGTTCATTTTGAGTTATTTGATACGTCGCGTCGATTACACTAATTTGAAGGAAAAATGTTTAAAAAAGCAATGCAGATCATAGCTAGTTGCATGTCCGCATGTCTCGGATTGCACATTAAGCCGTCGGTCTTAGCTGTCATTTCGATGACTGTTATGTTATGCCTGAATCTTTAGCGTAACCTGGAAGCTCTGACACCAGGCTGCCCACTATAAGCTACACGATATTACTACGTATTGTTATTAGATAATGCTAGTTAAGTTACTAAAATGAAGATTGAATAAATATGAAAGAGACAATGCTGATTAAAGTACAAGCTTAATTGGGCGTGCAAAAAAGGGAATGGCGAAGAAAAAATACTGATTATGAAGAAAGCAAAGCTGAGGTGATTGCAATCAGGACTGTGGTAGAATTACAAAATATATAAAGACCTAAGAGAAACGAGCAGTCAATATAAAAATAAAAGGGAAGAAATAGATCAATGGGTAAATGGAAGAAATCTTAATAATAAAAAGAATAATTTGGTGAGCTTGTGGTTCTGGATTGAAACCTCAGTAACTTCAAGTTCGCCATCAAAATCTTGTGTTGACTTCACTGCGATTCCTCAATTCGGTTTCTGCAACCGTCGGGTTTTAATGCGTAAACCTCCTTAAAGAGAGGCCGATGCCTCTGCAGTGGGGATGTTAACAACAAGGCTGACGGAAACTAAAATAGGAAGGAAAAACTGTGTACGACACACACAAAATACAACTATGAAAAGACAACTTAGAACATCGTTAAACAAAGTAAGAGAAGCGGATAACGACAAGAAAGGTACCAAACTCACGAAAAGACTAGAGAGAAAAGAATGGAAATGCGCCGGAAAGCGAAGGCATTATTAGAGGAACTCTGGAACATGGAAGTAGTAAATAACACGAAATGATATACAATCTAATAGCGTGGAATGCGGAAGAAATGGCATATGAATGGAGCAATCGGAATTCTATAGTATGTTTCACTTCTCATATTCTTTTCTTCTTCTTCTATATTTATATTTTGAGCGATTTAAACAATTACATTGTAAATTACCAGCCAACTGCGATAAAAAAATTGCGAAAAATTTAAAAATCATAGGATAGTTTTGTCGAAAATAGCACGTAAAAGTGCCAAAAGTGACTGTTTATTGTACTCGACATGAAAGTGCAAGTGCAATAACATTTTTAGCATGAATTTGCGTTCAATCCTTTTTTACGAGCTTAAATTTGCTTATAATGATCCATAAATATCGATTTAACAGATACATTTTTGACAGTTATAATTTATGTCATAAAAATGACAGTGGATATGTGGCCGGTACCGGGGACTATTTGGGCAGCCCGTATTTGACAAAGTTAGGTGTCAAAAGTAATTATTAAAAATTTATTTCTGGATACTATAATTATTTGAAACACTTTACCTCTAAGGAAAGAAGTATAATAACTGTATAACCTCACTTCCAGTTTAAAATAGGGAAATTCAAAATCATCTGTTTAGTTTTAGCACGTTGATATACCTATAATATTAATATTTTTAGTTCGACAAGCTATTCGTAAAAATCCTACATTTAGTAGTGGTCGTAGAAAAAAACTATTAGTAAAAGTTGTTCAGATTCACAAAAATTGTCGAAATCCAAAATTTTTTCGAAAATATTTAGACCACAAGTGTTAGAAGTGCAACTCCAGTGTGGAGGGTTATTAAACGAGGCGCAGCCGAGTTTAATAATCCACAGGCGTGAAAAATAAGCACGCTAACACGAGTTGTCTATAAGATTTTTTAAAATTTCATTAAATATTCAAATCCAAGCCTATGTTGCATAGAATTTTATTTGCCTTCATTTTAGTCAAGTGCGTTGGTCAGTTTGGTAACTAAGGCAAAGTGTCACTTTTTTCACTGAGTGAAAAAGGTGGGATTTCACACACTCAAATTAATTTAAAAACTTCTCAGCCTCAGTGTAATTCATGTTTAAGCTGGTTTTATGCATTCGATAAATAATTTTCTGATGTTAAACAGCTTTCAAGTAATGACAGTTCATCTGTAAATTGTACATGTAACTGTTTTGTTAAGGATTCGTAACATTTTGCATAATTTAAGTAGGTACTATTTGTTTAACCTCCGTTTTTAAAACCGCATATGTACTAGCATAGAAAATGTTGAAAAACATATGTCTTCTAAAATTCCCAGTGCATATGTCAAATTTGAAGATTGTTATCGAAGTGTCACTGAATGACAATCAAGCAGTTATTTTATGAATTAAATTACGAAGTGACTTACTATTCTCAATGCTAGCCTGGTTTTAAAATTTTAAATAGAAACCGAGTAAGCGCTTGCCTTGCGTTAAGCAAGTCCTCGGTTCGAATCCCGCGAGGGCCGGAATTTTTCGCAGCCTTGCGATTTGAATCGGACTCGGTGTGAGACCATTCACAGTTGGGCACCAAATTAACTGTGCTCTACTCAGAACCACAGACCTAAGAGATAGAGTAACAAGGTCAACATAACACACACAGACACCTTACACAATGTGAATCCGGGACAAGTTGAGCATTGTACCGCCAGATGCAAGCACATAAAGCACCAGCCTCTACACCGCAAGGTAAAACGAGGTTATCGATTATACATACAAATAGCTTTCCAATTTCTTGTTGGAATACTATACAGGGGTGTGAAGCTAAGGAGTGAAACATTTATTGTCTGAAATCGTAATAATAATAATATGTGTTTCGATAAAAATGTAGATTTCGACTACTTTTGTAATTCAATGCAATGTTTTCTAATAATTTTTTCGATAAAACCAAGAGTACTATGATTTTTTTAATTTTTCTCATTTAATTTTGATCACAGTAGACTATTAGTTTACGGTAAAATTATTTAAAAATTGCAAAAATGCTTTTTTAAAAGGGTAGTATAGCTGACCAAAATTTTAAATAGATCAGAAAATAAATAAGGCCGATTGTAGAAGGAAAATCTTCACACCTTCCGTGGAATCATGCTCAACACGACTTATAAAATATTATCAATACGGCTTTTGGTTTAAATAGCTTTTAAAGTCCTAAAAATTATTGCCTGAAAATCTTCCAGTTCTACTGTTGTAGACAGAAAATAAATAGCACGATTTAATTTGTCTATGTAGTTATATCTCCATGTGTATTAGATATAAGCAAAAGAAACGGTGGAAGTTAATTGGTAATGGTTGAAGTAATGTGTATGCAAAGCTTGGTTGTAATAGCTACAATAGTTTTGCTACATCCAAAAGCTTTTAGCACAACCTTAGTATCAGACACACATCTTTATTATGGAGAACACGTTTATGAAGTTTTAATTCTGAAAAATTAAACAGAGAGTGATTATACAATTAATGTAAATTTATATCACATAATAAAAGCCTTACCATTTTTAGCACTCTGTATAATAACTAAAAAGGCGAAACAAAGTTTCTCGGAGTTCTAGTAATATTCCTTCAAATATGGCATGCGAATTCAAGTCTATTAATTACGGTTTTGTATCTTTACAGTACATAATAAAAAATCAGAAACTCGTTAAATAGCTCGTATTTGATATTGTTCTCATATGCAATTATTTTATTTGTAGTTCTTAGCAAGACCACAAAAATTATGTCGAAATGTTTAGTACAGAAACGTAATTTACATCAGATTGTAAGTCTGCAACTTCTTTAATAAATTTAACAAAATTGAGGTGCTAGTTTTGTTATCTACGTCAGGCGAATAATCTGCCAAATCGCTCACTCCAGTCAACTGGATTGCTTTAATAATCCATTCATTATATTTACGTCTTCATAAAAGACGCTTCTGTAGTAAATCTACTTACTCACAATAATTAATTGCAGCCGGTTAGTCTCGTATACAACAGCATTCTTTTATACTTACAATTCTAAAAAGCTCAGAACCCATTAAAGGCTTAGAATTTATGGTATGGTGAGGTATTTAAGTTCTTCGACATCAATTGATTTTATTGTAGCTTGAAGAGTTATGTGACTAGTCTTTGTCTTAGTCTGACATTGCCATACAATTATTGTTGTTTTTGTAAAGATTATGGGTCTGAATTTAAGGTGATATTATACAGAGTATTACACCTTTGAACGCTGTAACAATTAATAGAACCAAACTTAACCAATGACTATCATAAACTCTTCAAAGCAAGCTAGATAGCGAAATGTGAATACCCAAAAATGGTCCCGTGACCATTGTGTTCAACGGGGCCCGCTAACTAAACCATGAAAGTAGGGGGTGGATTAGCACTAAACTGGATATAACTAGATACACCCGCCAATTTAAATAATCAACAATTCGCAAATCTTGCAGAGTTTATTCAAATCCACCGTCTAGGTGATGTCTCAGAACGATCCACACACATACACAAACACGAATCGAGAACTATAATGACCACACAGCTATTCTTCAATTGAAGCCAAATATTTCCCAATTCGGGGTTGGACACGAAATTTCATAAAGACTTCAACAGACTGCTTGCTGTATCAGAAAGTTTTTTTTCTATTTCCAATCAACCAAAACAAACATAGATTAATAGCAACCCAATGTGACGCAATGAGACTAGAATTCCTGATCGAAACTAAAAGTTACTACGAATCAGCTTCAGCTGTCAAAAATTTAACTTTCAAACGTCAAACAGACAAGTATTCGAATGTAACTCTTTAAACCACTTATTTATTTTCCAAATCATCACTATCTGAGACAGTACGCATAACTCGTTGAGTAAGCCAAAACTGCTATTCCCTGATGACCATATCGGAACTCCTAATTCATATCATTTTTCCTTTGTATTACTATAGTAATTAAGTGCGTTTAGGGCAACTCAACATTAACAATTCTAATAACCGCGTAAGCCTCAAACAATACACACGAAATGTAGTTCTGTGAGCCATCTCTGGGCCTGCCCCGGTTAGGTTGGTAATCTAACCGGGCGAATTCTAGGGCATAATGCCATATTATATTTACCATGACCAAAGGAGATTGTAGAAGTAGTCGCAAAATGTAAATCTCCATACTGCGCATTTAAGCTTATTCCTGGTCGGAGCCATAGTTATGTAATACTGTTAATTACATTTTATCAACGAATCCAAATTTAAATAATGTATATTATTTGGGTAAACTACAAATACAAATAAATGCCAGTTGTTGGATACTGCAGAGAGAAAAGTTCTGTAGAAAAAATTACCCATGACCGATCATGCAAGATCGTGTTTGCACGATGGAGCAGTTGTTTTCGTGATAATTTTGGAAATGCCGTGTTAGCTGAATATAAGTGCCAGGCCTGTAAAGCAATATATTCGTAGTTTGTTTCCTTAGGCAATATACAACAGGTGCTAGTTGAATGTTTAATTTCGTAACCACAAAACGAGTCAAATTGACCAAGGAACCAGTTTAAAAAGGCAGTCACACAATAATTGTATTTAACAAAATCGGTTTTGCTCAAAAATGAAAATGCCTTTTAGTTTATAATTAAAACCAACTATTTTTAAGGAGAGTTTACTTCGTAAAACAGGCATAAGTGTTTTCTATACTTAAAGATAAATTTCTGTGGTGGTGTTGCTTAAACTAAAGGAATAACCTAAAGCTTATACCGCCGTTGCAGCAGTCAATACGGTTATAAATCTATCGTTTACGTTGCTTTAACAATTTTTATTGGCATTTTAAGGAGTTACTTGCTCTTTCTGGCAGTGTGTTTAATTTAGAATCCAATGTTCGGGCACTTATAAAAAGCTGACTTTTACAGTGATAATTACACACTCGATCCAAATAAGGAATAAGTACGCACTTAGTAAAAGCTGCAAAACTTTGAATTTGCTGGTATACCTATCGTCGTCGCCATGTAGCAACGTATACTGCATATCACATAAAGTTTGTACAATAAACACCATTAACTGAATTGCACAAAGAAACTCTGCATAAGGAGCGATCAATTAGATAATTATGATTAATTTAAAAAGTTCTCTTTAAGGCGAAACCGACTTTGAAGTCTTTAATTAAAGTTCTGTAAAATGTAGTTACCGACGGAAGTAATTTGCTGAATAGTAAAAGTGAAAAGTATGCTGACAGATGGGCAATTGTTACCTTACGAAGTCTCAAAGAAAAAAATGCCTCAACGTTAATTGGCGAGAAAAAGTTTATGGGTCTGTCCAATCTCAGTCTTTAAACAAATGTATACAACGCATAGGTTTGATTTGTTTTTCTTACTTAAAGGTAATATTGCAATGGATTAGAGTTTCAAAGACTTGGAGAAGAACTGGAAAGTTTTTAAGAATACTGTTAAAGTGATAATACGAGGAAAAGGGAAAATGTTTATCGTTTTTCAGAATTACTACTGAAATTCTACACACATATTACGTCTTCTCCGAGGGTGCGACATCTGACGCATGGTCTTGCCCAGTTCAACCACTTTTATTGTCGCTGCAAAGCATTTGCACGACGACACATGGTCGTTCTGTAGGAGCACTCTTTTTCGCAGTCGTCCTCGGCGTTTGATCTTGCTTTGTCCCGAAATTTAGTCAGAATGTCTGGGTCAATATGCGTTCGTAACACCATGTATAATCATTTAACCTAGACTCTGTAGCGTTGCTTAAGCCAGAATTGTAATACTCCATCAATTCTGAGCGTTATTTACCTACCGTTTATTCGGAGCCCTAGCTAACTTTACTTTAATTTTTTATTGTAGAAAAAAAGAAGTCGCAGCACGTGGCAGTCTCTGATGGGTTCGCGTATTGCCCGTGTAAATACTGCCACCTTTGCGTCGCCTTTTATGTATTTTTGGATCTTGAAAAATTAAATTGCCCTTTGGATATGTACATTTTATATGAAATGTGAATCTAAAACTGTCGTTAGTGTGTCTATTAAAGCTACGAATTTATTAACTGTCAATATTCTGTCACTGACATTACATAACGAACGTTTCAAAGTAGTCGTCTATTTTCTTATTGACGGCCAACCCTTGTGTATTTTTATTTCCACAGCTTGTATTTATGTTTCAATCCGTATATGTACGAACTATTAAGAATAACCGTAAGATACTGCATACTGCAGTATATCGTAGGAAATAAGGATGAATATGATTTTATTTATTGTTTAGAAAATAATTAGTTGTGCCAAGATTCAAATACGTTATACTAAATTGTCTTTTCTGTTTCAGGTAAGCTGCATATTCAATACACTACTAGCCAGTTAGGAAGTTTGACAGGCAACTGTTTCGAAGGGTTTGTAAAATGTTATTATATTAAAACTAATGACTTGCTAATTTATTATTATAATATATTATTCATAACAAAATAATTAAGATAATTAACTGTAATAGAAAGAGAGATATGCATTTTTAACGTTTTATTTAATTGAGATAAAAAATAGTGGGAAATGCAACTCTTACCTTTGGTATAATTTTCGTTCCTAAACATCCTTGGAACAGTTTTTTAGATTCACGTTAATATCAATTAATCCCTATACTACGTTTACCAAATAGAATCCGTAGAAGCCCCTCCCGCAAACGAGCGCTAAATTTGAATAGAATATTGCTATTGGTAAGCCGGTGTACACAACTAATTTTATTTGAAATTAATCAATTTTTAAGTCGCCTCGAGTTGTTTTAATTTGTAATGTGTAAAACTAGTTTTGCTGATTGATTTTAACATTTAAAATGTTTAATCAACTTATGTAATTCAATTACCAAAAAATATACGGTACCCCCCACCCAAGAAAAGCGCCCTCCCGTGCTTTCCAAGAATACTTCGATACTCAGCATCACTCCGTTTCGCTAATACAATGAAATGCTATGAACCAGTTATTTATCAAAAAAAAAAAAAAAAAAAAAAACCAACAAAAAATTGATGTTGCCTTCATTTTCGGAGGACCTATCGTATGAAAACGATCCAAGACTTCGGGAAGGTTCCTGGCGACCGGAATCGTGTACACATACGAACATACATCCCCCGCACAGCACGTTTAGGCACCCCCCAATACGGGGGATTGATCTAGTGGGCTGGGATCTTCACCAAAAGATCCGCACCGCCGAGACGGAGATTTGATATAGTGGGTTCATTAGTCGGTTGGCTCGAATTTTAGAGATATTTGACTCAGAGTGGTTTTCGATATGAGGGAATTTCAATACTTCGTACACTTCGTGTCGAAGTAAAAGTTAGTTTCTCTTTACAATAGATACCTTCCCATACAAACACGTTTTCTAGTTTTATTTAATTTTTAACTTACATTTACGTTCTGGGAGAGTTTGTCCAGATGCCATTCTTCTTTTATGTTTAAGACGCTCGGAAAAACCGAGTATGAAAATTTAGAACCATTCGAATTATCCGCATAGATAAAAAACAAGATAACATGGAAGCCAGTAATAACACGGAGATATAATTTGATTGAACACTTGCTACGTGGAGAAAAGAAGATATTAGAATTAATTATAAAGACAAAACTAAATTGAGGCGACCCTAGAAGAGGTATGGGCTTTATCTCCATTATATTAAACAAATCATTGGGAAATGAAGCTCAATCTACCAATATTTGTGAGTGGAAAGGTAGAACCGAGCAAATGGCTGTAACACATCAGTCGAAAGATTGAAAATCATAGAGGGTTGGATAAGAAGAATCGTGTTTGGTTAGATGTGGTCGTTTTCTCTATCAGCCGAAGCTACCCATTTTTGGTTTTACGTTTTGCATCATATTCAGTTTTCTGTGATTTAAACGGTTGATGAAACATTTTGCTTACCAAATTAGATAGAGGTTTTGAGACGCTTCTCTCAGTCACTAAATTTGCGGTTGAATTTTCATAATTTGGAATTTTTAAATTTAACTTATTTAGGGTGGTAGATGTATTGTTTGTGGCTGGAGAGCCCTGCTGGTTTTTATGAATTTTTTTTATGCGAAAAAATATTCACTGTATTTGGGGTAAATATTGGCACTGCGGTGCTTGTAACGCGGCTTTCTTAGTCCCACTGTGGTTCGAACCTAGCTTTACAAATCGTAGTAAAATAAGACCATTAATTAATTGCCTTATAGGTTGCCAGCTAGCTGTTTTTTTAAGAGACTTAGAGCTTACTTTTATTTCAGTTCGTCGATAAAGATCAATCAGTGCAACGAAGTCCCAGCAGTTGACTCATTGCAACTGTAAACCTCAAAGTAAATAATCCAAGCTTCTATTTAAATAAAAGCCAATTTGATTACAGACGGTGTAATACTCACAAATAAACAAGGAATCAAATAGAAAAAACACGTAAAATAATTGCACTGAACCCAGTCCTGTTGGAACTTCGGCCCTGGATCGGCATTTCATCGAACTGCACAAATGTAATTTGAAACTGCGGAGATAAAAAGATGCTTGACGTCACAGGTCGCTAGATTTCTTATAACAGCATCCAAAAATACCGCCGAGTTGGTACGCGAGATGAGGAAACGTGGTACAGTATTAGTGATTGCGCGTACATCAAGCGTAAAAACACCCACCTTTGTTAATTACATGCAGGTCCGCGATATAAGAATTTCTCTTTTGTGACAGGCCTCTCATAGGTTACTTGGGAGTCGAGAACTTCCCTCTGGAAGTTGGCAGCAAGCGCTGGCGATGCCGTCCACTCGCAGTTACACTGCTACTCGCTAGGCTGGCAAACTATAACGAGAACGGGCTGAAAGCATTAAACTCTTGAATAAGAGGCGTTATTTTAACGCTTTGCACTAGCATGCACTTGTAATTAGGGCGTTGCCCCAGTTTTTAGCCGCAGTAGTTCCCTACCTGCTCCTTCAAAGCTTAAACCGCTTATTTGTGTATTTTTGCACTCGTTAGTCGTACTTTGTATGTCTTTCTCGCTTTTTTCCGATTGCTTTCGGCGAAACTTGCGAAACCCCCGCTTTTAAACCGCTAACTGAAATGCTCCGCACTGGCGATTATTTGAATTTAAATCTATTCCATGATACACAACAGTACAAATTGGTTAAATATTGCAGAGTTATCAATTATTGTTGCTGAGCTTAGTCATAGCGGGGCAAAGGCCCGTTTTATGCTCGACGCTGTAAACGCTGAGATGTAAACAAGCAGCGGATGGTAACTTAGAAGAGGCCATTTATGTAGCAGAAATTGTTTTATTATTTGGATATGGGTAGCATCGTAATTAATTGAGATTGTGTTTATTCCAAGCTCGATACCAGTCTGGTTTAGCCATATTCAAACAGAATTGTAATTTACCTAATATTAATTTAACTTACTGTGCAGAAGAAAAGCTGTGATAATTGATAGTCGACTAGACGACTTGGTTGCAGCTAGGAACATGTTACTCAGAATAATTCTGGTCTGTTTAAAAATTGTATTTTTGTTTTACTGCATCTAAAATATATCAATTTCGGCAGCATTTAGTGGCCCAATACTCCCACTTTTTTACAGTAACTTTTACTTCTCGGCAGTAATAACCATAGCAACAAATACTAACAACCATTTCCATTGGTCGAAATCAAAATAGACACTCGCATTTTGCGGTATGATTATGATCTTTTTTCGACTTCCTCGATTAAATTGAAAAATTGAAAACGGGCTTTTAGACTCGCCTATCTATGTGCCTCGCCCGCTTGGCTATAAACTGTGGCTCGTCCAAAAAAGTCCTTAATTTCATACTTGTAACATAAATAGCTTTTTCTCCCCTATAAACATTATTTGCTTGTTTTTGATGCGTATACTGACCAATTATAAATTGTTCTGTTGAGGAGATTAATACAATAGTGATTAGCCAAAAAGACCTTCTTGCAATGCATTGCGTTCGAATCTGTGAAGGGCTTTTCACAGTTGGTTAGCAACCAATACGATCGTTCCGCACATTTTTATACTAAATACCATTTTACCTTGCGATGTAGAGGCTGGTGCTGTATGCGCTTGCGATTTAATGCTCAACTTGCCCCGGATTCGGGTTACAAATTTGGAGCGCCCCTTTTGTGCTTTCGCAGCAACCATTGAGAAACAACATGCACCGAAAATTAATATTTAATCAACAATAACCAGGCCAAAATTGATAAGAGTTAGTTGTTTATGGCAGCAGACTGTGGTCCCCTATTTTAGTTTGAAAAATATAGCTAACGCGCATCGAGAGGGTTGAACTAGATAAACGTCGTCTTAGATAATGGCATATGTTTTCGCATGAGTTACTAGGCATACTAGAGGACGAAATATGTCTTATGAAGCAGAAATGTATAGGAGCAATAAATTAAGCTACCTATATTACTCAGGCATCTGCTTCGGATTACCTGAGATTATGATTTAGTCGAATAGATAGTCAAAACTGTTCGCTTTGTAACGAATAGTAGAGATTCATTAGGTAAAAGAGTATTTCTCAAACTGGCGTAAAAGATCCATAATTAATGGACCAGGCATTTAAATCAATTGTTAATTATTTAGAAATATAAATACCTTTACTTTTTAAATACTTCTGCTAAATAAACGTTAATCTTGATGAATTTAAAAAGTAATTAGAGTTCTGACTGACGAGGGATTTGAATGTACTCCAGAAGATAAATTGAGGCAACGCTTAATGCACGTTATAACCAATTTGACGATTTTAATCAGTGACGCGCACGTTTAAAATTTATGTTCTCAGATCGACGAAACAGATCCTGACAGAAGTCTATTTAGCATTACGTGGCGCAGTTGGGGCGTGTTCCGCATCAATTTTTCTAACAGAAATATAAATTCTGGGACAAATGGATGATGCGAAAACACTGCGAGGTCAGCGGTTTCTCGCTGCCATCCCTGGCACTAAAAGACCTTCTTGTTGGTGCAATTTACCCTTCTGTATTTTTTCATTCCACAGAATTTCCAGCGGCATCCTGGTAATGCGAATTGCTCGCCGAGTAGTTGAAAGTGAACCGGAGCAGAATGAAACAAGCTGTAAATCTTACGAGCTTTCACGCAGCTAGTTCTGAAATCGAACGCATAACGTGTAATTGCTCGCCGACGTTGTATTTATGCCCCGGATTAAGTAACTTCGGAACGCACCGTGTTTGCGCATTACGATTACGACGTCTGGGGAATGAAATATCGCATTTGCTGAGGCACAACCTGTACTTGAAGTAGCAAATGGTGGGATTCGGCTCTTAGGGCCGCCCCGATCCTCGAAATCCTTTTATACTCTAATAGAACACCGTGTTCCATTTACATATGTGGCGTCGCATGTACCCGCCGTTCAATATGTCACATAGGCGCTATGTACAAGTGTGTTTTATTGAAGTGCAAGGGAGCGGAGTGGCTTTCGTGCTCATGTCAGCTTGACTAAGACGGCGGAAGATTGTTTTCTTGTCGGAGATATTAAGGATTACAGGATCCAGCACGAGTTGTGCCAGGAATTTTATGTCCATTCTTTGTCATTAATTATCAGCCAGCAAATATTCACGAACACTGGGTTCGTGCGACTCGCTGTTTACAAGTAATTATGGGCACAAGTTGATTCTGTCGTCACCCTTTTTCAGCAATATGAAAAGAATAGGGGCGGAGGCGTTTATCTTTGAATTAATTTTGTTAGGGTTTAGTTGATAACAACGTTTTTCATCGAGTCACGTAAAGATACAATTTAAGAATCGAGTATTTACGTTCTAATGTATGTTTTTCTAAATATACATACTGGAAGATTTTGAAATACTTATTACAAATAGATCTGCAAACATTTTTGTGTTTCATAAAAGGGTCGCCAAAAATTGTATACAAATTTAATTCTTTTGACAACAGCAGGTTAAATAAGTATGGGAGAAGCCAAATTGCAAAGCGAAAAAAAAATCTCTATGTTCTTGTGTATCTACATGATTTGTATACACTAATTATATAGAACTCTATATAAAAGCCACATGCGTTTAGATCTTGTTGGACTATAAAACGGGCATAATTGGGAGGCCACCGATACAAATTGCCTTCGATCGGCTTACGACTGGCTCAACGTTCAGGTGGGGTTTATATCGATAGGTCGGTAATGCTGAAGCCATTGTAATCTAAACACGTCGCTATTACTGCTATGTTAAAGTCCAGCTTGTTGTCCAAATTCTACAACATCTGCAGTTGCTGACGGATATCCGTGAGGAGGGGGGGGGGGGTGCCTATGTGAATCGCTCAACGTATACCTACACGTATATGCGAAAAAACAAATGCCTCGTAGACATCTTGTGTGTCTTGGACTGAAACACTCCAGCTGAATGTAGTTTTCATACAATCATGTGATTAATCAAACTTAACGCGTCACTGAAAAAACCAAAGGAATTGTAGTATGTTTGTATGTCAAGCAAGTCGAATGCGAGTATTTAGCGAATTGTTAAAAAATATCTTATTGAGATGGAACCGTAAAATTGGGGGGCCTCTGGAAAAACGCGGGATTTCGACTGGACACAAGATTAGTCATGCATGGCACTAAAATTTAATAGCGCACAACGTCAAATAAGAAGGCGCATAAAAGGCTTCAAGCGCCAACGTTTGTCTTTAGCTCAAAATTTGACATTTAAATGGGCGCACTATTCAATGCTAGAAATCTATTGACATGCCGTTATAGCACAACGCTGCCGTAAAATGTACCAACACAAAGCGTTACATACCACAAATATGTGCTTTTTAGAGGGCTGTCTGCAGTTGTTTAATCTTGTCTTTAACAGATTAACCAGATATAAATTTATAATTATTCATTTAAATTTTACGAAACATTCTAAAAGTTAAAAGCCACCAAAAACGCAATATTGCATTATGCAAGCGCGGCGACCTACTCACAGTCAAGTTTAAACACCTCGCAGTCGCCGCTCAGCATTTTTACACGGCTTCGCGTACACAATTACGCAAGGCCGTGACAAGGTTTAAATGCCTACAATCGCAGCTCAGCATAAAAGACGCTCGAGTTCATGGAGTCCATATCATATCACGGAAGCAAAACCGCTGAGTATTGTTTTGCAAGACTAGTAAATTAACCTACTGAATATAATACATTGCACCTGTTATTAGAAATGAACTTTGTATATTACTATGATCTAAGCAAATTTGTTTGTATATATAGAACAATTATTTTTGTAATAAACCAGTCTGCATTTACTTGTTAGATTCACTTACTGCGTCGCTGTGGGTCCAAGCCTATAAATAATTAAGGGATGTGAGGCTGCATCTCACACAGTGACGAATTATCATCCCGTTAAGTGGCATGACTAAGCTGTCTTAAAGCGGAAACTGCTGTCTCAGTTCTGCGCTTAACATAAGGGATGGAACCAGCAAAATAACGAAAGGACGCCTGATTTCCACAGCCTCCAGGCGAATCTGTTCATGGTCCTTCGAGCCGGATCTGTCTACAACTAAGAAGAGGTACATCCCGAGAAGAAAACAACATCTACCAACCCACCCGGTTCCCCGAAAATGGCAAACAATATGGAGGAATTCAATCAGCTAGCTGTCGCCCAAGAAGAACTCGGCCAGAAGATCACGCAGGTATTTTCCAACAGCAAAAAGGACCCTGCCAGCCGAAAAACAGAAGCTTACATCGCCAGCCGAAACAAGACGCTGGACGAAACTTGGAACGCCGTGACCAAAAATCACGCCAAAATGGTGCAGCTAAGTATTCCTACACATAATTATTTTACCACAGGGTATTACGAACAAATTAAAGCCATCTACTGCGAAGCAAAAAGTTATTTGCAGAGCTGTTTAAAGGCAACTGAAAATCCCGACCCCTCTGAAACTAGGAGGCGAGAGGAAACAGTTGTAAATCCCGAGCAAAAGGTTCGTATCCGAAAACTGCAGATTCGGATGCAGAATTTTAAGCAATCTTTGGACGACGCCGAACTGGAACAAGCACTCGGAAGGCCCGCCATCACAAAGAGGGAATTAAAGGAAGAATGGGACCGGGTGATCGAGATGGACGAAGAAGTCATGTCTAACGAGATGGATTCAAACCAGACGCACTTCAGTCCTGAATTTACTACGTTGAAAGACAGGTACCGAAATTTAATTAATTTGTTACAAGCACCAACAAGGAACGAGCAAGCATCAGCCATCTCGCTTCCTCAAGTTAAAATCCCCATATACGAGGGAAATTATGAGGAATGGGCCACTTTTAAGGACCTATTCACCAAATTAGTAGATGACAACCAAAACATGGATGATGTCATCAAAATGCAGTATTTAAAAACGCATGTCAAGGGAGAGCCCAGCCGACTAATCCAGCATCTCGCAGTGACTCAAGCCAACTACAACACCGCTTGGAATTTGCTGCAACAAAGGTATCAAAATAATCGCCTTATTCTAACCAAATTGCTAGACACCATCTTCGATCAGCCGGTCCTCTCCAAGGAATCAGCCCAAGGGTTGAAAAGATTGCATGACTCCACTAAGGAATGTGTGGAAGCAATCAAAAATTTGGGCATTTCCACCGACAGCTGGGGTCCGTGGATTAACCGAGTTATTACTCGAAAATGGGATCCTGAAACTAACAAATTATATGAGCAGTCGCTTCAGTGCCCAAATGAAGTTCAGGATCACCAAACTCTAATGGCCTTCTTACAAATGCGGTTCCAATCCTTGGAATCCATTGATGGAGCTCGAAAACCAACTCAGGACAAGCCACAGAAAAATTACGCTGCCGGATATCTCAACTGCAAGATGTGCAATGGGGATCATTACATCGATAACTGTGGTCAATTCCAGAGGCTCTCCACCCACGAAAAGCAAGAAGTGGTAAGAACCTACCGATTGTGCTTTCGATGTTTGCGACACGATTCTAATATACAATGTCGTTCGTATTATAACTGCAAAATCTGCCGCTTTCCACACCATACTCTGCTTCACAAGGCACAGCCGCCATCAAAGCCGATACCTGCTCCGAAGATGAAGACGTTTTCTCACGCAGCAGCCATGCAGACCTCCAACGCTCCAGAGAAGAAGCCAAAACCCACAATCATTGCCGCCAACCTAGGCGCAAAGAAGAGCCAAGTGCTACTGGCCACAGCAACGGTTCAAGTTAAGGCAGCATCCGGGATGACTCATCTCTTGAGGGTCTTGATAGATCCAGGGTCTCAAGGTTCCTTCATCACCGAAGCCGCAGCCGAATTATTAGCGTTACCCAGGACCAAGGTTCGAGCAGAAATCTCCGGAATTGGGAACAGCGAAACAAAAGTCGCAAAATGGAAAATCACAGGTTTGATTACGCCAAGATTTCCAAGTAAATTTTCCTTACCTGTTACTTTACTGGTACTTCCCAAACTTACAAAAACCATGCCTTCATCACCCATTCCGAACATAAAAATGGATGCCTGGAAACATGTCTTCATCGCCGATCCAACCTTCAACCGACCTGGCCCCATAGATATACTTCTAGGCGCTGAAGAATATTCCCAAATAATTCTCGAAGGAATCAAGAAATCCAAAGATGGCATCCTAGGACAGAATACCGAATTGGGATGGATCTTATCAGGAACCATGGGAAGACGACCTCCCACCAGCCTTAAGGTCAACACCATGGTTGCCAAAATTGAAGAGGATGAGCAGTTGCAGAAATTCTGGAACATTGAAGAGGCTTCTCCTCAAAGGAAACTTTCCCCAGATGATCAAGTCTGTGAAAATAAATTCACAGACACAGTCCAGCGAGACGTAGATGGAAGATACGTAGTAAGGATTCCATTCAAACAAACTCCAGTACACATGGGAAGGTCCAAACCTTCAGCATTGGCACGATTCATACATCTGGAGAAGAAATTAGGACAAGATCAAGATCTAGCAGTCCAATACAAGAAATTCATGCAAGAATACTTGGATTTAGGACATATGGAAAAGGTGGCAAAGGAAGATGAGAATAACGGCAAGTATTACATTCCCCACCATGGCGTCATCCGAGAAGCAAGTTCATCAACCAGGCTTCGTGTCGTTTTCGATGCCTCTAGCAAGGCCTCTCACGGAAAATCCTTAAATGAGATGATGTACGCTGGACCTAAACTTCAGCAAGAACTGGTCGACATTCTACTTCGATGGAGAACACACCGGATTGTTTTTTCTGCAGACATTGAAAAAAATGTACCGACAAATCAGAATGAACAACCAAGACCAGGAGTACCAAAGAGTCCTATGGAGATTCGACAAATCACAGCCAATCAGGGAATATAAGCTGTGCACCGTCACTTATGGAACCGCATCAGCTCCCTATCTTGCCATTCGAACCTTGCATCAACTCGCAGAGGACGAAAAGGTCTCATTTCCATTAGCTTCAGAAGCAGTGAAGAAAGATTTCTACGTGGACGACGTGCTTTCTGGGGCCGACACTGTGGAAGAAGCGATCCAACAACAAGGTCAGCTCATTTCCTTACTAAAGCGTGGAGGCTTTACTCTACATAAATGGTGCAGTAACGAGTCAGCCATCATTCAAGAACTCCCAGAAGAGTTAAAGGAACAAACATACCTCGAAATAAGTGAAGACGGCGTAAAAAAGTCCTTGGGCATTCACTGGTCTCCATATGAAGATGTTTTCTGTTTTAAGGTAGACGTTAAGCAACAGGAATCCACCAAACGCACCATACTATCCGAAGTTGCCAAAATTTTCGACCCATTGGGATGGTTAGCACCCGTCATCATCACTGCCAAGCTACTCATCCAAGAACTATGGCTCGAAAATATCAAATGGGATGACCCAGTGTCTGAAAATATCCAAGGCAAATGGGAGACGCTCAGGTCTCAACTCAAGGCAGTGGAAGAAATTACCTTACCAAGGTGGTTGTTTATCAAAAGGGAATCTCTAGTAGAGCTGCATGGATTCTGTGACGCCTCCGAAAGAGCTTTCGGGGCCGCGATTTATACCAGAGTCACCACATCATCCGGCCAAGTCAAGGTATCCTTATTAATAGCCAAATCCAAGGTGGCACCAGCCCGAGCCAAGACGACATTACCAAGACTGGAACTCTGCGCAGCAGTACTCCTTTCCAATCTACTTCAAAGGGTAATTGCAGCATTAGACCTTCCTAAGGTGTCTATCTTCGCATGGACCGACTCCATGGTTACATTAGGATGGATAAAAGGAGACCCGGTACGATGGAAGACGTTCGTCGCGAATCGAGTAGCCGAAATCAACAATCAAATTCCGGCTCAACATTGGAACCACGTCAAATCCGAAGAGAATCCTGCAGACGTCATCTCCCGAGGCACTAGTCCAGAAAAACTAAAGAATCATCTCCTATGGTGGGACGGACCGAGCTGGCTAGTTAACAAGAGTTCATGGCCGTGTCAACCAGACACCGCAACCACCGAGGAAGAAGCAAGAAGTTACACTGTGCATCAAACTACCATTCATCAAGACGAGAACGAAGTCGTTCATCGTTTTTCTTCTCTAACAAGAATGGTACGAGTCATGTCACATTGCCGAAGATTCATCAACAAGTGTAAGCGACTTCCCACCCAATCAGGATGCCTATCAGTGAAGGAAATGGATGACACCATCCTCCTACTCGTTAAGGTCATCCAAGGAAGTGATCCTATTTTGAGGGCAACAGGATCTCAACTCCGGCAGAACAAATATGTGAGTTCCAGTAACAAGCTTGCCAACCTCAATCCCTTCATCGATCAGCATGGAATAATCCGTGTTGGAGGAAGATTAGAAAATTCCACCTTGTCCTTCAATGAAAAACACCCAATCATACTCCCGTACTCCAGTCATATTTCCAAACTAATAATCCAAGAGGCGCATCTACGCACGCTGCACGGTGGCACCCAACTCACTCTCTCATATATCCGAAGAAAATATTGGATCATCAACGCGAAGAAAGCAGTCAGCTCCAGCATCCAGAAGTGTTTCCGATGTCTACGATACAAGGCAGAGGCAGAAGATAAAATTTCAACTAACATTATCCAGACACGATCATCCCCAGCACCAAGGAAATCTGTCACGTCCAAATGGAAACTGCTGTTACTCATCTTTACCCTTCTTACCACCAATACATTAAGTAAAGCAGAATTTAATATCCAAAAACCAGACAGCGGGTACTATGTAGAACACATTGGACACGGGAAGATTGAGAGAGGAACATTCCGGATCGAAATCCAGTTCGAGAGGGGGAAGATCGAAGAAGACTTCGAAACAGTCACAGACATGGTAGACAAATTCGACAATCTCTGCGACTCTGCAAAAGAACTGTCCGAAGACACATTATGCAAGACACTGGTGCATCATCTTCTGGAACAAAAAAAGCATATGGAATGGATTAGAGATGGTATGGAAGAAATAATAACAAGACGAGAAAAAAGAGGAGTCCTTGGCACAGTATTAACATCAATTTTTGGAGTCAACGATGAAGTCTATCAAGATATAGACAGGCTAGACAAGAATCAACAGGAACTAATAAAAATGGACAGTCAACAATCCAAATTCTTGCTATCAGCACTTTCCAGGTTTAATGAGACCGAAGAACGAATCGACAAGAAGCTGGAACATTTCCAAGAAAAATTAAACCAAGGAATCCGGGCCATTAACAACATGGACAAATGGTATAAAGCAACCGACTCCAACCAACTAAATATTCACATCATCAGTGTGTACGTTCACTTCCAGCAAGGTAATCTGTACGAGCTAATAACACCTGCTCAAATTAAACAGATCCTCGCTAATGCAACCAGTAAACTTTCACCAAATTTGGAGATATTACCAACGCCAATTCTAAAGGTTGACATTGGGCATGACGACATCTACATCAACGTCCAAGGGTATTTCATCATAGTGGAAAAAACGGAATACTCCTTAATTAAAGTGACACCAATTCCTCTCCAAATCAGCAATGGATCCTACTGGATGATCGATGTGCCGAAAGGAATCTTCGCTGTGGATTACAACCTACAAATGTACTTCCACGAAACAGATGAAGAATTCAAAGAAGAGCTACAAATTTCTCCCACTACCTATGTTTGCAGTCCAACGGTAGTTAAAGGAATTGAAAACAACCCAAACTGCATCATTGACGATATATATCACCGAGTAGAAACCAGTCAATGTCTCCTACGAAGACATCGCATCCAGTCCATTATTTGGAAACAATTGTACATGGAAAACACCTGGCTATTTGTAGTCAGTAAGCCAACCCGCATAGCAATCACTTGTAGTGGAAACAGGGAAGAAGTCACCGTCAACACTACAGGTGTCATTCAAATTTCATCGGATTGCATCATCCAAACTGCGAGGAATACATTAACCCCAAGGCACAACAGAAAATACAAGATCCTGGCTGGATACTCCAAGGCTATCAGTATCAATATTACCAACCCAATCACAACAAACTCATTTTCAGAAATCGCAGAGGAACCTGTACTAACTCAGTCAGACCACTTCGAAGACCTACAAGCATCGCAGTTAGATTTCCAGGAGCATATAAAAAACTTCACCTGGAAAGCCATCCGACATCATTCTCACCTGTCTATTGGGGTCACAGGCAGCCTTTTGGGAACCGCTGCCCTACTAGGAGCTATCTACTACATTCGGCAACGAATAACACGAAGGAAGCCACCACCCGCACAACCCCAGGCAGAAGAATATCCTCTCAAAACGCTCAATCTCGAAGAAACAATATAATTTATCGGTTTGCTTTTTTTGTGGCTTAAAATTGGCAATATGTTTAATCTTGTCTTTAACAGATTAACCAGATATAAATTTATAATTATTCATTTAAATTTTACGAAACATTCTAAAAGTTAAAAGCCACCAAAAACGCAATATTGCATTATGCAAGCGCGGCGACCTACTCACAGTCAAGTTTAAACACCTCGCAGTCGCCGCTCAGCATTTTTACACGGCTTCGCGTACACAATTACGCAAGGCCGTGACAAGGTTTAAATGCCTACAATCGCAGCTCAGCATAAAAGACGCTCGAGTTCATGGAGTCCATATCATATCACGGAAGCAAAACCGCTGAGTATTGTTTTGCAAGACTAGTAAATTAACCTACTGAATATAATACATTGCACCTGTTATTAGAAATGAACTTTGTATATTACTATGATCTAAGCAAATTTGTTTGTATATATAGAACAATTATTTTTGTAATAAACCAGTCTGCATTTACTTGTTAGATTCACTTACTGCGTCGCTGTGGGTCCAAGCCTATAAATAATTAAGGGATGTGAGGCTGCATCTCACACAGTGACGAATTATCATCCCGTTAAGTGGCATGACTAAGCTGTCTTAAAGCGGAAACTGCTGTCTCAGTTCTGCGCTTAACATAAGGGATGGAACCAGCAAAATAACGTAACGGACGCCTGATTTCTACAGCCTCCAGGCGAAACTGTTCAGCAGTATTAAGACCAAGTTACTCATATTCTGGCGCGATTGCCTGAAATGCACAGACTTCAGAGGCCTCTTGAAACAATTAAGACGTTACATGGAGTCGATACAATGGAGTCCACATAGCTGCGTACTTGGAAACTTCAGCGGAGTTCTAATTTTGAGATGGAGGGTCGTCCCATAGGTAAACAACGAGCTGCAAAGGATACCGTACTGGGTTACAAACGCGGGACGAATCTTTGATCGGGAGCGCTCTGAGTAACACTGAAATACGAAAAGCGCGTGTTTTAGGATTGTACTTGACAATTCAAAGATTATTTATTATATCCGGTCCTTGTGGTGACATTAAATAAACGATAAATACGGACAAACGGCAATTCCCTCCAATATCGGCAATTTAAGCGGATCTGAAACACCCACAAAGCACCGCACCTGGCTCCGCGCATCAACAGGTCTTGTCAGGCTCATACTCTTGCACTAAGTAGAAACGTGAAAGCTCGATAAAATGTGAATTTCTGAATGGTAGTACGGGAACGTTATAAATTTGTCTGGGAATTGTTTAAACTTTGCCTCGGCGAGACTCCAAAACTTTACACGCCGAAGGATTCCGAAATACGAATATTATGCAGCTATGGCCTCAACTTAAGGAGTTTTCAAATCGGGCTCACAGCCGAGACTTAAATAAACGGTACGATAAAATGGAACGGTAGCTTCTCGAAGAACACTATTTATTTGCGAAGCAACAGCACTCAGCGGAATTCTTCCCCGATGCGAGCACTTCAAATCACACATCTGCTCACTTCAATACCTTGGCACACTCTTGACACCCCAACATCTTTTCTTCTATGTCACGGAAGCTTATCATGAAAATTGTTTTCGTAGCGGCACCTAATGGGATCAGAATCAACCGATAAAAGGCACCGATGTAGAAGTCTTAGGGCCTCAGAAGGTGGCACTAACCGTCTCTTGCAACCGTGCAGATTTTATAAAGTTCCTAACAATTTGGGAAACTAGCTGACCATATAATTGACCGCATTCCACCACTTCACATATAGCAAGTGGAGTATTCTGCGATGGAACTCTGTATGTAGAGTTCTCGCCAATAAAATCGGGCACACCTAAATAGATCTAGTGACACTATTTTTATATTTTGGTATTGCTTAAAAGGTTCCTATGCTTGTTGTTATTATATTATGCAAATTACAAATAAAAAATGACATGGTTAGAATATAAATCATTAAATTTACAAACAGGGGTAGGGGGTATATACAACAAAAATTAAATAAATATTTTGTAATGTCCCCACTGTCTGCAATTACAGATTTCAATCTATCTGTCACGTTAGTAAATTATTGGTATACTCAGGAGAGAAGTTGTATTTTTACTTCCATTCAACTGAGTGGCAATTGCTCTTATTTAACTACATTCCTTTCGTTAGACTATCGGCAATTCTTCCTTTTTTTGAAATCATTCAAATGACGGGGCATGTTTTCAAATAACTGATTTTCGACGATCGATGACAGCGAAAAATGTGACAGTGTGTTGACAGTTAATTTAAATCCACAGGTTACTAGGGTATTGTTTTATAATTATTATAAGCTGAGTTTCATAGAGATGAAAAATAGGTGTACCTGATTTTTTGGCAACAACCGTACCATATACCACATCAAGCTACAAACTGGCTTATTGTATGTTACTTTCATCTTTTACCTCATAAAAAATTATTTATTTCTTTTTCAAAATATAAGTAGCCTTTCGTTTGTGAGAGGAATTTTAAAAGCTGATACAACGTATACAGACAAGAAATAAGACGAAATTGTATACAGAACTTTTGATTTTGGTCATAATGAGCGCCAGAGTTATTAGAAATCATTAGGGATATAGTATTTTTGTATTTCGAAAAGTTTATAATTATCATAACTCATGTCAAGTTTGTACGAAGTTCGCGTTCATACAATATAAAAAAATATTATATATGGACCATACATCCATGAATGCCAAATGCGCTGACATACGTAAACGATTTGCTCATACCTTAAAGCTCTGCTTTTTTTCTAGATACATAAATAATTATTATCTACTTTGAGCCATACTGTGATTATTATACTACCGAAAATAGTGCTGTAATA
The DNA here is from genome assembly GCA_940337035.1 of Agriotes lineatus. Classification (NCBI taxonomy): domain Eukaryota; kingdom Metazoa; phylum Arthropoda; class Insecta; order Coleoptera; family Elateridae; genus Agriotes; species Agriotes lineatus. The sequence continues at coordinate 107,630,800 of OW679196.1, read as the reverse complement.
GGGTATATTAAAGCACTGTTTTTGTATTAAAATTTTCATATGAAAAATGTTGAAACGGTCAATCTTGTTTCAAACAACGGTCAGATTATCACATTTATAAAATGTCAACTTTCAAAGTGTTTGACCATTTTTATGCAAAGTAGATAAAGTAGAATAGTATACACGTTTAATAACAGTACTTGCTGTACGCGAGCTGCAATGGGCCGTCTCTTATTAAAATAGTATAATAATATACTATTGTTGCTTTAGTAAAAATTCTTAGTTGAAACTATAGTTTTCTTATTTTTAAAGTTTAAATTTTGGCCAAGTTTATGGTCGACTGAAGTACTGCAATGTCATCCAAACACAATTGAGTCATGGATACCTGTAAATATGTTTCAGTTATATCGATAATAGTTGTATGCCACTAACTAAGAGTCACAATACATCATATTATAGGGGATACCCGGCCACGTGCCGCATCCATAAATTTCCGGCTTCAGCAAGAGGGTAATAAAGCAATTCCAATTCTCTGGCATAGAAACGAGGCACAATGCCTAATTGAATTTTTGTGAAAACGAGAGTACATTCCGCTACCGTGAAGCAATAAACCATCCATTGGCGCAAATTACGAGAAGCTCTAAAGACGGTCAGGAAAACGTCAGCATTCATTCAGTGTCATTCATTCGGTTTACGACACTCGGAAGTCCGTGTCTGCAAGTTGTCTAGCACGTTTCGGCGTCAGTAATAACTGCATTTTAGTTAGGGCCCTGTCGAAATAATGGCGCGTTTGAATGTTAGCACAAATAGTTGTTTAATTCGGCACTATATATGTATATGATGTATCATCCTACAGGTATATACTTATGTGTGTGATCATCGCCAACTATAGAATGGGAAAAAATGTAGTTGCACATATCTTTCGAACGTACCATCCAGTGATACTGAAACACTGTTGTTACCAGCTTATATTTTATTGCAATTGCACAAAAGTATTCGGAATCTGTAAAAGAGGACTTGAAATCTGAATTTCATTTGTTTTTGTGATTGTTGAAATGTTGATGTCAGCTTTCTTATTATAATTACACTTCAAAAACAGTTCTGATATGATCGAGTGTTGTTTTCTCATTAAACAAACATGACTTATTATACGAAAATAAATAGCAAACGTGATATTTATATCCAGAAAACGAAAATTGTAGTTTTGAGTGTGGCGCCTGAACCAAACAATATTGAGCTGACTGATCGCCTACAACGACAGCTTTCTAGATTCTGTATATTTTCTTTTGCTTAGCCAAATCTACATCTCCTACTTACTGTTTACGAGGTCACACATTCTGTTAATAGAAAACTGCATTTTATTCGGCTTCTGAAATTTCTCGTGGCTTGCTGCGATGCTGCTATGACTAAAGTACTATCGGACAATTCAGTTTTGCCCAGTAGTTTTTATCTGTGTTATTTTTTCTGACGATTCGTTTTTACAATGGCTTGGCCTTATTCCAAGATCATTTTGAACATTTTCGGATGAAATGAATCCACCCATCTCATAAAAATTTATTTTTATGAAAATATATCCGCAAATAACACCATAATCCATGGATTACTACGGATTTCATAGAAAATACATTTAAACTTGCGTACATCAAGAGAATTAAATTTTTAGATTAAATTTCAATTTCGCAGTTTTACAGATATTATAATTGCGGTAAAACTACGTACTTGATCGCATGTTAGATTATATTTTGCAGTTGTTAGTAGTTGTATGAAAGATAAAGATGAAGTGCTCTGGTACAATGTATTAATGTAGATGGCCGAATAAATGTTCTTTTAAAATTACTTTTGCGCAATATTCTTTGGATGTTTACTTTGTTTATTTAACGAATTTGTGTAGTAATTTTAACGTTACAATTTGTCGTCGACATATTCCATATTTGTAGTGGGTCTGGAAAGGTGTTAAAGTCTTTTGAGATGCGTTTTCATAAAGAACGTATATATTCAACAATAACAGGAAACTGGGATAATGAGACAATTTCCGGCCATTTAATTGTTTGTATTGTAAACAAGAAACCATACCGTTATCAAATATTTCTAAAGTTCTGGCAGTTATTTCCTTCCTAATCCTAGGAAGAATTGTTATGGAGGAAAATGTTAATTGTAAGTTCAATTGTTTTATATGAGAATTGTCAATTTTATGTGTAAACCACATATCTTTTATAAGCATACCAGATGCGCGAAAAATATTTGTTTATACCGATTGTTTGGTAATTAGCGTGTTATATTTTGGGCTGTTGTAGAAGAGATCATTTTAAGTCGAATTTGTTGATAGTGTCATTGTTAAAGTTTTAGAAGTATACAGGGTGACACAGCGGACAGGTAACAGCCCATAACATTTTTATTTATTAAAATAGTTTTGAATTTTGGGTGATGCATTTATCATAAGGGCAAGCTTTTGATGACTAAATAAAACTAATTTTTCCACTTCCGGTGACCCTGAATTTTAAATTTTAAATAGCACCCTATATATATTTTTAGCCTACCTGAACCGCTACAAAATTCTCTTTTCAACCGTATGTCACAACTTAACATTTGATTTCAAAATGGCTGCCAAAATCAATTTTTCTCCCAAACTCTTAGTTGGCCATGACATGACACTTGCAAATTATCAGCACGTAAAGGACGTTGAGATGTAACAATTAAGGTGTAAAAATATTTGTGATTTTGATACTTTTTATCCATAATGATCATTCAAAAAATTTATTACTTGACGGGCATAAAGCACCGGGGCTCCATCATCTTGCAAAATCGTATTTTGGTGAACAGCTAGTGTGACATATTCGAAATAGGGCGTTGCTTAAAAAGTTGAGATAATTGTTTGGATTAAGTTGAAAATTTGAACCTTTTATTATTATTAATCGTGGGTTTTGATCAAATCAGGAATTCATAATTCCAAAATTTAAATTGCCGTTTTGGGTAATAATTGATTAATCTGTTCTTAAAATATTTTGTAAGAGGTTTTGATTTTGCCGAGGTTGTTCGTCCTGTTATTTAAGTGCCTGGGCACCTTGGAGGTGATAATGATATATACCCTCACAAAATACTGAATTTTTGAAGTTAAGTATAGTGTCATTTAATAACAGTGTAATAAACCTGAAAATGTGCAACAGCCGAACTACGTGATATTTGTCCGTACAAAGATGTGGTTCGTTTACTATGTATGAGGTCTAGTACTTCCTTCTCATACCATATTAGGTTAGATTGAAATTTTACGCCGCCACTGGCTTTTGATGTACGCGACAGACTGGCTCGGAGTTCATCTTGAAGCTACCAATTTGGTTTCAACGACCGTCAAGTACGGCGGTCATTTACGAGCTCACAAATGTCTACCAACTTTTGGCCGTTAGCGGTAGTGCACTACCACCGGAAAGCTTTTCGTTCAGCGCCAGTCAAAAGCTAAAATTTTTAATGTTGTGAATCAGGATTTGGGGCGGATCCCGGTTGGAAGGGCAGTAACGCCTTATGCGCTCTGTATCGGTATATGAATATTATTTTTCCCTGTGGAACTTCTTTAGGCGAGTATCTTGCTGGAGATTTTGCTTATCGCGCGACGTAACGTCACGAGAAGCAGGTAGAATTCTGAGCGATAGTTTGTCTCATTTTTCGTTATGTTTCTAGCCTTCAGCTGGGACCGGCTTAAATGTCTTTTTATGAATGTTCTCTTAATAAAGTTCCTAAATTTACTGTATGCTTTTCATTTGTAAAGGGCAGTCCAGTTTTGCATCTTTTGAAGTTAGATCAGGTATTTCTTCAGAGATCACGAAACCTTGTAGATTCAAATTGTAATGGGCCGGTTCGTGTCACCTTCCGTATTTAATAACTTTTTTATTTAACCTTTACTCTGCCAGTAATAAAACTTAACCGTATTTTTCATGATGTACCATTACGATCATCCAAATGTGCACGCAATTTTTTTTATTTTGATCATAGGCGCTACAAACTTTTTTAAATGTCACTGTCATCACTTTATTTTTGCATGAGTTGAAAAACGGAACGCCACTGACAATAGCCAGTTATAATGTATGGAAATAATTAAATTGGCTTAGTAACGAAAAACCTTTGGATGACCGCAATCGTACAAGGGGCTTAAAACGTATTGTGAATCTCACGAGTACAAGTGAACGCGTCTACACAGCTGATTGCAGACGTTGCAGTTATGGATAAGAAAGCAACTGTTGCGTAAACGCGTGAAGGAGAGCGGGGGGCAGTCGCTCTCAATCCGCCAAAAGGCGCGTTACGTCCCAAGACAAAGCACGTCACAGAAAACCATTAAGTGCATTAAAAACTGTCTGTGTGGACGTGCGTTAACAGCAACTTACGCCTAGTGGATCTCGAGCGGAAACCCCGTCTCCAAGAGCAACTAGTGACCTTGCAAGCAACACCGAGGTATTAACCAGGCGATCTTGTCAGTGAGCGAGATACTTGGGGAGCGTCTGCCAGCAGTATTCGGAGCGGACTTTTGACTAATCTGGCAGTAATACAAAGGCCAGGTTAGTTTCTATAATTAGCTACCTCAATTTACTGTACGAACCAGTGAAATTGAGAAAACCAGGAGCTTAAATAGCGAATGATGAAATTTTGCGCAACCAGTGAAAGAGCATGGATCTTGTCACAGCATGGCGTCCCTGCTGAGTTAAGCAAGCTTAGTGCGCGTGAAACCGCATGAATCAGCAAGCAGTTCAACTCGAGGTCGAAAATAACCAGGCCCGGCTCCAGGAATTTGTGGGCGAGTCTTAAAAACATTTTCACGCGGGTTGTGTTGGGACTGCGTCACTAATTAAATATAAGTCACACCTTTATTTAATATATATATAAAAGCGAGTAGAAACACCCTTAGCCCGTAGTATTTACAATAATAATCCTACATAGTTGACAGTTGACTGTATGTATTGTCACAGTTTATTCTATTTGTGTTTTATGTGAATGTACTTCCCTACATTCGTGTTTCTTTTACAGATTATGTATCTTTTTACGTAAACTGTTTGGTTTTCATTTCTGGCAGTGTTTGCACACATAATTACAATAGAGTTCTTGAAGAAACGTTGCGACAAAGTGTTTAAGGTATCGTAAAGGATATACTCTTACTGCGTCAGAACTTTTACCGCCACAGACCATAGTCCGTATTACGTATACTGTATCTGCGTATTCAGAATTAGAATAGTTCTTTATTTTTAGATTATCACGAAATCACATTAACTGTAACGGGAACTTGGCCTGGACCGCCTGAGTTGTGCAAATGTAATCTGGTTTCACGTATAGCCGTTTTGTATGTGCATGATTTTCATTGCTGATGATTAAATTAGTTAAGTGATTAAGGCTTTTGGCCGCTTGATGGTGTGGGTACCGCGGGGAAAGAATTCGATAGAAGCCGAGCGAAACTGGAAGAGCACACATGTGACAGCGGCTTGAAAAGTGGTTCATTGCGCACAGCGAACAAACAGGAAGCCGTGCCAACCTGGAGGGGCGAAGATCGGCTGCTAGTAATTGCTTTTCCACCTACTGCCGTTTAATGGCGTACCACACAAGTATATATTCCGATACCGCCAAAGGATTCCGGAGCATCCTTATCTCCAAAGATGCTGCATAGTAGGTACCCAGGATCGAGTAACCCAATGTTGTTGACGTGTACCAGTTATATTGCGATTGTGGGTGATGCGCTAAGTTGCAGTTTCAAGGCATGACTATCCGGTAATTTGACATAAGAGTATAGGGTGTCGTTTACAGTCTGAGGGATAAGCGTATTGCCCGAGGCAGTGTGAGTAATTCCCTGCTGGAAAGAAATTCGATTAATGGGCAAATAAATACGTAGGTACGTGAAATAGTTTGTACCTGGAATTCAAATCGAGTTCCATTTAATGCGTGTAGATTGAACAATTAGCCGTACGGAAATTCATGTTAGTAGGAATTGGCTCTGTTTTTTACTGGAAGTATACGTTTGTTTATTTGTGTGCGTAAAATAGTTTTTTTTTAATTTCAAGTATAGTATGAAGCTAATTATTTCAGTTCAGCACGGGCTACAAGCTAGCTGCTAGGCTTTTTAGTGTATGATTGAGCTTTCTAGCCACGAAATGAGATCAAAGTAAAAGAGGTTTTATTACTACTGAGCTGGCTAGTAGTCTTAAAAGGGGTAAAGGTATAACAAATAAGTCAGGCTGATCGAGTTGTTACAGTTTGGTGCCCAATCGAAGAGCCTAGAAAAGCGAATTGTAACATAACAGACCATTGCATTTAAGATGTAAAGTAAGTGAATAGAATGAAACGCTTAGCAATGTAGTTGTTGACACGATGTCAAGGAAGCAAGCAGTTTTGGTAGTTTATTTTTCTCAGACGGTTCTCATTTATCGAACTTAACACTCTGTATCTCCGAAATGGATAATTGGCCACCTATTTATTTACAAATTCGACTCGAAATATAAATACATATTTGAAAAAAATATAGTGTTTGTCACAGTGTTACTACACGATCTATCAGTTAATAATTAAATAATGTGTTTTGCACATTTCCTTCACGTACCAACTAAGCTGGTACGAGAATCAATGACCATTGTTTTATTTTTCAAGGTACATATTTAGAACTGTAGCAACCTTGTTTCGAAAGGTGCAGTGATAAGTTTTTACTGGGAAATGCATTTTGCTAAAATTAAAACATGAGCAGTGGGCTCTAAATTACTACGTTATTGCATTGTCCTTTTAGTTTGCACTAAGGACTCCAAATACGAATTATTCACATGACGAGGGTACATTAGGATGTCAGGTCTACAAGTGCGGTTTGAAGTGTAGTTAGTAACTAAATTATTAACAAGATCTCAAATTCAATACCTAAAGTTTCTTCCTTAGTAGGCTGCATTCCAGCTTACGCTTAGGGGAGCATGAATAGGGAAACTGCGCAGGGAAAAACCTAACATCCACTTATACCTGTGCTTGGCTCATGCGTGGGAACCCTTGATTTTCCTGAAAGGGTTTTTATATATTTCAGGAAATTGGAAGGTAGACGCAATATCAAATTCTATTCGTGTTTATTAGCTGTAGCATCAAAGTTCTACGATCGTGATATGTGCAGATATTTTGTGTGAAATGATGCACTAGATTAATTAAGTTCAGCGTCACTGTAAACAATTATGCGTATATTTGTTAGCACCCGCTGTATGCAAATGGGCCTGGCTGTTGTACTTTATTTAATCTCGGGGGATGTTTGTATTAAATTTAGGAAAGCTTGCAGTGCACATATAAGCTGGTTAACTCGAACCACTACCAGGGTAAACATTTTCCTACAAAATTAATTTTTGCTGTAACTCCAATCTGTGAGCTGTAATGACATTTCCGGTGCTCTCATGTTGAGTACTTTTCGTTGTACGATGGGCATGGAGCCGAATCCGCAAAAAACGGGGCTTTTTCCGGAGGCCCTAATGGAACTGCAGCGAGTGCAAATTAGCGCCGAAGCCCTTCGCGTCGTAAATTGTTAATTTTCGGGCCCGCGCTTTTATTTGCCTAAAAAAAGATTCGCACGCGATTCGTAGCGTTCTGCGATCGCCGAATTATGCAAGGCTTTTCGAATGTAAACATTAATGTTTCCGAAAATTTTATTAAGGCAGATTTACGAACCTCCTTAGGAAGTAATTGATAAGCATGTTTGCTGATGTCAGGAAATTCTTGGGAAAACTTGGAAGTTGCCTTGACAGTTAATCAACTTAGATGTTGCCGTAGTGCTGTTAAAATTTGAATATCAGAATTCCCATGAGATTTTTGTACTTTGAAGGTCGTATTAAGGACATTGTTAACATGGTGGATGTTAAGTAATACTGTTTGTTAGTAATACAATTAATAAAATCTTGTGAAAACGCCAGTTTCATAAACACAATTTGATTTGACAAGTGTTAAATTAACATAGGAATTAATTGCAAGTATGTGAACTAATCGAAAATACTGATTTTAGTTTCCATAGTCTTCGTGGTTCAAAATGATTGCATTGTGAATGTATTGTGAAAACGAATTGAGTATTTTATTTGTATTTTGTATTTTATACAAAATTTATTAGTTCCTTGCTTTTAAACACACATTGTTACGTTTGTTGTTTTTTTGTAGTATTTTTTCTTTTAACTTATATCTTTTCCTTGTTCTATTTATGTTTTACTTTTCTATACTTAATCATTATCTTTTCGTGAACGATTTATTTAATTTAAATTAGCGGTCGTAAGTGTATGTTTTCTTCCCTTTGTATTTTCGCTTTCTCGAAGATCATATAAAGGTTTTGGGAAAGTATTCTAGGATCCTAAAGATCTTGTCTATAAAAAATTATGTTATAGCTAAACAGCTACAGTTTAAATTTTATATTTGGACGATTGCTGTACCAACTAAAAATAGATTGGTCTGTAGAAAATTGTGGTGTTTCCGGTCACATGCCTTTTTCAGATTTTCTAAGCAAAATTTTAAGTAGGTACATCGTAATTGAATGTATAGAGCCTATCGTTTTCCCCCTAAGTTTTTAACGTCGAAGGTCGAGGGCGCCTCTATTTTCAAAATATACGAATGGTAGATGTCTTTAATTTCTCTACCTTTGGTTAATACATACAAACTAGTGAATCACCCGAGCTACGCTTCGGTTTGCTAATTTAAGAGAGATTCATTAATATAAATTAAAAAATCGGGTGTGATACACGCACACAACTTCCTTTTACAGTGATCTTATAATTAGCCAAAAATTTGATTTTTAATTTTATACATTTGTCAAAAATTTTCAAAAATTACAAATTCTACAAAAACGGTACAAAATAGAGCGTTAGGTAAAGAGACAAATTTTCTCTAGAATTTTAAGCTGAATTCAAAAATGTAATAATATACCGAGTGCTCTATTTAAAATAGGAGTTAATAAAGAAACCCATTTTAGAAGTATTGAACTGGAAAATCACCTATCTCACTTCAATACACATTAAAAATGTAATAAAAATGCGAAGTTTGAAAAAAATCGTTAGAGTAAACAAGAGTAAACATCTACTTTCGGTTATGCGATTTTCTTCAAAAGCTTGCTGTCGCATCTACATAGTACACAAAACTTATATATGAAGTTTCAACGCCATACCTCTTTTCGTTTTTGAGATATTCTGTTCACAGACAGACAGACAGACCAATGAAAAAAATATTTTTTTGGGTTCAGGGGACTCTAAAACGTGAAGATCTGTTGATAACTCAATTTCGAATTTTTGGGGTGAATCCAATACTTCCCTTATCGTAAAAGGAAGTAAAAAAGGATGCATCGGCCGGGAATCGAACCCGGGCCGCCCGCGTGGTAGGCGAGCATGCTACCACTGGACCAACGATGTTTCGTTGAATAAGGCGCTGCTAGAATGCTAGTGAATCACCCGAGCTACGCTTAGCTTCGCGAATTACACGATTTAAGTAAAACTTTTTACTTTTTCGTACTTTTTTTGAAAACAAAAACCGGCCTACGATCTAAGTCTAAAAATTAGCAAAATTTTAAGCAATCATACAATTTAATCGGTCCAGTATCTTCGGAGGAGATAACGAATAAAGATACATACAAGCATACAAAGAAAGAAAGAGCACCGATTTTTTGCTATAGAATAGAATCTAAAACTGTAAGCTGTCATAAAATAAATATTTATTTTTGAAATACTCTTCTCTGCTTTATAATTACATGTATTACAATAGTCTTGGGTAAAATGAGCCCTGCAAAATTAACGTGCCCAATATAGACGCCGAAATTTGATTAATAAATAACTAGCTCATGGACGAAACCCGGAGAGGGGTTGCCGTGGAAATAATACCGTAATTTATTTAAACGTTATACGACTACCGAAAGTGTATGGCGTCGGGTTCTACAACTTACCGTATCACTTTGCAGAATCATACGAAGTAGTCGACATACAACGTAAGATAAGCTGAAGAGATGTAATAAATGCTAAATAAAACAGCTATTTATGGAACTACCGATTGGAGGGGGGTCTGGTTAAATACAAAATCGAAAAGTATTCAATATGGTAGAAATACTAACTCAAACTTAGTTTGATTATAACACATTCATCAAAAATATTTAAGCGACCTGACATAAAATCCAAAATGAATCGAGGCCTGAAAGAACCGTACAGCTCCAAATGTTGCATTAATAAAATCAGGTTCGTTGTATTCAAAGCGAAGCTAGAGATCAGATAAGTAATTTAGTTGGAAAATATTTATTATACGTATAAATACTCGTATTTAGAAAAGAGGTATTATGTTAATAGCACACGAGATTTCATAGCAAGCATAGAAGAGTTGGTTTAATTAAAAGCGCCCGGAATCGATGAGGCGAAGCATATAAACCCTAACTGAATAAAATGTTCCCCAGATTCCGTTACCCGTGACGAGGCTTTATAGGGGCGCGCAATCACAAAAAAGGTTCTAATTATCGTGTTCAAAGTAAATATTTCATTCGTGTGCCGCATATACCAGCGCTGTTACCGGCCTACTGCTCGTGACGAATAGAAATACAGCATAAATTTACAAACTACACAAAGCAAATGACATTGGTAAATAGTTTATTGTTCTTATATCGGGTATTATTTGGAAATATATGTTTAAAAGAAACTCGACGTCAGACCACGTGAAGGTTAAGCGAACAGTTTCCTTACTTGAGATTTTGGATGGTTTCACTTCCAAAATAGCATCAAACCATGATTCAATCAGATAGGTGCAGCAATTCACCTAACCGTTATGCTAAACTGCACCTGATTGACGACGTATTTCTAGATAAGTGCGTGTAGTAAAAACTGCGATTTGCAGTAACGGACGTAAAGTGAAGACTCAAAAAATGCACAAACGAGTATCGGAAAAATAGCTTTATACTCAAGCTAATCACTTAGACATTTTCAAAAAGGGTTGCTGATGCTAGTTGCGAATCCAAAAATTAGCAAAACTGCATAAGCAGCCTAATATACACAACGACACGGCTGTAGGTAAAATTTTCAAAATTTATTGTAGAATTAACTTAAAATAAAATTTAAAAATCAAATTCATTCAGAACGACTTGCAACATTGCCGAAAAAATGAGCAAAAATCGGAAATAATATTTTAAGACTGTAACACATTTACAGACCGTATGCTTGAAGTTATAGTTTATTTTGTTATGGGGTTTATCCTTCACAATTATATTTCGATACTTAATCTTTCTCATATTCTAAAATAAAAATTATATTTTCTTCTCGACTGTTAGGGATAATTTCGGATTATTTATATAAGAATTCGTAGAATTCGACACATACTTTCAAGCAGGAGCATTTGCAACTCAATTAAATGTTGAAAAATAGTAGCTTCGTAGAAATTTTAAGCAGATTTTTGTATTTAGCATAACCACATTTTAGGCGGAGAATATTTTTATTTTCTTTAAACATATTTAGATATAACTTTTCTTTGCGGATGAGTGATTTGCTGTCTAAATAATTAAATTGTTTGAGGTGTAATTATTAAGACTCGCTTCCTAGACTTCTACACAAGAATACATGGTGTTTTTACAATTAATTCCAATATGTATGTCGATTGTTTGTTTACAAACAAGAAAACGTATTACCTGATGAAGTATGGAAGACGCGCAAAAATTACACTCTTTAATCGCTGAAATTATGTCATATGCTTTTGTATAAGATCTGGTGTAATTTATTTTGTTAAAAATACAGCGTATCCCAAAATTCATCATAGAAAAAGTAAACACCGGATAGGTTATACTGAAACAATGATATCCCCAAAGTATTTCAAATATCGGCTGGTACGTTTGCGAGTAATAAATTGAGATAGTTACGCAACCTTCAAGGATGAATTTCTTCAAATGCAAGTTTCTTATCGCAAGAAACGACATGCCGCAGGTGTTTTGTGATAACGGTACTGTTTTAAAAGTACTGTTTTAAAAATGGATTTATCAATCAGTCTCGTGGTGTCTTCGGTACGTGTTGAATAAAATTAGTGACTTGTGAACGCTATCCCTGTAACTTCAATTCAAGATTTGCTAGAAAGGGTGGAAAATGCGGCATCAGGAATTCCCAGAAAGAGACGTTTAGGCGCGCAGCTTTAGGCGCGCATTATTAGGCGCGAGCTTTTAGGCGCGAAGCTTTTAGACGCGGACGCTATTAGGCGTCTGGACGTTTAGGCACCGCAACTTTAGGCGCGTGGACAATTAGGCGCCACATGAAAGAAATTCGCATTCTTGATTTTAAATTTTTTTGTTACTTAATTATTCCAGTCATTAATGTTGAAGAAAAATTCAAACCTTCATAAACAATATATATTCAGCTTTTTACGAGCCTTCTTCAGTGTGTTCAGTGTTCAGTGTAAAGTTGTACAAATTTACATATTGAATTTACATTTTATCGATTATGAACAATTCGTTATTTACTTTTTGTAAATGGATAGTTTAACGTAGTGAAATTATATGTTGTGTATAATGCCACCACGTTAAACTATCCATATACAAAATGTAAATAACTCATTTTTCATAATCGATACAATGTAAATTAAATATGTAAATTTGTAAAACTTTAACACTGAAGAAGGCTCGTAAAAGCGCCAAATACATATTGTTTATGAAGGTTTTAATTTTTTTTCAACATTAATTACTGTAATAATTACCCAACAAAAAAATTGTAAATCAAGAATAATTTTTAAGGAGAAATGTAAGATTTATACGGCTGAATGATGAAGGTTTGAAAAGTTTGGTTAGGAAAACAAAATTACAGCCAAATAATTTTAAAATATCCAAGATGCTTTACTGGAATTATGTTTCGCTTGTCTTGGCAAACTTCTTCAGATTCGCATATTTACATATTATGCATATTTACAAGATAAATAAGTTTCCTTGGATAATTTAAAACATTTCGAAAAAATTAAAAACACTAATTATACATGAAAAATTTAGAGGAAGGAATTAACACCCCTTTCATTATTTTTAAATAGCACATATTTTGCAAAGCAAATAAAAATTTTTGCCAGTCACGTCAGATGATGTATTGAGGATCAAAAATTTTTATTTGCTTTGCAAAATATTTAAAAATAATGAAAGGGAGTGTTAATTCCTCCCTCTAAATATTTCATGTATAATTAGTGTTTTTAATTTTTTCGAAATGTTTTAAATTATCCAAGGAAACTCATTTATCTTGTAAATATGCATAATATGTAAATATGTGAATCTGAAGAAGTTTGCCAAGGCAAACGAAACGTAATTCCAGTAAAGTATCATGGATATTTTGAAATGATTTGGCTGTAATATTGTTTTCCTAACCAAACTTTTCAAATCAAGAATAATGTGAATTTCTTCCATGTGGCGCCTAACTGTCCCCGCGCCTAAAGTGGCGGCGCCTAAACATCCGGGCGCCTAATAGCGTCCGCGTCTAAAGCGCTCGCGCCTAAAAGTGCGCGCCTAAAGATGCGCGCCTAAAGAATCGCGCCTAAACGTCCTAGACCGAGAATTCCACAGTAACCATTCTCGTTTGCAAATGTTAGATCTTCAATACAGAGATGATTCGGACTTGTGTTGCAAATCAGGGGGAGCAGTTCGGATTTTTTTTTTTTTTTTGAAAGACTGAACATTGATGTGTGCAGATAAGTGATTTAATAAGACGAAGACTTTTGCGAGGTTGGTGAGTAATTTTATCAGTAATTTAATTACTCTAGTGGGGCAGTCATAGGCGCCGTTACATGCATGCATTCCAATATATTTCCGCATAGCATGCTAGATATTTTTTTTCTATCAGCAATTTCAGGACTGACACTTAACTTTGTTCTACAAAATAAACCTCGTCTTGTATATGCAAAATATTGCATCTGCTCTTAACTGGCCGAATTTTTAACTTTTAAAATATTTTTTTATAAACGCGCCATTTACTTAAATGTAATCCCGAATATGAAATGTCTGTCCTTAATAATTGAAAGTGCTCGATGTTCCGATGATTTTGAAACCTTTCCTCTGCACTTCAAAGACCGTGGGAGGCAAGCGCGGGAAAGAAAGGTCGCGAGTTCAAAATTTGCATGAACTTGATTTGATAGATGGTCTCCATTCAGTTATTTAAATGATCTTTTCTTGACTGGTTCGAGCGGTAATTTTTGGTTGCTCTAATTTCTCAATTCTTTATATATTTTTCATTCAAACAGCTCGACACAGGGCTGACCTTTGGGACCTATAGGTTGACGGAGGGCTATTAAACTGTCAAACTCCTGTATGTTTCAATTGGGCTTTATGTTGGTAGGTGTTGCTCTATTTAGCTTGCATAACCAGGGACGAAGTTTGCATAAATAGTAGAACCGTGTAGGCTTATCTGCGGTTGTGAAACATTAACACCAATAAATTTTGTCCACTGTCTAAGTGCTGTGCAACGCAGCGATTCGGTATGTGCTAATAATAGTAATAATAGTAAAGACCCAAGAAGTAATGTGGCTAATCTGGCATTTAAATGCGCATAATTTAGATATTTCTACGTATATGGTATAACCGTAGTTCCATTTGAACTATGACTCAGATTACTTGCAGCTGTGATTTACATGTATTTGCATAGTAACGTATATTTTACAACAATAGTTATACTTAAAAATAGGGTTTATTTAATTTAATTTAGTGACGTGTATTTTTGCAAGCTTTTTGCTACTAGATTCTCTCTATTTAACCGTACTTGAATATTGATAGCAACCAGTAAAATATTACAAACGGATATAAGTGTCCATGTTTGTCAGTTTCTAATCAATTATTTTTCCATGCTTACCTGTTGACATGTTGGCAGCTTTGCGGTAAAGTTCTCCTTCTTTTCATTAAAATTTGTGATATTAATTCTGGATTAGTGCTGACTTACAACTTAAAAATAAAGTGGCACTTATTGAATAAAAACATATTTATTACCGTAAAAAGTATTTTTTCTACGACCACCACTAAAAGTAGGCCTTTTAGCGCTAGCTTTTTTCACGTTTTATAATTTAGCGTGTTTAAAATGAGATCAGCTGTTTACTTTTAGCCCATGTGCTAAAAGTGAAGTGAGGTTATAAAACTACAATTCCGAACTGAGGTTTTAAGTTGTTCTAGTTACTTCTTGCGTTAGAGGTAAAGTGGTTTTTAAATAATTAAAGCGTTATGTAATGAATAAAGTCAGATGTGTACTAATATAATTACCTTGGATAACTGACTTTGACAGTACTGGCTCCGGAAACATTCACCTGCGCGTCAAGGCCATCTCTAAAATTTAAGGTTGTAGAAAAGATATTGTATGCAAACTCGTGCTAAAAGTGTTATTGCACTCGACATGTCTCGTGCATAAACATCAACTTTTAGCATGTGTTGTATAAATAGCTAATAGATAATAATAATAATAATAATAATAATAATAATAAATGTCTTTATTATCAGTTTCATATATGAAAATAATTAATAATTAATAATTACATAACATCGGTGCATGCATCTCAAACAAATCCCCTGAATCAGTAACCACAACTCAATAATTATCCAACACAACATAGTTAATAATAAAATATTCAGCTACTCCCGAACGTTCTGCCTCTGCAATAAATGTATTTTTAATTCTGTTTTAAAATGACTTATAGTCGTAGAAGATGCAAATATATAATAGAAACTATTAAAACACTTTGCGATACAGAAACTAAATGATCGCTGGAACAGTTTATGTGAAGTTAATGTAAGTAGACCTCTATGCCGTAAATTTAAATTATGTACATCTGTACGAAACGTCAATTTTTTGAATAAATATGGAGGACATTTGCTCATAAAAAATTTATAATAGAGACAGGCTGCATGTAGATATCGTCTGTTCTCCATGGTAAGCCATCCGACTTCTTTCAGTTTGTGAGATATTCTGTCAAACTTTCGTATACCAAAAATCAAGCGCAGACAAGAATTTTGCAATTTCTGGATGAATCTTTTATCTATAGAGTCTAGACATGGACCATACACCACGTCACAGTAACTTAACTTAGACAACACTAAAGATTCACATAAGATCGATTTAATTCTTACATTTAAAATAGGTACCTCTGTTGTTACTAATATGACCTTTGAAACGTAGTGTATGATCCACTTCCAGACCCAAATTTTTAACATTATTTTGTAAAGACAAATTATTACCATCGATTTTTATATTGATGTTATCAATATTTTTTATTCTATCATTTTTCTTGCCAAATAGCATAACCAATGATTTACTCGGATTTAAACTTAAACAATATTTTAAAAGATTTGTTGCAAAACGTGGAGATGCCGATTAACAGTATTACAAGCAGTAACCGTCAACTACACTTTTATGGTATATATATATGGGTAAAGCACTCGTATACTGGTGTACTAGCTGAGCAACAAGCCTGGTAGATACGTTTTTACGACCTAGGCCGGTAACACTTCACGACGTCTTTGACGACGTCCGGTAGGTATTTTTAAAACAAACTGTTATACGGCATGTTAAGTTTAGATAAAAAATAGGTCTACATTTACTAATATTATTTATTACCGTAAAAACTAAACTTACAATTATTACAAGAAGGGATATTGACAGCCTCCGATGATGAACTATTATTATAATATAAATTAATTATCCTAAATTATTTGCTTTGAGAATGGTTCTTGTCTTGTTCAGTTTACAAAAATTAATACATAGGAGTCATAGGACATTCGACCGGTATTCGCATTTATGGCCTCGTTATTTCACGTGTCCTCACCCTGACGAGCTCGACTATAAATTCTTAGCTACCGGCCTAATATCGTAAATAGCTATTATGAACCTTAAATTATTGTTTGAGGCTTTCGCGGTTATAAAATGGGTGGCTTGTAAGAGTATACACAACGTCAATACAAATAAACATTGCAAAATTCTGTTTGAACTCCCAAGGTGTAAAGCACACATTTCAACAATTTTAAGTTAATTTATATTGATACTGACAACCTTAAATTCAGTGGCGGCGCTAAGTCTTTTGTTTCCCTCGAAATATTGAATGATGCCCTCCCAATAAAATGTTGAATGAGGATCGAAAACGGTCTGATTAGAGAGGTATTCAAAGCCTGTATCGAGTGTATGAAATGCTACATTTATTAGTGTGAACAGCTTAATATGAAGTTATATTTTCATATGTTTCTCCTGCATGGGGCAGGCCCACCACGGGGTCTGCGTAGGTCTTATAACCGCCAGTGTTTGAATTAGTTTTCTGGTTGAAGCTGCTACGACTGTCAACGACTGCCAAATCGTGTCTCATGTTTCATAGGTAATGTGGGATAACTTCATTAATAATAATTGATGAATTGATATATTAGAAGAAGAGACAATTTAGACGTGTCTCTATGAATGAATAGATTTATCAATGTCGTACATGGGTTCGTGTCTTTTGTTTATTTTTTTGTTCAACATATTACGCAATAAATACTTTTACGCTCGTAACTAACGAAACTACTGTTCTCAGGTGACGTTTTGTCTATAATACTTGTAGTAGCTTGGTCGTCCTATATTTTAACTCTTTCCTCCTTTAATTGTTGGCGTTGACCATAAGGCCCCATATTGTTTAGTTTAGTTTAGAAAAAATAGTGCACATTGTAGTGCTGTATAGTGCTCTTGTAATTATTATATATTCTTTTAAATAACATGCTTGATAACTGTTGTCTAAAAATTTAAAAATTGTAAATATGGAATTTTATTTAGTGTGGTATTTCAAAAAGCAATTTTGCATTTACCGCTACATAAACATGTGTCCGACTATTGCAGTTTGGATATTTCCATCTTATAGGAAACTTTTTTGCTTCAAAACGTAGTACATGTCCTATAATTTACAACCTTTAGGCCATGGACACACGTGGATTCTGTATGCGAGATACCGGTATCCCAGATACAAAAAATACACGCGTTCAAATGGAGCTGTTCACACGGCATTCAGTACGCATACAGTATTGCGCTGCAGAATTTTGGTATTCGTCCTTTTCGGCCGCCGGCGGCAAATTCTGTATCTCGGATACCGATTTACCATTAGAGCATATGGAGCCGTTCAGACACGCATACTTTTGCGAGCCAGAACACACGATATCATATCACAGGCGCAGCAGATTTTCTTCAAGTTTTATTTAAATCGAATAAGCAGTGCGTTTGTTACTATACAACGATCATGGAGCGTACATCATTTGACAATGAAAAATTTATTAGCTTAGTAGAGCCCAATCCCTGTCTTTGAATACAGCACATCCAGACTAATTCGACAGAAACAAAGAACATCAATGCTAGGTCCACAACAGCACGGCACTGAACTGTTCTCGCGAGTGACTAAAACCCCGCGTCTCAGATACAGTCGCCGCCTCTGAACAGACCGCGATTCTGTATCCCGCTTACTGCATCTTGCATACGGAATCCAGGTGTGTCCAGGGCCGTAGTCCCTTAATGCGCGATGTAGATGACATGGTGTTGAAGACGGTGACGATCTTGGTGAGTCTCTCGGTGACGGATCCGGAGAATATGTACTTGAGGAGCTTGAGGAACTCTATTACATAATACTAGCAGTCCAGTGAGACAAATGTCTCATTTAATAAAACAAAAAAGACCGTTTTGCAAATAGAACGCGTATTCACCACACGTACGTATATGAGGTCATTGTTGGTAGCAAACTACCAGTCGCATTCGCCTTGATAAAATTTGCCTAGAATCTAACCTAAAAAGTTAGGATTATAATTAAGATAATAATTAGTGTTAGAGACTGAAATTCGGTTCCTGACCTGACATGACCATTCCAAACATATAACTTTAATAACTTTTTTCTCTATCTCTTACGGTTTGGCTGCTGAAACAGCGTCCCGGACGGACAAGTCTATTATATATATGGATGGATTAGAGCATCTGCAATATCATATTTGAAGTTAAAAGATACAAACAAAATTTTTAGGAGGTCTAAAGTTGTTGCCTGTGCCTTATATTTTAAGCCAAGACCACATACTATTGAATGTGTGAACATCCACATTCTTCCATCCATTTTCTTAACGTAATAAAAATTCTATAATTGTGGATTCGAAAGTCAAGTTTATCTACTGCTCCCATATGTTTACTATATTCCTTTATTACCGCAGGTCTGAATATACCAATGTACACGTTTTCCTTTTAACCCATCTCATGTAGGTATCCATTTCGCCAATTGACATTTACTTCGATGTCATGATTTCGTCATGACAACTTGGTCACCTCCGGTATTTCACTGCTGTGCCTATAGGATTTATTTCACTGCCTGTTGCATAAGCACTTCTATTTTTAGCCATTGCAAGAGGTTGTAATTAGAAAAATAATTGGCATAGAACAATCGGATATAAGGACCAGTAAGCCTACCTGAAAGCTTGATCACACTTGCAGCTCTAAGTCTAAATACTTCTCGCTGCTCATGATTCACCTCTGTTGTGGAGCCTTGGTGTAGAATGAAGTCATAGAGTAAGCCACTGATGCCACAGAGGGTGTGGTTGCCATCGTGTTGTATAATCCATCGGGTAACTATTTAGAAAAATACAACAGTGTACTGGCTCCGATTGTTCAGCTAGTGTTTGTACCCAATTTATTGGTGGGGTCTGATAACCTTTTACTAAGCAATATTCTGCTTTGGAGTCAGATCGTGGTATTGCAAATACTGTTTTATATGATCCCTGTATGACAGACGTGTAGTTGTAACGAAACATGATGATGGACCAGTTACTGCAGGTTTTGCAATTTCCTTTACAGTTTCCAGAAGATCGACTGCGAGTTTTTCCGGTTCAGCCTGTTCCAACAAGTTTTTCTTCAAGTTTTGTCGCTTTCTCCTCTGTAGCATCAAAAGTGCAATATATTGGCTTACAATTTATACAAAAATACTAGTTAATTTACCTTTGAAAGGGGGAATTTTGTCGCTCTCCCAACCATAATCCTCGTCGTCACTAGGTATTTCTATATCAGATCTGTCAGTGTCAATTAAATCAAATAATTCTTCGTCCGTCGGGGGTCTTCTATGGGCTATTTTCACCCAATTATGGTCACTAAATGAGTCTAACTGGTATCTTATTTTCCAATATTGATTAATACATATGCAAGAGGAGTTTTCTCTTTCCATTGGTAATTTCGCTCGTGTTATAAGCAAATATGGAAAATATTAATCTTTGAATCATGTGTGCAATGCTATATATACAATAAACTCCACTATGGACCTGAAACGTGGTAGGTTGCAAAGTATCCGACACGGAATATCCAGCCATTTGCCAACAGATGTTTGAGGAGTATGTTGGGCATATAATGGTCAAAGGTCATACTTAGTGAAGAGATGTGAAATACTACGCAGAACCTTACGATTGACTAACAAATCGATAAAAGAAAACTACAATGGATTGGACACACACTATATGCAAACAGGTTCTTCCGTGGAACCCCCAAGTACAGAGAAGAAGAAAGAGACCCAGGCTGACGTGGAGGAGTTCGGTGGAATAAGAGGGCCTCGGCCTCTCCTACAGGAGTTCACGGAAGTTAACTAACTTCATTAGCTTTAGACTTACCGTTTTACTTACTTAGTCGGTAAATGGGTTATTCTTCAACATGGAGATTCATCACAGTGAGTTATGTCTTGAACAAGCTTTTATTTGCACTCTTTTCAATCGTTCTTGTCTCTCTTTTTGATCTTTTACCATGATTTTTCTTTACATGCCGCTTATGGTAAGCTACTATCGACGTGTCTAAACCAGAGTAACTGGTTACTGCTACTGTCTTGGTATTTAGTTTGCTTTGCAACCACTTCCAAATGTTGCCATTGTTGATCATCCTCTTTATATCATGCATTCTTCTAAGATATCGCATTTCTGCTGCTTGTAGTTTTCTCTTCTGTCTTTTGGTTAAAACTCACGATTTACTTTATCATGGGAACATAAGTAGACTGCATTAAATAGAGTGATATTTTCTATATTTGTCGGTCATTTGAAGACTTCTTCTACAACATGTCCAAATGTAGTTGAATATTTTGTTTTGTTATGCTGCGTATATGGATATTGCATCTCTTCTCCATTCTTCACCTTCTCTTACACAGCTGGTAATGATCTGTGTGTATGTTTCGTGTGCAGTCTTGTTACTCTCTTCCACAGAACAGTCTTAAGAAGAATGGTTTTATATAAAAAATGTTTGTATCTTCAATTTCCATTGCTCTTATTGGTATAGCTAGAATGTAATACTTCGAAAAAAAAAATCGTACTTTATGTGGGAATCAACTTAGTTACAACGCAGCAGCTCCAATGGATTTACGAAAACTTTCGATAAATTTACAGCAACCGACGCCAGCACGGCATATCGAAAGGCCATTTTGGAAATTTGATAATACGATGCGGTTCACTGAGCGCCAATATCGCAGCTCTTCCGTGAGGCAGGCTAAAAGCTCGCAGAATTCCCGGCATAAGCATCTAATTAATAATAAAGCTTAATAACTGAAGTGAAATTTGCTGTAATGCAGCGTAACAGGCCAATGTTACCGCGTATTAATAATTAGTTTAATTATAGCGCCCAACCGACGCTTATATGCGACGGAAATTTAGTGGCTCTTCCCAGTTTCCGTTCCGTATTCCATAATGCATACATGTTTGTCACTTCTGCTACTCAAATTGCCCCAATTTTTCATGAGCTGAATTATTGCCTTTTTTCAAGTGCTTCCCATTTTAAGTACTGGTATAAACGTATTTTATGTACGATGACATCGCCAACCGCACTGTATTGCAGGGAAGCGATAAATCCCCCTATCTCTCCAACGTTTATGAATCAGAAAATAGGCCAAAAGTGTTGCGGATTTCAAAACGGGAAAATTATTGTTTGTAAGTGACAAGATAAAATCAAAAATTATATCGACTTTTATATGTATGTAGGGTGAATAAATGGAAAGGGTCATTTACAATATATACTGCTCAACAAATGAACTGGACCACCCATAAAAATTGTATTTGTTACATTACGTCAGAAAAAATATATACAAAAGTTTTTGTTTTATTAGTATACTCATATTAAGCATATTTAATTTCACTATTCTCAAATATTAACTAACGCATTAACAATATCATATTAATAAAATTAAAAAATTATATAAAAGAACTACGTTTAACAAAAATAAGAGGAAGAACAAAAAAAGGAAATTAATTTTTTGAGTCTCCTCGGAACGTTTAAAAATTTTTGGCAACGATTTGGCATACTTTGTATGCAATGTTGTCAGTTCCAGCAGTAGTTGTATCTAACCTTAATCGGAAATTTCATCTGAAGTAATTGAACTATGGACATTGTCGTAATAAAAGTCAAAAATTATGTGATAATATAATACAACAAAAAAGTACAGGCGAAAAGAATTTTTCCAATTCGTTATTAAAATAGTATATTATTATATGAGCGATTATGACAGCCATTATTCACGAAGATGGCATTTGCGCCACAAGCCGAAGGCGCGTGGAGCAAGTCATCTGAGTGAATAATGGCCATAATCGCGAATATAATACGATATTTTATCTACTCCTATGCAATAGGAGCCTTGTGTTCATATTTCAGAATTATGACATTTGTGACAGCTGTTAACTTCAAAAGTCATTTAATAATAAGAATGAATTTTGTGATTGGCTACAACCTATTGAATAATGAAAATAGAATTTTCTGATTCGTTGCAATTTGCAAACTATTGAATAATGAAAATAGAATTTTATGATTGGCTGCAAACCGTGAATTATGAATCATAATTCATGGCCATTGTGCAGTAGGAGTAGATAAATTCCTTTTCCACGTTTATTTCGGCTAGGAAAAGTACTACTTTTTAACTTGTGAAATTATAAAGTAGATGAACTTACTGGATTGGAAATAGGACTACCCGAAAGGGTTCCACTTTCCCCACAAGAAACTTCTACTTTACAAATTAAAAGACAATATCAGCTAATTTAATTTTTAACAACGTGAGTAATAAATTCGTTTTTGTCATTACACATAATTAAAATTATCTTTATTAAAAATATTTATATGAACGTTTCGCTAATTCATTGTTTGCATCATCAGCATATTGATTTAAAAATAGGACAAAGGGACAATTAATACGACATTCTGTCTTTTGTTTTCATAATAATTGCATAAACAGCTGTATATCAAAATTAAATACTGTCTAACTTTGTAGAGAATTCTCTATGTATCTTTCAGCAACGGTATTTGATTTCCAACCACCATGTCTACTCCGAATTAGAACTGTGATGTCAGGTCCTGTATCGGCCAGTAATATTACAAACGCCGTTCTAACACAGGATTCTGTAATAACTTGAAGAATTATGCAAATTCAAAAAATCTGCAATTTTTTAGGAATTCTACGTATGATATTTATTCCTATTGGCTGCCTTATGCATTTTCCTTCCGAAAAGCAACAAAAGGTGCAGTCTCAATCGGTAACGGTCGAGGAGAAAAATTATTCCTGAAAAATTCCAGTATATCCGAACATTCAAAATTGCCTCGTGATATGGTGAATTCCGATTATTGGCACTACCTTTGAAGAGTAAGTTATTACAATTTTTTAAATTACAGAGAAGTTACATTTATCTGCATCATTATCCGCATCGTTTAGGAACTTTATTCTTAAATATGAGCGAGTTTTCGTTATGTCGGATTAATTAATAATTGAGAAATGAGTGATTAACAATTAATTTATTATGATTTTTCAAGGACCATACAACATAATTATGGATGAAATGCCAGAGATTTAAGATTTAACGCCGATAATAATATGTGCCTTAAGAACCAGCAAAATTATTCCAGCTATGAGCAAACGGATGCCAAAAAACAAAAACCGGTCGGATTAGTCAATTAAACACTATCGCAGGGCTACAAAATAAACTCCAGCCGCACATAATTGGAAAGTCTGCATGACAAACACCTAATTGAATGAGACGTCATAATCATGATTATCCTGTCGCTTATGCAACTCGAGACCGCCGCGAAGTAACAGTAACTTCTAGTTAATATTTGCAGCCCGCACGCTTCCACTTGCGGGAAGAATTGAAATGCAAGTCAACAATGAAGTTCACGATCGTGAAAGCTGTTCGGTAACGGCGGGAAGTAACGGTAGGTCAAACGTGAAATACTGTACTGAGCAGTACTGGAAAATGCCAGCACATATGAATACACATGACTTGAGCTTGCTACTGGTTATTTTTGAACGTCAGTTTATTTTTGAATTCGGGGCTGCAAGAATAATCCAGCATGTAAAGGGCTCCTGCTGCTCCTTTTTGAAGTCCGCACGTCTGTTTTTCTTAATTAAATAAGTCGCTATCGGAAATAACATATGAATGTTTCATTAAGCAGTTATTTTAGATTTGTTGTAGTATACCGTATGAATTGAAACTATGGTTTTACAATAAAATTGATCTTTTAATAGTTATTTAACAAGCAAGCGTTGAACTGTTTGACTTCAAATAATACTCACAATAAAAAGCCAATTTGTTCACACACAAGTATATTGTTTTGAAATCCACACATAAATAATACTGTAACAAACTCGTAAAACACATGACCACTCGTATCCGCATTGGTTTTTTTAAACATGACTATTAACGCGCAAAAGCTATTTCTATACGCATTTATATGTTAATAGCTATGAACATATCTAGGAATGTTATGAGTATTGTAACTGCTGCTTCGCAGAGCGAAGATCTTAAGACATCTACGGCTGTTATGATTTATAACATTTGTGGTTTTTTTTCAGTAGTTTATCGGTTTCAGTGTGGTAATGGTTGCTATGTACGGTGAAGGAATATTACCGTACAGATACAGTTGTTTCAGTATGGTAATGGTTGCCATGTACGGTAAAGAAATATTACCGTACAGATACAGCTATTACTTAGTTACCGGCCTACTTTTGTATATGTAATCAAAGGCTTAATATTCTGAAACCGTTAAACAACATTAAATCACCGCTAGGATGTCGTAAATACGCAAATATTTTAAACATTAATGTCCGGTTCTGCGCGAAATTTGTATCACAGTATCTTTCACTGAAATGTTATTTACACATTCAGGCTTGCAGTATGACGTCACTTGTCCAAACTATATCTTCAGTGTGGCCCAAAACCACCTTCATGTGCTGAGGTACAATATGACGCAATGGGCTTCTACGCCGGCTATTATTGCATGCTCAGATGGTAGAATACCATCAACCTGTA
Organism: Agriotes lineatus; assembly: GCA_940337035.1. Classification (NCBI taxonomy): domain Eukaryota; kingdom Metazoa; phylum Arthropoda; class Insecta; order Coleoptera; family Elateridae; genus Agriotes; species Agriotes lineatus. Next base: position 107,605,605 of record OW679196.1, on the reverse strand, counting down.
CTGCGTCTATGGACGCAGATCCACTGTTTCACACCTAGTTTTGGCACTTTCATGGAGCTCGAAGAGGATGCCCTCACTGTTGGTGTCGTTCGCTTTTTTAAAGCACGGGCACCTTGCTGACGTTCATTCCAGCTTTTATTCAACTGGCAATTGACTAGTGCTGGGCCTGGCTGCGCAAGAAAATCTTGAAGCTGGGACGATTTTTAGCACCCAGACGAAATGCACTTTGTTTGCCATTTGCAAAACGTTGCAACGGCATCAAAATTGCTACACCTTGAGTACTGTTTGTTCTGACCAGCGTGCGGCAATTAATGCCTCGTTTTGCGCAAAAACAATGCATATAAGAAAGCGCGGTTTCACGCTGACGGATGTATTCGCTTATTGGCGCCAAGTTAAAGTTACTTACATATAAGTACTACAATATATAAATGCACATATTGGCGGTATATTTATGTAAATATTAAAATGAGCAATTCAGAGGAGGGCCAAATACCGTGTTATCTCGTCATAAAAATACATGGGGAATTTATCCTCTCATACGAGACGTAATACAAAGTTCACACGGAATGGCAGAACGGTAAAGCGATAGCTTCGCGAACACTTAACACTGCTAATGAGTTCCCACAAAGGAATCCGTCTAATCGACGGCAAACTCAAAAGGCTTACAATAATCGATAAACGACATCCCAAACGGTCACTCACGCCCACACAGCAATGCCTCATAAGTTCCGTAACGCGCGGCCAAATGCATTGAAGCGACGGGAGTCCTAATAACAATTAAAAAACAGTGATATTCGCACACCGACTGAACAGCGCAAGACCCTCGCAAGCGCAGCCCCGAAGTGCCCGCGTTGCGAGAGACCCACTTCAAAACTAACTGTTGCTGGCGAAAGCCGGGACCCAACTCAACTGGAAATGCACACAGCCAGCGCGCGATCGATAAATTTTTGGGGTAGCCGAACTGTGGCTTGCTCTCTCGCACCCATGCCCGTTGCTTCTTAAATTCACGTCACGGAACGTACAAGAATGCGTCTGGCAGCCGGATCGATATTTATAATCTAGTGTGCCAACGAATATAAGTAGAGATACAGAATGAGTGCCTTTCAGAACGGACGACGGTAAGCAGATAACACAGCTGCTTACTCTATAAAGCCAATAAATTCTTGCACATAACTTGATATGCTCAAATTCAGGCGGAATAATACGAAAAACCTATATACAAGTGGGGTAGTAATTTAGAAAATACGCTAATAGCCGTACGTTCGTACCATTTAAAAATGTCCTCGCAAATTTCCACACGAGAGTAGGAAAATATATATCATTGTGACATTAATAATGCAAACTAAAAGTTGATATTTTAGTACACGATTGCAAAAATAAAATTTAAAGTACATACATTAAATTGGTAATGTTTTTAGAGGGCGATCAAAAATAAAAAATTGATCGCGGGAGCCCGGGAAAAATGTGACCACTATCTACACTACACTTTATAAAGCTACATTTGAACTACAATTAACTGTATTATTAGTTCACGTTCACAAATATGCAAAGATATGTAATTTAAACCAAATTCCTATTGATAGGTAGCATTAAAATAACATGTGGGTAAGTTAAACAATAAGTTGAAAATTAATTTTAAACTTAAAAATATTGTGTTCAATAGCTCGCTCCCGCGATCAAGTTTCTTTTTGATCTCTCTGTATTTCTCATGTTTCAAATTTTGCCAAATTTAGGAAAATATATATTAAAATTGTGATGACTTATTGCCACACCTGCAGTAATAAATAAATATACACGTAAAATGTTGTCTAATGTACTTTATGCAACTACTATCTCAGTTGTATTGAATTCAGTAATTAGGAGTCTGCTAAAGTCGTCGAGTTAAGAATAGGAATAATTTCTACCAAGCGTAACAAAAGCAGTAGGTGTCGTCTAACTAGCAAAATTTGCTTTCGAATTAGTGTCGCCTCTTATTATCCAGCAATGCTATTCACTGAACAAGACACGGCAGCGACCTGAAAGCCATAACGACATTAACGCTTGCCTTCAGGGCCGATTCCCATAAAATTTAATTAACGGTATAATTTTTAAATAAGATAAGAAATTTTTAGAAGCAATTTTTAGGACATCTTGACATAAATACCTTTGGAAATTGCAGTAGAAGCTGGAATATTGTAGAAAAGATAAAATTGTTTCGAACAAATTATCGTTGTGCGCTCAGAAGTATTATTCTAACCACCAATTAGGAACTACCAGCGCAAACTTTTAAAATAGCACATTTCAAATTAACATCCCCCACAATGCGCAAAACAAGGCACAAATAATGAATGGGAGTGTAAACTTGACTCATCTCATTTTGAAAGGACAAGACGGGGGCGTCTAGGTTGACTAGATTGCGATGCAAGTCAAACAGCTTCAAAGATTACCTAATCCTCCTCATTATGTCGTACATACGTACCTGCAAATTGCATTAGAGGATTTGCTTGTAAGAGCTTGTGAAACGGAGCGCTGGCGTGTTTAATCAGCAATTATGAACAGATTTGGCATACGTAGGCAAATAACCCTTTGCTTAATGAAGTCGCAATCAGGTTGGAGATGGATTCTGTACATGTATGCGAGCTACAATTAAATCAATTATTGGCACTTGATTTCGCGCAGATTGATAAGTAATCTAGTAATTCTGAATTGGAAATTGCGAGGGAGCCTTGGAATTTCGAAAGGGCGAATATGGTAGCACTAACACCTCCTATTTGGAAAAACATGTAGCATGAAAGCATTCTGTGTAATAAACCACGTACCTAGAAAGGTGTTTTATATTAGACTAGCAGATGATCCCGTCTTCACACGGGATATTATGTTTTTTTAATAAACAATGAGGTATTTTCCTTAAGTCACTTAATTAAATTTTGTATCCCAGAGGGTTGGGAAATGAGAATGAAATTAAAATCTCGAAACTTAAAAACTGTAATCTTTTAATTTACCTTACTTCAACTTTTCATAGATGACCTGATTTTGACTAGCGGCGTTGTTGACGTTTATCATTTACATGAAACTAGTTGTTATAGTGATGCACGCAGTTAATCAGTTTGACCCATACGAACGTTACGATGACGCCAGACCGTCCATTTTTGAATTCGATAGTATTTTTAAAATTTATTTAATTTCATTTATCTTTACTATATGAACCCCAAGGCCCTTTTTCTAATTACTTTTCTAATGTAACGTATTTAAAATTTTATACCGTTGAAAACACATTAAAGCTTACTACCGAAATAAATGAAAAAAACTTGGCTACCATCTAAAAAAGTATTGATGACGTCATAATATTTAAAACAAATGGTATACATTGAAATTGACGTTTTTGCGCTACCAACCTATTTCTACTTGTTTTCGGGTTTTTTATTTGTAACTAAAAGGTCAGGTTACCGTATCCTTGTTGGTTGGCATGACAAAAACAGAATAACAGGTCCGTTATGAATATAACGGTCCAAGGACTGTTATAGAAAATTGTTTTGGATTTGGTTACTATAGAAACAACAATCGCACACTTTATTTAGGCAAGCAATATGTGTAGTATACAACACTCGGTCGTTAAGTGCTTTGTTGGAACAGGCCTAAAAAATAGGAAAACGTGGCCTTGTGGGCCTGTTCTAAGACGCTTACCGATCTTGTAACGTAATATACTGTAATATACGCGTTGCAATTTGAGTCGCACAGCCCTTTGTGATTTTTCTCCGAAAACGAAGATTAACGGAGTTACCGAATTTATGCATTACTTAATTTCCAAACTGTATATAGTATAGAATATACATAAAGTACGACCATTCTAATAACAGCTTCGTTGTCCTCTAATTTTCTTAAAGTTGTAAATACGAATTACTCATAAATGACACGTCCAATCAGACCACAATACTTCAGTAGGTTAAAATTTCTATTGTTCAGAAGCATCGTTTTTAGATACTCTGCTAGTAAAGCGGTTTACAACCTTAAGAAGATTAGAGGAGCTAGGAGCTTTTAAAATGGTTTACATTAATTGTTATTTACAGAACTAGTGATGCTCATACTAATTTTTACTACCGTTATTTAAATGCAATGCGAAACGAATTGGGATTGATTCCAGTATTGAATTTAAACTACATGGATCGGTACACATATGGGCGACCATTCGATTTGGGTATACTTAAAATAATTAGCTGCACTGTTGTTTCAACACTAATCTATAAGGCAAAGGAACAAGGTGCCACACAAACATATATACTGTTAAGGTTAAGACTCCACATTGTTTTGCCTATAATTTTATGTTTATAATAAAATTTTAATCAATTTAATTGCCCTATTTACTGATTTTGGATATAAAAAAATTATTTTCGGCTAGCTGCTGTAGATACACTTGACTGAAAATCAGAGCGGATTCTTTTTATCTAGATTGCTTATTTTTAAATTTGGTGTTTCTATTTTAATTACAACAATTCTAAACTTCTGTCAAATGGTAGATCAAACTAGCTTTAGATAAATTCAATCACAAATACTTCATCGTTACATTGGTCATACGACAATCTCAAATAGTAAGCACTCTCTTAATTAAATTAATTCACTTTAATCTTTATTTTCTATTAGTTCCTATTTAATACCTGAATTCGTTTACCTTTTATTGAACTTAGTACTCTCCTCTGCTGAATCCAATTTGTCGAACTCTGCAACTGATCACACCACAACCGATCCACTCAAAACCACGGTCAAGACCTAAACTGACAACCAAACTGCCAAAATATCCAGAATCAGGATCCGAATTAATACATGAATCAGCACACACAGTCCCATCACAGCACAGATCCAAACAGACCCCAGTCGTAGTTGTGTTTCTTTAATAACAATCCAAATTACTCATTTGAAGTACGTTACAGCTTAGCACCAAAAATCCTGACCAGAGACAAGCCACCAGACATCACTTGAGAAGCTCCACAAACATGCTCACTCTGCCAACAACTTCCATGCGATCCTCTTCCCTTGTAAATCGTTCCTTGTTATCCAATTCAATCGATGCAGATATAAAATGTAATCTTACAATAAACTTTATTCAGTATTCCTCTTCCTTTTATTTACTTTTGTAGATTATAACTGTTTTAGTTTAGTACATTTTATTTTATTTCTTTGACATCACGCCAATTTTATCTTAAACTGCAACCCTTTCATACACCAAACATGTTTTATAAACTTTTTAAAAGGGTTTATTTATTAATTTCTAATTACAAAATTCGGTTACATGCTTTTCGTTTCAAAATTTTCTATATCAATAATACATCTCCTTAGCGATTTAGCTTATTTTTTCAATCCAACACATTATAAAAGCTTTATTATTTGATTAATACCTACTATGTTCAATATTATATTTCGAAAAGGTATTTGTCATCAATTTCCAATTTCATTGTAGATATTAAATTAAGTTATAATCCTTCTGTTTCTCAAGCAGGTTCATTTCATTAAATTATAAATTCTATTTCCTTTCTTTACTAAATGCATCTTAATAATTTTAATATCCAATTCACATCTAAATTCAACCCCATTATTTTCAATTACTGTTTTCTTTTAATCTTATTAATCTGAATTTTTTAGTCCCCTGTACCAATATCATAACAATACCTATACAGAAACCCGAGGTGTCGTGAGAATTTTAAGTCTTATTTGCTGGACGGACGTACCCCACCTTCATCTGCATGGTGCTTATACCACCTGTAAACGCGTCCGCATTTACAATAAAAAATACATAGCATGTAAATGTATACGTTATATTGAACACACGGTAATGCAAGTAGCAGATCTCAGCGGGTAGCCTTGTGCTGGTCTGTGAACTCAAATTATTACGGAGAAGTCCCTACGGAGTGACGTCACGGCGGGTACAATCTAAATGAATATAATTTTGGCAAGCTCGTCGCAATCCAGCCGACATGTCCCAATAGCATTTAGCCTTCCTGATGGGGAAAGGCTCAAAACTTGTGTCTGTTAAGCGAGCACTTGCGAAAACATAAACTGTATAAATGACAATTGCATGACAATGACATAAGCATCGTAAATATTGTATCTCGGCAAAATTCTAAGTAGGACTTTGACCATATGACCAAAGCAGTCGGTGTCTAAGGTACCTGGTACTCCGCATGCCTAGATCTTATCCATTACAAACAAACAAACAATATTGTATCTAATATGAAGGATGATATACTTACATGAATTATGTACACATAGTAAATCGGTGATTACAGCCTGATGCAGTAATTTAAAAATACTAAATTATGATGCAATGGCGGTGCCCACCAGCTCGAAATGGCAATCTTTATGGATGAATATGTGCGGGACCTTAGCTCGAGGGAAAATCAGGGCGGCTGCCAATGATGGCCCAAAGAATCCGACGACAGATCTGGTCCGTTTTGCGGGCCCGAAACGTGAGAGCAGGCACTTCAGGTCCGTCAGTCCGCCAATGGGCGGCAATTTTTCAGACGATGCGTGGTGTTATGCAAATAATTCAATACTTGATGTCCTGTGGTATTTACAAGCAGCGAAAACGGAACGTCAACGGTTTATAGCATTGCGGAAACTTATTAATCTGGGATAAACCGATGTCACTAAAACTAAAAAATTTGCTTTTGGTACGGTACGTGCAGTCGCTTATTTCGTTTCTTATAAAACAAAATAAGTAGCCCACCTCACGGCAGTGGGCGTGAGCCTGACGTAAAAATGCTCGCTCCCCTAGCAGCCTCCCTGCTTGAAGGCGAGTACAAGACGGCTGAACGGGACGAAAATATTTATCCCTAGTTCTTTTCTAGAAGTGAATAGGATGTGGCATTTAAATTGTTAAATTATCCTAACACACAATACATTAAGTACGGGGGAGTAAAATATAAGTCGAAGATAGCCCCTTACTTTCTGCACTTTCATACAGGGATGATCTTCGACACGGAAAGATAAAGGAGTTTAAAGGTAATGAATGAATTTGAATATATGTACGTCCATTGTAGGTTGGTTGGAAGCTAAAAGAGGGGGTATCACATATGTCAACCTTTCAGTTGTGTATTTAGGACCTTGTATGTAGGCTGTTATAGTTGTTTTTATTTTCTGTAAAAATAATTTCCAGCTTGACCGCGACCAATGAAAATGAATGATTTGAGCCGTTGTTACTAGGCATATTTCTTGTAGATGTTCACATAACGCTGTTTTCGCCGTGTGAATTTGTAATGTCATTTTGAATGTTATTATCACCTTTCATCCCTAGTGTATAGTGTATTAAGAGCTTTTAAAATCTTTTTTAAATTTATGGTTTTTTAGAGGATCTGAAAATGTGTTAACGAGCAGTTTATTCTAGATTAGGTAGATACGATTAATCAGGTATTAAAGTAGATATTTCTGATTTCTTCTACCGCAAATATCGACTATCTGTGGTTAATGCACTTAAAAGGGGATCTATAAATTTCTACGCTAAAACAATACCATGAGTTGAGAATTTGCAGCTTCTGGTTGTGCAGAAATACCGTTTTTATTAATCTCAAACAGAAAAGTTAACTTCGACGTTGGTATTATTTTGATTTAAAGATATATTTCGTAGGAGCTTATGTAAACCGGTATCTATTATTGCAACAGTTCGTGAACTGGGGTTAGTTTTGTTGACATAACTAAGTGATCTTTAGTTTACATCATCGACTTCAACACGATTTATGGATCTCAGAAATGTAACAAACCTTTTTGTAAAAGCAACTCTACTGTTTTCTAAATAATTTGATTTTGTTTCATGATACTTATTACAAGATGTTGAATGCCATCTTAAATATTTGGAGACTTATGTTTAATTTAAAGATTTTATATTGTCTCATTTTGTACACTAAATATTGATAATATACATCTTATCGCAAGCGGCTGCCTGTATTATATTTCAATTCGAGTTGCTTGGAATTATCGCAACATGTATTATCTGGGTATTTACAATGTTGTTATATATCTTTACTTAAGTACAATTTTATATAGGTTATATTATTTATTATTAGTCTCAATTGTTTATTTTTTTAATTTATTTGAAACAACAGTCGACGCGTCATGATCTAAACAGTATATAGCTAGCTAGAGAAGGTAGTAATATCCTGTTTAATATGATGTTTTACAAGAATAATCGCAGGATTTTTGGAACAAAATGAGCTTCTTGAACTCAATTTGTATTCGTATAATATTTAGTCTTAAGTTCTGTAGGAACATTTTATTTTTTAAGATATTACAAAAAGCGTTAGTCGATTTAGATTGTATTTTTGATGTGTCAATTCGTTTAAACGTTCTGTAGATCAGACAGTCTGGTCATTATAAAGTATTGTTTTTATAAATTTAACGTATTGTGTAAATTATACAGGGTGTTCGGCAAAATGTGGGAAATCTCCCGGATATGAAAAAACACGTGAAAAGAATACTGCAAGTTCATATAAACTTTTTTCGTATAGGCCTGCTCTTCGGAGATATGGGCTCTCAAAGAGCTCCAATGGAATCAAGTTTTCTAGACATAATTATTGAACCACCAGGTATATCCCAATTTTGTTTAATATGGTGTATACCTGGTAAGACCCTTCAAATTACTATCCAAGAAAGTGTTGTGAATTACTCACAGCTGCAGGGACGGACTAGCTGTGACACTCATGGCCCCATTTTTTACGTCCTGTATGATAAGAACTTTGGCCAACGGTTTTTACGTACCTTTAACTATTGAGTAAAAATTAAGTACTCTTCATTCATGTCGCTAATCTTAACTGTTTTCGAAAAAACGTCATTTTATTTACACTGTCTGTCACTAACTTCTGTCGGGTTGAATATGAAAAAGAGGAATTTTTCCCTGTCCCCAACAGCTTACTAGGAGGAGGAAACATTGTGAATGGATTATATGAAAGTTTCAGTAACAACTGAACAACAATGTGTCTTTTAGATAAATATTGAGTATCTGTGTTGGCATGATATGTGCACGTTGGGTTTCAGTCCTAAATCGTAAGGGGCTCCAAGTTTAGTGGCCCAGCCTGTTTTAACAAATTACAGTTTCTTTTCTTATTAGCTCTATTATTTTATACCATAAAATCGGTGATCTCTTTCTTTCTTTCTTTGTATGTTTCTTCGCTATCTCCTCCGAAGATACTGGACCGATTAAATTGTATGATGGCTTAAAATTTTGCTAATTTAGATCGTAGGCCGATTGTTATTTTCAAAAACAGTACGAAAAACCAAAGTTTTAATTAAATCATGTAATTTGCGAACGCTTAATGTTCGTATACCATTATAGCAGCGCTTTATTCAACGAAGCACTTTGGTCCAGTGGTAGAATGCTCGCCTGCCACGTGGGCGGCCCGGGTTCGATTCCCGGCCTATGGATCCTTTTTTAAATTTATTTTAATGAATCTCTCTTAAATTAGCGAACCGAAGCGTAGCTCGGGTGATTCACTAGTAAATGCATAAACAGCCTATGCTCATCACGTGCGTCCTGTATAAATTATGACAGTGCCATTTTCAATATTGAAATATTTCAGGCGCGCTACTGAAACATGCGCGTATTGGTATTCCTCACTTCTGCCAACATACTTTCAACGTTGCGTTAGGAAATACTCGCTCGATTGAATTGACTTCCTTAATATTTATCGGCGCACATTACAAAAATTCTTGGCATGTGGGTGGCCGACGATCCTTCTTGAATTTATATTTTAAGCTGGGAGTTGACTAACGGCGGTTTGATATGCTTGTGTCAGGTTTGAGTAGCTAATCACGCATGAAAAATGAATAATCGCCCGTTTGTCTGGTCTAACTGACAGTATTGTAACTTATGGGCTGCTTTAGAAGGGGAAACGCATTTCCATTATGAAAATCACCACACAATGTGTTTGCTGTAACCAGGTTATACCGCTTATACGTGCGATGATGGTTGTTACTGTCATTCGTAATACTGTGCATTGTAAAAATGAGTAAACTGAACGTGAGATTTTAGGGCGCTGTGTTTGTGGGAGTTGCAAATGTTACTAGTTTTAAGTAGTCTTTTAAAGAATATATGAAAACACTGTATTTATTGTATCCATTTATCTATGAAGTTCTACTTCGTTAATTTTACTTTTGGTGCAATAATTTTTGGTATTCATCAAATAACGTGTTATACAATTCAGTTTTTTCCTCATTTCAGAGCTTTTTAATGAAACTAAAACAAAGTGCGCTATATTTCAGACATGATTTATGGAGTATGGAGATTGAAGGAACCCTTCTAATGCGTATAACTTTACACTTGAAAAGTTTGAAAGATGTAAATCCCGAGATTGGGAACTGTACTCACTAGGGAAAATCTAATCAAAATATAGGAAGCAACATAAAATATGAGGAAGCAGTCAAATAAATGAGTGAGACTGATCTAATCAAATTGAAGTGCATTTCTTACGCTTCACTTGATTAGAAATATTCTAAATTACCTTGGTAATATTCCTTATTGCTACTCCACCAATAGCAACAAGGAAGTCAAATGGTTGGAAATGGAAGTCTAATTTTTGCTTTGAGAATATGAAAAATTCTTGGGCATTAATAGAAGTCAGGAAATGGCAAGATATTTGAAAAGTTACTGGCGTAAATATAACAATCTTGATTTTCTCAGGAATGTAAACATAAGCCAATAAATTAAATTTATTGGATTAATTCACCAAGCATTTAAATGATTTATGGAAGTGTGAATTTATCGCTAATAGTAATTGATAAGCAAAAATAGGTTGGTTATCGTAGTCCTTTATTTTATAGTCTTTATGTTAAGTTTTTAGTTTGTAAATGAAGTAGATTAATGTACCGGGTGGCCAATTAAGAAGGGCACTCGGCCCTATCTCGAAATGTAATTATCGTAAAGACTTGGGGTAAAAAAAATTATGACTAAAGCAGCCAAGAGAAAATGCTGGAAATTATTTTTAAGTTTCTAGAATGGCCGCCAGAGGTCGTAATCGCATTCTTGAATTTTAAATCTCGTTTTTTGAGAAATATTCTTATATTACAGATAGCTAAAATGGACACCGTTTTAAAGCTGAGATAAATTCCATTCTTTTTTGTAAAATGCTTTTTGCTCTATCTCTTAAGGGAAAGTGGTGGAGGGTGTCCGAACATTTTCGGAAAGAAATGTCAATTACTTCAAAATGGCTGAACGGATTATGTCAAACTTGGAGTCGTTGAAAAGGGCTTTTCTTAGGCTATCAATGCTGCTTTGATTGGATTGATTCAGTTTGCTTGTGTCGCCGCTAGAGGGCGTTTTGCGACAACACTACAAATGAAATGGATTTTCTCAAAAAAATTAAATGCAACGATATCATTTTTATTGCAACAAATGGTAGCCAAATATGGATCTAACACGCTAGTGAAAACCGCATTTCGATATTTGTTTCCTAACCTAAAATATCAGTAAAAGAAATTAAAACTCGAAATAATGTCCCATCTTTGGGAATATTTTCAGTATACCTGCCATTATTAAAACCTAATTATCGTTCTTTTGGCAAAATATATATAAATTTACTGTTAAAATACCAACATTATATTTAAAATGTCAAAAATAATTAATACTCATTCACTATGATTGAATATTACCCTTCTGTCCACACGAAATTCGAAATTTTTAAAATGCAAGTGTGCTTTGCAAAACAAAATAGTAAAAATTATAATGGTGGTGTTTAAGTGTCAATCATATTAAGATTGCAGCTATTTATAGCTTATTTTGGTAGCCTTATTTGTAAAAAATGTCTTTTCCACCTGTAGAAGTGTTTGATATGTTTCGTGTTTATTTTCAAAACAATGAAAACGCAACTGTTTCTGTTAGAATCTATGTGATGGAGTATCCTGATAGGCGCCAATCAACTGTCAAAGTTTTTCGTGTGGACAGAAAGGCAATATTCAATCATATTGAATGAGTATTAATTATTATTGACATTTTAAATATAATGTTCGTATTTTAACTGTAAATTTATATATATTTTGCTAAAAAAACGATAATTAGAATTTAATAATGGCAGGTATACTGAAAATATTCCCAAAGGTGCGACATTATTTCGAGTTTTAATTTCTTCTACTGATATTTTAGGTTAGGAAAGAAATATCGAAATGCGGTTTTCACTAGCGTGTTAGAACCTTATTTGGCTATCTTCTGTTGCAATAAAAGTGATATCGATGCATTTAATTTTTTTGAGAAAATCCATTTCATTTGTAGTGTTGTCGCAAAACGCCCTCTAGCGGCGACACAAGCTATCTAAATCAATCCGCTCAAGGCAGCTTTGATAGCCCAAGAAAAGCCCTTTTCAACGACTCCAAGTTTGACAAAATCCGTTCAGCCATTTTGAAGTTATTGACATTTCTTTCCGAAGATGTTCGGACACCCCCCACCACTTTCCCTTAAGAGATAGAGCAAAAAGCATTCAACAAAAAAGAATAGAATTTATCTCAGCTTTAAAACGGTGTCTATTTTAGCTATCTGTAATATAAGAATATTTCTCAAAAAACGGGATTTAAAATTCAAGAATGCGATTACGCCTCCTGACGGCCATTCTAGAAACTTAAAAATCATTTCCAGCATTTTCTCTTGGCCGCTTTAGTCATAAATGTTTTTACCCCAAGTCTTTGCGACAATTACTTTTCGAGATAGGGCCGAGTGCCCTTCTTAATTGGCCACCCGGTACGTGTATCTATTGTCGATGTAAAAATTTCTAAAGACGTGACAAACCATTCTATAGTTAAGTATCAACATTTTGCATTGAATAGATTATTTCCTCTACATTTGAAATGTCATAAATAATATGTTTATAAACAAAATTAATTATTACGCAGTACTAGCAGTGATATGGATTCCCGTTTTTTAAATATTGTTATTTATGACTTTGTTTATAAATCTAGTTTATGCGGATTGACGGTATCTCGAAGAAAATGCAGAACTGATAAAAACTGGACAGTATTCTTTGCTACACGTTCGTCCTGTTATAAGTCTGATATTTTATTTGTATATAGCCATTTTGTAATCTCTTTTTGCTTAGGTGTCTAAATCAATGGTTAAGACTTGCTTGTCCGAAAATAGTTTCCCCAAGTTGATGTGTCAACAGTAAGTGCCTTAAAAAGGAGGCCTTCAGTACATGGTGAAGTATTCCGGTCAGATATTACAGAACACAATTGGATTTTAAAGTTTGATGTGTACTCTACGTGTACTTTTGTTTGATTAAAGGCTATTTTCTTACTGTTGCACGGAAATTACAACAGTAAAATGGTGAAACAGTAATAAAGGGGTTAGCTTGCGTAAATGTATTTATGGTTTAAAGAGAAACCTATCGCTGTCAATTTGTTTTGTCTTCTTTCATATGACACAACAAAGAAGCTGACCTGCGGTTAATTAATTAAATCATTAACGATGGTAGCCAAAACCGCAGATCAACCTTCTTGCTGCGCGTACAACACGGAAGATCTGAAAAATTTCGTACACTTATCGCGATGGCCGAGCTAACTCAATCGGCGATATGGTCGTGAGTTCAAATCACCAGCTATGAGCCCCTGTAAAGTCTTCAAAAAAATATTGTTGGGCGCCAGAAACCAGATGCTTTCGATTAAAAATAAATGAACTACAAGTAGAGTTTATTAAATAATCTTGCAGTCAATAACCGTGATTTACGCAATATGGAGTTTATTCAAAATTTGCAATAATACAAGCAAACAAACTAAAGGTTGCCACACGCGTTAATACAAATAACCCCTTTGCGGATTGTTAAATTAATTGAAATAGCAAGTTAAAGCGAGTGATATGCATATCGCTGTCATTTATAAAAAAACCTTTCTGTCCAGGCTGTTGTAAGCAAAAAAACGTGGGTGCTCCTTTCACAAAAAAGGCGTAAAGTGCACATAAAAATTCAAAGTTATCTTTAATTAAATAACAGTGAATGTTTTACTCAATGGGAAACAAATTGAAGCACTGGTATAACCAGCCCGGGTTTAACAACGGAAAGCACTAATCTCTGGCATCCTGTACTTCTGAAGTGGTAGTGCAGTCGAAGGGTTGCTACACAGGATTATTATTAACGTGGTGCGGCGGCTTGACCAGAAGCAGACAACATTGCAGCATCGACGCTGGAGGTAGCTGACGGCCGTTTAAAATTGTGACGGGAAGCTGGCCTTCAAGTGTAAAATTATCAGGCGAAAGTGATTACTTTCAGGAGAAGATTTCCGGATAAAAAATAATTCCTGGTGAAAACTTGTGAGTTCCAGGCGAAAATAATTCCTGGTAAAAGCTAAAGAAATGCAATTAATATGAGGATAACAGAAAGAAAAACCCATCGTACCTGAATTCAATTTTCAGCTTTCAAACACAATCGTCGTAGCGTAATTAGCACGAAGAAAATTCTCGCAAGCAAGTGGCTTGTTTGAGGAACGAAAATATAATGCTTCCGCGTTCGGACAATCTAAATGCTGCAAGCTGGGCCTTTGAGATAAGCCAGCGAATGTTTGTGGCGCTTTCCAGAATCAATACAAAATGAGCGAACTAATAAATTGAAATAATTCAAAATACAATTTGATTATTATTCGAAAACAATATACAGGCTAGTCCTGAAGTAATTGGTATATGGAGAAAACATTCGAGCGAAGCCGAAAGATGGTTTCACATAGTATTCTTCTTTCTGTCATTTGTTGATGTCCTTTTAGTTTATTAATTTCTTATCTGATACAACACTCCGATTTAGGTATACGTATGGAAGTTTCTCATTTCGCTGCTGTGTTTCCTGCTGTTATTAAACTAATCCACACCGTGTTCTGGTTTGTTATATAAGTATTTGATTTTTTAAAATCAATTTTCAATCATATTTTCTTTGATTCAGTATAGATCTTTGTTATAATTATATCGTAGTTCTTCTGTTACCGCAAAAATGTAAATGCCATAATCAAGCTTCAGGTTATTAAAGTTTTAGTCTTATATTTTTTAAGGGTTGTTTTTCATATCTATTCTCTACATGCGCTCTTTACAATTGAGGTGGAAAACTTTGGTGAGATTATTTTACTTTTTCTTATTCTTCTGTTTATGATAAATGATAAATCCATTAATCTCACTTGTAGAGGAAAATAGATGGGAGCCCGCTCGCGCTAATCAAAAGAATTGTGGCAAGAAAAATACAGAAACAAATTCGTATTATTGTTAAGGGCGTGTGTCGCTGATGAAAAGGTACATTTTCGTACAAGAAGAATGTTTCTATCGGCTATGGGAATAGGCGTGCTCAACTTCTGCTATGATGTATCTTCTGAAATTTCTTAAACGCATATTTACTGGACGAAAGCGCGTAACCGCACGACGTTTTACGCATGAAAAACATTAGTTACTGAAAGTAGGCGGCAGTGCCGATACAACTTTTCTCATATATACATAGTGTGCAGAATATAAAGTTTAAAACAAAATTAAAAGTAATGAGTTAAGTACAAACCAAACACCTAATTAATAAAATTAACAAAAGTATTTACAAACTGGACAGATAATTATAGGTGTATATAAAAAACAGTTAGCCGAAAAATCAACAATTAATTAATAATATTAACAAAATTATTACAAAATCAAATAAGATATTTGAAAAAACAAAAGCTAACTACAAAATTAACAATTAATTAATAAAATTAACGAATTTATTACAAAATCAAGTACGATAATTGAAAAAACAAAAATTTACTACAAAATTAATAATCAATTAATAATATTAACAAAATTATTACTAATTCAAATACGATAATTGTAAAAAAATAAAGTTATAAATAAAATTAACAATCAATTAACAAAATTAATAAAATTATATATGTATGAAAAGAAACAAAGATGATTTAAAAAATCAACTAAAGTTACTAGTTGTTATTGTGGTACAAAGACTTAAAGTTATTTGTGTTGCTTGCATGCACAAAATTGGAATGCAAATTGTTCCATCGATTTACGACTCGATTGCTAAAAAAATGTTTTCTGTCAAGAATGTTGCTAAAATCCGTCTGAAGTTTAAACGAATGTCCTCGAAGGTGGTTGTTGCTGCTGGGTATTAGTATATCTTCTAAATGGAACGAATAGTGATTGTGGAGTATCTTAAACATCTCGATCATGTCAATACGTTGTCTTTGTTCACTAAGAGTGGTTAGCTGGAGTTAGCCTTTGCTCGTATGACATCGATCTTAAGCAGATAGGTATATTTGTTGCTCTACGCTGTACGACCTCTAATAGGTCGATATGCTTTATAAAATAAGGACACCATACTGATGGGAAACTTTTCAAGACTGCGTCGGCATGTCAACTAAAGAATGGACAGCGACATTTCAAAGATTAGCTACGATTATTCGGCGTTGATCTACACGCTCACAACGTTTATTCTATGCTGCGTCGGCGGGACGACGGGAGGATTTCTTTAAATATATCCGATCGGGGATAGATATGAAATTGCACGGTATTTAACCGACACGAGATCGTTTCAAATTGGAAGCTGGGTTATGGAAAGCTACGTTTACGGAACGATAACAGTACCACGCACATCTTATCTACTTGAAGTCAATTGCCCGACTGAGGGTCGGCTGCCTAGTCGCCTTAAATCTTTGTATTAAAGACGAATTACCTACCCGTGTGTGCATACAAAAGCCAGTGGCAACGTTGATTTTTCACGCAGACGTAAATATATACACAGGGTGTTCCAGTTTCAATGGTCTTCACTTATGAGGCGAATAGGGGACCAAAACATAAAAATATAACGTCATACAAACAATGCAGTTCATTTCCTATTTTCGTGTTATGGAATTTTAAATATGGAAAGGATTACGAGTCTTTTTGGTTTGTTTTCGATGCGACAAATTGCAGGTTACGAATATTAAAGTTGTATATTTTCTATAATTAAATTAAAATTTAGAAGTTTCTTACTAATTATGATCTACACAATTTAAAAATTATTCAATGTGTGTTCCATCAGCGAATACAATCAACTAAGAGCAATGGTTCGCGCTTTCGCTACTTTTTAAATTTATAGGTACATTCAGTTCGTCTTAGGAATCTTTTCCCTGACGTTATGTGCGTATGAAGCAAACACGGAAATTATCTAAAACTGTGGTTGCATCTGTTTCACGCGGTTCGTAGAAGAAAGCATTCCAGATTCTTTGCGTATTTGCTCTATATGCACACGCCAGGGAAAAAATTCCTGGGTCGAACTGTAGTTTGGAGTTTTTATAAGCATAGTATTAATGGTTGACCAATAGATTTTTTTCTTTCTTTTATAATAAAACTTGATTCTTCAAGGAGTCCAACCTAACGCAAGTTTATTCACGAGCAGTAGTAGAAATCAGTTTCTCGGTTAAAAAAATGGGACAGAAATAAACACATTTTCTCCCTAGGGTGGTAATATGAATAGTATCTCTCTCCAGAGAGCTTTCAATATAAGCAATGTAAGAACAATATAAGAAACATCCGTTCTCACGGTGTTTGCAATATAAATTCAACCCAAATACTACTAAATATACCATTATAAATCCCATCTACTGTAATGCTTTATTTAGGAAAATACTTATTTCTTGTCTTTCTACTCAGGGCCGTTAGAAAAATAGTATATACATGGCATGAGAGAACGCCATTTTCCCCTCGGACTATTTGTAGCCTTCGGGCTTCTCCCTTGGACTTTAAACCTACACTTTCCGAAAAATCTAATTAATCTCTTCTTTGGTGTATAATGTAGTATTATAGAGTCCTGTATAATATAATTGACAGCGGTTTTATATTTATCCAAGTATGGATTACATTCGATTAAAAACGATTATTGGAAGAATGGTAGAACGAATGCTTGCATGACCGTTTTCCAATGGTACTGTGATTTTTGGATGATCATTCTTAAGACTCCTTCATAAGCTTTGTCTGTTCTGAACAAGGCCTAGGCTTGCACATATTCAGGTACCGTAGACCCTGGCTGTTGTTGCTTATTTGGTTAAACTTCTACTAGAATTTGGCCATGCTATGGTATTCCCACGTTAGCAAGGGATACAAATCCTAGTAACATGGAACCCACGGTCTTACATCCTGTTCGAAAAGTGGCATTCTGCATCATTTGCACATAGCTCAGACTTTACCCTTAATAAAAATGGGACTCAAGAGATATAGAGTAAATGGACAACAATAAGCTTGTGCAATATAAAACAGTTGCATCGCACAGATGCGAGTCAGTCCTCCGTGGCAGGACGCGATCAAGGGGCTGTTTACTCGCGGGCTGCTGCCACTCGTTGAAATCGCTTTAGCGGGCGCTGAAATCGTGCTGAGTTCGAAGCATGCCTGCAGTATATTTGTTATGTGCAAATTGATGTAATTCGCATTACCAAGTGTGGCCTTTTGTTGTTTTAGAATTACTAGGACCGTTAAGATATTTTTACCTCTAGTTTCTTTTGATTTGTCAAAAATTTTAGTGTAGCAGCTTCCACTTGCGAGGGAAGTCCTGAGTAAAGCCCTGTACAGATTTTTTATTATCAAATTCCAGCTGGGACCAGGAATCACAATCTTTGATTGTTTAATTGTGGACAATCATGGTATCCCCTGATAACCATAGCACGGTTGGTGAAAGATGTATTTTCTAACAGTAAATAGTATTGATCTAGGGTATCTTAGTTATTTCGTCATGTGGAATATCGAACTAGGGACTCTGTTGCTAAAGAAAAGGACTTTCTAAATTTGTAATTGATTTCTAGGCTACTCGAAGTAATTCTAGAGCAATCTTTTACACTTTTGCAGGTTTAGAAACCATCTCACGTCAGGCACAGGGATCTTCAGATAAACTAATAATAGAAAATGTATGTACCTGAAATGCCTCACTAAGTAAACGTCAGGAGATCACCCTAGGATTTTCGCACGTCGTCTGAATCCCTCTTGAGACGCTCCGAGCAAACTCCCTCTGACATATGGAAAATTCGTAAGAGCCTGCTAAATAAATGTCGAGCAATTACCCCCAGGAATAGGAGGTCGACTGCAATTTGACTCCGATTTCGGGCTGAAATAATACTGCGGGCTTAGATGTGCTCAGTCATTCGCGAGCAAGTTTCTAGGGATCCGGGTCTGGCCGGCTAAGCGGATGTTCGGTCGAACTAATAACCAGAAGTTTCTATCTTCGAAGGCCCGTCGGGGGAGGCTCAGATAACGCACCTTCGGGGACCCTAGGAAATTAGTGTTGTCTACAGTGATTATTTCTAGTAAACGTTTGGGTTTGAGTAATGGATCTGAAGGTCTGCTCTGTGCGGAGTCCTCGATACTTTAGGAGTGAGTGCATTCGCATTCTCAAATTCAGGACAGTTGTGGGATTTGATGGCGCCGATACACCTACAGTACTGGATTTGCGCGGAACGAATAGATCTATCAACCAAAAAAAGTTGTGGTGGCTCTTCCAACCTACTTGATATTTAGGATGGAATGGATACATTTTCTACTTTTATGTTATTTTGCGTTATCAGCTACTTTTTTTTTAATAGTAACGCGCAAAGAGAACAAATTACAAATTAGAAAAAGCTACGTTTTACAGAATAGTATCATTTTAATTCGTCTTGTGGTTCTATCCTCTATCAAAGTTTGATTATCATAATAGCACTTAATTGCGCAAGGTAATTTACGAAGTTTGCAAGCTGAAACTGTACTTTTCGTAATATATTTGTTTTTTGGTTTTTGTCATACTTCGTGCATTCTTCGAAAGTTTTAGTTTACCGAATCACTAAAAATCAGATGGTGCGTGGTCGAGCGAATATGACTATTGCCTGAGTTGCTGAAGGACCATAGCTTGGTGGCATGGAACGTCAGCGTGTTGCACAATACATATCTTTCTCCGCTTTAGGCCATTTTATAACTATTTCGCCATAATTTTAATCTGGCAGTATGCACCGTGATCTCTCTACGCGTATATTCGTGGTGAACAATTCCTCCAATAGCCTACTTACAATTGACGGTTCAAGTTTGGTTTTGTAGAATCGGGGAATGAGGGATGAGATGTGTCATCTGGATTGATTTCACAAATTCTATTGCTTTCAGCAGTAGATTCCGACTGTGTTTATTTTAAGGAAGGTTATTTTAGTACGAATCTACTAACTTTTGAAATTACATTTTTAGAATCAAAGTGATAAGTTAAAATAAATAATTTATAAGGACCCCAAAGGGAGTCGGATAATTGACATTTATTTATTCTGAATGGAGCATTTACGAGAACTGGAGTTTGTTGGTTGACGGAGGTCGCCTACGTGGATTAGGGGTCGTTTACCCTTGTTCTAAAAAAATTCAAATATAATGGAGACAATTTCATTTCAGTATATTGTTTCGCAATGGGCGGCGTTAATTGTCTAACCATCGTATATTGCAGTAATCAGCAGCAGAAATTGAATAAAATTTATTAAAAAGTACAATTAGCTAGTTTGTCAATATACAGTGCAACCTCCATAATCCGAACACACGATAACCCGAACCTCCATTAATCCGAATTAATAATGAAATCCAGTAATCCGAACAACTTACTCATCGGAAACTCGATAATTCGAACTGTTGTATTTTTGTTTATGCACGTGCACAACCAGACGTTACGTAATAGGGTTTATCGTAAAACTGAAATACGTCTCCGGAAGATAGTCTGTATCGGTTGGCCGTGGCGAACCTTGTTTCTTCTTCTTCAGGTGCTATCGATTATCGATGTTTGCGACCATTTCACCATATTTTTCAAGATCCCGGGCTATACTAAATAAATCTTGAACTCCCAGACCGGTCCAATTTCTCAAATTTCTGAACCATGACATTGCTCTTCGGCCGACTCTTCTCCTACCCTCAATCCTGCCCATCATTATTAGTTGCAAAATTCGGTATTTGCCTCCACGCATTATATGTCCCGATTGAGGTTGAAATTGTTAGGGTGTTTGCAAATCTCAATGGTCATTGAGATATACAAACACCCTAACAATCTCAATCGGGACGAAGGCTTTCCCCTTCCTTTTATGTGGAAAGTGCTAATTTCTAAGCCCCGCCACCGCCACAATACAAAAATAAAATTTTTCCCTCTTGGACAACTAAGCCCCGGCCACCGCCACTGAACCGCGACGGCATTTGCTGAACCGGGACGGCGCGTGCCTATAAATTCTCGCCTTTCTCATTCCGATAGTTAGTCGAGTTTCGCCTCTGAGGTGGTTCACACGTTGAGTTACCGTGCTCTTCTATCCCTTCCCTTGCAAAGAGTTTCGCCTCTGGCGTGGTTAACACGTTGAGTTACCGTGCTCTTTTGCTTTTTCCTCCTGATGAATCCCCTTACGAAAGTGGGCGAAACGTTGAGTTCTTCGATCTCAATCATGACACGGTCCAATCCCGGAAGTCGTTTATTAATTATTACCTTGCTGATCTTTCTTCTGTCATCTTCGTTCATAGTATTTTCTTGTGGTTCGATTGATTGTTTCTATTATTTCTGCTTCTTCAGCCTTTAATTGCTGATTTGCTGATTTCGATCAACATTTTCTTTCTCATATTACCAGCATTTTCTCAATATTCACACTTCATACATGTAAATATGCGACATTATATTGTTTCATTGATCACCATCACTGTGGTCAGTCCCGTCCATTCTTTAGGCCTGCCATTTCTTTTTTCTATTGGCGTGTAATTCAACATAGCTCACTCATTCCTTGAACTTGATTAGTCAAGTTTCGTCTCAATAGTCCTGGAGCGTGTCACTTTTCATTTGACCTATTAGACTGTACTCTGCTAGTGTTCTTGTAAATTTAATTGGGCGTTACTTAATGAATCCACATATTTGTTTTGGCTAAAGTCGGATCTCCACAGAGGGCGCTTTCCCAGGTGGCGGATAGGGAAATATCTGGTAGATATACCGGATAGTGCGAAAAAAAAATACGGACCAGATGTCCAGAATTCCAAGCCAATCAGGCACCTAAAAATAGCGCTAACTGACGATAAAACGTTCTACACGATATTAATAGGGCATTTTAACATGAAATTGGGAAACCAACAGGCGGAAGAAAAGTGCAGAGGAAAATTCTGTGTTGGAAATCGAAATAACAGACAGCATACATTTGTAAATTTCCTAGAAGAACACCGATTAAAGTGATGAATTTAGTCTTTCTTAAAAGAGATATAGACAAGAAGATAAGAAAAATGTACTAGGGATGTCGGCGGGTACCCGAGTACTCGGGTCGACCCGGGTAATAGTCAACCCGGGTATATTTTCAGGACCCGGGTACCCGACTAGTAAATTATGTAATTTCCAGTAAGTTAGTCTTTTCCGGAAAAGATGCTAAAAACTTAAAAACAATAGGTATAAGCTCTAGAAAAACATAACCATGCAGTAATAACCTGAATCACCCCATCCCATACCACATAATGTTTCTTGTTTCATATAATAAATGTCCTTCAT
>OW679196.1:107470849-107583090 GCA_940337035.1 Agriotes lineatus | reverse complement strand
ATTCAAACACAACACAAAATGTACATAAGTGGTAAAAATAAAACACGAAAATATGATAAATCTATTTGTTTTCTTGTAAATTTCAACAAAAAATGTCTCGTCAAATTGTTTCAACTTCATTTTGCAGGTTGAAATTTAATACGAGTGTAGACCGTCTAGTTTTTTAATTTTTAACCTTTTCAGCTAACGGAACAGGACAAAAAAATCATACAAGAATTCTCGAATTCGCCTAGTACATTTGCACAATATTTCCAAGAAGTTGTGTTATCGTCGCGCCGGCCCACTCTACCCTTGAATCGCATTACATTTCTGTAGCACAATATTTATAAATATTACGATAAACCCCGCGAGTCTGCAGCTGTGACGGCGCCGGCGCCAGCATCGTTAGCCCTCGCATCAATTGAAACGGCCATATCGCCAATTTTTCAGGAACGCTTCCTTTCAGAAATCTCATAGCAGCTGTCAGCTGCTTGGTGCATATGATACGAGTGAGTATGTTGACACATAACTCATGTTATGCTGACATCCTTCTTGGGTATTGTTTTATATGTTTTTAGCAGTATCGAATAACGATCTCCGGATCTCATTACTTAAACCTTGTTTATTATAATATATATTATAACGGTAAACATAGATAATAAATATATTTTCAATTAATAGTTACTATTTCTAATAACAGATAGGCTGTTGACGGCTGGGAGACTAGAGTCCCTGAGCCCCTACGGAGCAGTCGCCACTCCTAGGGCTAATTCAGGACTACAAGAAGGATGCCTAAACTCAACATATTCAGATCCTGAATAGCTTGCTAAACCTTGCAATGCGTATGAACTGGGCAGTTGTGATGGAAAAGCACATTTTTATGAACTTACAATAGTCTGCAATTCGCAAATGTTACACAAACAAGACAAAACTTTAACATGCCCTTAGAAATGTCACAGCTACTTGTGAACGAGAAATAAATTTTCATGGTCAGGTATACTACTTAAAAATCTGCCCTCATACATATAAAATGTACAGGAATATAGAAGCAAAATAATAAAAACCTAAAAGAAGAAAACCAAAAATAAAATAGAACTTATCCTAAGTATAAAAAAATGATTAGTGTGACTTACGAACCTGTTTTCTGTTTATACGTTTTATTACGTTTGGATCTATAGAACTTAGTTTCAGTCTGAGTGAAGGTTCCACTCCTAACCAATTTCCGAATTTAGATTTAAATAGATTCATTGTGAGAATCCCTTTTCACATAATATAAGATGGTGCAAATGCATCACGGCTTTAGTGTATCATCAGATAATTCTGAGAAGTCTTTTCGAACTTTCAGGCAAAAATTACTCAGCTCAACTTTCAACCAATTTTTCATTCATATTAACTGAAATATCTGTAAGCTAAACATATTAATAGTATATTACATACCGACGTGGAAAGTGTTTCATTCCTGTCGAGAGATTAAGTAGTTAACCGAGACGCGCAGCGTCGAGGTTAACTTTCTCTCGAGACAGGAATGAAACTTTTCACCGCGGTATGTATACTATTTTATTCGCAATCATATAATTTTAAAAATAACTACAATTGAATTCTGAATAATAGATATCTTGATGTAGCAAATATTTTTGTTACCATGAAAACAACCCACTCAATATTTTTGTTACCATGAAAACAACCCAGTCTTCAGGTATGTAATATTTTTCGGGGTATGTAATAATTTCCCCGGCTAGTTTCAGTGATCATCTAGTTCCTAGCTGTTGACACAATGTGACTGCGAATAAAATTAATTTCGAACCCACTCATGGTTAGAACCATTTTCAAGAAAGTAAGTTTGAAACTGGAAAACTGGAAAAAGTCGCCGTGGTGATGTTGTAATGGACTGGTAGATCACCAATGTAGAGCAAATACAGAATATGTACAAGGACATAATCCTGCGGTAATCTTGCTGACATTTAACGGAAGCTGGATTTTGATTCTTCATGTACTCCACGGAAAAAATCAGACCGGTATATAATTTCAACAGGTGGCAGAAGATCGTTCAGCTTGAAGAAGACCTTCACACCAGACCCTATCCAACGCCTGAGATATCTAATGAGAAATGCTACCGAACAGTATAACATTTCTTCTAATGCTTTCTCAATACAAGCTGGTGGTCAAGGAGATCGATCAATGGTTTAAAGCATTTCAAAAGTAGGTTCTCAAGCAACTTCGAAATGATATGTGCTGTTTAAAAGCAAACGTACATATCAACTTCATCACATTCAAACATAAACGTACGTAGAAGATATAGTCAGGAAGATAACTGATTTACGTATTTTTTCAAAACGCCTAGTGAAACGTCATCTATTCCACGACTCTTTTTTTAGAGTGATTTTGTTGTTAATCTCCAGCGCCACTTCGCAATACATAATAGAAGAGAATGGTTGACTTCCCTGGTCAAGTAGTATTTCTGACAGTAATGCATGTGGTTGGAATGGAGATTCAAGATGTCAGCAAACAGTTCGGTTTTCTCCTTGTCGAGACAAAGTCATCGTCCTTTATGTTTAAGAGGTAAAACTTGCTGGATTGCCTATTGAAGTCTTCCGAGTTACTTTCGACAGTGAATAATCCTTATCTGGGTCACCAGATAAATTAGCGAGGTGAAATTCAAAGTTTTTCCTTTCCACTCTAACACTCTAGGTATCGTGACTGATAACAGGTGCGCCTTTCTTGGCTACGTTCCGCGATTAGATTGCGAACTTCAAGTGGGTAGCAGACATCTTGGACAGTATCAGTTCTTGGAGCCGGAGTTATAAAGGTTGCGAACTGCTTTGGTAAGATGTTGAGCTTGGCTGCATAGTTTCCCAGTTGTCCTTAGTCTCACTTTTAAACGAATAATCTAAGTTCCTCAGGAAAATATTCCCAGTTAGTGTAATTATTAGTAAGCGTTTTCCTTTTCTTTTCTTCAAACGTCAGTAAAATATGACATTATACTGGTTGATTGGTGATGCTAAACTGTCACTTCATTGCCATGGCATTTAAAACACTTTATCTGCCGCTCGTCAGCGGCAGATAAAGTTAATATCTCCGCTGGCGAGATAATAGTAGATTATGTTATTAGGAGTAAAAGTGATACTTTATGTGGCGAAGCTGAAGTTTATTTAGCCGAACGTTAGTGAGGCAAATAATTCAGCTAAGCCACATAAAGTCACTTTTACTCCGAATAACATATACTATTTTATCCGCAAACGTATTCAGGTAAATTTCATTAATATACATTTTTAAAAAAAGGATGCTTCGGCCAGGAATCGAACCCAGGCCACCCGCGTGATAGGCGGGCACTGTACCCCTGCGCTAACCTCTCTTGTACAAAAAACGGGCTTCTGTAATGATACAGTCTGTTCACTAAACATAAAAACACAAAGTGGCCTTTGATTTCCAATATTTCATGAGTGTACTTCTGAAATTCATCTTTGTCTAGGAATGTACTTACAAAAAGTTACTAAAACTAATAGGTTAAAGGTGTGACATTTACTTAACATCTGTCATAAGTGTTATAAATAACTACTATTAATTCTTAAATTCAAACCTGCCTTTATGCACGTGGGGAAACCTCTGCAAAACAAAATACAGAATCCCCAGTACTAAAATTGTATACATATGCCAACTTCAAAAACATGAAAGTGTTTTTGTGTTTAGTGAATGGCCTATATGAGGAGCAGACTTGCAAAACGCATGATGTCCATTTTTGTAATTTTTCAGGAAACTCAAAAAACTGTAGCTTCTTGTGCATATAATGTATCATAAAAATTATCACATACAAAATTTGTGAAAAAATTAGTAAGTACTATATATAATTTTGGCACATAAATGTTTTTGCACTACTAGTCTCAGAACGCATCGTTATTGGCCTATTTTTAGGTCGTGAAGTTGATTTTCTCCACCAAGGGAGAGAAAGTAAAATAAACAATTTTCACCGTGGTAACTAATAAATTGCCAAGTTACCAAATATGACTATTTTAATTTTGACGTTTTAAAGAGCTGTATTGTCAGGTTGACAGTTAAAATATTTTCGAAATTTGTTAGGAATTTAGGTATTAAGCCGTTTGGTAGTGCAAAAAATAGTATATACACCACGGTAGCGAATCGTCTTATAACCTTCGCGCTTTAGATACTTCGCGCTGCGCGCTCAGTATCTAATATGCGCTCAGGTTATAATACTGCGCTTCGCTACCTTGATGTATAATATACTATTTTCTCTAAAGCTGTAATTAGCAAAAAATTGTGTGACAAAATGCTTTTTGATTGTCTTTTGTGGACTATGGCTGTTTTGATTGTCCATGCAATGTCAAAAACGCGAAAAAGTGTATTCCAAGTAACTTCTAGGAAAAAATAATAATACTAAAGTTTTTATTTATTAACAGAAAGTATATTACAGAGTACCACCTAGATTATATTATATTAATTTCTTCTTCATCTGACTCTTCTTCATCTTCAAGGTCCTCACTGGCATTGGCAGATTTTGGATTGTACAGAACCTCCTGACTTGCTAAAATGGGTACGAACCACTCTAGATCTGGATCCTCTTTCCAGTTTTCTCCAGAAAGACTTACAAGTAGTTTGCGCAAACTTTGCAATTTCTTGACTTTTATTTCATGTTGCAGAGGGACTTCTGGTAGCTGAACTTGTTCAAGCCTTTTTCTAGGTTTTAACAACGTTTCAAATTTTTTGGAGATATCATTAGTTCTATAGAAGTTTTCAGATTTTACTAAGATGCAACAGTCTCTTTTGGATGACTTTTTTATTATGATTCTTTTTGCTTCTTTAATACCTTTCAGCTTTTTCAGACAAACAGAAGCGTTCTTGATATCCAAGAGTAACCAGTCAGTACCCAACTTGTGAACATCTCCTACCTTTGAATAAACATCCCAGTATTGTTCAGGTTTCTTTAAAACGCTATGGGACCGTAACACTTTCTCTACCCGCCCGAATATCCTATCCGCTGGTAGATACGAGTGACCCCTGACAGGAAAGATTAATTCAATCGATTGAATTGTTTTTGGGGCAAAGTTTTTAAGCCATAACATTAACATATGAACAACATGGCTATTCTTGTTTTGTCCTCCGCAGCCATCCGAAAAGAGTTTTAAACTATGAACATCTGCAGAGAACTCTGAACATTACAAAAAGTGAAGTAGTGCTGAAGAAGTTTCGGTTGCTCCTCTTCCTGCTTGATGCTCTAACCAGATGTAAAATGTAGGATTCTCACAATTAACTTTCGTTATACAAAAAGAATACAGTGAGAGCTGTTGGGAGTAAAATGCCTCCTGAATAGGCACTTTAGGCAGTACTTGAACTTGCTGAAGATCGAAACAGTATGTTGCAGTATTGGCTGCATTTTGCGACTCGTTCATCATTTTATGGAATTGTTTCGCTCGAGTCTTATGTACTGTTAACAGTGATTTGAGATGGCGCGCTTGTTTTTTATCTTTAGCATTACTTATTTGCGTTGAGGTTCGCACACAATAACTGCAAACGTCAGTCGCTGGACTGCCAAATCCAATATTGAAGTGGTTGTTAAAAATTCTGGAAAAATACTTATAATTCACTTTCAAATTCTCGGGAGTGTTTTTGTTATACAATTCCGTTAAAATTGATATATTATAATCAGCAGGTAAATAAATTCTTCTTGATTTTTTGCGGTTATAATGGCTTTCGTGGCCTTTTAGATTGGCAATGAACTCTTTCACTTTTTCAAATTTTTCTTTGTATTTTGAGGAACGCTTATCTCCACCTCGATGTTCTACGAAACTGGTTACTCCCCTATTGATTTTTGATGCAATATTATGCAACCGATGCTGGCCTACACTAAACGCTGCCATAAACATCTTTTGACATACCCTTTCTTTCAAGTTATTTCTCAATAGCTAAAAAAATAATAAAATGGAAAACTAGTAGTGAGGTTAAGTTTAAAAAACTTACAAAGTATTTCACGGACAGATCATGTGATTTTCCGTTAGACTTTCGACATCGCTTCCGTTTAGGAGCCTCTACCATCATTAATTGAGCAAGAATGCCATCTTGTTTAATTTTGCTTGCTTCGTGAAAAAATTTTTGGCGGCAAAGTTTTATATCATTCTTGGAAAAAGTTTTGCATTGCAATGGTCCAGTTTCTTTTTTATGCCGACATAAAGCTTCAAAGCAATCTAAATTTGGATCATGATCGGCGTATCTGAATACAAATAATCATTTTTATTAATCATAAATTATATTCTAACCTACAAATTCCACAAACCTACCTAATTTCCTTTTTTCGTTCCCTACTGGTAATAGTTTGCTTACGCTTTCTACTGCCTCTGTCTTCAACACCAACCACATGTTCACCCTCACTAACATTCATTATTTTGCAAAGAGATTCACAGAAACTAATCACAAAGCAAGTTTACGTGTATTACTAATATCAACTGTCAAACAAACTGCAGTTTGTCCAAGTTCAATGGACAAACTGCTGTTAGTTTGTCAAACTCCGGGGACAAAATGCTATTTGAATGTCCAGGATGTTTTAGTGACTTGTTTTCTATAGGACAAAATTGGATTTGAATGTCCAAATTATTAAATACAGTTGCCTATTGACATAGAGAACGTAACGCCACCTATAACTCAAAAGTGAAAAAAATGGACAAAATGCGTTTTGCAAGTCTGCTCCTCATATATGAACATACTAAATCACCCGAGCTAATAGCACACGGCCACAGCAGCTGTCACACCATAACCCACGGCGACAGATGCTCCGCTCCGCTGCTTATAGGTTTATTTAAATTAAAACTTTTTCATACTCTTTCTGAAAATAAAAACTGGCCGACGATCTAAGTCTAAAAATTAGCAAAATTTTAAGCCATCATACAATTTAATCGGTCCAGTATCTTCGGAGGAGACAGCGAACAAACATAGAAAGAAAGAAAGAGAGCGACGATTTTGTGTGCTTAGGCATATAAAGTACGCAAAAGTCGCTATTTTATCTGCTTAGGCAGATAAAGTGACACTTTTACCTTGTCAATAAAGACACATAAGTTGTCACTTTCGTGACGTTTGCGGATAAAGTATTTTTTTTCGGATTTTGTTAGCAACGTTGCAAATAATTTGTTATCAACGTTTGAAGAAAAAATACTACATATTATTCGGAGCAAAAGTATCTTTCGTGACAATGTTATCCTTATGACTGTATATTAATACTTACGACCCAGTGGATAAAATGTGGCTTCCCTTGAGTTTCGAGACAAAATAGTTTCAATTTGTAACCAGAGCAGGATTGTATAATGTAAGAGGTTTATTCACGAATTCCAAATACAATTTACCTAGTGGCCCAAGAAGGTCGATATCGCTTTGATCGTTACTAAACATTCAAACGTGTAACACACAAAGATTCGGTTGCCCATCCAGCAGATTCAGCTGATAAAATAAAAGAATAGAAAAAAATGTCTGCAAATCGGTATATGATTGCAGTCTATCTAAATATTGATGAAATTATAGATGGGGACAAGAATCAATATTCGCCAACTCTTGAAACTATCACAGTTGTTCAAATTACCACCAAGTACGATTCTACCCGTGAAAGGATACGGCTGTCTGTCTACCTATATTGATGATAGGGATCAGGACATCTAATAGATTTATTGTAAGCATCGGGTGCGTGTTCTTCTTACACAAACTACCCTAACTGCAGTATAGGTGTGTCGACACCATATAGCCATGCAAATGTACACCTACGATCATTGAAAATGAACAGGGTTATGCATGTCAAATTGATTTTACCGACGTTTTGCAATTGCGTGCAACGTTATTTTATTATTACGATGAGGAGAGAGTTAGGACAACACGATTCTGCTTTAGAGAGAAGGGAAATTCAGAAAACGTATATCAACTACTGTAATGTTTGTTTCCTAGCCCTGTTTATTTTCAATGATTCTTTGTGTAGTTGTACAACACGTATTTAACAGTACAGATGTCAATACAAGAACTGTTGTAGATGGTGTTTCGTGCTTATTACTCCTCTGGAACGAAGGTCGGTAAGACGTGTGACACTTCTTTGCATCAAGCTGTACTATCCATAATTTATACAAACTACTTTCCACGTAATATTAGTACATACTATTGTTTTATTTTTCAACATTTTTCTGTAGATTTTTTAATTTTAATCCGACAAAAGACAAAAAAATGCCAGCTATTTTCATAGATGGTGGCAAAAGCTTGCCATAGGATTAAGGGATTTTATACAGGATGTTTACGGTTTTATTATTTTATTTTTAATGGTGGTACTACAAATCAACAGAAGGCGATATAGTTAAAACGCCTTAGCAGAGGTTTTATAATAACAGAGCCAAAAAAAATCTGTAAAGGGCTTTACTCAAAACTTCCCTCGCAGTGCACGTTGTGACACAAAATTGAGCAAAGCCGTATTTTGGATAAACATATATTCCTTTAGCAAAATGACGGTTAAGCGCAATGATTTAATATTGTTGACATAATATTCTATATTGAGTTACTCAGAATTAGGGGCGGATTGGACAACCGAGAAACCACGAAATTTACAGATGGGCACGGGCCCAGCGGTCCGCTTTCTGCAAGCAAAAGCCACCAGGGCCTAGTGGTTAGAGTAGCAGAGTAGTAATCACATCGATCAGCGGTCCCGGGTTCAAACCTGGGGGAGGCACAAATTTACGTTGAAAAACGTACAATATCAGTCCTTCTCAGGACTAACCAGGAACACCTGAAGACGGGAGTAGAACAAAACTCCCGAAACGTTGTGTGATTTACACCCTAGAGGCCTAGACAGTGGAAAAAGTCCGAAAAACATATCATATTAGACCACTGCCAAAAAATGACATTCAGAGAATTACTGTCGTTACTAATAATCCACGCTAATTATGGAAAATGCAGTAACTTATCGCTAAATATGTTACACATGCAGCATTTGCGCGTTTAAAAATTTTGTACAGAAACATCATAAATGATTAAAGAGCACGCGTCCTGTAACATTTGTGTATTTAGCAAATCTCATGTTTTAACGTTGCGCGAAAGCCCTGTGTTGCCGTTTGTGGTGTAGTTTAGAATTCCCACGTTTTGTTAATTTTCTAACTTCTACTGCTACTGTAAGATTGAGTTTTCTAAACGTGGTACCAACAGTGTTAAGTGTGTTGCATATTTTACAGGGTCAAGTGGGTCTTCGAACTTTTTGGATTGTCTCTTACTTGTACAGGGTGACCCAAAATTATACCGACAAAGTTCGAGGGTTGATAGAGGAAATTGAAACAAAAATTTTGCATATAAACGTTTTCTTTGTCAATCCCTCCCCACCGAGTTACACCCTCCTAAAAAAGGGGGTTAAAATTAGGTTTTTATCAATTTACTGACAACTGGAAAATGGTATTATAGTGAAAATATGCAAATATGTTCTACCAATAGTGGACTCGTTTAAGAAATGTTTTTAATTTTTACGTTCACTTTAAGGGGTTGAAATTGGTAACTCTTCTAAATCTATTTATTATAACTTTCTTACAAACCATACTTTTATTATAAGCAAATATGTACTGAAAAGTATAATTTATTTAACTCTTTCAGTTTTTTCTTTGTAAAGCTAATATTTATTTGTGCAAAAATAAAATTCATTATGATGCATGGCATTTTGCTGAATAACTGCGCGATGCATCATTTTCACAAAAATCGATTGGCTACCTTTCATATTATAAACATTGCGACATTGTGTATATTACCAAAGGGCAAAAACGATCACACTATGATAGTTAAACGATAAAACAAACACAGTGTCCTTCGAATCCAAGCAAGGATATCTTGCTCGTGACACATACATCGCGTCAACACCCTGCCTAAGCTAACAAAAACGAGACTAACCTGACGTCGGGATGGGCGTCCAGCATGGCCCTCATCAGCGTGGTGCCTGACCTCGGTACGCCTCCGATGAAGATGAGTGGCATGTCGCGGTTGTACTCGTAGGTTTTGCGGTCGGCGCCCACCACGTACTTTTCGGGGGTGATCATTGCCGGTGGCAGGGTCTCGGTGTAGCAGAGGAGGCCGAGGCGCAGCAACAGCGCCCCCAGGACGAGCAGCAGAGCCGCGCACACCACCGCCCGGCGCGGGCCCCCGCGGCTCAGCCGTAGCGTCATCGGTCACTTCACCTCATGACGTTTCCACTTCGGCCGCAGAAGCTGTTACATGGGTTCCTGTGAAAAGGGAAATCCTTAATTAAAATGCGATACTTCCAGTGTTTTTAGGTCGGGTCTACACCCGTGATTGGTTGAGCTTTAACATAGGTGTTATTTAACTAAATTATATTATCGAAGTGGAACTTGAACCACTTTCCTGATAAATATTGTTAATAACAAACACTACAGACATTATTCATCTTTTTTCCTAGCATAGTGTACGCTAAACAATCGTAAAACAATTTAGGTTAACTATAATTTGTTCACATTTTATTGAACGCCTTTCTATGGTTACCAAAGCATTATTATTTAAATAACTGCACAAAATAGAAACTTTAGTGGGAAAATCTGCAATTAATTATTAGCTGCACATTCTGTGACCCGTTCTGTAATTATTATAAAAAGATAACTAAAGTTTTTCACGATCTAGCAATATTACATATATTGTTATGTAATGTTAGACAAACGCCAAGTCAATGTACTAGTGGGCAAACACAATGCCCAATTGCCCAGGGCACTTATATTACATTTGAAAAATGCAAAACTTGCCTGTCAGTACCTTAGGCTAACCAAAATGGAACGTATTTATTACTCTCCAATAAAATGGTTAATTGCCCTGTTCTATACTTTATCAAATTGCAATAATCCTATGGGCTTGCTCCGGCAAAACACAAAACTGATATCTCAGGTTAGGTTCAAATTTGAATTCTATATTAAAAGAATTCTGTAGAATATTTAACTTTGAGTAGTTCAAATATTAAAAATTTCAGTATAACTGCGCTACTCACTTCAATAATTTATAACCTCACAAAATTGACTTACACCACAAAAGGTTCGCGGGTGCATACAGCGTCTTATTTTGATATTCAAAAGCGAAATTTGGAAGGAAACCACAGGTAAACTGAATCGAATCTCCCGCCTAGCAACATCTAAATTGGTTTTGTTTCAGGTTGTAACGTAAAAACGACGCGCTACTATCTTTTGTCTTAGCTTCCTGTAAAAACTGCAAATCCTGGCATAAATCGCATTTTCTAGTGACGCCACGGGATTTTCTGGAACTTGGACATATCTGGATGCTCAAAAACACGATGAATCACTTCAACAAGGTGTGTTCTCGAAGTCCACTGGCTTTCCGGACTCCAACCACATAAAAACCTGCCAAATCGTACCTTTTAAAATATCGCCGAACTTGCCTCTGGAGCTGCTGCGGGTGACGCCAACGCCCTTATTTGCTGAAAGTCGCTTCCTTGGCACCAAATCTTGGAAATGGATTGGTATCGCAGTTTGAAATTTCCAGATTGTCGGAGCTGAATCCACTCCGATCTTGGCTTGTACAATTTTATAAACTTTTTCACACCAAAAATCAGGAGCATCATTTGCCCACAAGTTGACATTACAGGAATTATTTTCTATTTTGCCACAAGTTGAAATTACAGGAATTATTTTCTATTTTTTTAACAAAAAAGCATCCCGTTACCTAGTAACCGCGATCTAATATTGTTCAAAGAAAATAAGTTTTGGTTACAATTTTACATAAAAGAATAAAATTTGATTAACATGTTTGTTGCTTAAAACTACAAATTGTCTTTATTTTTTATACATAAAAGTTGTCCTTTCTTGTCACATAAACTGTTATTTATCACTGCTTTGCTATGAACACTCAGTTTTAAATTGCACTGGCACTTGAGTTAAATTTTAAACACGTCACTAATTATTATTCATTTCAGTTGCCCTCGTTCTGCATTGCTCTTTGCAAATTCTATTTTATATTGCTTTGATTTCCAGCTACCTTTCAGCTTGCTTGCTTTTCATTGGCCTGTACGTTTATTAATAACTCTAAGCTCATATTCATTATGCACATAACCAACCTTTTGCATTATTTACTTATATTTGGTGCGGATTCAAATATGCTCAAACCTAACTTATATTAATTAGCCATCTTAAATCTTTCGTTTACTCAAACTTCAAATTCGATCCTTCCAAAACCTGCTTTTCTTATGCTAGCATTTATCCCTCTAATTATGCTTCTTGCATCTCATGTTCAATGGATTTAATAACTTCAACTACTGTCTAGATTGCAATTAAATAAAATATTTGAATGTGCTTTAATTGATTTTGTTCAATATTTCTCTATGCATACAGGATTTAATTGCGAGCATTAAACCATCTCAATATATGTGATAGAAATCATGTCAAGTGTCAGACCCCTTAAACCCTCAAATTATGAAGTCTTAAAAACCAGGTTAACAATGTAGATATACTTAACTCTTACTACCCTGTAACAATTTAAATTTAAAGCAAGTTCATATGAAGCCAATAATCAAAATGGAACAACATCCAATGATAAGACAAACTCCGTTCTCACTATAATTGTCAGGCGTTGGATAGAAATTAATATAGCACATTTAATTCAATTCCACTCAAATTAATCAGAGTGTTTTAAAAAGATCTCACTTTGGGCAATCTATGGCCAAACCAGTGAACTGTAATACTATATTATTCAACATAACCAAGCCGAGCTTGTTTTTATGAATTGAAACACAATAAACAGCCTCAGTTGATATTTTGCGTTTGGCAGTACTGAAGTGTATTGTTGGTGGCACTGTAAGTTAATGTCAAATTCCAGGTTTACAGGTTAGGTTTTACGCCAGTCTTAACACAGACTGACGCAAAACCTAACCTAAATTCGAATACGACATACACTGACTGTACCACCAACAATATACTCCAGCATTGCCAAACGTAAAACGAATCGCCATTGCTATACTGCA
Organism: Agriotes lineatus; assembly: GCA_940337035.1. Lineage (NCBI taxonomy): Eukaryota > Metazoa > Arthropoda > Insecta > Coleoptera > Elateridae > Agriotes > Agriotes lineatus. The sequence goes on along the minus strand of OW679196.1, from coordinate 107,570,132 downwards.
ATCGTTGTTATGATGCAAAATATCACTTTACTCAACGATTTTGAATATAGAAATGTAGTATTAATTTAAAGTTTACTGGGCCAAAATGAAGTTTATCTTAAATTGAGTAGAGTTGAATTAAAGGTGATATACCTATTTCTATCCGAGGCCTACTCTAAGAGTTTTTTTAAACGCATGATACAAATAACTAGTTTGCAACGGTGTTAGAATATTATGTTCTTCGATATTTGTTTACCGAGTGTCCGACAACCGCTGTCGTCCTAGTGTATAACAAGTTGCATATACATATAATCTTTTAGTGATTTTTTGAAGTCAAAATTTCCATTCCTTTTGAAGTTTGCGCATGTAACTTCAGTTTAAAGCAATTTTCCGGTTCCTATTGTTGAAATTTTGAGTCTCAAATTTACTTCCAATACAGCAAGTGCATTTTTCATGATATTTTTTGGTAACGCATTAGAAGCGGACTTTTATAAAAAAATCACCGTAATCTGATAAAAAATTTAGTCCTATTTATACCGCACCTGTCTGCTAAATCTAGCGTTGTTAATTTCACACCAGCACACGGGCTAACAAGTGTCCAATTTATTTGCAGGCCTTTTTCTTTACGCTCCCGTTTTTTTCAAGTAACTCCCGATGTTATCCACATTATCTTTGAGGGACTCGAGCTAATTTTCGAATGCCGTCCGTTGAGCCAAGCGCCACACGTTGAGAAAAAAAACCATAACGTCTAGTGGACCCGAATTCATTATAGCTTGATTGCGATTTCTTCCTTCTTCGCAGGTGCACTTACCACCACCGTGCTTCCTGTTGTGTACGAAAACCGCATTGGAGGTTACCTTTTATAAATTTTGAATTAATATACATTTGTCAACCAGTAATCAAACAGCAGTAGTTCACCACTTTCACTTGTGTCGTAATTTATGCTAAGTAAATAAATAACCAATTTAATTCGCTTTGTGTATTTTCCGAACATTTGCTATATCTTTTAGTGGTCAAGCATACTAAACGGGTAATTTCACCAATTTATGCGCACCACGCGGCGATTATGCGAAGAAATTGGAAATGTGTCATTTCTCGGTAAGGCCGCATCGACAACTGATATGAAATGAACGTTTAATGTCCTCAAATACCTTTTTTGAGCGCCTATTCATGCTCACTTCAAGTAGTGTCTTCGCCTAGTCGATTACGAGTTAAATCGTGTTTTCGCTTAAGTAATCCCTTTAAATTATTTATCTATCAAGCCTTTTCCAATAATTTATTTAATTTTAATTCTGGGTCTGTCTTGGATCTAACGAGCCTACCGTTAGTTAATAATTAATAATTCAATGCTAAACTGTTTAATTGAATCTGACGAGTTTTGCATATGTTAATTTGGTGTCAACTTATGTATTCTCTTAATTTTGAATTTATTAAAACAATGGTTTACAAATACTGAGTGTGTCAAATTACTTTATATTAGTATATTTTGAATAAGAATTGTAATATTGCTTAAAATTTATGTTCTATTATCTCTTTTGTATTAAAGCATTTGTACCGGAACTTATTTACGGTTTATTGTTTTCCTATACATGTGGTCATCATCGCGTGCCACATTTTTTGAGATTAGTATAGTATAGCGAAGAAGATCTTCAACGGTAAGTTATTTTTGTCTGGATTGCATCCACTACTTTGAAACCAGCAGCTGCCACGCATAGTGCTTCAGGTTTTCTAAGGCATCTAAGACTGCAGCTAAATAGTTATCCACCCCACTTTGAGCTAGCCGAAGCACTTCTTCTTAACGTCTCACTAATTAAATCAGCATACTACCAGCGAAGTAAAGCCTAACCAAAAGTATAAGTTATTACATTGCCTGTCGGTATCAGTAAAATCAATCAGCGGAAGAAATATTTTTCATATATTACTTGGTCCAACGCTGTTCAAATACCGTAATCCATACTTTTAAAAAAACCTTACCAATATCGGAAAAATACCGGGTGTCTTAAAAAGAATTACATCTAGTAGGTTTTGAATTTTGTTCGCATGGAAAATTTTATGTGCCAATAGAATGTTATTGGTATTGCATTATGGGAAATTCAAAGCATACTAGATGTAATTCTTTTTGAGACACCCGGTATATATCACGTTAGCATTGGGGTAAAAGCGCTTTCCTGATAAAATTTCTTTTGGATTGGAAAAAGATAAACATCGTAAAACAGGCAGCATGCGGAAAGTGTTAAATAGAAGTGTGAAACTGACGTTTTTCGGCTTCCGATCTTAGCGTAATATAACCATTTTGATATCCAACTTTTGGCCACATAGCGCAGAAATGGCGACGGAACTGTCGTTTGGGTGTGAACAAGTAAGCGTTGATTTAGTGGATAGTTTGAGTCTGAACAAGTAAGTTGTTCTGCTGAACAGTGGCAGACCTCGCGTGCTCTGATTTCGTAATTTGGTCAGGTTAACAATGTGGGTCTAATCATCGAAGTGTCTTTGGCGTACCGCATCCCTTGAATACCGTGAGGCATTTCTTCTGCAATTTCGTCAGATTTTCCTAGCTCCTCATCTTTTCAGCACCGTTAGTTGCCGGCAAGCGAACTCATGGCTGGCTGGGATCAAGACTCCATGTACTATTTAAAATCGAACATCACATGGCTCAGCCGCGTATTGAATTGTGCTTGACTCGATTAATCATTAGTAAATTGCGACAAATTTGGGAATTAGTCACCTTCGGCGAATAGTTTAGACTTTTTGTCTTGTTTTATTTAGGGCGCCTTCGGCGCAATTCTAAAGGTATTGGAGGCCATTAAAAATGGTAAACTATAAATTGCGCCAACCTACGCAAGATATTTTCTTTTATGCATTTCTAGAGCTGACTTTTTCAACAGACTGCTGTAACTAGAGCCAGATTTGGCCGCACAGTGAAATGTAATCGATGCTAATTTAGCCGTTTCTCAATCCACACGCTGTTTATTGGTTGTAAAACTGACAGCAAACAGAATAATTTCAGACATAGCACAGCGCAATGTAAGAAAAGAATCCAGGTAAACTTCGATTCTCAGCTCGGCCCGTTTGTTGAAAGCCATGAAAAGTCCGTGTCCTGTTAAAAGATTTCCTACTTACCTACACACTTCTATCAGAAGGTGGTGACCAACAACTTCCAGGATTGTCGTATACCCCTAGGGTACGACCCTGTTTGACGCGTGACGAGCAAACAAAAAAGTAGAATCACCCCCTCCCTTCTCCACTGAGCTATAGGGCCACGTTTGAAAATCCTTACGCTACTGCTTCTGCAGTGCATAAGTGCACATTCCATTAAAATAACATTCATATTGATATTGATCCCGATTCGATTTAAACGCTTTTTACTTCCTTTTACTCTAAAGGAAGTATTGGATTCACCCCAAAAATTCGAAATTGAGTTTTCAACGGATCTTCACGTTTTAGAGTCCCCTGATCCCAAAAAACATATTTTTTTTCATTGGTCTGTCTCTCTGTGTGTCTGTCTGTGTGTGTGTGTCTGTCTGTGTGTGTGTCTGTCTGTCTGTGAACAGAATATCTCAAAAACGAAAAGAGGTATGGCGTTGAAACTTCATATATAAGTTTTGTGTACTATGTAGATGAGACAGCAAGCTTTTGAAGAAAATCGCATAACCGGAAGTAGGTGTTTACTCTTGTGATTTTTCAGTTTTTTTCGATTTTTTCAAAAACGGCTTTAACGATTTTTTTAAACTTTACATTTTTCTTACATTTTTAATGTGTATTGATGTGAGATAGGTGATTTTCCAGTTGAATACTTCTAAAGTGGGTTTCTTTTGTTTTTTTTCTATTTTTTTTATTAACTCCTATTTTAAATAAAATACCCGGTATATTATTACATTTTTGAATTCACCTTAAAATTCTAGAGAAAATTTGTCTCTTCAACTAACACTCGATTTTGTACCGTTTTTGTAGAATTTGTAATTTTTGAAAATTTTTAACAAATGGTTAAAAATTAAAAATGAAATTTTTGACTGATTATAAGATCACTGTAAAAGGAAGTTGTGTGAGTGTATCACACCAGATTTTTTAGAAATACGTTAGAACGAAGCGAATTTATAATTAATATTTTACAAGGTGTTACGCAAATGCTAACCGTTAATTTCATCTAACTGTTGAGAACTAACTATCTGTGATACTTTTAGGATATTAAAGCAGATGATGTGTAATATGAAACTAAATAATATTTTTCAAGTAACAACTATATTCGAATCCGTGACTTATCATGTAATAAGCCGGGGGTATAAGAGTTTGTAATAGAATTTCCTAGATTATTCCTGCTTTGCAGAAAATTGTCTTTAATAATATAGCCCAAATTAAGAAATTCCAAAATTTAAATCATTAAATTCTATCACTCCTGAGGAAGTCATTGCATAATCCACTCTCAAAATTGAAAACTCGTGTATGCAATTTTCTAAAGAACATATTTTAATTTGTTATGTTAGATATATTATTTTGTTATAACAGTTATTCGGCGTCGGGATACATCTAACTCCATCACTGCTTTTTAAAATTTTAAAATAAAATTGGCATTTTTTTTAAATTATGTTGATGAAGCTATTAGATTTTGGTAGTTGTAGATACTTTTACTCTATGTTATTTTCTGGTCACAATACACATAAAAAACAACTGAATAAGAAATGTTCACGTTTTACATATTCTTTTTTGTTTGAATGTGAAACACCAAGAATATTCAACATGCACACAACTCGTCGGAAAAATATTATTCAGATCAGTAATTACAAGGAATTTATCGGGAATTTGATGGCTGGGGCTGCCGGGTCTGTATCGTAAAAGCTTTCGTTTGAGAATGGCACGCACCGTAGTATAAAATACAGCTCCCAATACGTCTGGTCAAACCTATGACTTTCCAGAGAAAAGTAAACTCCAGTTCAGGCTACGTTAGTAACTCCTCATTAAAAAAAGAGAGCATGAATAACAGTAAAGATTTGAAATCGACAAAGTGTGACATAATATGGTGAATGAAGTTTAGTGCCTTCAATATATGACGTGTATTTTAAGACAAAACCCACACTTTTTGTTGTTAAAAATAAATTAAAACTTTGGCATCAAAATTCGTTTATATAAAAAGTGCCTCTCTGGATTTCTGCATCTTAAAAATAAACATTAAAAATAACTGTACAACTCTTTTTTTTTAATTTTATTTTAATAACACAATTTAAAATCTATTTTTTTCACCAGAACATCAACAATCTGCAGATTATTTTAATCAAATTTGCTGCTATGCTATAACTGTAATAATTTTAATAAAGAAGACTGCGGGTTAATATACTTACTAGATACATTTTATTGGCAATAACAAAGTTTCCCTGCCGAAACCAATTTCCGGCGCTGACGTTTGATTTCGATTTAATTACCGACATTTCGTTTCCATGTACCAGTATATTCGAACTGTCACTTACATAGGTAACGCCGTTAATTAAATCCCGCAACAGAGGGAAATATTATATGCCGAAGCCAAACTTGATTAGAAAGGAATTATCAGTGCAGCAAGGGCGGAGCAGGGCGAAGGCGGCGGATGGATCTGCATTACAACTCCCGAAAAACAGCTGAAAACCGGCAATTAATTGCGGGGAATTAATAAAAAATCCCCAAAAGCCGCTAAACTGTGTTTTAATATCGCACAACACAGAGTCCTTAACACTGTTTCATGGGGTTTTAATGTAAATGCCAGGAGGCGGCGACTGGAAGCAGCGTTTAATAACTGTGGGATAGTTTTTCGCGTAATTAGGCACGCGCTGTTTCCGCTTTTACGCGATCTGAAATAGAAACTGATTACAATGAAGAATGGATGAAAACATCTTATTACGATCGTTATATAACGGCGCAGAATTGCGCGAAAGTTTAGGTTATTCAGCGGTTTTAATAAGAATTTGGACACAATTTCTCTTTGCGAAGACGCGACTTAAAAAGTTGTTGCGTAACTAAAACAACAATAAATATCCGTGCAATTGGATTTTTAGTACAGCTCCATTACTTTCACTAGGTTAGAATATCGATACTTCAAGTTCAGCTTTTCCTTCTTTCCATTTTTCTAATCTATCCAAATGAATCATAGCACTTGAAAGTATAATTAAAGAACTACTAGCACAAAAACATTATACTTCTTTTTACATCTTTAGGAACCTTAGAATAATTACAGGAAATTACTATTGCACCATTGCTGTCATTAGAACAAATTATCAGTATAGCTCCTTTTAAGTCGAAGAACTCCAGCAAATTGCTTTCAGAAATGGCATGTCATGATTTTTTACCGAACTAAAATATTTAATATTGCAACAAACTAGCAGCGTGGCAAAACATCGGTATTTTTCAAACAAAATTTACAATTACCTATGTTTGAAATATATTCTGACCTAATTTTAATCCAATTACTTTTTCACATTCTTTTCGGTTAAACTTAAAAAATCTATTTGATTAAAAACGAAAGAATGATATGCATGCATATACCTAATAGCAAACGATTTAATATAATTGCATGAAGAATAAATGCTTATATGAATATCAGTTGTGATACAAGAAAATATAACAACGAATAAGTAATAACAGCCAGCTCCTTATCAATACTTTGGCACACTGCTGGAATGGAGTGGTTTATGTCAATCTATTGAACTGGTACTTTCAAGGTTGTATGGCCGTTATCGTATTAGGTTAACACATGATCGTACCATAAGTGCGACGACTTCCACTACACAAAATACGGAAAGGAATTGTAAATCCTAGATAGAGAAAATCCGTTTTAAAACGAGTCGGAGATTTACCAATACCGAGCGCAGATAATTTATAAAAAATCTTGGCGAGACTGAAATTCGAACTCGGGCCCTCAGTTTCGGCAGTCCGGCAGTTATGGCGCTTTGCCACCCTGCGATCGATTAATGGGTCAAGAAAAGCGACCGAACCCGACCCAAAGCTCCTCAGTTCTTTGCGTTACTATTCCACGCAAACTGGAAGAGATATCATCCTGATACGTTATGTACCTATCATGTTTATATCCAAATGCGTGACATACTCTTTATTTTTAGACTCCCCTTTCACGCCACAGAAGTTGCTGTTTTCAAAAATGCGTCATGAGAGCTTTCATATTACCTTGGGTTGATCAAGATTGATTGAGAGGTTATGACAAATACTGTAATTTTGAAAAATGGTCGAAGTCGAAAGTAGTATTCTGATAGATTATGTTGAAAAATACAAACATAATTGAGAATTTTAGCACTAAACAAAAACACCACGCAATGTTTTGTACTAAAACCTATAGTAAAACACTGATCCAGCCCCTAGTAGCTAAAACTCGCTACTGTTAACTGTTAGCATAACAAATCCGTAGCCATCGATATCTAAATAATGAGATTAATAACTTTTGAAAAAACCGCTGGGGCCCGTCGATTTTTATTTTTATTTGCGCATTTTTTTAAATAAAATCTATACATACAGGGTGGCCCTAGTAGGAGGTATAACGTCATCGATGTTTTTTTTAATGGCAACCCCCTTTTTTATTACGGAATTTGAAAGAACGCATTTTCTAATTACACTAAGTTAATTTTTGAGTACAGGTGACATGACCAAAAATTAAGAAAAACAATTTTAAACAGCAAAATACTTTAATTACAATGATAACTTCAAAAATAACTAAATTAAATCTTCAAATTGTACACTGTTGTTTGCCTGACAGTAGCCAAGACGACCGACATGTTTTTTTTGATTGCTGTCATTGATAAAAACGTAAAATCATATTTCCTAAAATTAAATTTAGTATTTTGCAATTTTAAAATTGTTTTTCTTAATTTTTGGTCATGTGACCTATACGCAAAAAATTACTTAGCGTAAGTAAAAACTGTGTTCTTTCAAATTCCGTAATAAAAAACGTGGGTTGCCATTTAAAAAACACATCGATGACGTCATACCTCCTACGCGGGTCACCTGTATGTGTAGATTTTATTTCTAAAAATGCGCAAATAAAAATAAAACCCTCAGGGTTTTTTCCAAAAGTTATTTCTTGAATTTTTAACGAATTTATCCACTACTTTATGAAAGCACTGTATTTTGAAGATTATTAAACAAAATCCGTATACGAATTATGATTTAAAATTCACCTAATAACGCTAAAAAACTCAAGTTACCTGATTATTGTTTTTCTGCTTCTAATTATAACACCATCCAAGAGGTTGGATTTTTGCCATCCACTCTTCCTTCACTAATTGTTTTTAGTATTCCGTTTCTTCTCAACTGATTTATTGTTTGCATCCTTCGTTTTGTTATTTGCGCCCATATTTTTCTTCTGTCTTGAATTTGCTCTAATACTTCTTCGTTTGATTTTCGCTGTACCCAGGATATTTTTAATGCTCTCTTACAGCACCACATTTCAAAAGCTTCTATTTTCTTTCCATCTGTTTTCTCAAGTAATCAATTCAACAAATATATAATTCTCATTGGATGGTATCAGTCATGTGACAGTGAGTGAAATAATCTTCCTGAAACTTTAGTTGAACCGTATTAAATTTCAATTTAAAACCCCGAAATACGAGCATTAAAAAACGCAACACTGCCATAGTAACAATGAAATTGTTAAAAAGCCGAAAATAACATCCAAAAATCATTTCATTTTTTTGCGTCATTACTTACTCCCTTGCCGAAGAAATAAATAATAATTGACCATTTTGTTCAATTTACTACATCTTTAACCCACTGCAATTTTTGCGCCTGCTGGTTATGTGACCAGTGCTACACTACATGAATCGTGTTGCCGTTTGGCATTTCGTTTGTTTTAAACTGGATACTTTTACCTTTCAGGTCCGGGCCTGTTCGCTAAGGTGTAAAACGACAGGAAGGGCTTCTTCGCAGATTTCGCGTGAACCCATATGATGTGGGCTTATAACTATCCAGTCTCTTTCGTGTCCCAATTTTTTCCCAGTTGGCACGTGGACGACTTTTTGTCTTCTGGGGTCTCTAACCGCCATTTGGATTTCAACTCATGGTTTCGTCAATTCTTCAGGATTTATCTGGCCGCCTTATTGGGAGCAACCGATGGGAAAGCTTCTCCTCGCCAGTCTTTTAGGATTTCAGTGGCCACATTCTACGTTATGAGATTGTGCTGATTATTTGTCAATTATTCTACCTGTGTAATTTATGACACAAACTGTACCTGTTCTAACGCTTATTTCTTGAATGATCTGTCCTATTAATTACGTTCCCCAGATTGTGATGTAATTGATGTTCTGTTCATTTCGCTATAAATACTGTCTTACTTACCAAATATATACCATTGCTTTCTTTATGGTTACGCATGTAAACGATTTGTAATTATTCGTACGAATTGCCCACACACAGCGCTTTCGTGCACAATAAACGACTACTCGGAGCTCCCATTACGTCGGCAGTAATCGTGGAGTAGCAGTATATTTGGCTTGAATTATTTATCATCCCACTATTGTACGTAGCTAATTACTGTTTCGAAAAAAAATATACAAGAGGTTTACATTACAGAATAAAAAATTTTAAAATAAATTTGAAAATCGATTGCTGTATAGCATAGCGCCAAACACGTTTGAAACCAACAAGCCTCCTTAGCGATCTTTTTAAAATGTCACTTTTATCGGCAAAGCTAATTGCATGAAACTTCTTAATTAACTGGTTTCACAAATAACCTTTTACTTCGACACGAAGTGTACGCAGTATTGAAATTCCCTCATATCGAAAATCACTCTGAGTCAAATATCTCTAAAATTCGAGCCAACCGACTAATGAACCCACTATATCAAATCTCCGTCTCGGCGGTGCGGATCTTTTGGTGAAGATCCCAGCCCACTAGATCAATCCCCCGTATTGGGGGGTGCCTAAACGTGCTGTGCGGGGGATGTATGTTCGTATGTGTACACGATTCCGGTCGCCAGGAACCTTCCTGAAGTCTTGGATCGTTTTCATACGACAGGTCCTCCGAAAATGAAGGCAACATCAACTTTTGAGATATGGTCGTCGGCAAAAAATTTTTTTTTCTGTTTTTTATAAATAACTGGTTCATAGCATTTCATTGTATTAGCGAAACGGAGTGATGCTGAGTATCGAAGTATTCTTGGAAAGCACGGAAGGACGCTTTTCTTGGGTGGGGGGTACCGTAATTACATTCGTAAGTTTGAAAATTACTACATTATCGAAATGAAGCGATATTTTACGGATTTATAATGCTTTCAATTTATTTAGTTTGTCACTCAACACTTTTCCTAAAAAATCTATTTCTTGTGATATCGATGAACTGTTTTTAATTTGAACGACGAGATAGCATGACGAATTAATGGATGTTAGCCTTTATATTCTTATTGTTTTAGAATGTATTTTTGTACTACGCTCCTTATACGAATTATTTGCACGTAACATAGTAAATAGTTCTCAGCATAACAGTTGGAATTGATTTTTTAACATGGTTAAATTCTAATTCTAGAGTTAATCCGACATATACGACAAGACTCGGATATCTTCAGACTTAACCTGGAAAAGTAGTTGAAACTATGGTAGTTGAAAGCAGCGCAACCCATCTTTCTTACCTATATGAGAATAGCAATACAATGGTATCAGGTTCAAGTCAGCTTGGAGCAGAAAAGTTTTTAAAATAAAATACGACTTTAAAACGGGCAAGACAGAACCTTACAGTTAGTACGAAGAAGATAAAGAATTGCTTTCAACGAATGCAAGAGATATTGCATGATTGTGAGAGAGAGAGTGTCTGGAGCGTGACGAATACAGAGCATCACGTGACTAATTTAAAATCCAAAAATGGCGCGAGCATCACGTGGCGAAATCAAAATCCAAAATGGCTGCCGTTTCAACTAAAACAAAATGGCGCCCTAACATCACGTGGCGAAATCAAAATCCAAAATGGCCGCCGCTTCGTGCCCCAGGCAATTTAATTATTAAAAAGCCCCAGGCAATTTAATTATTGCGCAATTATCAATTTATTAATTATGACCTCAGGGCTTAAACAATTAAAAATGGAGGAGAGAGCTGTCCCTATTCTACATACATTGTTATAATGGTCTTCATGTATGTAGATGGTTTTATGTTATAACAATATTTATTATGCTTTAGCCATTACGTCTGACTTGTATTATACTTTAATTTATTTTCAATCAATTCTCTTTTAAAATTAATTTAAGTGACTCATTTACTTTTATAAATTATGAATTATCAATATTATTAAATATCTCTAGCTTCACTAGAAAACATTTACTCTTTAAAAACACATGTCGGATTCACACATAATCAAGAATGCTTTTATTCCTAAAAATTATTTGTTTAATTCCGTGACAAATTGTACGTCGGTCAATGTAAATACAAATTATGCAAGTGCAAAATCAATTACAAATACCTTTTTCTACGACCACTACGAAAAGTAGACCTTTTAACACTAAAAATGACGTTTTATAAATAAACGTGTTAAAAGTGAAATCAGCTGTTTACTTTTAGCACAGAGGGTGTTGAATTTAGAATTTTAAACAGGAAGTGAGGTTATACAGTTATTCCAGTTACTTCTTTCGTTAGAGGTCAAGTGTTTTTTAAATAGTTGAAGCATTATAAAATGAATAAAGTAAAATGTGTACTATTATAATTACCTTTGATAACTAACTTTGACAGCTACCGGCTGCAAAAACAGTCACCAATCACGGCCATTTCTTTACGATGACATTTTATAAGTGTCATAAATACAAACCTTTGTTAAATCGACATTTATGGATTAACAGTAGTAAATTTAAGGCCGTAGAAAAAATATTGTGTGCAAACTCGTGCTAAAAGTGCACGAGACATGTTATGAAACTCAGCCTTCGGCTTCGTTTCACCTTTAGCACTTGTTGCACAAATAGCTATTTCGTTACACTACTTGTCATTCAATAAATATTAAATAGTAAGTACTCCCTTTTAGGAATTACCTCACTTCACTCTTTATATGTTCGTCTTTCAGTTTTTACATAAATACCTGTAGCCTGTCACCTGTCTATGAACCTCGATAAGCTCCTTTACCAAGCCAAATGCATAAGGTAGTCTCACAAAAATCTCCCAATGTCAAGACAAATCCCAGTACAAACTCAACCAAACACCAGAAACCGCAAACACCTCCCAGCCAAACACGACAAGGCACCTACCACTTTTCTCCAACAGAACTACCAAAAACGCCTTCCACGTCTTCCTTCCAAAATTCACAAGCCGTTGACAACCTAGTATCACGAACCTCGACTAGATGCAAGTTACAAGATGTCACTTCAATAACAAGCTTGGGGAAGTACAACTTCAGCAGATAAAAACCTCCTATCCACACCACAAGACGCTCACTCTGCTAACAAACTCGATGTAAACCACTTCCAGTAAAACCAGCCCCTGCTATCTAATTTATATGATGTAATTGAATGACAATAATCTTAGTTCTACATCCAATTCCAGAAATTACTTTTGTAGATTATAACTGTATTACATATGGCACTCTCACCATATCCAAACTTCTCTTTACCATCACCGCATCTTCAAATCTTTTAAAATTTAATTTTTTAACTTTTCTCGTATTTGTTATTTTAATGTATGTTTATTTTAGAAATTTTAGCCGCTTACAAACATAACATTTTTTAGTCCAAAATTATTTTAAATTTTTCTAATAATTAAAAATATCTTTAATGATATTGTTTTGCATATTTTTTAAAGTCCAACACTCTATATATAATCTGTATCATATTTACTTAACACCCAATATTTTGAATGATATTTCTCGAATAGGTATTTGATATTAATCCTTCACTTTATTTCAGATAATAATTAAATTATGTTAGAACTTTTCTGTTTCTTATATAGCATCATTAAATTGAATTTTAATTATATTTCATTTCTTTACCAAATACATATTAATAATTTTGATATCCTTCTAATACTTAAATTCATCTTTGTAATTTAATACTGTATTCTTTTAACCTTTTTAATCTGATAACAAACCCTTACACTAAAACCATTACAATATCTAGTTCTTTAGTCCATTATTTAGCTTCAATTAAATATCAAAATTCAATTTTCTTTTATTACAAACCCGAGTCGCTTTGAATTCCTATTCGATTTACGTAATCTTAGCTTAATTTGATTGTTATAACAAGGTGGTCTATATTGTACCAGGGCATGGCACTGGGCCTATAAAGTGGCCTTTGGAATGGCATACCACAATCTACCAACATGACTTAGTCACGCGTTACCAAACAATTACTAGTTTTGGTCACTAAATAGACAATCTGTCAGTGTACTGTAACCGTCAGTCTGATTCATGTCATTTCAAAACAAATCCGTAAGATCGTTACTATTTGCATCATAGTGCATCATTTTACCGTAATAATATTCGATTTAAAATCAAATCCTAATATGTAGGTACCTAATACTGCATTGCAAGTAAATTGCTATTAATTTTGACTTCATCTAAAACAGTGATTTCTTCAAAATTACAATCTTGCTTGGCAGCTAATGGTATTGCAGTCTGAACAAATCTCTTCATCTTATCACGCTTTTTATCAGCTTTTTGAAGGTGCTTTTCACTAACAGTACTAGTCCTAATCCGCCACTCCTCTAAATTAATTTTTTTTTTCATTTTTGTGCCACTGCTTCATTCGTTGGAAATTTGAATACGCTAATATATGGAGCAACTGATGAAGCGTAATTTCACTTGGAGCTTGGTACTCAACACTTCAAACGAATCCTTGCAACTGATGTGAACTGTCTTGTCAAAATAGTTTTTAAGGTCAAATATATTTAAATATTTTCAAAACTGAGTGTGTCTTGGAATGGCCTAGCAGAAAGTTTATTATAGACAGCCTTGCTTATAATCAAACCGGGGTTAAGTTAGTATCTATATGTTGCTACTAATGTTACGTTGTTATTCCATATTTTTGGGTATCATACGGACCCTCATACGAATACCGTTCGGTATATTTTAAGTACGTTGTTTTCTTATATATTTATTTTGGCGTATATCCCTTTCGCCTACCTTTCGTCGTATCTCGACTACACCGGATGGTTCTGCGTGGTGTTACGGTAAGTCAAGAACCTGGCGCCCTCAACTTTCGTGTACCTGTTTTGATTAACTTAATTGCTACATTACTTCGCCTAGCATCCCTTTTCGACTTCCAATCGGCGTCGGGCCATTGCATTGAAAGATTTCAACGTCAATATAGAACACATTCTTTCCTTTATGCCGACTCGAAATTATTGTAACAAATTTCTTCACTGTGAATTATTGAAGGGTTGAACATTGTTGATTTAGTTTTTATCATTCGGTAACATCACAGTTATTGAACTTGCAACTATCATAATGTAGATGGATTATAAGTAATGCTAATTTTGAAGGCATTAATTACATGCATTATCAAAGGTTCTTTATCGGTAGAAACTAATTCATTATTTATTTTTTTCTGAATACGTTTTACCAGTTCAAAATGTTTTTTCTTCCAAGCTACCTCTTGTAATGCCTTGTAAATTAAAAATCCAACAAAAGTTGTAGCTTTAATTCATCTCCTGGAATGTCATTAAAGTTCTGCAAATGTCAAATACATGTCTAAATCCTTAACGATGTTAACACAGAGTCAAGGTTTGAATTTTCCCAAACTCAACACAACCAGTTCAATAAATTTAAAAGTTAATTTACTAGCGGACACGAGCGCATGCAGTGCTGATTACATTTGCATTAAAAATCAAATTATATCTGCATTCGTGACACCCCGGAGCACAGCTACATATTTTAACGCAAAATAGTTTTCGAAATCTGTAGAATAATTTTACTGGAATTTTTAAAAATAAACCTTGGCAAAGCCTTGAGTTAGCAAGTTCAATCTCAGAAGGTTATATATTTTCGATTAAAACTTATATGAACAATGTTAAAATTTAAAAAAAGCTTAATTTTTACAATGATGAACGTGTAATCCTGTTGTAAAATACCGCACCGGCTGCACAGTTTCATATCTGAAATTGATTAATTTAAGCGGTCGCCGGTCTACATTTACCGTATTTATTTTCTCATTATTTTGTTCATTTTCTCACATTATTTATTATCTGCTTTTACAAAGGGTGCCGACACCCGCGGCTGTACACTTTTTCATTTTTCCCACTTTCTCTGCAGGATTGGAGTGCGGACAAATAACCCACTGATTGAGTTATTCAGCGCACAAATCTCGCAATACTGCACACGTACAGCAACCGATTTTCATCGATTTTGGAAGAGCAGTGCAGTCAGCCATTGTGTTGGTTAAACATCATGGGTCGGTCACCGAGACCAACGGAAACTGAATTTTTAACGCATTTGACGCCTCGTACTACAATTAGTGAACGTGAAATGTAATTTGCCACGCCTGGCACCTTTGACATTGGATTATTAAAAACAAACAATTTGATTTACAGGATTTTAAAAACGTAAAAAGCACATGCCCGATTTAAATTAAGCATCTTATAGGTATATATAACGTGCGGGAATCAATATTATAGCAAATATGCAAGAGACCGTAAATGGCTTGTTAGTTTTTTCCTTTCTATAGTATATATAATATCTATGTCAATACCCTGACTTAATTACGATTAATGGATGATACACCAACATTAAGAAACGACAAAGAAACCCCGCAATTCTTATTGAAAAATTTAATATCGAAAGTACCTACACCGAACCCAGCATAAGGACCTTCTAACAAGATAGACTAAACATATTACATACAATAATAGACAGACGTAACAAAATACGTAATATTAGAAGGCAAAATGTTGCCTTATGCAGCTCGTAAAATACTAGATAGAATGATAGAGTGGTCCTGGGCAATATATAAAATCAATAACAAATCGTTACCAGTATATTAATGGGCGCCAGGCTCTGTAGCGTCAATTGGGATACCTCGCTAGAACCACTCGCATCAGTTGGGCTACAGTGGTAGCGACTTTAAAAGCACTCCGCTTTGCGTCGTGCTCTTAAACTCGTTGCACGTGCTTTAAAGGCGTACTTATACACTAGTATTATAATATACTATTATGCAATGTCATGCTTCGTCAAAATATTGAGAAAGCCATAGAATACCATAACTCCAAGTAGGTGATAGTCTGAATGTCAGCTTCAGCTTGTCAAGTTATAGGTTAGGTTGTCGACTGTCGCTATCTATACATCGATTTCGACAATTATGTTAGGGAGCTCATTATTTAGAATGATTTTCAATCAAAAAGATACATATTTTATGATAGAGTGTTTGTTATTTCCGCAATGGTATAAATGTTGACGATGCATAGAAATACTCCGTTGAAAACACTTTTCAAAACTTCTGACCAATATATCTAATTTTGTTGATGGGTATAGTCAATTTAAGACACAGCTAAGATATGTACTCCGTCAGCTTGTTTCGAGTGTGAACCGTGAAGCAGGCAGTGGAAGACCACAAGTAAGGCAATAATAGAGCAGGAGCCACAATATTTTCTTCGTCAAATAAGACAGCAAGGGGATGTCCCATACGGTACCTGTCAACGCATATTAAAAAAAGATGTACACTTACATCGCTACCGTTTGCAAGCAGTTCATGAATTACTACCAAATGATGCTCCCCGAAAACCTAAACTTTGTAACTGGTTTTTGGAAAATCTTTATAACGACGACGAACTCCTAAAAAACATTTTTCTTAGATGAGGCATGGTTTCATTTGTCCGGATATGTGAATTGAATATGAGATTGTGGAGCGCTGAAAATCGTCATTTTTTTTGTTGAAAAACCCATAAAATAGGAGTTTGGGCAACAATCAACAGAAAGATTATAGAACCAATATTTTTAAGGTAAGTGATTCTGGGTTGTCGAGATAATTATTTATAACCATAAAAACTTTTATTTTAGGTATACTGAACGCTGAAAGTTACCGACAAGAAATTTTAACTCCGTTTACGGAAGATTTGCATAATGATGAGCTAACTGAAGGGTATTTACAGCAAGATGGTGCTGTTCTAATTCACACTACTCCAGAAAATATATATTGTTTAAGAATCTATGAAGACCGCGTTATAAGCATCATGGCCTGCTACGTCGTGCGATTTAATACTCTGCGATTTTTTTCTATGGTCTTACATAAAAAATCTATTTTTAAAACGCCCCAGCAAAACATGACTGAACTTCAACAGAGAGTTAAGCAGACATTTGAAGAAATCAATAATAATCCTCAAATGCTTCGTAAAATGCCATAAATTCTGTGAAACACAGAATACAGACTTGCATACAAGAAACACATAACTCATCTGGTTTTACAATAAGTGAGTAATCTAAATTATTAACTCGTCTCTTTTTACTTAACCGCTTTTTCAACAGTGTGAACACCACTTTTGAGTTCACAACTTTACAATTTGCTACATACATATTAAAATTAGTCTCTATTCTTAGTCTTTTTTATATCGGTTTTTAGAAATAGTTCAAATATAATTTTCATAGAGTACGCATACTTTTAGATGTAGTAGTTCTAATAACCTAAGAGTATGCCGTTAGCAAAGACATGTTTAAATATTTCATGGCCACCTGGGAGTTGAAATTTTCTGGACATCATGTTAATATTAATGTTAATAGCCAATAGTGAAGTTAACATGCAGAGACGATCGCTCCAGCATAATAATAAGAATGATAGGAGATATAACATGGACAAATGGACATCTCAATAAAGAAGACGAAAATAACGGTGACTTCTCCTCAACCAGATCTAACTGGAGAAATCTAGTACCAAAGATTTGCACAAATAACAAAACGTTTGAGAACTATGTTACGGTGTAATAATTTGAAGATACTGATACCAAAGTTAAACTATATAAAACACTGTTACTCCGAGTTCTTATATACACTACTAAAACAAAAGAGAAAACAAATGAAACTAAACAGAAGGTGAGCACTGCAGAACTGAAAATACTACACTCAAATAAAGGACCAACCCTTCGGGATAGAAGAGTAAATTCAGACAAGGCAATAACGTTGTAGATGTAGCAACGTGGACAAAATAACGAAAGAAAAAGTGGGATGATCATATAAAATGCATGGAATGAGAGAGATCAGCAAATAAATGAAATATTAGACGACCCACAGGGAAACCATCTACAGGACTATTACCCAAGAGCTGGAGAGAAAATGAGTGAAATGAAAATAAGTTAAAAAAGGGACTTTCAAAACCTGTTGTTGTACAAGTAGCTTTTTGCATAGTGATCTCTTATAACTCGAAATTTAGTCAAAAAGGTTCGGATTTTACAACTGTCAAATTGACAATTCACAATTTCAATAAAATAGTTAAAAAAGTGTACCTTTCTTCATAATTCTTCGTTTAAAAATGACGACTTTTGTGATCATTATGCAAAAAATATATTTGTCAATAAAATTTCATTAATGAAAATATGATACCTATTCCATATAAATGGCGAAAATATGAATGTTTTAAAAGATATTGAATATGTACAGATATAACTAATGTATGAATTACGTTGATCAAGTAGCAGCTCGACGACCTATCTAATTCCATTAAATTATCAAATTATTTTGCATTTTTCTTTACCATGCAGCAAATAGCACTCTTCACTTTTAGTTGGTCCCGAATGCTATTGTTTTTGTTTCCTCCCAAACATTTATGGCACCTGAATAGAAGACCATAATCACGATGACACGAACACACTGGGCGAACAGCAAAGGATAGACTCACTAAAACCTTATATTAAGCAAAAGACGTAAAGAATACTCTAGAGAAATGCCACGACTAACCTACATTCAGGAAAGCAAGAAGGTTACAGTCAAAAGCGAAAGTGATATTGAACCAAGCGAGACAAATGGTGCATGACAGTAAGAATTGGAAGCAGTTTACTCTGCAATCCTGACATCGTAACATAAATACAGGTTCCATTATCGAAGCAAGATCTTCAATGCGTTAAAAGTTAATGGAGCGTAAAAGCCAATTTACCACGACAGTTATGTAAACTTTCCAAAAAATGAGATTCCGGTGATACAAGACTTAGAAGAAACATCGAATAGTGGTTAGATGAATTGGAGAGCCACTGCAACGGCGAGAATAATGTAGACGAGCGGTTGCCTAACTGTCTGTCGCGTTGTCTTAGGAATGCACCGTGTTATATGATTTGATAAATTACCTGAGTACGAAAAGTAAGTACAAATACATCGCTATATACATTTTAAACAACAAGATATCTGACTATTATTTAAGACACGATTACCAATTTTCAATAACAATAAATTTTAAATGTTTCACTTCAGGAAAAACTTAAGAAGCATCGAGGCTGAAAAAGTTCCTAAACCGCTGATGTCAACAATAAATGTGGGGAATACAGCAGGAGCTTAAAATAATTGAGAGTGGCGATCGTAACGAAGGCATGCAAGAAGAAATGGAAAAACCTTATTTTGTATTGTGTCGACCTGAAGACATCCTGTACAGGTAGTACCCTTTATCAGAAGGACTTTATCAAGTGCCATTGACAGGAGATGGTTTTTGGTAACTGGTCCCCACAAAGTACGTCAATATGATTATACCAATAGTCGACAGGGTAATGGTTCTTCAATCAAACAGTAAACCAACTTTATACAAATCCATACCCTAACAGCTGAACAAACATATTATAACGATGTCGAGAATCTTTATGCAGTAGTTTAACAACACACTGAAATCATTAATTAATATTCAAAACAATCGTTATAGAAGACATCCCTAACAAAACTGAACAAGGCCGACGTATCGATGTAGTACGTAAATTCGTTGGAGCTACAACGAAAGAAGGGAGAGACTTGAGTTCTGCCAATATTTAGAATTGGTTATTACCAATACATAGTACTAATACCTGGAAAGCACTACACAATGACCAGAATGGTTTGGAACCAACGAGGAACAACGGCTATATCCTAATTACCAGACCCTTTTGCAACTACATGAAAAGTGTGAAAATGTCTTGGCGCTAACATTGGATCGAAGAATAACCCTCCCGTTGCTGATATCGATCTAAATTTGCCAGCAGCTAAGAAAGAACCGTCACCAAGATCCATAGATATAACACGATTAAATGACATTAATACTAGACACAGGGTTGCAGCAGATAAAATTGATGAGACTATCTAAATATGATGATAATGATAAACATAATAAAAATGCAAACACCTGCGGAGCAACATAAAGAAAATCATAATTGACACCTGTACCACTCAGCTCAAGGGAAAACAAGTAAAAAAATTAAATGAACTAAATGACGGGTAACATTCTGAATCACATGAACGAACTAACGTAAGCAAAGGCTAACTATGGTAAACATAGAGCAATAGAGAAGACCACAAGGAAATATATCAAAATAGCCAAATAACAGTGGATAAAAGAAAAGTGAAGAGCTAAAATACCTTCGATCTAAGCAGAATGCCCTCAATATGTACCGGAAGATAAAAGAAGTAGTTAGTACCCTACTAAGTGCTCAAAATCAAAAAATCGTAGAGAAACAACTACTATAGAATATTTGGGCGAATTATAAATCTTACGTTAAAAATAGAATAGCATCAGTGGAGTATAATATATAAGCAAAATAACACAGGACCCACATGAGTTTGCAATCACAAAAAATAACACAAAAGCGGCTGGCTCAGATGGAATTTCAATAATAACGATGTAGAAAGATCCACCTTTATAACAATCCCAAAAACGCAAACCAAAAAGCCCATAATTCATGCTCAAACTTAGCTTGGAACAGGCAAAGCACTATTTGATATAAACCTTCCTCTACAAAAGTGTCGAGAGCGTTATCAACTATGAAAATACTTTCGACCAAGTCCATCATGATAAGCTTATTGAAATTCTACACAATATCCAGGTCAACGATATTCATATATGAAAAAACCGATATTGGAGATAGACGGCACATGTGAGAATAATAATAATAATGGTGAGGCACCAACACCCCATGAAGGAGCTTGGCAGGCAGTTTAAAAATTGGTGGCACTGACATACAACGAGCTGCACGTCAGGGATAAACACCATTACACCTGCTGTTCAACCTTTACTCTAAGCGAATATTCAAAGAAGCACTGAAGGAGATTCACATATTGGTATTAAAATAACAACGATTATATATGTTGACGATGCTGTCATTCCATCGGGCACAATCGAAAAACACCAACTAATCATAGAGAAGATCAATGAAAGAGGGGAGAGATTATGGTTCAAAATTAATGCCGCTGAGACCAAATTTATGATTTTCAGCCGACAAGTCTTAGCCAATGCTACCTTTGAACTAAATGGTTACATAGCCGCATGCTCCGAGAGCTGGTCAAACAGTCTCAAGAGTTAGGCAACGTGATTAGCGACGGTCCGCAGTCGGACGAGTGTCCGACCGACAGAGAGCACTCAGAGAGCACGTTAAGCCATCGATCCCGGTTGTCATTGCGGTGACAGGCGTTAGGTTACGCCAGAAGCGCTCACGCAACCTGAAAGCGCTGACACCAAGCTTCCTACCATAACCCATGCGATATAAATTTTTTTTAACCAAATTGAAGAAGTAAGTACGTAGCTTTAACTATATTTTAAAGGTATCATTACGGGAGCCTGATAATCAAATAAAATGTAGCATAGAGATGGCAACTTTCAATAAAACGCAATCACCTTTCTGTAATGATAAATTAAACCTTATACCAACGAATAACAGAGTGCTATGTATGGTCAGTTATAATGTATGGAGTAGACATGAGCTCTGAAAATCGAAACAGTGAACCGCCTCGAAGTATTTCAAATTTGGCTACATAGGAGAATGTTTCCGGCTTCCGTAAGTGACAAACGTGTTACAAAGTGTTACAAAGAGCGGAAATTGAAATACATGCGCAGCTACTGACCACCTTACAGTGCCCAAACACTTCTTATTAAGGCCATACTATAAGGGGTGAAAAGTATTTGCTTATCCTCAAGGTCAAGAGAAAAGTTGAAAGTTGGGGAGGAATTACAAAGAAACAACAGCTATGGCTGCGAATTTTCAAGACTGGTCCGGCATACGTAGTATAGAACAAGAACAAGATCAATATTTTTTTTATTTAAAAATTCAAGCAGGCCTTAAGCTAAAAAAACTTAAACTACAGAGCGGTAAACATGAAAACGAAATTCGCAGACGCAAACCTATCGGCAGGTTTGCACAAAAAATTGATGTATTTTTTTATTAGAATAAGCAAAATACACAAAACATGTTGTGTATGTCACGTTCGCGAAATTTCGAGTTTCCTCGGAATAATTTCTTCGATACGCCAAACAATCATTTCGCGGCCTAGATATACAAATAATTATTGAAGGGCATTATACCTAGCACTCTTTTCAGAGCAATCTTCTAGTTCAAGTTTGAGTAAAACTTTCCATTTTCAAAACTGTATTTTCAATGTATTGTCTTAGAAAGCACTGAAGCTGAAAATTTTTCGGAATTATGTACTATAATAGTGCGAATCAAATAAATAATATTCTATGAAAGGAAAACCATGTGCACTTACCAAAAGTTACCATGTATACGTTATTTTTATAACTGCCTTCATGACCGAAGTTTGAGCAACGCTAGATGGTTTCACCCAGATGCTACAGCCCCAAAGCCCCTAACTCTTCAAACTTTAATGCAGCTCTAATTGAAAGCACTGCGAAATTCTAGGGCAGCCATTACAGCGAGCATATTTCGGGAACTACATAAAAGTGAAATAACCATCGGGCACTTCAAAGCTAAAACACTTGCGAGGAAAGGCGGGCCCACTAAATTACTCCATTTTCGTCTAATCGGGGCGT
The DNA here is from genome assembly GCA_940337035.1 of Agriotes lineatus. NCBI lineage: Eukaryota > Metazoa > Arthropoda > Insecta > Coleoptera > Elateridae > Agriotes > Agriotes lineatus. The sequence continues at coordinate 107,547,312 of OW679196.1, read as the reverse complement.
TAGCAGAAGAAAGAAATTGCTGGAATCCCTGCCGAAGCCCGGGTATTTTTTTGCAAAGCTTCTTGTGGAAACCTCGACCTGACAACGGAAATGAACTATGACCTATAACAAAAAATTGCCGAATTTATTACTCTGACAGACATTAATTACTCTTAGTCGTCGGGAACTTTGGAGCCTTCAAACTTGGGAAGGTTAGAGGTGAGCGGAACAAATAACCGTAATATCCCGAAATCACAGTTTCGCCGTCTCACATATTTTATACTTTAGCGATAGTCAGGCTTCCCAGTTGTAGTTCTTCAATAGCACTCGTAAACTTTTAACCTGTTGCGCATTTCATTTACTTTCCACTAGGTAAACAAATAAATCACAAGCGTAAGCGTTGCTTTCTACTCAGCTATTCCTTGTTACTACACTTCGAAGAAGTAATTATCCAAATGACACTTCCTTATTTACTTTGCAAAAAAATATAAACCGCATACTAATTTTACATGCCTCCGATTCAATTGAATCACCAACATTTGATTTAGTTATTTTTGTGAAGTTTCGTAATTTTACAGTATAAATGCAGTAGCTATATTAATATCGATGGGGCAACAGTAAAAACTAAGATGCTACTTAACTCTTCCGTGTAAGTAAAGTTCCTCGCACAAGTGTCAAATTTAACACCCATGAGGATTTCCATAGTATCATTGATCTTCTCGTACCCCTTCCTTCAAGGATATTGGCGACGCTCCATGATTCTCTTCTCCCTTCTACCTTTACTTGGATAATGAGCTGTAGTGTTTCATAACAGGACCGAAGTATTTAACATTGTGTTCTTTCATGTTTATTATTTCTTTTTGTTTTCCTATTCGTTGTAGTACTTCAATGTTTGTAATAAGCTGCACCCATAAGGTCTTTCTGTAACACAAATGTTCAAAGGCTTCTAATTTCTTACACGCCTCTTCTGTTAGCATCCACGCCTCCATGGTGTGTAATAAAACGGAAAAGACATAACATTTCAGAATTAACCGAACATTTCGTATTCTTTGCTGATTCTTATTACTTTAAAGTGGGTGGTTAAGGTGTTCGTTAGAAATTACACACACGAATAACTATACCACTTTATTTATTTAACGCAACGGATTACAGACCTAAAATTAAATGTGCTACTATACTATTACACGTGTGGATCGAATAGGTCTTGTTAATCAGCATACATGTGAGCGTTTGTGGATCTGACACTTGGCTCGTGGAAACACTTAAAGTAAATGTTCCACTAAGTATGAGATTAATATTAACGCATTGAGGAACTGACTCTTTGCGTGTCTGTTTAACCAAAGTGGTTTAACAGGCGAAGACCTGATGTGCAATGATCTCGTTCAACCCCCTCGCTCTGGTTTATATACCCATGTTACACAATTTACACAATATACAAAAAGGATTTTCTATTCTAGTGACAACAATGGTATTGTATTCACAAAACGAAGGATCCGTTCACTGTCACTTGGGACGCAACGGTTGGAGGTTTTATGAGTTTATGACACCACTTGAAATTCACTAGATTTTTACAGCTGCAGTTTTGTATTGTGACTTCACTTTCGCTTCTGATTTAGAAAAGTGTATTTTAAGAAACCCTTTTAGTTCGAGGGACGTTGAATAATTTCTCTCCGTTGAATTCCGCGCACAAATCACCTTTTGTAACTGCGTGCATCCGTTTGCTAGAAAGTTTTCTAATGGTACTTAAGCTAACTGCTTGCATTTCACAAATATTTATTGCGAACGGGCACTGTTTATTTTATAGGCGAGCTTCTTTTCTTTGGAATTCTTACGCTAACTGTTGACAACGAGTTATTGCGATTTATGGCTCCACTACAACTTAATTCAGCAGTCTTTGTAAATTTTCACACTATCAGATAGAAGTACCGTGCCATGGGCGTATCTTATGTAGTTGATATATTTTCGATGGATTCCATCGTTTATCCTGTCTAAAGTTTCTTCCGAGTATATGTTGAAAGGAGCGGGGACAGCCGCACCCTTGACGTACAGTCGCACACCCTTCTAATGGACACTTCATGCGATGTTTGATCATCAACTTGCACTGCAGCTTGTTGTCAGAGGCAATATAATAAGTAGTGCGCTTATTATCCATGATCTTTTCATGAATATTATAAGTTATAATCTCAACGGACTCGTACTTTCTTGCACTGGAATTATAATGAAACGATATTCTTAAAAAATTATAGATTATTAGGCGTACTACGAATTATATTTAGCAATACAATAAAACTATTCAAAATATAAAATACCAGAGAAGGCGTACTACTATTTTATTACATGAGATTCAATGCTAATGATCAAGGTTTATCCGAAACGCATTTTTTGTTCCTTTTTATGCTTAAAACGCACAACCTTTTACGGCTTCAAAAGTTCTATTTTATGGCATTGAGTTGAAATAAAAACGACAGTTTTTCCACAAAAATATGTAACAATCAATTTATTAGTTTTTTTTGTCAAAGGTTGGTCAATTCGTAGATAATTTTGTTTGCTTGCTAACGTTTCGTTACTTATGTGGTTGCTTCAGAACAATTTGAAATTAATTAGTACATGTTCAAAAAGGTACAGCTACATTCCTCGCCAGTAATGTTCGTTTTCACAATTAAAGCCCACTCCAACTTGTATTTTCTGTGTTAAACTTGTATGTTGTATATTTTGTAAGTAAATATTCTCAAAGCCGGTCCTGCACTGGAAATGTATTGTGAATTTTGGTTCCCGCGAGAGCAGCTATAGACAGACACACGATGTGCACGGGTGTGAATTGCAAGAGCAACCGGAAGTGGCTCGCGGCCTTTGTAGCAAGCTGGATGTGCGTCTCTGTGGGCGGACGATGTGAATTTCGCCATACAAAGGGCGAGCTAAATATGACAAGTAACCTGCAGCCAATAAGTTACAAGCGCAGCCAGCAAAAGCGTTTGCAATTACGCCATGCATTATTCAGCGTGTACCCGTAAGTACACCATTTGTGCTACATTCAACGGCACAATCAAAGCGTGGATGTTAATTTATGCCGCCAACAAAATGGGCCGGAGCCGTGATGTCGGATTATCGCCGGTGTGGTTATTTTCCGCGCCTGTACTTCCAAAATTGGATTATGCAATCCGAGGTTGGAAATGATGCAAACCAATGCTACTTCGAGGAGAAAAGGTAATTACTTCGACACGAAGTGTACGAAGTATTGAAATTCCTTCATATCGAAAACCACTCTGAGTCAAATATCTCTAATTCGAGCCAACCGACTAATGAACCCACTATATCAAATCTCCGTCTCGGCGGTGCGGATCTTTTGGTGAAGATCCCAGCCCACTAGATCAATCCCCCGTATTGGGGGGTGCCTAAACGTGCTGTGCGGGGGATGTATGTTCGTATGTGTACACGATTCCGGTCGCCAGGAACCTTTCTGAAGTCTTGGATCGTTTTCATACGATATTTTTTCCGAAAATGAAGGAAACATCAACTTTTGAGCTATGGTCGTCTGCAAAAAAAATTTTTTTTTTGTTTTTTTTTTGATAAATAACTGGTTCATAGCATTTCATTGTATTAGCGAAACGGAGTGATGCTGAGTAGCGAAGTATTCTTGGAAAGCACGGAAGGGCGCTTTCCTTGGGTGGGGGGTACCGTATATTTTGATATAGGAAAGCGTTGCATTTATGCTATAAGAAATTGAAACCGAGGTGTGCGAACCGTGTTTAAGAAACCTGTTTATATGTATGCGAATTCTTATTTGAGTGCACGGATTTTATTAACAGGGTTGACGTTAGCCAGGACCGACTTTCTATAGTTTTGACTTTTGAGCTTTTAAATGACAGTTATTTCGGTGCTATTTTAATTATGTTTTGGTAATCTTTTACATTGTTCATATATGCGTTTAGATTACATGCGAGTACACTCAGCTATCTTGCCCGTCGATTTTACTAACAGCATATTCTTGTTTTTATTTGATTTGTGCTTTCTTTGAAGCGCTTTGTCTTTTCTCTGATTTTATTTGTGTTTTCTTTGTATGTTTATATGTTTGTATTTGTGTCAATATATTGATGTAAACAAATTGGCTTTTCTTGTGCATTGTTTTAAAGTCAGTTGTAGTTCGACAACACTCCGAGGGAGAACCAAATTGCTGTTTAGGCAGATATTAAGCGATTTTCACGTCCACTGAGTTACCTAAGGGTTATAAAGGACAAACAATTATTTAGATATTGTTCAAAGTTAATGCAACTACGCGAGGGGTAAACAAACGCCGCATTTTAGTTTGGTACCCCAGGGAGAGGTAAACAGAAGTACTATTTCAGTTTCGTGCGCAACGAAGGGATTATACAGAAGTACCATTACAGAGTGGTGCCCAACGGAGGAGCACGACAAACGCCGCATTAACAATGTTGATACCTACACGAATTAAGGGCAAAGCGAGATCATAGAGCCACTTTGTGGTTATAACAGGCTACTGGCCTAAAATAGGAGGAAGAACAACAAGAGGATTAGTGAGTCGAATCAAACATTTTCACGTGGTACTTGCTTGTTGAAATTCTTTGAGGTTATGTATATATTTCTATCTAAAACTGCTTGGATAGACTTATTAAGTCATTCATTTGACACATTTCCGTTAGGTAATGAACTTCCATTACACCACTAGTGGTGTAATTGCTTCATTACCTAACAGAAATAGTGTCAAATGAATGACGTAATGACATTTGCCTACCAAAATGTTTTTGAATATGACATCTGACATTTTTCTTAATGCACTTTTCTCAATATTGGGCTAAAATTGTGTACAATACATGTGTGATAATGCATCAATAATATACTTGTGTGCTTAAATTACTCGTGCTACGCACTCGTTTGTAACTTACACACACGTACATTAATGATGCACTTATACCACTTGTATAGTAAATAACTATAAATTAATTAGAATATTTTATCTACTTCAGTAGGATAAGTAACTCATTACGTCACTCAGTTATGTAATGGCTTCATTACCTAACTGAGTGGTATAATGACTTCATTATGTAACTGAAATAGTGTCAAATGAATGACATAATGACATTTGCTTACTCAAAAATTTTTGAAAATTACAGATCTGACATTTCCCTTAATGAACTTTTCTCAATTTTAGGCAGTTGTAGATATAATTTTGTACTATACAAGTGGGATAAGAGCATCATTAATATACTTTTGTGCTTACATAACACGAGTTACGCACTCGTTTGTAACTTACACACACGTATATTAATTATGCTCTTATCCCCCTTGTATAGTAAGTAACTATTATATTGTGAGTACTTAGAGTACTCATTAAATGAAGTGTTTAGGATCCATATCTTTAAATTGCTTTCAAGTTAAAATTCTTTTCTAGAACATTAAACACTTTCCAAAACAATAAATGACAATCAAGTTTGCACTTTATCGATTCTAGGCATTGCGACGACAACTTTTATTGTTATAGGCGCGATACTATTATTGTATTATGTTCAAATAAATGCGTAGTAGAAGCAGCTATTCGCTTCGTAATTTCGTACTTAGGTCTATTATTAGCTAACGTTGTGTGTAAGCAAATTGGTTTTTATTTTAGTAGATATTTGGGGCTAACACTTCCCAGTCTAGGTCAATTAGAGCAAAGGCTCATAACCACGAACCGAGGTAAATAAAATAAGAAAGCGAGCAAAAGGAAGTTATAAAAATGTAGGGGCTCATTTGCCCTCATTGCATTCCCCACAACAAGAAATAGTTTAATAGGAATAAATTTGGCGACCGCGCTTCCTAATGTCATTATAATTTGCAATAACTTAATATTTCGGACAGTCAGCAACCTTTCTAGAATTATGAAGCTGGAGCCATACTTCATTTACGCGGTTGAGACAAATGTCGATATACAATGCAAAACATGTACTTAAAAAATTCAAGTAATTACCTTAAATATGCTCTAATTTAACCGACTCCGTATCTCTCAAGATAACAAAGGTCCCCCCCCCCCTGAGATATTTTATAGTTCAAAACCGCACCGCCGGTGAGTTACAGTCTCCTGGTTACCTTCCTGTTTTTATACCGGAAGCTACTGTGAATAATTGCAATTAGAGATATGCAGAGCGATTGATGACCGGTACCAGTGCGGTATCGGAACACGACGGTAACCAGACTGCCGCCACTCTGAAGTGACCTTAAAGGTCGAAAAACGGCCACCCCATATAAATAGTAATTTATTGTATAAGTGTTTTACAAGGCGCTTTATCCGCAAACGAATGTTTAAATGCGAGAACGAAATGTCTTGAGTGGATACAGTGCAACTAAAACACGAATACAAGATAACGTTTAATCCAACAACTCAATAAATATCTAAAAAACATAAATTTTCTATTGACAGCCGTGAAAAGTCATAGTGACAATTTGGAAAGAGTCGCATGTAATTCGTGTTACACGTTTTGCAACACTGAAGTGTATTATCAGTCTATGCCAAATTCGAGGCTAGTAGGTTAGGTTTCGTTTGTTATTTGGCACAGACTGACGCCAAATTTAAACTGCAAATCTCGAATTTGACATAGCTTGGCAGTGATACCAACAATGCAGCAGTGAGTGACATGGTTTTTATCTCACTAGTGGCTTGTAGTTTTTATCTCACTACTAAATAAAGAGGACTTTAGAGATCTAAAATCGATCTAGTAATAGCCTTATAACTAGAACTTGTTGGATAAAAATAATTTCTTGAAGAAAATTCATGTACTACAATAAAATACAAATCACGTGTAATTAGAGGATTAGTAGCTGAACGATCACTCTATTGAATAAAAACCATCACCATGGAGATGTCAAACTCTTAACTTAAATTCCTTTTAAAAAACTATTCCATTGACTTCATAAATAATAATATTTTAAAAAGACCATTCACAATAAAAACAATAATTCATCTCACTCACAACCACATAAATTAAATGAAATTTGTAACAACCATCAAACAGATAACCAAATGTACACAGCAATTCTATACATAACTAAGTAACAAACGACTTCCGGAATTGAACCGTGTCATTATTGAGGTCGAAGAACTGAGTTCTCTCTCATCTATCTGAAAAAATAAAAAAAGGAACTCCAAATGTCTCTCATAAAAACAGCTTTTAAAAACAATCACACTTTAAAAAAAGTATTTATAAACATCTTAAAGGCAAAAACTGAAAAAAATTTAACTTCAAATACAAGTTATCAAATAGATTGCAACAACTGTAATACCAATTAAATAAGAAAAACAAAACTAGATTAAAAAAGAATAGCCCAACAAAAACAATTAATAAAAATAAAAATGTTAACCTCATAATATACCAAATACAACACTTTGAGATCATGAAATAGACAAAATACATAATTTCAATTTTAGTACGCCAAAAATACTACATATTGAATAAAATTTAAAAAAAAGATCTTCTTAAAATGTGTTGAAATGAAAAAATCTCCAAACTCAATATATTGCAAAACAGACATTGATTATAGTCTTTTTTCAACATGACTCAGATCAGGCCATGACTGCACATTTTTGTGAGAGTGTATATGCCACAAGTTCATTAAAAAAGTTCATACGGGCTGTGGAAATTCAAACGTATGAATAGTATGTTGGTGGCACTGTAAGTCGATGTCAAATTCGAAGTTATCAGGTTAGGTCAATTTTGACACAGACTGACTCAAAACCTAACCCACTAATCTCGAATTTGACATAGACTTACAGTGCCACCAATATATTATTCATACGTTTGAATTTCCACTGCCGCCCCTTATGGACTTTTTAATGAACATGTTTTAAAATTTAATTTTTGAAAAATTTGAACCAATGATATTTTGTTCAACGGGAATTTGCATTAATCTGTCAGTTTAGTCGCGTAAGTTTGGAAGCTGAGAATTTTATTTCAAGTTTTTGGTCTAATTATTCAATAATCTAGTAGAAAATAGAGTATAACTAGTATGGCTATAGAATACTTCCTAATTCATGAAAGCAAGTATAAGTCACTTAAAAATCAAATGTCACGTTTGACATTTAAGTACCGGGTGATTATAAATGCTCTTCCATCAAGTTGCATTTGAAGTATTTGTTGTATGAAATATGAATATTATGTTAGTGGCACTGTAAGTCTATGTCAGGTAGCTGTTAACCTCAAATTTGACATAGACTAGCTGCTAACCTCGAATTTGACTTACACTTACAGTGCCACCAACATATTATTGATACAACAAATATGTCAAAGACAACTTGATGGAAAAGCATTTATAATCACCCGGTATAAATGTAGTTTTATTCATAAATTAGGAACCATTCCATAGCCACACCAGATAATGATACTTTTTATTGAGAACATTTTTATCGGTTCACCTGCGTAACTATTAAATTTTTTGTATTTCAAATACCATGTAATTTTTAACTTTTAAATGTTTGTGAAGAAGCCACAAAAGTGGCGAAACGTCATAAAAATTAAATATTTAAGCCAATTTTAATTATATAAACATGGCTGCGACTGCGTCACGAGAAAAAATCAAAGTGTTTTTTTCTCGAACAAATATGTCAGAATTATAATTTCCGCAATTTCCAGTAAAATATAATAAAAATAAAAAAAAATCCGGCTGTTTCTAAAACGCGACCTCTAAAAAAGTGGCACAATGGTACACGCCCACTTTTAATACACTTGCATTACGACAGAATTGAAAAAAATGTGATAATGTAAGAGACATCATTTCTGTGCTTTTGGTGTTAATCTGCAACCGCAAGTGCTGACTCACGACTCAAATTAAATTTACGCATGAAAACGCTACTTTTACTAACTTTACGCAAGAGGGAATAAAAATAATTCGACTTTTCTCAAGATTCCAAAGCTGTGGGTTCATGTGAAATCGGAATGATGCAGTTCGACGACATTAGCTACACGACTGATTTAACACCAGTAACGAACCGCATCGTGAATAATTTTCGATCTAATTTAACACGTGATACATTTAATGGCAGATATGTAAATTTCAGAAAAATCATTGTTTAACTCTAATTTTCGGTGTTTTTTTTTTGTTCCAACTAAATGTCCATCAACGTTTTGTCAACTAATTTCATAACTTTACCGTTTACATTTACTTCAATTTTGTTTGTTATCAAAATAAATTTCCACATAAGCTTACTCAAAACTTTATTCTATTAACTGTTTGATTGATTTAACCTAAAAATTAATGGTTTTGTACTTTTTCATTTTGTTATATTACCGGGTGTCGTGTTAAGTAATTTTATATACTAGCTCAGTAAATATATTTTTTAAAACATGAAACTCTTTTACTCAGGTTGGGACATGCATTTATGGCAACTCAACACAATTGTAACAACTAAATTCAATATCGCTTATGAAGATTTCTGGAATATAAAGTCAGTTTACTTACATTCATAATTCAATTGCCCTTGCGCAGATCACTTCTCAGCTTCTTTCAGGTAACTCATAGTTAGGCATTACATAGTTTAATTTATTTATCATAAATCGTGTCTTTCAGTATCATGTTAATCCAGTTTTCCATATATATTATTGGTCTAAGCTTTTTACTATTATCTCTGCTATTTAGAAATTCTCTGCTACAGCTAAGGAATGAACTTCTACAGGTACGTGCCAAATGACAGCACGTTATTTACTAAATTCATATTAATAACCAATTATTCAATCATTTATAATTGAATACACTATAATTTATTGAACCATATCATAAATATATGTATTTCCATTCCTTATGGAAATAGCCGTTACTTTTAAAAAATCCTTTCATTAAGCACCCACGCTAGTTACTATCATATTCGTAGTTACTCTCTTGAATTAAATTAACATAATTAAAAATACTAAATTCATGTAATAAACATAAAAGTATCAATTTTCTTCAGAATTAACAACTCAACATCTATTTTCAATACAAAATAAGTCTATCCGTCACTCATAATTCCAAACGTAGCACCTTTAACACAATCTACAAATCGACACATTCCTGTTAATTCTGGATATTAAAGTCCACATGCCAGAGCTGCACCCTACTTCATATCCGTTCTAGCTTGTCCAACCAAATTCCACCAACACTTTCCTTTCTTAATTTCATTGCAACTTATTCATGTTCTTTTCTTGCAGGTCATCCGGCTGTTTGTACATCACTTGGCTGTTTGTACATCACTTTGCTGCTTGAACTACCTACCATTTTACGAGAATGAATAGAAAATGAAGTGCTCATAGGTACTTTCCAACGGAAAAAACTTTTTTTTAGTCCAATTCTGAATCAAGATTCATAGTATTATCTTTATTTCTGAAACACAAGCCAAATAATATTACGTTAATGAAAATGTATTATTATTGAGCTAGCAAATTACAATAAAGGTAACTGTTCCCATTCTTTAATATAGTTATTCAATTAATAGTAGTTTCTGAAGCAAAGAACCATCGCAGTATGCATCATGCAAGACGAACAGCTTTAAAGGCACCGTTTTTGTTGTATAAAACAGAACCATGAACTGTAATTTTAACTAATTTTGTTGATTTGCTTTTACGGGAGTGTTATTAAATTTTATTCATTTCAGCATCATTATTGTGTAATTTTAATAAAAACGCAGTTCTTTCGAACTGAATTAGAATCCTTCTTTGATCTCGCGTTCCGCGCTTGACTGAACATATTTTATAAATTTCTTTCTAGGGGACTTCGTGGAATAAGCTTCTTCACAAAGTCGTCCGAGGTGTTGCGAAAACAATCTCATTTTGTTATGGAAAAGCCGAAATTTATTTGTCATGCTCCCAAAGACAATGTAAATCTGGCGCAGAGCGGCATCCGCCGATAAGCAGCAGAATTTACAAGTTCATGAAAAAATTATGCAATCTAGGCTATGTATGGTACAATGGCGCAACTTGCATAAATTCCGTCGTTATCAGGTAGCACAGAGCGTTTGAGGAGCGAGTGGCAATTTTATGAAACTTCCGCCGCACACAAGACGCAAAAATTACTAGCCTAAATAGGGCGCCCTAATTTTGCACTTGAATAGTTCGTGAGGAAAAACCAGAAGACGAATAACGTCTTTCAAAAATTTGATTTGCTATACCCCTTCCTTTGACAAACAGATAGAAAATTTAAATTACCGGAAGGAGCCTAGATTGCAGATATCGGTTTTACACGTTGCAAACTAAAAACTCGGGATAATTGTTTTTTTTTCAAAATTTAAACTAAACTGAGCTGTGTACACTGTGGACAAATTTCGATGTTTTCATAGGGAATATCGATAACTATAAAATATATGGAAAAAGCGACCGCCCCCATTTTTAATCTCATTTTTTTTTCGAGAAAAGCTTAATGGTGAAAACCAATTTGGCTATCTTTTCTTTTCGGGTTATAAACAAAAGTTCGATCTTTGGACTTTTCGTTTTATGGCTGTATCTCGATTATTTACGAAAATAGAGAATAATTTCTACGTTTTGCAGGTACTTTTTTTATAAGAATGGTTGAGATATTACTTCGTTGAATTAATTAATAAACAATGGCTTCTAGTTAAATGTTTGCATTTTTTATTGTAATTAAAGAAGTTAGAGAAGAACATATTTTTAACGTCTTTAATCAAGAACGCGCACCGCAAAAAAGACAATTTTGCAATACCGAATAAGGGTTGCGAATGTTCATAATTATGTACAAAATAGACAAAAATGTCTTAATGCATCTAATATGACTGAAAGCGCCAAACGAAACACTTACTAATGTAAAATACATTAATTCGAAAAGAGAAAAAATGTCACAGTTGATAAGATTCGAACCTCGGTCCTAGGAAACGGATTACCAGTCAGACGCTTAACCACTCGGCCAGAAATGCTACGTAACACATATGCTTAGTAGTAGTAGTACGTCGTAGTAGAATTGGAGGGTGACAACATAAGGAAGTAAGCCCGATCGCAAACGAAGTACACCCGATCGGTGACCACGAAACCGTCACACACGCAGCACCACATACGATTATATAATATATAAAGACTAGGATTTTAGCCCACCATATAAATGGCCTTATTCTAATTATAATAATTTTTGTATTTTTAAAATTGAATTGCAAATTCAAAAGTTGCAGAAGAAAATGTGTTTAACTTCTTTAATAAAAAAAGTGTGCCGCAAGAACAGCTTTTGTTAGATCGAACAACATTTGGAGAGTGTTGAAAATTATGTATGAAATGGGGTAAATTATTTCAATGTTTCCAATAATATTAAAACAGTAACTGGAAACGCTTAGTAATGCGAATTACATTAATTCGCAAACAAAAAAAGTCGCATTCGGTGTATCCTAATCTACGCTACCAGGAGGTATCCTATTGCTAGTCAGACGTTTTACCAGCTTGGTCAATAGGATGCGTTATAAATTACGGGCTTATCGTTGTATTATGAAAGTGTTGGCGATAGCAGGATCGATCGCAGAAGAATTAAAACGTTACACACGGAGACAGGCACAACAAAACTTTAAATTATTATTATCAAAATTAGTTGACGTTAACGGGTGTTTAGGACTACCTGTGAATTTCACATTACTGGAGTTTTATTTAATTTAAATGAACAACGAAAAGACGAAAGTGCATTTTCAAATACTTTCCCTCCTTTTCGAGCAAAGTAAGTATTGAGCAATACTAATTCAAATTGAAAAACTATTTTCGAATATACTAAGGAAGTCTTCATTACTGATAATATAATAGAAATTATATAATCCCTAGAAGATTTGTAAGTAGGTCTAAGCAAGCTCTCCTTGTTACAAATTTTTTCGAACTTTTTACTAGTAGTTACTTTCCGATGATTCTTTGAAAAATATATCACACCTTAGAAGTGGCTGCCAAACTTTTGTGTGTTTGGTATGTCCTTATACAACTAGAAATGATTAACCAGGCTAGATTGCTTGAATTTATTAATAGAAAAATTGACATGAACCATGTTCCCGGCACGCATCCAGTCCAGTCAAATGGGGCTCAAAAAGAACGAATAGGGGAAAGTTTTGGTGGAGTTTTGATATTTGCTTCCTATATGTTTTTTGGGTTGCTGTACGCGAATATCAGGTTTGCCAACATTTCAACTTTATAAAGACTCATTTCATATACCATTTTTGATTTACGAAAAGTGGATAATTTTCGAGTAACTTTCAAATAAACTGGGATAATTCCCTTTTTTTGCTTTTAACACCTAACTTCGCGCCGCTCTCGCAGCTGAACAATTGATCGGAAAAAACCTCTAGTACAAAAAATGTACGAAATTTTATCCTCTTCATTTCATATACGGTTCAAGATCTACGAAATTGGATAGTTTTCCAGTAATTTTAAAAAAACTAAAAAAATCGTATTTTTTACACCGTTTTTGCTTAGAAAAACGTGCTTCCGGTCAAAATTCTTCTTGGAAAACCTGATATTCGACAGCGACAGCGACCCAAAAAACATAAGAACCAAATATCAAAACTCCACCAAAACTTTCCCCTATTTTCTACCATTTGACTGGACTATATGCTTACTGTGAAGATTTATAAACTTAATGCATTGCATAAGACTGTAAAAAGGTACACTTCACCTTACTTACTGTAAAATTCTTAAGTACCTGCCCAATAATCTTCTACACCTACTTTACTAAAAATTATCGTTTTTGCGGTACTTGACATTCCGTTCATGACTTTGTTTCGAGCAACAAGTAGATTCTGCTCATCGCTTCGAAAAGTACAAGTATTATTTAGGTGCCAGTGCACTCGATTAACTCTTGTTTTGCAATTCCGAAGTTCTTCGTCTGGTATAAGTATCCTTTTATACAGTCGACGCAATTGTTTATTTTAGATGTATGTCTTTGTAGCGACCTTATAAACTCTCACAACCTCTATTTTGATAAAATTTTATTTATTTTTTATTGCAGGAGTTTCATAGTTTATGAAATTTTAGCGCAATCCGTTCAAAGCTTCATGTGTAGTAGGTATATAGTAGAATGAGAATATAAAAAAAGTTGAACATAAAAGGGCTATGGGGAATATTATTTACAGAACAAAGCACAAGAAAATTATTTAAAATATAAAGAGCAACGAACGTTAGTGAAAGATCTAGTAGGAACACATCCATGGGAGGCATTTGAAAATAAAATCGAGCAAAATAGCAACGTAAAATAGTAAATTTCTAAACAGAACACTAAAACAATCTAAGACAGGCAAGAAAGGCACCTGTTAAAAAGTAAAAAGCGAATGTACTTACCACAGGCACAAATTATAAAAAGATGGTTGGAACGGTGACTTGGAAAGAACAAAGAATAACAACGGATTGGCAAATGATAATAGCAACACCCTTTTGTAAAAAGGGAGATAGCAGGTGTGACAATTATAGAGGGATATCGTTAGTTATTGTGTTTTTTCTGTATATGGAAAAATAGTACAAAAACCATTGAGACAACAAAATAAATGCGACTTCAGAGCAGGTAAAAGAGCTCTAAGATCTGATATTCTGTTTAAAAATGTGGAGTGAAAAGCTATTGCAGTATATCAGAAAGCTTTGCCTGTGTTTTATTGATGAACAAAAGGTCTTCGACACCACCAGTACACCATCAAGGGAACGTATTTATTACTTATGTGCTGCGATGGTTATGGGAAATGGGAATAGGCAATCAAAAAAGAAAAATAAGTGGTAAAATCACAGGAAAAAAGGGAATTACGTCTGGTCAAGGAGCTTTGTAATAAGAAAAATCTAGTTCCTTTTCAAAGTAGGCGAGGCCCATTATAAGATTATAGGAAAAGGGGAGAAGAAAAAATATGTAATTAATCTTGTCAATTATAGATTAACACAAAAGATATGGTAATTATTTAATTAAGGATGTCCACTATGACGGAAAATATCACTTGGACGAAATTGACTGCAATGATACTTTCACACACGTTACGAATAAAACGAAACATCAACTAAACGAATCTAACCTACAAAATTCTCCCTTCACCAGCTCAGGTTAACTCATCATCAGCAGCTTCCTGAAGGTGCAGGTGCGTAGCTCTTTCTTTTTTATGAAAGTGACATCTCCTTTTACATGCAAAAAGCGCATGGTGGAGCTCAACTACTAATCTGTTCTGGTTTTGGATAACACTAGTCCCTCAATTTCGGATTATAATTAAATTGATAATTATTATGCACGTCCCGCGTGTAATTAAAGCGCCCTGTCAGCCAATAGAA
This sequence comes from Agriotes lineatus, assembly GCA_940337035.1. Classification (NCBI taxonomy): domain Eukaryota; kingdom Metazoa; phylum Arthropoda; class Insecta; order Coleoptera; family Elateridae; genus Agriotes; species Agriotes lineatus. Next base: position 107,532,106 of record OW679196.1, on the reverse strand, counting down.
TATTAATGCGGCTGAAATTAAATGCGTTACAGTATTGCTCGATTAGAGATTGCGCCGCGTATAATTTACGCTCGCTGTCACTTTTGGGAAGCAAAAGATAGAAACCTGATTAATTAGCAGCGAATAATCGTTTAAAGTGATTTGCTACTAATGAATTGTCGATCACCCTGGTCGGGCGGAGGCGCCGCCAACTTGCTAATGCAGGGAGGAATTGCTAAGTGCTTCCCTTGTAGTAGTTAACTCCTGTTTGCAGACCGCTTGAATGACGTTGAATTATGGTAAATAATTTAGTTTCAAACGGGGCTGACGCGATATTAAGATTTTATTGAGTTCCCATCAAGTACGCCTGGCGCTGGCTATACATCCCAGATTTTGCAGCCGACGTGCTAAATTGCGTCCATGCAAGAATCACGTTTTAAATCGCGGAACAAAAGTTCACAACTTCGTAGTTTTTCCTTTTTGGAAAAACTATAAAAGTTCAGCAATCATAAAGATGTCTCACAGTTACCAAAGTTGTTCAATACAACGCCTTTGAACAATATGTGATATAAAACGAGAAGAAATATCGTCCACATCCCAGCATAATTATTTTGTGCACTAAAAAACCAATAAAAAAGAATGATACACAGATAAATAGGAATAAGAGACACAAAAAAAAACAATAATAAACTTCAAAATAAGAATTATTTCATTCAGAGCTTTTAACGTTTCATTAGAATCAATTGTTCGTGTGTTTATTTTACACCATATTTTAATCTAATTTCATTTTCCGAAGTTGGAAAATCTCTGTTTGGGACACACAACCGAACTTACGATAATCCACCTTTATCACGATGTGGTTTTCACTTCCGTTAAATCGATAATTTTAATTTATTTCTTAATACAAATATGTTAGAATCCTGACAACAGAGATATTTTGTAGCCTAGTCTCCATTTTCTAACTCTAAATATTTTACACATTCACATATGCCTACTTTTTTTAAAAATAGAATGCCTTATATTTGGGTAGCTCAAAAGTTTTGCATTGAAATACTCATCATTTTGATATCAAGTTGTATGGGCCTAACGTCAACTGTTTCGGAGATATTAACGATTTTATGCAAAAAAATGCTGAACTTCAGGCTCCTGCTGTAAGCAACAGAAAACAATTGAATGAAGCAAAACGTTACCAAAAAATATGATTTTCGTGAACTACCTTTTAAGTGTAAAATGGTGGACCTGGGATTAATGCTATACATGGTGCTCGATATTTGCAAATTTAATAATTTCGATTTTTTTCAAATGGAACGCCCTGTATATTTTTGTATTTTTGAAAAGCCCTTTTAATGAGCTTTCTTTTGATATGTTACTTCATACCTCTAAATTCAACTGTTTTTCAAATATGCGTGTTTGAACATAAAAAACAATTTAAGCCCCTTAAGATGCGGTATTTCAAGGGTTAACAAACAAACACCGTTAAAATAATAATTTAAACACTTGAGCTCTCCAAAAATAAAAACACAAAACCTGGTTTAGAAAAAATAAACGCAGTCAGTGTTGATACAAGAAATAATAAACACGAAAAAACGATAAATGCAGGAATAGATTAATTTCAAGGTCAAATAAAACCAGATTAAGAAAAAAACAAAAGTCAATATACTAATATCCTATACGTAATTACATTAAATGTTCAAATTGTTCTCTTTTCCGGCTCTGAGTATTAAAGCTGTACAGGGAATTCATAATCACGAAATATAGGTAGTTATTTCGATGTATTTAAATGAAGCACGCTGTCTATCCTTGTATTTTTGGAAAATACTTTTTTGCACTACTAGTCTCAGAACGCACCGTTATTGGTCTATCTTTAGGTCGTGAAGTTGATTTTCTCCACCAAGGGAGAAAAAGTAAAATAAACAATTTTCACCGTGGTAACTAATAAATTGCTAAGTTACCAAATATGACTATTTTAATTTTGACGTTTTAAAGAGCTGTATTGCCAGGTTGACGTTAAAATATTTTCGAAATTTGTTGGGAATTTAGGTATCAAGCCGTTTGGTAGTGCAAAAAGTAGTATATACACCACCGTAGCGAATCGTCTTATAACCTTCGCGCTTTAGATACTTCGCGCTGCGCGCTCAGTATCTAATATGCGCTCAGGTTATAATACTGCGCTTCGCTACCTTGATGTATAATATACTATTAATGAGCTTTCTTCTGACATTTCATTTCATATTCCTAAATTGAATCGCTTTTCAGATTTAATTTTCTCCCCTGTTTTTTCGTTTTTCTCTATTTATTATTTCTAGTTTTAAGTAGTGGCTGGATATTTATTTCCTAAACTTGGTTTTATCTTTTTTTGTTGAAAAACCAAATGCTTAAATCATTATTCTAATGACGTGTCTGTTACCGCTTGAAATAAAAACATCTTAAGGGGCGTAAATTGTTTTTTATATTTAAACACGCATATCTGAAAAACAGTTAAATTTAAAGGTATGAAGTAACATATCAAAAGAAAGCTCATTAAAAGGGCGTTCGATTTGAAAAAAAGTCGAAATGATTAAATTTGCAAATATCGAACACCCTGTATAGCAGGTCCACCGTTTTACACTTGAAAGGTAGTTCACGAAAATCATAATTTTTTGGTAACGTTTAGCTTCATTCAATTGTTTCTGTTTCTTACAGCAGCCGCCTGAAGTTCAGCATTTTTTGCATAAAATCGTTAATATCTCCAAAACAGTTGACGCCAGGCCCATACAACTTGATATCAAAATTATGAGTATTTTAATGCAAAACTTTTAAGCTACCCAAATATAGAGCATTCCATTTAAAAAAAGTAAGTTTGATTCGCCACGCTTTTTTGAATCACCCTGTATAATCAAAAATATTTTAGAAATGTGCACCACATTCGTACCTACAACTTTTATATACACAATATTCATGCAACGCTCATAGTTTTAGATATATCTTCCACCCCCGCTTCGTTGCCGGACCCTGTATAAACAGAAAGTGTGCCTTTCATTATACGAGGTGCATTCAACTTTTAAGGTCTCCAATTTTTTTCTCGATAATGGGAGCAGATAAAACCATAGAATGCATGGAATGGCACCCACCGAAATTCACCGTGAATCGAGTCATGCGGCAATTGCGTTATGGAGATGAAAAATATGGGAGCACGGGTGCGACAATTCAAAGAAAGCCGAACTTCGTGTAATAACAAAACGAAGGAGCCGCAACCACGCACCAGCCGGTCCGCCAATATGATTGCGCGAGTCGACTAAGCGGTTATGGAGGATCGTCGATCGACTGTGCGAAAAAGATCGCCTCCGAAGTCGACTTATTCATAGAATATGCGCACGCCATCCTTCCTAAAGACCTGAAAATGCGCGTATACTGACTGACAAACAGAAGGACGCAATGGAAGCACACTAACTCACCACCATCGAAGATATTTCGGGCTACCCTCAGTGCTGAGAGAATGACGGTGGTGATGGTTTGGGAGATCGAAGACGTAATCCTCACTCATTGCTTTAGAAAGGACACTGCAAGGGCAGCTACATCCCACGAAGATGTTTTTAACACGAAGTTTCTTTCAGCATTACAACAAAACGGCCAGAAAATAGGCAGGTGTGCTCTTCCATCAAGACAATGCTCCTGCTCATAGTGCGACCAGTCTTCAGAACTTTCTTCATGCCAACAACTTTGAGTCTGATTTTCCTGCGAGTTTCACAGAAGCCCAATACGTCACATTGTACTTTACTTATTTCCTCTTCTAGCTCTTATTTAATCTATTACTTTGACACGAAGTGTACGAAGTATTGAAATTCCCTCATATCGAAAACCACTCTGAGTCAAATATCTCTAAAATTCGTGCCAAGCGACTAATGCACCCAGTATACCAAATCTCCGTCTCGGCTGTGCGGATCTTTTGGTGAAAACCCCAGCCCACTAGATCCCTCCCTCGTATTGGGGGGGTGCCTACACGTGCTGTGCGGGGTATGTATGTTCGTGTGTGAACACGATTACAGTCGCCAGGAACCTTCCTGAAATCTTGGATCGTTTTCATACGATAGGTCCTCCGAAAATGAAGGCAACATCAACTTTTGAGGTGTGGTCGTCGGCAAAAATAATAACTTGTTCATAATATTTCACTGTATTAGCGAAATGGAGTGATGCTGAGTGTCGAAGTATTCTTGGAAAGCACGAAAGGGCGCTTTTCTTGGCTGGGGAGTACCGTATATTCTTCTATTGTTAAGCTTCTTATATTATACGTTGATATAATCGTTACCTTATGGCTGCTTGGCTGAACCCAGCCATTCTTTGCACCCTCTGTTTTGTTATTTCTTCCTTGTCCACGTTTCATTATTGACGAATAGTCCAGTCGTTGAAGGTTTCCCGCTCGGAATTCTTTGAACCTTGGCCGATGGAAATAGAAAACGTATTTTTTAAATTTCTTAAAAAATGCCTTATTTTAAAAATAACTAAAACTAAAGAAAAAAAAACGTAAAAAATAATATAGTACAAAAATGTGGATTTTTTCTTAACGAACATTATAGTTTTTTTTATTGCTGTAGGAAAAAAAATAACGGAGATATAAATGTTAGAAGTTTGCATTATAGGGCGCGGACCACCCCTCCGAGCCCTTCAATCCTTTACTTTTTGAATATGCAAAGTCTGACCGTGTCGAAAACTTTTGGATTACATAAGTAATACTAAAATAAAGTAATTTGTAAAGAGATAATGGTCAATATCAATTCTAGTGGAATGGCTGGGGTTTTAGCGCTCATTTATTTTTCAAAATTCGAGTGGCCCACCGTTTTTGCATCGTAACTCGCTTAGTTGTAATGCAATCGACTTTTAACAGTGCTCATTTTAAAGGACTTTTAAATCACTACAAAAAATGTTCTATAAGTTTTTCCCGAAAAATGCATCAGTTTTTCGTTAATTAACGTTGATTACTTCGAACCAAGTTGTTGCAAAAAAAAATCTTCTTCGACGAGCCATAACTTCTTTTATTTTGGACCTAGAACATTCATTAAAAAACCAATCTCTTTGCTGTTTTCTAAGCTTCATTTTTGGTTATTGCAACTTATTTGATAAAACGCGAAGTTTTCGACTTATTCGCGAAAAACCGTCCAAAAACATGCATTTTTATCGAAAAATCTAAGTTTTCAATCGCGAATAGCTCGAAAAATATCGATCTATTGAAAAAACTATATAAAACATTTTTTACTTAGAATTTGTCCCTCTATCCATTTCCGGAGTTATTTTGAGTGAACACATTTCCACACCCGAGAAGGGATGGCATCCACTCTCAGGGTAAAAGCGCAGATCAGCGCTATGTCACTTTTGCTCCTTGAACCATCCCCTAACCACTCAACAAATTTCACGTCCATCGGTCAAGGTTCAAAGAATTCTGAGATAATAGCACATTTTTACCTTCAACGACTGGACTAGAAGCTCTTTCGCCGGCTATGCGTAAGACACCACCCCTCCGCTGGAGTACATAGTCTAACTTATTACCTTCTGGTCCGCTCCTACCCTTCATATCTAAAGCGCGTTCTCCGATCCGCTACATGGGGGCGCGCCCTCTAGGGGTTACAGGTTCCCCACGAGAGTACTTGAATGCACCTCGTAAATTAATAACTTTTCACGTATTATTTGTTAATCTGTATACTTGGGAAAAACCTTATTAGATAATAATTATTATTAATTCTTATGCTTAGTCCAACCCACATTATTTATAATAAACCTTGATGATTTGTTATTGAGACACAGTTATCAATAGCATTACAATTTTGTACCTTGCTAAATCTATAGTTTGGATTAGGTACATCAAATAAAATAAGCAACTATTCAAAATTGAATAATATTTAACTCCAGATAGAATTTAAATTAATAAAAAAAAAAGATAAGACAAGACATAAGAAATCATAATACAGAAATGATGAAAACAGTAATAGAAAACAATAAGAACATGAAAATCCTTAAATCGTCCACATCTATAGGACGACCCAAAATATTCCAACTCAAGGATGAAGATGGAACGGTGAAATCAGATAAAGACGAATTAATAAAGATCATAGAAGAATACTACAAGCAACTGTATTCATCAACAAATCAACCGTCAGATAACATAATCTCGAAGGAAATTAGGAATGTGGGTTCAGAGGATATCCCTGAAATTACTACAACAGAAATAGAAAACGCGCTTTCACAAATGAAAAATGGAAAGGCTCCCAGGGAAGATGGAATCACCTGTGAAATGCTGAAAATGGGAGGCGCTGTGACATTAAAAGCAATACAAATTCTGCTGAACAAATGTGTTGTTGAAGGCAAAATCCCAGAGACATGGCAAAATGCTCAGGTCATTCTTTTACATAAAAAGGGAGACATGTTAAAATTAGACAATTATCGACCAATAAGCCTCCTCCCACATCCCTATAAATTGTTAACGAAAATTATAACGAATAGATTACTAAACAAATTTGATAACTACCAACCCCCTGAGCAGGCTGGTTTTCGCAAGGGCTATGGCACCACTGAACATCTTCAAACAATACGTTTGTTAATGGAGAAGTGCATGGAATGTAATGTGCCACTCCACTTAGCCTTTGTAGATTATAACAAGGCCTTTAACTCTATAGAGATGTGGTCAATACTCAACGCAATGGACAACGCTAGAATCGACTCAGGTATAAAGACATGATGAAATTCATATATGACAAAGCAACTCTCCAAATTAAACTGGATGAGGACCTAAAGACCAACAAAATACAAATTAAACGTGGACTTCGACAGGGCGACACAATTTCACCCAAATTATTCACTCTTACGATGGAGGATGTCTTCAAAAAGTTGGAGTGGGACAATAAAGGCATAAATAGCGACGGTCGATACTTAAATCATCTTCGATTTACGGATGATGTAATTGTAATTAGTAACAACCTAGAGGATCTAGAGGAAATGCTCCTACAGTTAAAAACAAGGTGTTACGATTTGCGTTCTTTAATTAAATGAACTATGTAGGAATATACTGTACTTTAGTTAGCTGTAAGCCATCTGTATAATATTTTAAGGTAAAATTCGTAGGAAAAATTTCATATTTAAATTACAACAAGCGGATGTTTAGAAACGTGCCTTTCGTTTGGGAAGCTGGAGATATTCTAATCTCACGAATAGATTAGAGTAAGTTTATGCAGGGTTTACTTCATAAACCGAAATATTGAGTGATGTATATGACCGGTACGTGATTAGAAGAAGCAACGGTTGCAACTCGATCATAAAAATTATTTGCAGCTGGGACCAAATGCTTTTAGTAGAATTGTAATCCTTAATAGCGGTAATTTACGAAGGGTTCGAGCAGGCCACATTTCACCGTGGGAAAGCCTCAAACTTATAAAATTCATAGAACTATTATGAAATATCACGTCCGTATGTACGTGCCAAAAGTTCAAAATTTAGATCAGCTCTGATAGGTTATTGGGAACTTTGTAAACGCCCACCGAGCTTTCTTGGTGAAAATGGACTTAGAATTTAGTTAGTTAATAAGAAGATGTAAATACGTAAAGTTAAGAAACAACGCTATTAAACTGAAGTATTCTGTAAACGGCAGAAAGATAAATGCAAGTGTTTGTACTTAAGTGTTCTTATTAATCTCGCAACAGTAGCTTTGGTCTTCGTGTCCGAGTGTGTTTTAACTAAAAGGATTGCCAGTTACCCCGACTTTAGGCGTCTCGCAATAAAGGTCAGAAGAGGTTGGATTGACGATGAACCTGGGAAAGGCCAAGATTATGACCCCAGAACAAGTCACACTAAACATAGCAGGAACCGAGATAGAGAACGTCGACGAATATGTGTACCTGGGTCACAAGCTGAAATATGGCAAGGAAAATCAAAGTGCCGAAATACCTCGTAGAGTACGCATGACTTGGGCAGCAGTGGGAAAGCTCGGATACATTTTAAAGAACGCCAGTGTTCCCATAAACCTTAAAACAAAAATCTTCAATACATGTATACTTCCAGTAATGGTTTACGGAATGGAAACAACAACAATTACCGTTAAGTCAGCAAATAGATTAAGGACAACGCAAAGAGCGATAGAAATATTAATGTTGGGTTTAAACCTTAGAGACCATATCCGAAATGAGAAAATAAGAAAAGGAACAAAAGTAACGGATGTCATAGAAAAAATTGCTCAATCTAAGTGGAGTTGGGCGGGCCATGTAGCCAGACAGGATGACACAAGATGGACTAAACGGGTCATGCAATGGAGGCCAAGATTACATAAGAGGAGCGTGGGAAAACCACAGACTCGTTGGATAGACGACATCAAATTGAAAATTGGGAGAAATTGGCACCAAGTGGCACAGAACAAAGTACACTGGAAGGAAAAAGGGGAGGCCTATGTCCAGGAGTGGATTAAAAGGGGCTGCTAAAGAAGAAAGAAGAAGAAGAAGAAGAATTTAAATTGTCGCAATCTCAGGACTGAATTATAATGTCATATAAGAAATAAACCTTGCCATATTCTTAAACAACTAAATTACTTAACATTTTATTTTACTTAAAAAGAAAAAAATGAAGAATAGACCAAAATCACAATTGTTAAGAACAGGTACCTGCTTTATTACTTAATGAACAACTGTCACACTGTTAATTGTAACCCTATACATGACATTCATGTGCCTTCAAAATTTACAACAAGTTGCTGTAATAACTAAAACATCTAAGTAAAACCACTTTTACCGATCTACAACACGTAAGCAAATCGTGCGGCAGGTAATTTATGTTTTTGCCAGTCATCATATCGCTTGCCTTCTGTACAAGTTCAAGTGCAAATCCTGAGTAAGTCGCAGTTCTTCAAATAACTCGGAGCAACCAATAATAATTCGCTAACGATTTCGCATTTAAGAGCAGCATTTTTGCCCCCCCCCCCCCCGCGACCCATTTCGATACAATTCGATAAGGAAACAGAGCTCCTCAAATTCGCTCCATTATTGGTTTCGTGATACATGAATCGAAAGAAACCGGGAGCATCCCCCGAAGCTGACTTTAAATTGGCGATCTGGTCATCTATCACGAATCGCGGTCGCCGCTCCCGTTATATTTTAAGGAAAATTATAGAATTCGGCCGATCTCTGGAGATTCGGGAGCAATTGAATTTCTATTTAACCGGAGTTTTCGTAGCGTCCCGATGCTGTCAATTAACTGCTCCAGCGCTCGTCGTTATTTACGCTCCGAAATTGGTTTATGGGAATTAATAGTCATCATTCATGCTGATTTTTGTTTTTCGAAAAAATTACGAGTGGGCGCGGTAATTGCTTTTCCGACAATGACATTGTTTGTGGAATAGCTAACTGTGTTTGTGGGGTTTAAATCGGATTGTGCCGTTACGAAAAAGCCTCAAATTAAAAATGTCCAACGGCAATTCCTGTTGGCAATGTTCGCGCTAATGATGCAAATTAAATATATATCCCGCATAAAATACAATTACGGAACAATTCCAGAAATAGATACGCCAATTTTCAACTATACATTTTACAAACGCAAGCTTGGGATTCTATATTCGGGAATCAAATTACCTTGCTTTTATTTGCGACGATTTATTTTCTTACTTGTCAAAGAAAAATTAATTACCAAAATGAAGCGAACGTAGTAACTTTATGTGAAAAGAGGAAAGCCATCATTTAACGGTTTCCTCGCACAAGTACTGTCTACAAATAACGCAGTTGAGTACCATCTACTATACACCGTACTATATAATGGGGAGGCATTTAATGTAAAGACCACTTGGCAATTATAATTGAATTTGGCAGCACGCCCTCTATGCGATGCTGCAGCGATACTTAAACCTTTTCAAATCTGTCAAGGGGTTTGCACGCCCAACGCAAGAGCGCACCATACAGGGATAAAAATATTTTAACGTTCCTAATACTGAAACAATAAAAGGAAATACTTGGTAATGAAAATTACATGACTTTGCAAATAAAAAGAGATGCTGCCGATAACATTCCAACTCAGCGCGATGGCAATGCTTGAGAGTGCAATTTTCGTCGAGAGTAAAAACCTAACCGATATGCAAAATAGTACTTTTATTTATTGCTGAGTTAAAGCAAAAACAGACAATATCTTATTTTTAAGATGTTCGCCCTGTATATTGCTGTGATTTCTTACGCAGATCGCAAACGTTCGTATAAATGTTTAACCTTATAGTTCTTATCAAATAACAAGCTCAATCACTTACCCATAGCACAATCTTAAATAACACGAATAAAGACTAACACTGTTGACCTGACTCTTACTCTAGGGTAACTGTCAGACAAATTACTTTTAAAAGAACATCTAAATTTTGCAAGTATTAAACGCATAAATTGGGGCCAAAATAGATATAATTTTCAGTTCAAGTAAAACAACACAATATGGAACAAACTGCAACTGTGTAATTGACACCAATACATTTCTATGATTAAATTTCAATCAAGGCTTAATGAAACCAAATCGCCTTTTCTGAATTATAATCAGGTTACTTGTTTAACCACTCCTACAAAATATTTCTGTTACCATGGATACTTGTGGCTTACAGATAAATAATTGTACTTTTAATTATCAAACTAAAATCTACTATACCTCTATTACGCAATTACAGTCTTCGACTTTTATGTGTTTTTTTTTCTATTCTGTACAGATTGTAATACATTTACGCACTCACACAAACTTTGGGCATTTTACCGGATTCTCAGGCACTATTACCTGGCCTGCAGTTCTACTTTGCTCGATACGGGTACAATTTTCTCGTTCCTGCTTTACTTACAAATTCACTCAATGCGGCGGGTTGTATACAAATTGAATTTTCTTCAGACTTTGACAACTGTGTTAAACACTACCGCATGAAATACCATCAAGCCGTTTTACTTCCGATTTTGTATCATTTTAATATTTGTCAAAGTATGGATTACCATTGTGGGAGTTTGTATCAGATTTAAAATAACAACATAGTGGACCACCACCGATACGAATTACCACCACGCGAATTTACTACTGACTGAAACGAATTTGTAGAATTTGTCACCGAACCTAAACACCATCGAACAGAAAACTACCAAAAGGAGAACCGCCGATCCGCTTGCATTGCAGCATGGCAAGTTGCCTATGCGATTGGCGTTATTTCCACGGTTGCTGTTCTATGCGTTCTGCATTCTAGACGAAGTGTAGTACGCGGCAATTGCGTTTTCAGTATTGATTTGCAGGACCAACTAAAGTGTAACTAATCAATCTACCTATAATAATAGTTGGCAATAAAGAACAAATTCTGCGACAACAGGGCCGGTACACTACAAAAACATGCAAGTAAATAAAGAAAATATTTTATATACATATATTCTACATAGATAAAATTTACAATATCACTCAAAACATAGCCCGTGTTAAAGCAACAAAGGCGTTAAAAAAAATGCCTAGATGTAGGAATTCTCCAGCAAGAAAGCCTATGAAATGGATATAGATGCAGCTCTAGCTACATTCATATGTTAGTTAAGGCTTGGTTTTAATAAAAATAAAAATTCAATTCCTGTATTTTGGGTTTCCTACCATAAACTGTTTCGGAAAAAATAAACTTAGAAAAGTATTGACGAAAATTAGCTTAGTATTACCTGTCCAATTGCGCCCCGCGTAGAACTACTTAAAACATTAGAAATACTGGAGAAATTTATAGATTCACAAAGAATTTGAATGCTTCATAATGTTGAACTAATTTCTACCGTTACGTGTTTATTGTTTGATAGACTACTACGTTTTATTTTTTCTTTGGAATGTAATAATCTAGAAAGCAGATATATACACAGTGGGCCAAAAGAAACGTTACAAATTTGATAGCCCAGTATATTCATAAGTCGCCAATATTTTTATATGACTTTTATGCCACCGAGGCGCTCATTATAACATGTGAGTAAATGAAAACGAAATCAAGCTTGGCTTAGAAAAAATTAAGTCAACTGCTCTATTACTTCTGATGTTTTTAATTTAAATAAGTGGAAGTGTCAAGCTGTTTAAATTACCAAATTTTAAATTATACGTGCAGTTCTTATAACTTAATACATATTAATCATCGATGTAGCAGATGTAATACTGTTTAAGTGTTGGCTTTTACTGTTTTTTTTTTGTAAAATTTGTTATTTAGAACTTGACAAAATACATCAATAATAACAAAAAATATTTAAATAATTGTCAGTCGGTCGAGTGGCACCAGATACAACAGCCAAGCTGTCTCCACGTGAGGTTCACATACGATTTATTCAAGGAGTGGATGACTCAATCCACCGCCACTACATGTTATACAGCTGTTGACAGGCTTGAGTATTATTAACGGGTAACTTGATACCTACAGAAAGTGATTGTAGCTTCATCGGTAAGTATTCGCGTTGTATTCCAGTTGTGGAAAGATCGCGCTACAACGGAATGCGCTTATGTTCGTGAATTGTGCCAGATTTTCATGCATGCAAGCATAGAGATGGCTTCAGACAGTACCTTCTGGGGAATTTTAATGTTCATGGTTTTAAGGACAGCTATTTCGAAGCTATTTTAGTATTGTTTTGTGTATATCAGTCATAATAACTATCTTAGTGGATTTAGTTGGTAAATGCGCATAGAACCCAGCTTTATGGTCCGTAGTTTTGATGTTATTGATTAAAACTGCGTGGGTCAGCAATGGCGATTCATTTTAAAGTTTAATCCTATTTTCTTTACACTTTCACTAGTTTCAAGCGTACTGTTTTTGATAAAAAAAGTGCCAGCAGATTCAGTTGTGGTTTTAATCCCTGACAATACACATCATGCAATTTTGCTCATAAATACCTATTAAAGGACAAGCGAAATCGATACTATATATGTATCCATTTTTCGTACATCAAACACTAATATCTACAATCTTTAAACATTGGTAGCGACTTTAAACTTAATCTTCAACATATAATCTGATCGACAGACTTTGATTATTATACATTAGAATGTTGCACTTATCATTTCACTTTTGTGTCGTATTAATTTGCCCGCGCGGGACGCGAGGGCAAATTAGGACGTTGTTGGAATGCACGAATAGTATATTACATACCGAGGTGGGAAGTGTCTCATTACTGTCGAGAGATTAGGTAGTTTACCGAGACGCGTAGCGTCGAGGTTAACTTTATCTCGAGACAGGGATGAAACTTTCCACCGTGGTATGTATACTATTTTATTTGCAATCATCTAATTTTAAAAATAACTACAATTGAATTCTGAATAATAGATATCTTGATGTAGCTAATATTTTTGTTACCATGAAAACAACCCACTCAATGTTTTGTTACCATGGAAACACCCCACTCTTCAGGTATGTAATATTTTTCGGGGTATGTAATAATTTCCTGGCTAGTTTAAAGTAATCATGTAGTTCCCAGCTGTTGTCATGTCATGAAATTGACACATTACAATGTGATTGCGAATAAAAATTATTTCCGGATATGAATGCAGATTCGGTAAGAAAATCTTAACGACACAAACCCTCACAGTTAGGTTGGTCTACCTACAAAATATTTCCAAAAAATTTTGTTGTTGTCTTGGTTACGGCTCGTGAACTAATTTTTCTATTGGCCATTAATGAGTGTCGCACGATGTTCACCTGAAATAGTAAATATACGACAATGCCCGGGTATTGTCGTTACTATTTCTTACTGGCCAATGTTCAAATCTAAAAAAATAGGTTGGCTTAGTCATTAGTCAACTTTATTGCTGCGCGATAAGTTTCCATGACATTTTGAATTATATAATTTTCTAGCTGATCTACACGGACATTTTTATTTTTACATTTGGCACTAACTCCATACAATATAGACTCGCTACAAACTGTTCTTTAATCATAGGTTCAGTTCTAAATCGCCGTTGGATCGGTCGAGGTGGTCCACAGAATTGGCCACCACGGTCACCGGACGTCAATCTCCTCGATTACTGTCTTTAGTTGGGGTTTATCAAAAATCTGCAATTTTCATAAAATATAATGCACGTGTACTCCAACCAGCTACACGTGCGATCCCCACACGAGCTAACGAATAATGCATCGGCAATGGTATTTTTAAAAACTTTATAAATGAAAACGTTCTTTCCCAACTATGTCAAACATTATTTTTGTGACTGATGTGTTTCATATAATTTACTTTGTTTACTATTACAGGTAATAATTGCGCAACGTTGATATTACATCTAAGAGGGGTTTTTATATTGATTCCCTGAACACATTATCCAACTAGGGGATTCCTCCCCAATCACGCTGTATATAAAGCAAATTTTCAAACCACCACCATTTACACGTTCTAAGGCACATTTTCAATACAACAAATACACCACAATAAATGTTAAATCAAGTCAATTAAATTCTAGGAAAGCTTGATGGTAACTTTGGCATTCCGGTTAGAAAGTTGCAATGTACTGTTGTGCACACTGCACAGTGTTTGCTTTTCAAAAATTAATGGTTTACTTCGGCTGCGCAACATTTTAATAAAACGACAATTGATAAATAATTAGACACCACAGGTACCGATTACATCAAGCTCAAACTCATTAAAATTTCGAGAGTCATCGTACTTACCATATTCGGAGCGAAGCCACAATAACAAACAACAATCAACAAACAGCTGATCGCCGACAATGCAATAACAGATTGAGGTATATCGGACACTAAACATATCTCGTCGCATCTGGCTGTAAAAGAAAGCGATTCTCCTGTACATGCACAATGCGCCTTTTAAATGCTAATGACGGAAAACAATTAACTGTCAATTACTATCAGGATCTGCTGATAAATGCGATGTTCTCTGCAGTTTGGTGCACAGAAACAATACGCTTTTGCAGCTCTTTGTGATAGTATTTGTGATAGCGTACCCACCATTCATCCGTTGGTAATCATTTTCGCGAGCTATAATGCAAGAGCATTTCCTTTTTGCGATTAACACTCAATTAAAATCTATTATGTGTTACTAGCAATTCTTGCAAAACACACAAATTCTACGTCGGTTTAAAAATGAACGTGTTTTCTACCATAACTTCTATTTATTATGGTGATTCAAGAAACGTACAAGTTTTCATCTAAATGCAATTACTTTCGAATTCTTTGTCATATACAGAAACTTCATGCCTCGACGTGATATTCTACACAAAGCAACAAAGCTGCATTGTCTCGCACTGGTTGCATGTTGAAGCTTCTGTTTCGATTAAACTTAGCGTCGTGATATCGCCATTGTTAATTTCGTACCTACACTAAGTTTAGACTTGAACTATTTCAAATCGGGTCATCCATAAAACATGAACGGTCAGCGGCTCAAACGTATAGTAAATTATCTATTTATATTGACTAATAGAAGACGAGATTTATCAATTTCTATCTCAGCATCAAACATGTGCATTGAGCATTCTCTAAGCCTAAGACAATAATTGGTACCAATTAGGCCATAGTGTAATGTAGCATGCTGTGTGGATGCTTAATTAATTCAATATTAATATCCAGATATCTAAAGGGTATCATGTGATAACAGTTGGTGATAGATTACTGGTGGTAGTAGCAATAGGCAACCAGGGGGTTGTTTACTGCAAGTGAAAAAAAAACTTCTTTAATTTTGAATAATCTACGTTTAATAAGTCACATTAAAGGGCTAACTTTCCTTTAATTGTGAGAGTAATATTATATATTTGGTACGTTATAGCAAGATAGCCTTCTTCACGATCAAATTTGACCAAAGGTCACAATTAAATGCAAATGGGCAAGACATCACTTCAGATATGCGGATAATAGGTGGAACTATATTAAACAACAATGAATATTTTTGCCACAAAAGGTAAGAGAAAGCTGCAATTTCGTTGTAGATGATATTAAAAGGTTTGCGGGTATGGCTGAATGAGAAACGTTGCAGATAGAGATGCAACGAAAGAAATGGAAGAATCACATGTTCAGTATTGAAAGAAAAGGTGACAATGAAGGATTCTTTTGACATTTATATTTCAAAATGTGCTATCGTGCCACAGTTATATTTTTCTAAATGAATTTTGCAAATAGTAGATATTTAAACATATATTTATCTGAAACTACAGGGTCCAGCAGGGAGGTATGACAATTTTCAAAAATCAATAAATCATTTTGTTTTGAACTAAATTTACTTTTAATTTTTTCCAAAGATTATTTACATAATACCATTTTGTTATTACATAAAAACATAAATAAAATTGACTTAAGAACAAAAAATAACGTCATCTAAGTGGTGGCCGTCCTTTTGCAAGCACAGCCGTAAACGAGTTAAAAAGTTGTCCATACACCTGTCTAACATTTCGGCTGGAATCGCTTGAATTTCCCTTGTAATCGCTTGCAAAAGGTCCTCAAGAGTACGAGGCTTTTCATAAAAACTTTCGCTTTAAGGTATCCCCATAAGAAGTAATCGCAGGGCGACAGATCTGGCGATCGTGGGGGCCACTCGACGTCCCCACGCAGTGAAATGAAGCGCCCTTGAAAATGATTCCTCAAAAAGGTCATAGACACCCTTGAAGTATGGCAGGCAGCCCCATCTTGTTGAAAATAAACCGTATAAAGGTTTATGTTACGTCTTCTCAGTTCAGGAATGAAAAAATCGCGCAACATCGTAACATAACGCTCTGCGTTGACAGTAACTGTGCGTCCGCCTCCTCTGAAAAAATAAAGACCGATGATGCCGAAGTGGGCTATCCCACACCACACGGTTAGTCTCTGTGGTCTTTCGTGAAGTTCCCGCGGGTTAGTTAGCGACCAATAACGGAAATTCTGCTTATTCACAGTTCCCGATAAATGAAAATGCGCCTCATCACTCGTTATCAATACACTGTCATCCGGGAGCATTTCCAACATGGTTTCTGCAAATATAAACCTCCGTATACAATCATTTTGCTGCAGTTCCTGTACCACCATGATTTTGTAAGGGTGGTAATGCAGGTCCAAATGCAACATTCGACGAACTGACATGTGTGATAATCGTAGAACGCGAGCATGTCGTACAGCTAATCGGCGCGGGCTCGAGCTCGTCCACGAGCAGTTCCAGGTCTCAACGATCCAGTTGTGCGAAAGCTGTTTGTCCATTTCATAATCGTGTTTCGTGTAGGAACACGACCGTGACGTCCAACATTAAAATGAATTCGAAACCTGCCTTGTGTGGTAACCACGGCAAAACCGGTTGCAATAAATGTGTCGTAAGCAAACACACGATGTGCTACTGTCCACGGCTCCATGGCAACTGAAACGGCATCTACCATCGAGTACATACCACCGGTTGCGAAAACATTAGCCCCCCCCCCCCCACTACTTTGCTATACTAATTTCAAAAACGTCATACCTCCCTGCCGGACCCAAACTCCAGATAGTTTCAGTTTAAATACTAATTCCATTTACGCTTAGTGATGGGGCAAGAGTTTCCAAACATATTTCTGTTAAAACTCTTCTATCGAAAATGAAATTATTTTTTTCTTTGTAGCGGACCAATTAACGCAAATACTAAAAATTAATACGCATTGCAGCATTCTGATGCTGCAAGCGCGCCAAACACTTGCTGCGGGGATTTCCTTCTCGCCAGACGCTCGTTTACCTACAAACAGAGGACCAAGACCAAAAAATTCTCGAAGACACAATGACTCCATTAGCGCAATCAGAACAATAAAGCAAAGCCTGAAAGCGCGGATAGATGTGTCGGAGGGCAATAAATTCTTTCACTGACGCAACACCCTAAGAGAAACAATAGCTGTTATAAACATTCAATAACACGGGATTTCAACCCAACGTGGGAGGAAACGATTATTTTTATCTCAGTAATGATGCGATACAAACCCTTGGCCTAGTTTTTGAATATTCAATTAGATTGCACGGTTACTTTATTTTATAAGTATCAACGGCTCATCCTGTCGGAACACTAGCTTGTGTTATCTCTTATAATAGGGATAAGGGTACTGTTATACTGCAATATTAACACGCCCAAGAGTAACAGACGTAACATTTTGGAAATACTGATGAATAGCGAACTGCAGAACGTTATCCTCGAACCTCGCCCAGTGGTCCTGTACAAACGTGGTGGTTGGCGAAAAGTTAGACGGTTATCCGGGGTGCCCATTGTGTCGAGGACATATTTACTTGGCGCTTGTAAAATTGTTTACTTTATCACATACAATAAACTCTATTAGCCCCAGTTGCGAGAACGAAGCAGATTAGAATGCGCTGAATGGCGACGTATTCAGGATAAATGCTTACCCGCTGCCCTCCGCGGCTTATGTGCAGCTTATTGTTCGACATTATTATTACATTTCTGTTAATAGAATAGGGCATCCCACTTTACTGCTCAGCACTGCACGTTTTGATGTCGGAATTAATATTCCGACTTTGCGAATTTCCGTTTCCATTGTGCAGGGCTTTGTCCTTTTGTCTGCGCTAAACAGCAGTGAAAAGCAACAGCCATGCTTCGTCTTTATACAACGTGGCACGTTTGGTGCAAGGTGCTCAGGCAATTTGCGAAATATTAACCTGATTGCTCGGTTCAACCTGGAATTTAGGAGAGAAATGTAACAATTACCGAGGGGCAATAGTCTCTGCGAAGTGGTTGTAGTTGTAGACGGAACATTCTGCACCATTGTCGAATAGATTTATCGAGTGACTGCAGTAATGGAATTGTTCGAGTAGAAAAACTACTGGGACGAAATTAATGAGTAGCTTTTAAATCATTGAATTAAAAGTCGAAATGAATTTTAAATTTAATTGCATAAAAGCTATTCAGGTTTACTCATCAGTTAGTATAAAGCCAAAAATGAGCTTTAATTTTAAAATTAAATGGCGCCCTATTTATTTACAAAAAAACCCACTCGGATAGAAGTGACTGTATTTCCAATGCGTGAAAATTTCTATGACAGTGTTCCCTCCTCTACATCAAAATATATATTTCAATGCAAATAACTGCATAGGTGAAACCAATTAAACTCTATTCACCAGTATAGTTCGTGGTAATTCACGCTTGATTGAATACCAAAATTGTTACTCTTAAACTTCACAAACTGTGCATGGTAATCAAGGTATACATATACGTTGCACTTTACAGTGAAAACAAACCGAGCATTTTTGTATCATATCGAACTCATTTCCATTCAAATGCAATTATTCCTATATCGAGCGTAGGGCTGTGATCATATGTAATTTGCATGATTGAAAATTAGTTTTCCCGTACTGCATTTTATATTATTTTACTTTAAACCCATTCATCGTAATTTCCCGCTGTAGAATTTAGATTACACTGCTAAGTTGAATTTGACTTTTTATTTTTCATATAGGGTCGCTAAACCATTGATTAAACAAGAAATTTAAGAATTCGATTTCCAAACAGTTTTAAACAAGCGTATTGTTCATATTAACACTAATTCTATACACATCAACTATAACTAAGTTGACTGTTTGATGAATAAGGTTCAAATGTAGCTACTAATCCACTTCCCTAAAAAAGGTAAAAAAAGGTTCAGGGTTATTTCAATTCCCCGCACTAGGGGCGGGCTGCTATAGGGACCTTGCATCCCTCTTCAGTCAAGAACGGGAATTACAGGATGGGTAAGAGAAAGGAGTTGTGGAGAATGGAAGAGAGGTCAGGAACGGTGGAGAAGTACTGCCCCGGCATTCGCCTCAGAGAAGGTACTTTGTTGACTCAGGAAAACCACCTAAAAATCTGAATTAGAGCAGACGGCCACGAGAATCGAACCGACAACCTCCCGAATGCCACTCAAATTTAAAACATGTTTTTCATAAATTAAAACCATTCACACTCTTTGAGAAAACAAAAACAAAGACACCTCTATTTTAAAAATGAATGCAGGTAATGTGAGCAATTGTGGAACGCATTAACAATAGATTTTGCAATTGTGTATTGTTTAAAAAGCAAAAAATATAATAAACTTTACATTTGAAAGTTGTTTTACAGTATAACCGAGTAAATATTAAGATCCTATCAAATGTTATAAACTGTGTTAATCTGTTTGACTTGGAATTTTGTAGTTTAACTATAGTATGAAAGCTATGTAAAATTACTTGTTTTTTTTCTAATTATTGTCTGACTGTATACAAGAACTGTTTTTATATGAAAATCGTACGACACTCATTAATGACCAATAGAAAAATTAGTTCGCGAGCCGTAACCAAGACAATAAAAACATTTCTTGGAAATTTTTTGTAGGTAGACCAACCTAACTGAGGGTTTGTGGTGTTACGATTGTCTTACCGAATCTGCATTCGAGCATTAATTCATATCCGGAAATTATTTTCGTGCATTCCAACAACGTCCTAATTTGCCCTCGCGCCCCGCTAGGGCAAATTAATACGACGTTGTTGGACCGCACTCAAAAAAATATCCGGAAAGAATTAATGCTCTTATGAGATTATATGTGCAAGTAACACCACAACCTTCATACTGTATTCAAATTGTTTTTGGAAGGTAAATACTACTAGCAAAATACTATTTTTCCACGGCCGGGAGTAGAAGTCCGTTTCTATAGCATCAAAATTGTGACAGAAGTAGGACATTTGCTCCCTAGAGACTAAATAAGACAAAAATTTCCCCAGGGAGTTTTCATTATGACTGACACAACAATTATGCCAAATTCGAGGTTATCAGGTTAGGTTTTGCGTCAGTTTTGACACAAACTGACGCAAAAACTAACCTGCTAATCTCGAATTTGACATAATTGTAAGCTCTTGTCATAATGACTTACAGTGCCACCAACTTTAAAATTTCCCATAGGTTACTAATTTTAAAATAATTTTAACTAAAATGTCAATAAATGACGTTTAAAAAAACGGGTTTTTCGTTTTTAATCTTCCTGCAACGTGAAAAAAATAGTATATGCAACTCGGAGAGAATGCTATTTTGCGTCAGTGCAATTTCTGACTCTCGGGCTTCGCCCTCGAGTCAGAAATTGCACCTCAGCAAAATAACGCATTTCTCTCCCTTATTGCATAATCTACTATTAAAGCCCTGATTTTTTTTTAAACAATCAAAGTTATTTAATAGATATTAACGACACAAGTTTGACTATGAGCATCTTAACGAGTTTCGTTAAGTGCCATAAGCAAACGTGTATTTTTCAATATTTTATCTTCATCAATAATTTTGGTTCAAAGTATTTTTGTTTTGTAAAAACGAGTGTGTTAATGTATATTACCGCACTGAGTGCATTAATAAGGCTCTTAACGATACTGAAATTAATTTTTTAAATAGTCTATAACAACACCGATACAAATAAAATAATATCTACGATATAATTTTACGGAAAAATGAACAACCAACAACGAGACTGGTCTCTTTATTGGTTTAAGGAAATTTCTTGGACATATTAGTACGCAGTTTTAAAAATATATCCGAAGATTACCTAAATAAAGAGCAATCCACGCGACAGTTTGGACTTTGGAGGGTTCATGTGTTCAACTGTAGATTCTTTGTGTTGGGCGTGTTCACAGATTCACCTACTAAGTTAGGCATTTTTTCTATATAGAAATCTAGTAAGACGCGGCACACATCGTTTTACAAGAAATAAATGCAGCACGTATAAAAGATTAGCATACTTTCCAAAAATAGGTTCCCATGTGCAATTTTGATCATAGCTACTACAAACGCAGTTACTTAAACAGTGACTACAGAATTTGTATAAGAGAAACGAACATATATTGTTGGTTCAGTTTGAAAAATTGACGCCTCCACTGTTCCATACCGGCGGAAAAAGGCTACGCCTTAAACTACTTTACGAGAACACTGACGCTATGCGATTGCCGTGTCCGAGCAATATCGGCGTGTTTCCTAGATCTAGAAGCTTCTCAGGCATAATCTTGCCTTTGAAGTTCTGTTATCGTCTCGTTCGGTATTGAGGAACTTCATCTCGGTTTTGTACACTACAATCGCGGACAACGGATTCTATTCTTTGACGTCATGTGCATATGAAGCAATCACGGATATAATCCAAAACTGTGTTTGCATCTGTTTCACCTTGTTAGTAGAAGACAACATTCTAGATCATTTGCGTATATGCTCTATATGAACACGACACGGAGGGATGTTTTTCCTGGTGAAATCCCCCATTACATCACCAGCTGACTATCGCAAACAAGCGTTCTTACAGTCTACAACCCTACAAGCCATCCTTCCCACAGGCTAGTCGAGCAATATTTAAGCTTGTTTCTTGTCGTTAATGTAATTTCACCTGTAACAATTTTACAAACTTAATTTATGTCAGGGGAGTTCGTGTTAAAAAAAAGATGCCTGGATACGGTATTTTTCAATATATTGTCATTTTTTTGGTTCTTAAGTATTCTACCACAATTTTGGCTCTTGCAATGGCGCAATTAATATTTAGTTATGCTACTGAATTTTATTTCATTTTCAACAAACAAAACTTTCATAATCCTCAATCACAATTTTGAAGTCGCTAAAAACTTGTAGGAATAGTAAGACTAGCGTTTTTGTAACTAAATGGTTTCCAAATAAAATTGTAAGAACGATTGGATAATACAAAGGGAAAACACATGTCTATTGTATTATTCCTCACAACCAATTCAAACAATTTTTATATTGTAAAGATGAAAATTATTTAAATCATGCGACCACGCCATCGCCATTAAGTTTTTGCAATCTAAGCTAAACTAGTTTCAACATAGAATGTTGAAAGTTACAGCGTCCGCAAGTAAACATTAAATACAAATACCTGTGCTTGAATTCATAATACAAATAGTAGGTTTTCTTTGGTTTATTGCAAATAGTCATAAGCGTCTGGACAACGCGCAGTTGGATAACTAAGTAAGTTTAACGAGAACAATAATTCAATAACTAAGCAAACATAACAAACAATAGGGATAATTTGAGAAATAAAAAAAAACATGTCATTAATAATTTTTCCCATTGTATCAACACTCAAGGGATATGTTATCACGTCTATTGCGTGTGTAGAATAACTTATGACTATTTCTACCAGTGTACCTGGAAGAACGCTATTAACCATTTTTGAGACAAATGGCACTATGATGTGTATTTTGTCTATTTAGAAAATTTATTTTAAGATTCTAAGACAATTTCCTAGAATGACAACTTATTCATTATTTCACCTGATAAAGGTTGTAGTTCGCAACAAACATCTGGATTGTTATGAAGTCCTGCTTACCTGCAACAAGAGAATCACAATTAGTGTGCTATTAAGTGTTGTTAAATTGTATATGTAAAAGACAAGTATAAATAGTAATACCGAATTAATAGAATGGGATTAATCTCCAAACGTATTATTTATGGCACTTACTGTTTAAAAAACTTGGGTGTTTGCGTAAAAAGTTTTGATAGAATATTACTCGATTTCGCCTTTTAAAATCAATACAATTCGTATATGTAAACCAACCCAACAGAAAATCAGACATTTATCCTCATTAAGTAAATATATGGAGTTTCTCTAGAAAAAATCTTTGTATACTGTTATGATAATTCACATTTTCTAAACAGTAGCTGTAAACTCTCTTTTATGGCGCAGTGGTGGAGTTTAATTCTGCCCGCTGTGTCTCACGTAAGTGGGGATTACGCGCAAGGGATGGATGACTGCGTTTGCGGAACAGAGAATGCTCGAGATTATTACGGGAAGAACGTGTTGTTGACACGGACGACATAAATTTGACGCGTAGGAGTTATTATTTAAGACAGTTTTTACCGATACATAAGGATGTTATCCCATTACGGTCGAAACCGGATAAGGTTGACTTCACTTTTATGTTGAAGTAACGGGGTGCTGTAGTTCTTAGCTGACGAGTGTTTTTCGACAACTCCTGTTTTACTCTGTAGATAAAGACTTCTTCAAGCGATTCATCTTCCTTAGAGTGCCATCAAAAGTAACTGACATTCAGGGACTCCCTATTACACTTGATGCCCTGCGAGATACTGTCAGGTAGACTATTTTTGTATTTGCATATAACAGTGCGTTAGAATTACTGTGAAATGAATCCAATTATGTGCGTTGCGCCTATACGCGCCTACAAGCAGTGTAAAGTTAAACCCGTTAAGGACCCGTCAGGTTTTGCATGCTACCGCATTTGTTTAACTAAATTAAGAATCCCCTTCAAAGTTTTGTTTATTAAATAAAGCTCAAGCCGGCACTGGCTGATGAATAAAGCTAATTTAGCCTGTACATACGGTGACGTCACTTAGGAAATTGCTACTTTAAATTTTACGTGTAAATGTGGAACGAATTGCTGGTTTCATTTCGTATTAAAGAAAATAACAAAGCCCGAAGACTTTGGAACCGTACAAAAGATCAAACCTATAAGCGCTTATTTAACCAACTATCACGCAAAGTCAAAACAGAACTGGACAACTTTAGAATTGCATTATACCAAGAGTACATATCTAAAATAAAACCCAATAATAATTCCCTCTGGGTAGCTACTAAAAGAATTCTTCACAAAACCGAAGAAATAGCCACGCTGAAACACAATGGTGTTAATTACGAAAGTGATTACGCGAAGTGTAAACTATTTGCCCAGCACCTTCAAAACATGCTCATTCCTAACTCATCACCTGCACAGTATAGCAATCTACACGACGAGGTGCGAATGCATAACCAAGAAAATTTCCCAATAGGCTCTAATCACCTATTACCCACATCGTCCAGCGAAATTTAAAAAATTATCGATAAACTTTCAGTAAAGAAGTCCCCTGGTCACAACCTTGTACCAAATATTATTTTAAAAAGCTTAACTCGTATGGAGTTAGCCTTCCTGTCCAGTTTAAACAACGCCTGCCTAAGACTAGGATATTTTCCCGACTACTGGAAAGAAGCCGAAATCATAGTTTTTCCTAAAACCTAAAGAGGATGAAACATCTCCTAATAATTAGCGGTAGATCAGTTTGCTGACTATACTTTCTAAACTCTCATAAAAAATAATCCACCGGTCTTACTGATTTTATAAATGAGAATAACATCATACCTGCAACTCAATATGGTTTTCGAAATAATTATTCTACGACCACTTATTAAGAATCACCAAAATCATATCTGAAGGTTTCGAAAACAAGGAGCACACAATAATAGTCTTCCTCGACATAGTCCAGTCTTCGATAAAGTTTGGATCGAAGGCTTGATCCACAAAATAATCAAGATAGATACACCTGCAGATTTGATCCGGATAATTTCATCTTTTCTAACCTCCGGAACATTCAAGATCAGAATTAATGCCACATACTCAGATCTTAACAATATAACAGCAGAAGTCCCACAAGGCTCAATTCTTGGCCCTATACTCTACAATATCTACACCTACGATGTTCCACATTTTAATCACGCAGAAATAGCGATGTACGCAGATGATACTGCTATCATTGTTAGAAATTCAAATATCCAACAAGCAATCCACGACCTCCAAAGCGCAGTCGACTCATATCAGAAAGGGTGCGTACACCGTACAGTGGCGAATTAAACTTAACACATCTAAATGTCAAGCAATCCAACTGAACTAGAAGTCAACGGGGTCTCCATTTCATGAATCAGTGCCGATGAAGCTGAAAAATACTTAGGTTTATACCTCAACAGAAAACTTACTCGGGGCTACCACCTTTATAAGAAACTTAATGAATGTTACACAAGGCTGAATCAGTCATACCCCTTAATAAATCGTAAATCCGCTTCAAAGACGCAGACTAATAAAGTGCACGTAATGCAAAATAAGATTCTTCGCATAATATGTAATGCCAGCTGGTTGGTTAGGAATGACCAAATTCATAAGGAATTACAAGTGTCGCGCATTAAAGACTATATTCATCTTACTGTCAAACAGTTTTTCACTAATGTGACTAAGTGTAAAAGTGCAATAACTCATAGACTAAATACTCCTCCACCCTTCAGAAGGCTCAAAAGAGTAGTGCTGCTAGATTTAACAATATCCAGTGATAACGAGTCCGACGAATAGTTCGCTTCAATTTTATGCACCTACGAATAATGGACGTTCACCCATTACATTTATATAGTGTTTAAGCCCTTTAATGTTATGTACTGTATATTTGTCACTAAAGAAAAAAATGTAATCCTTACCATGCATAGCACTGTATTGCTGAACTGGTAAATACATTTGTTAAAAAAAATTAGGAGCTGTACCAGTAGCAATAGATTTGTTTATATCATCGCAGGATGGCTTTAAAATAATTAAACGCAGGAGTATCAGGTATTATAGTGAACGTCTGCACCAAGATAAATTCCCGACAGAAAGAAAACCTGTGAAGCACACTCCCTGGATAATCTCGATCATTTCCACAGTTTGGGAAAGTCACCTTTTTCAAGATTTCAAACTGGGTGGCGCCCTTACACATTAATTATGAACTATCTAAAACACCCACAACCCTATCGCTAATGACTACCCCCATTTATCGAATGCAGTTAGCTGGAACACGTCTTTTATTGCACGACTAAGTCAGTTTTCTAAGTTAGGTTTGTAGGTTATCGTCATATAAACATTGCTTGTGTTTTAATTGTCGCTTTGCCGTTATTACAAAATTCTGACTGACCAACGTGTGACCATTTTTGTGTCTTAATGACGTAAAAGTCCTGTAACAATACCAACGTATTTTATGGTTATTGCTCCAGACATGTTCTGTAATTTCGTACTTTTCAATCTGGTACCGCTAATGACATTTTTCAGTTCCTTAACTCTAAGATCTGAAGACCTGGATGTTTTGCCGATATAGCATTTCCCGCATTCATAAAGTATCATTTTTCTGTAGGATAACCATTATCTTTTTAAAAATTACGTAACTCAACCTAAGTTTGTTTGTGTATGTGTAGAGATGTTGTTGCTCAAAGTTTAAAAAAAAACGTGAGTAATGATAGGGAACATAGGGGAACTCATTGCCATTCCTAAATATTGTTAGTAAAATCAGGTGCACCATAAGGTTTACAATAAGTGCACTTAATAATATAAACGAACAGACACAACTTCCTACATCCACTATCTACAAGCAGAAAAACTATTTCCCCAAGAATTTTTCGAGTAATTTAATCCGCAGAGCCAAGACGCCGCAACAACAATTAACGTTTAACGTCGTTCAAGTTCTAGCAGTTCCCATTTCTTCAAATTCCAAGCCAAATAGCAAGTAGTGTTGGCCAAGAAGTGATACCCGTTGGAAATTCCTCAGAGCAACGTGAAAGGTTCGGAATTCGTAAACTTGAGCATTGTTGTCAAGACTTTTGGTCAGTTTCAGTAGTCAAGCCGCTCCTTTGTCTATTTCACGTAAACGCCTTGTCGCGGCAGCGTAATTTTCGCC
Source organism: Agriotes lineatus (assembly GCA_940337035.1). Classification (NCBI taxonomy): domain Eukaryota; kingdom Metazoa; phylum Arthropoda; class Insecta; order Coleoptera; family Elateridae; genus Agriotes; species Agriotes lineatus. The sequence continues at coordinate 107,504,792 of OW679196.1, read as the reverse complement.
GGACTTTTTGACTTAACAGACATAAATTGTGCGGACGAGAAACAGACGTCGGCCCGAAAAACAACTGTTGCCATAATTTTTCAGCACATCACTGCGCATTGAAGTTGCTGAGAGCTTCGGGTTTCTGTTTGTTCTTTGGTTGCTGCGCTGGCGCTTTCCACTAATGCTCGTTTTGACTACTGGGCGTAAATAGTTGCCTTGAAGTTCAGAATTATTGTCTGTAAATCCTGTTTTAATATCTCTTCTGAAATGAGATCAGACTTTTGTCGGAACACGGAAATTAGACTTGCGTAACTTTAATTAAATTTATTAAATTCTACAAAAGTTTGAAAGGGCTCTTTCTAACTTTTATTGTACAGCAATGACCAGATTATTTGAAAGCACCACTGTTCAACTCCTGTAAATTATAAATTCGATATTTTTTTTAAATAATAAAACGAAGAACAAATATCCTAAAATATTAATTTGCGAGTGCTCATGTCACTGTTACTTTGGATTTTGTTTTAAAATATGCCAGAAAAATGTCTCTTTTAACAAATTATAGATTGAACACTGGTTTGAGGGATATAAAATAATGTTTCTCTTCTTTAGAAAACCTTATGTCACGTTGCTTTTAGAAATCGCACCCAAAGGTAACGGCGTGCGCACTCAGTTTATCTAGAAATTCTAGAACCGACTGAAACATAATTTGGTAAATTCAAACAATTTTCTAACAAATTTGATAATGGCGACTCTAGGAAGAATCGAATAGCTCTTCTATCTAAAATAATTTAAAAGAACACAATAATTTGATAAAATGCCGATATTATTTTGATGTATGAAAATAATTTCAATAAAAAATCAAACTGTTTTCAAAATTTATGTTTTTTCTTAGTGTATCTGACGAAACAATCGAGACAGCCTTGATGAACTATAATTTGGCATAGCAACATGCGAAAGTGATTAGTTCGAAATTGCCAAACTTCCTTAATGATTAAAATTTACATAATTTTGTCTATAGTTCATTCAAATTCAAGATAGAGCAAAATCTGCAACCCAAGTTACAAATATCAGCGGTCAGTTGATTACTAATTTGATTTTATTAAAATTTAGATCAGAGCGATATGGCTTTGTTGCCGTCTTGATGAGTGTCAAAATCAAATTCGAGGTTAGCAGGTTAGGTTTTGCGTCAGTTTTGACACGAACTGACGCAAAACCTAACCTGCTAACCTCGAATTTGATTTTGACACTCATCAAGACAGCAACAAAGCCATATCTCTATGATCTAAATTTTAATAAAATCATATTAGTAATCAACTTACTGCTGATATTTGTAATTTGGGTTGCAGATTTTGCTCTATCTTGAATTTGAATGAACTATAGGAGAGAAATCAGTAAAATGCAAAATTAATTTTCGATTTGATTGAAACACCAACTTGAAGGCCCCGATTGTAGTAATTTTCAAGTCTTTATCAGCAGGTACAGGGAGTTAAACTTATCCGATTGTTACCTATCAATTTAATGAATACATTTGGTTTAAATTACATAATTTTGCATATTTGTGTAGCTGGTTACACTGTGTGTCACATGAACTAATAATTCAGTTAATTGTAGTCAAATGTACTTAGTTCTATATAGTGCAGTGTAGACAGTATTTTTCATGGGCTCCCGCGATTAAGTTTATTTTTGATCTCCCTGTACATTCTTCCAATATCCTCTCAAGGCTAATGTATTTCACAACTACATTATTCCTTCCCGAAATATTGCCCTATTGTGAAAGTGTCAGCTGTTATAAATGCTCACCGCCCTTTCATAAAATCCGACATTTTCTAAAGATCTCGATGATAAACCTAAGACGTGCAACTCTTGAAGTATTCGAAAGTGCCAAGTCACAAAGTGGAGAGAGTTGCTTATGAAGGGTGAACTATTTTTATTATAATGGCTGAAGATATAGTTATTTGAAGTTCTTAAGGATGATAAGTTCCTGCTTCAGATTTAATTAATATTAATCGCCTCCTTTACGAAGTTTGGATCTTTTAACTGCATTTGGATGTTGAACGCCATCGTTTCCTATGGAACTATATAATCACAGACTTAATAATACACACATTTGGATTTTGGATTTTAAGTGAAAGGTGAACCAAGTTCACGCGCACTAAGGTCTCAAGGTGGGCCTGTTGTGCTACCTTCGAATCATGTTATATATGTTTTATGTGTACTCTTGTTACTCTACCTCATCGACCAGTCTTAGTAAGAGAGTAATGTTAATTGTACCCAACGTCAAATGATCACTCCGATTAATACCGATCGAGTGGAATGCGGAAAAAGTTCCGCCTATCCACAGATTAGAACGATGCCTTGCTTATTGCAAGTCTGACGCTTTACTCACTACGCCACCAAGGTGGTTAATAATACAGTGCGCGTCAAAAAGTACCTACAGAACAGTTTCAATGTTTGGGATTCTCTGAAAGTGACAGTTTCGTATGCTGTTTCACGTCAACGATTGTCGGTCCTTCTTTTTGAGAAAGCTGATTAGACGTTAAGGGTTACATCTAAAAAGTATACAGACATGCTTCAAAAAATTTTTTGACGCAAATAGAGGAGGAAATAGTAAAGGAGTATTGGTTTCAACAGGATGATGCTACCAGTCATGCCCAAAAAAACTGATTGCTCACTATGGTGACCTTCCTTGACCCGGGCATCACCGCTCCTGACTTTTTTTTGAGCTACTTGAAGAGCAGAGTTTTTACCAGAAAGCCAAAAAAATATGGAGAAGCTCATAAGATTTATTCGAAATTGAAGCTATATCGCAGTATATGCTGCAACGTATGATAAGGGATTTCGTACGCCGTTTAGAAGAGTGCATTCAGCAAGAGGGAGCCATTTGACCGACATCATTTTTCATAAATAAATCTCCTGTTCTTAGCCTTTAAGAAATACTTTTCATTAACTGTATAATTTTAAGCAAATAATTTGTTACTACACATTGAAACTGACCCATGCTTTTTGACGCTGAATGTATATGTATATATGTATATTGCTACAAATACCTACTTCATACTAGAGTTATGGACATTTGAAGGTATCACATAAAATCGTAGCAACCTAAACAGTACTTATGCTAGTCTAATGAGGTGTAGTATGAATCACAGTGAAAATTATCTCATCATCTAACTTTATAAATTTCTAGAAGGTATCCGGAGTTTCTAAACTGAATTCATCTAAACTCCTTTTTTATGTAAAGAGTATAGATTTCTAATTATAACCTATTACTAAAAATGAAATTAGGCACAAGTAAGGTAATTTAGTTAAATTCAATAATGTCGATGCTTTCGAAAAACGACTTCAAAAATTCATTAGCAGTAACAATTTTAGTTTTTTACAAAAATTAAATAACGATGCAGATGTTATGCTTTTAATTGTTAATTTAAAATAAATTGTGTTCAATGAACTAGAGTACGTCTAGCGAATATACAACCCCAGGTTGATAGCGCTGCTAGTTAAGCGAAGCGATGTCTAACTAGTGGCATCCTCCTGTGCATTACTGGTTTGCTGGCAGTAAAATCAACACTTATATATTGAAGAGTGTGCACGATGTTATCTCTGTTTAACTGATTTCTTCGACGCAGATAGTGAATTACCGGGTTATCGTACTTGAAACTTGTTATACCTGTTAATATTAAATCCACCACGGTTCTTTCTCTCGCCAACATGTAATCTACGGCAAGGCATTTTTGTTACCGCTCATGCGCTCAACACCGAATGTTTGGCGGAACTAATTATTTGCAATACTCAACGTTTGCAGTAATTACCAGTCATTAATCGACTCGTATTATTGGTCTATGTTTAACTTTCTCCAAAGAAACATTGTAATGAGGTGGTGAAGGCAGTGGTGGAACGAAAAGCGACGCAGTTCATTATTTAGTCTAATAACTGGCTGGTTGTCTTCAATAGAAGCAAAATTTACTGTTTTTCTCTGTGGAACACACGTTGATCGTAGCTGATTGATATGTCACTTGAACATATATCCATTATCAAGCTTGACTTGATAATGCAAACTTTTTTATTGCCGTTCCAGGTCTCCGTAGCTGCTTATTGTTGGCGAAGTACATTGCTTGAACACTTTCTCCCACGCTTAATTGTCGGGAAGCAAGAGTTGATTGTTTAGACTCCTGGAATTGAAGTGGTTTGAGGGCATCCAGTGTGATACGAAGGGTCATCTGCCATGGCTGCAAGTCTACTTGAGGGTTTGTACGTTGCGCTCAGGAAGGCCGTTCGTCGCTGGATGGTCAGGCGCAATAAATTTTTAAAAGATTCCAGCAGATTTAGAGAATTTCTGAAACTCTTAGCAGGTGAATATGGTTGCACTGTTTGAAACCATCACATCTGGGAGTCCACACCTCCTGAATCAGTTGTATTGTTGATGTCGATGTAGGCGCTGATGTACAGGATAGAATTTCAGCCCACATTGATTTGGAATCTATAATAACAAGGAAATAATGTCCCTAAAACGGCCCGGCATAATCAATGTGGACGCGTTGCCAGTTTTTTTTTCTGGTTCTATCCCTGGTTAGAGTGTTGCTTTAGAAGGACTACCTTGGACTGTAGCACATGCTGGACACGCTCGGACTAATCTCTCAATGTCCTTGTCAATCCATTTCCAATAGACGTATCGGCGGGCTAATTGTTTCATTTTTGTTGTCCCTATGTGGGTGTGATGAAGTTGCCGTAGAACAGCAGGTTGTAATGATGCTGGAATGACTACCCGTGGTCACCCTGAACAGGATGTCATTTTTTATTGTGAATTCAGAGTCACTTGCGTGGCTTTCGCGGAGCTGGTGCAGAAGCTGTGTAAGCGACTCATCTTTCTATGTCTCGTCTCGAAGTGACTGGTAAGTGAGGTCTGGCGTCAGAATCTGTTGAACAGAGGCTTCACACAGTTGATGGACCTCTTCAATCATTGCAATGTCTGTATGAGCCCTTGGGTGGATGGGTGCCCATGACAGGCAATCTACGTTTGAGTTTTCCAATCCTTCCTTGAATACAACGTATAGTTGAATCCAGACAAAAATGCTGTGGCTCAACATATTGGTAATAAGGCCAAGAGTTCAGTATGGCTCAGTGGTCTGGTGTCCTAGTGTAGAACGACCTACTATTTCTGCAAGACTAGCAAAGGTCCCACGACTAGCCTGCTGGGAATTACAGAAGCAATGAGAACAACCCCAACTGCCGCACTGGAGGTTACACTAGAACTCCCGGGCCTTGACACTTGGATAAAGAAGGAAGTCATGGTTACCCACCTCAGAATGCGGGATGCGGGACTTTGGAATAGCTAAGTGGTATGCGCGGACACTTCAAAGATTGCCGAAGTGGTGGCGAAGGAACTGCCTTTCTCAACTTACGAGGTAACCGAAGCAGAAAACTGGCTAAGGTTGGAAAAGGGATACTCTCTCACTATCCCAACAAGAGACCAATGGGTATAGAAATAAGTTAAGTTCCAGTCGGATGCCTTGATATGATACACGGATGGACCGCGAGTGGCAGAAGGACAATGCTCTAGGGCAGGAAGTTATTTGGAGAGCTTGGGGGTACAAGAAAGATTTATTTTAGCAAAGTTCGCCACAGTACGTTTATGCCACTCGATCGGTGGCAAACAGAAACCAAATCAGGATGTCACCAGAGCAAAAATTCTATATCCGATTTGACAGCCAAGCTGCATTGAAAGCAATGTACAAGATCAGGTCTCGTCCAAGAATGTGGAGATTCTTTAACAGAGCTGGCAAAAGAAAAGAATATTGGAGCTCGTCTGGGTTTGATGAGCTAGCCAAACTCGAAGCCGAGGATATTTGTTTTGGACCGTAACCCCTTCTGGGTACTAAAAGGCAGCAAGTCTCAACAGCCCTAACAGAGGGGGCTTAGGTGACCAGTGAGGAAAAATGAAAAAGATGTAGGGGATGTCGACAGGCGAAGTACCATACAATGGGATTTCATTCGAATAAATTAATCCGGCTAATGGGAAGGAGCCGAAAAACAAAAAATATGTTAATAGGAATCTTCAGACCACTGTAAATTAAGCAGACACATTGATAGGAATAGCGAAAGATCTCATTTGCCCGAAATGCGGGAGAGATGAGGAATAGTATATTACAGCCCCAGATGGGAAGTGTTTCATTACTGTCGAGAGATTAGTTAGCTGATTGAGACGCGAAGCGTCGAAATCAGCTATTATCTCGAGACTAAGGAAACTTCCTGTCGAGGTTTGTATACTATTTTATTCGCAACCACTTTATTCTAAACAATAATTGGAAAACTTATTATATTATGATACGTAGGGTTGTGACGCGCATGAATGGATCAACGAGATTCCCAGTGTCCCTTCCTACTCAGCGGTCGGGAATGTACTTCCCGCACTCACTTCCCGCACTTGAGCGGGAAGTGAGTGCGGGAAGTAGCGGGCTGAAATGTACGACTTCTCCCACTCAAATGAGGTCAGGAATGTTAACATTACATATATGGTTGCGAATAAACATCCTTCCACTATTTGGAAGAATGTAAAGTGTGCCAGTGACTAAGATCTGGAATTTTTGGAGCAGCGACGCTTTAACGGGAAGAGTTAAACTCCCTAGCGTGAAGCGACATCCTGATCTTGATTAGCGAATCGAGAAGGTTTGCGCAGGAAGAAGGTGACATTGGAGGTGGTTGGGGGGATTGCAAGGGGTTGCCAAAAATGGCCTATAGAAGCCTACTTGCTTGACTGCAATCTCCCCACAACTACTTCTAACTAACTAACTAAGCGAAAATAAGTCAAATCGATGCATGATTTATAGTTTTTAATGCATATGCCCACACTTTAGTGCATATAAATCCGTCCTTTACTAATAACATTTTCTTGCCGACATCACTTCCTTGTGAATCGTAGGCTGATCTAAGAAACGGTTACTCATATTCGGAATATTCCAATTAACGTCCAAATTCCGTTATACTAATGAACCGGAGGAATTTGCGGATAGCAAGCAGCCAGACACAAAGTGAAAGTGTGGAAATCAGCCGGCTGCCTAATGATAATGAGCAGATTATCACCCACGCAGGAGTCATACCTGAAATGCTCACGCAAGGAGCTGATAATGCCATTACGTACGCTATGAGCTGAATGGAAACCTGGTAAAATGCGTTACCTTCGAGCGCGATACCGTCTTGTTTGGGTGCATTAACATAATGAATAGCGCCACCGCGGATTACACCAGTTTATAAAGCATACACGCGGATCCGGCATAAATTTGCATGTTGCTTCTGATACATTACCGCCACGGAACGCGGCAAAAACGCTTAATGCCCTTGATATTCTGTTTTCCGTGAGATATTCGCCACACAATAAATCGCGCACACCGCAAGGGCGCCGTTACACAGTTTGCGCCGAAAAAGCGGGCCAAAATTATGAATAAAATACGCACCGTTCGAGGGAAACGCACTTTTTGTGCAATTTTCGACGCCACGCGTTAACAATGCATGCGGTTTGGTTTCAGCGAAAGTTGAATGCAAAAAATCGGCGGCTTCACGCTTCCTGCGTCCTGGCGTTTTTACGGCCAGACCAATTGCCGGCAAAAATTTGTAGAGTAAATCGTTTTTGCCAACATCGTAGTATGATTTAATAACGAAACTGATGATTCGGAACGTTGTATGGGAAAATGTTTTTAAAATTCTTTGAATGATTTATCTTAGATCTTAGAAAGCGGTCTTAAGTCGTGCAGTGGATATTTTATTGGCTTAACTTTTACTTTTTAGACTAAGATCTCATAGTTAATTCAAGGCTGCATTTCTCTATCTACAGATGTTTGCAGTTTTGACGTATTTCAACTGCAAGACGACTAGATTAGAAGTATAATAGTAGTTTTTCAAGCGCAACCAACGGAGGAATACAACACTACTGCTCACTTTTAATATTAAATAAAGTTAAGGCCAAAGCACCTCACCACGAAGAAAACCGAGATCAAAATTGAGACAAAATTCCATATTTAAAAGCATGTTGTATTAAGTAAGAAACTATCAACACTTGAATTGTATCTAATATCGAACAAAGTTGTCATTTAATTGTAATAAAATTAACAGCCTAATTTATCTACAATAAATATAATACGAAAGGGACCATAATTATACCGGGTGTCCATTCTCAAAGTCGAACATAGGCAATTAACATTAGAACATTCACTCGTTCTTTATTGAAATAATTCAGTTTTCTGTAGATAATTTTAACAGACGTTGACAGAAAATGCCTGTTATTTTGCCAAATAATTACCAATTTTTTTTGACAAATGCTATCGAACTTGAAAAGCAAGGCATGGCATATTTAAAAATTCCCAAGTTTTAAATTAGTATTTTAAAATAAAAATCGCATCTTGAATATTATTATTGGTACCATTTGATGCATAATAATTTTGTCTTTCCATTAATACCATTACCTTCCCTGTAAGTTGAGTTGGCGAGCAGGAATCTGCAAAAACGTTCAATACCATGTTAATCGCCTATGTTCGACGTTGAGAACGGACACCCGGTATATAACAGCAATAAGATAACATGAATAACAAAATAGAATGCTTGAGTAAGAAAGAGATGGCCATATGAAAAAATTATTTTAGTAGGCATGTTTAGTTAACAAATGTCATAATTAAATTAAGCGTCAGCCTCCTCGAATATTTGCTACTACGTTTATCTCTTTCTTACTCAAGCAATACGTGTTATTTTCTTGTTCATGTTATCTCATTGCTGTTATATACCGATGGGGCCACAATTATATATAACAGCAATGAGATAACCTGAACAAGAAAATAACACGTATTGTTTGAGTAAGAAAGAGATAAACATAGCAGTAAATATTCGAGAAGGAATGACGCTTATTTTAATTATGACATAAGTCAACTAAACATGCCTACTAAAATAATTTTATCGTATGGTCATCTCTTTCTTACTCAAGCATTCTATTTTGTTATTCATGTTATCTTATTGCTGTTATATATAATTATGGCCCTTCCGTATAATTGTGGCCTCATCGGTACATTAACGTGCTAGGTTTCTATGTTTAAAACATTTTCTTTTAGATTCAGTCACTTATAAGGAGATGTATACAGGGTGTTTCATAATATATGCGCAGGACTTCAGGATGTGATAGCTCGTCCAAAAATTTGAAAAAAAGTTTCTATTAACTTACCCTCTAAAATGCACAATTTTCGAGATACAGGGTGTTGAACCGGAACCGTTTATCGTACAGAAAACAGCTTTTGTAAGCATTTTCTACTCATAATAAGCTATGTTTTGTGCGAGAAAAAAATTTTTTTAAGTCATAATTGGTGAAGATTTTGAAGGAGTAGTGAGTGTTTTTCTCCCCAACTTCTACGCCACTGGTAAAAGTACGGTTTTGAAAAACATGGTCAATTTTTTGAAATAATTTTTTTTTGCTAATTAAACGGAGGACATTTCCAACATTTAATTTAACTGTGTATGATTTGTTATTTTTTTTTTAATTTTGCAATTATGAAGTTAACGTTTGGTTTTGTTACTTGTTCTAACGTTTAAATAAATTTTGTATAATTAGTAAAAAAAAAAATTATTTAAAAAAATTGACCATGTTTTTCAACATAAAAGTTGATTTTTCTCGAAAACGGTCAACTTTAGAGCTTATGACCAAGAGTACCTTTTTTGTGTAGAAAACATTGGCGGTTCAAATGGGCGTCTAAAAACTGTACTTTTTCCAGTGGCGTAGAAGTTGGGGAGAAAAACACTCACTACCCCTTCAAAATCTTCACCAATTATGACTTAAAAAAATTTTTTCTCGCACAAAACATAGCTTATTATGAGTAGAAAATGCTTACAAAAGCTGTTTTCTGTACAATAAACGGTTCCGGAGATATTCGCAAAAAACGAATTTTTTTTTCAATTTCAACACCCTGTATCTCAAAAATTGTGCATTTTAGAGGGTAAGTTAATAGAAACTTTTTTTCAAATTTTTGGACTAGCTATCACATCCTGAAGTCCTGCGCATATATTATGAAACACCCTGTATAATAATAAATGATGTCGACACAACCTGCTTTTGACCTAACACCATTTTTATAATTTTTAAATTTCTGTAGCAAACCCAATGTTATATGAAATAAAACTACACCACTTTTGTGAAGGAAGCAACTGCTCTAGCGTTAAAAGTCGAGTATGTCACACTCGATGGATGTCAACTCCACAACTCGAGCACGACGTAACCTACTAGGAATATTATTGCGAGCTTCTGTAGAATATTAACACAGAGAGCTGAAAAGCTTTTGGGCAAGAGTGGCCGCTTTTCTTTGTATGAGTTTATCGATTTGTATTCAAATCACCAGTAATAATATACGCAGTCAGGTAACTACTCCGTTAGGGTGGTATAATGGCACACTGCTGGACTGCCGAGCCTAACGGTGTTGGTAAATCGTCGGCTTGATTTTAAACCGATTTCCAACGTCTAAGCCTAGGCTGTGCAATATATTAGTTCCCGTCTTCTTTGCGGATTCTCTTTAGTCCAAGTCGTCGCACATATGACGTGATCATATGTATACCCTCACTAATAAAAATTAATAAATTCATATTTGAATTCGTTTGCGGAAAACAGATACCCTTGCACTTACAATTTATATTTCGGACCTGGATCTCGGTGCTCTTCCCCAGGTGAATGCTTAAATCTAAAGCCATTAATTAGCTAAAACTGACATCACTCTAAGAAAAATTGCAATGTCAAATTTAAACAAAACCTAAACACTAAACATAAAATGCTTATGCTAATTGTACAAAACCCTTACACTTAAACGCAAAACTAATTGCACCATCGCCTTCAGCGCATTTCGGTGCAAAAAAGTCCACAATTTCACACAGTTCCGTACTGGTCACATGTCGAACAGTTTTTAGCACAAGTAGGCCTTTTCCCCACATAAAACCCAACTGTAATGTCTAAAAGGTGGTTCCACAGCTTTGCTGCAAGTGTGTAAATGTTATCTACGAGGAGAAATGGAATTAACGAAGATCTGCGCACATATGTCCAGGTGATATTTGCATCTAGCAATCTCGCACAAAATCGCGGAGTCCAACAGCTCTGCCAATGAATGGAAGCCTCAATATGTCCAATCGCAACTCCTCCAAGCATGTGTCTGCTTTACGAACTGCACGGACTCCTCTGAAGCATGTTTGGTACAATAAATTGGCTTGTAACAGCTCTAATTTCATTGGTAAGTAAATTCATAACATTAATATGTACAATATTCAATTAATTTTCTCTGCTTGCAGGCCCCCAATTTTGAACACACACGTGCTTTTCAGCTACGGACTTTTAATTTTGCATCTGCAGCCCAAATTTTATTTTGCCGAACGCCCTCGGCTTCCGTTGGAAGTCAGGCCAGCTCCGATTGCAGTTCCAGAGTGTATACATTTCTGGTGTTCTGACCCCGTTTTATTCGCACAACCTCATACACTGCATGTTTAGTTTTTATAAGCGCACTTTGAAGGCACTGTGAAAGGCACACTTAAATCACACATAAACGTGTGAAAATGTTTTATTATGTGTAATCTAAAACTAACAGGTGGCCCTACACGTTTTCTGGCTCGTTGTGTGGCTAAAATTGGAATTCCAAATGTATTTTAACTTAGTTTCGCCAAAACATAACCTCACATTGTGCGGGCAACTCAGCAAGAATCCTAATACGTACTTGGTGCTGTGTGAAATCCACTTTGCATATGTGATTAACGTAAATTAACTATGAGTTATGTGGCTGCTACATACAAGAATCTCCTAAATTATACTTTTGAAGCAACTTTAGCCTTAAATGTGGCTATTTACAACGGGCGAATAAATTCTACGGCAAGGAAATTTGTTTTTGCCAGAAATTTTCCTTTTGCAAAATAAACTTTATTCGTTACACATTACATTCACTTGTAAAATTTTCAACGTACAAACGAATATCACAGCAGTATATACCACACTGAAAGCACCGGTTAAGAAGGAGAATCACTGATCCAATGTTCTTTGAAGGAAATTTAAAGGGAGAAAACTATCGCAATAATATTCTTGAACCGTTTACAAACCAACTCCATTACAATGAACTTCAAAATGGCCATTTTCAACAAGATTCTGCTAAACCACATGTTGCACCAGCTACTCTGGAATATTTGTAAGAATTTTAGGATGATAGGGAGTCCCAAAGAGCAAAAACAGTTACTTTGATAATTCAAGATAACTACATAAAGCAATACTTTTATAGCACGCAATTGATGTATTATGTATACTTTATTGCCATGGCAAAACAATGTGGCTCGGTTTTCACAACATGAAGTAGCAGTTTATGATCAGGTTGTGCAAATGGTTACTCATGTATCAAATGCATTATGAAGATGTTTATGCCCGCTCGATGGTGACAAGTTTACAAGCCCAAGGCAATAAACATCAAGTAATGCCCGTGGTGCATACACAATTTTATGTTTCACCAGTATTTCCTAAACAATGGAGTAGAAAGCTTATACTGAATGAAAAAGATTATTAGGAGATTCGCCAAAACGAATATATTACAATTTTAATTAAAGCATGACTTTTGATGATCTCATCAGTTATAATTTATTTATTTATTTAGGATACAAACAGGATTACTCCCACTACAGTATCCACTTTTTTACAAAAAAATACAGTAAACTAGTATATACAAAGTAATTATAGACAATACTATAACACTAATAAGTGTTAATTTATAAATTTAGTTTTTAGTAGTTTTTTAAGGTTAGTTTGACAAACAGTAAATAGGTCGATATCTAGACAATACATATTTGACAATCTTGACATCCGACTTACGGGAGAATTCATAGAACATTTGGTGTTAGAAAACGTTATAGAAAACAAGTAAGTATTTCTTAATTCTCTTGCAGGTATATTAAGGTTTATAAGAGATAGTAGTGCAGGACAATACATTTTATCGTTAAGAAGTTTGTGCAAAGTTAAGATGTCAGTGATAACTCTTCTGTTCTCAAGAGACACAATGTTGAATCTCCTGCAAACAGGAGAGTAATCACTGTTAATGATATTGATTTTTTCTTTGTACCCGAGACATTTCAAAAATTTATTTTGTATAGCTTCTAATCTATCTATATAAACCTTGTATTGAGGAGTCCAAATGCAAGAAGCAAAGTTAAGTTTGCTGAACACAAATGCATAATAGAGAACCAACATAGTTTGGCCGTTTTTGAAATATCTCGCTTGTCTATTAATAAAACCAAGTGACCTAGCGCAACTTTTAGCCACAGAATCTATGTGAGCATCAAAAATCAGCTTCGCATCGAATATGACTCCGAGATCTCTTATTTCTGAAACCTTTTTCAAATTTGTGTTATTGTAACAACCCGCAAGAAATTGCGTTATAATTATAAACCTTATAGATTTTAAGTTCTCAGGAAAAAGAATAAATCAAAGCCGCTCCTGCATAAATGACATTTATCGCGAAGCAAAAGTTCACTTAGTGAAGAACGAAAAGACTACATCGTAATAATCCAAGAAGCGGTTGAATTACATCCGGTGTTAATTAACCAAAAGCTTTCTCAGAATAAAGAAGTGCCGAATTGGCAGGCAGTGCAAAACGGCGTGGGATATGCAGAATTTGCAATCCCACAGCACGCGAGTTCTAATTCAAAAATGCTATCTTGCAAAACGGGACAGTACGAAAGACATTCGTTTTTGTCCCGAAAGAAAATTACCTTTTGGGGAACGCAAACTGGACAGGCAGTCTTCCCGTATCCCGCGAGATAATAAATAAATTACCGGCAAAAGCCGTTTTCGGGCGTACCGCGACCCGGCGCCATGCCGCGAGCCGGGCGAAATAACCTAAGTTAAAATTGAAAGTTCTATTTAAAATTTATGTGAGCCAGTGTTGTGACAAGCCACTCAAAAATTGAAGGAATATCAATGAAGCCAGGAGCATTCAAGTAACATCGTAACACTTTTCGAAATCCATAAAACTTTCGGGCGTACCGAGTAAAATAAATAAAATTAACATTTACCCTCCAAGTTCTAGCAACGGCACCTGGACAAAGGTCAGTCATTTATGTGTATTTTATTAACCAGGGCTGCTATGTTTATTCTTTCCTTCCAAAGTAAATTGATGTCATAAACTTTAAGCGTAATTCTGAGCAATTATATTTACGAAACTATAGCAACTTAAGCATATAGCCGCTTGGGCGAACAACCAGTGTAATTGGGCAAAATTGATACTTGTTTTCCAATATAGTGTTATAATATTCTTTGGCGTTTTATTTTGTTAAAATTAGGCTTTACAACCCCTAAATTAAGAGCAGGGTTCAGCGATCGAGTTATCCTCCGAAGAAGCAAAATTTGTGGTCTAAGAGGGAAAACTACCCCTAAGACCACCATAAGGGTTGCAGCCCCTAACATAAGGGTTGCAATACTTTACATTGGTGGCAGCACAACCCCTTTAACTCGGTCGTTTATCCCTTGCACCTTCAGGAAGGCCGAAAATGCACCCTTAAAAACTTAGAAAATTTTTTTTTTCACTTTTATAAAAATTTCAACACCTAATTTACATGTGCCAACCCTCAATCGGGCGGCAGAGAACAAGAGTTACTTTCGGAATTCATCCCCCTAACGTAAAAACAATCCCTAGTGGAAATTTCAGCACGAAGGAGTTTTGCAAGAAATTTTATCGGTAGGTAATACGCAGGGAAATCATAGGTTGCAAAAATTTGGCAGCAAATCAATCGTGTTAAATTAAATGCTACAACCCCCATAAGGTATTATTCAAGTGAAGGATTATAGCGAACGCCCGCAAATTAATGTGCTTTTAACAATTTTTACGCTTTTAGGAAATGTAAATAATTTTATTTTTGTGCGATTTTGTGTGTTTTGTCTACGTTTTTCCTCTAGGAGCATCAAATTTTGGTAGGTTTCTGTGTGCAACAAGACAGCAATAATAATTTCGAATTCAACGGCGTACTAGTAATTAAAACAATTCGAACGCTCTAAAATTAGCAACAAATATAAATTCGCCGATACTGTGCAAACAATTGGTAGGCAAATATAACAATTTTAAGAAGCATAAACAATTTTTCTGCTAATAAACTGCAACAATTAGGGATAACATTCACAATAAATACAATTCCTGCGTCATTTTTGCAACTAAAAATCGTTTAAAACCTTGCCAAGGGTGGCACACATAGGCGTCGCATAAATAAAATCAAACAAAAACTTGTAAAAATTATTATTATCAGGACAAGTACAAAGTAATAACTTAGTGATTCAGAAAGACAATCATTTTATATATTCTAAGCGAATAATAAGGTCACAGTTTACAGCATTGGAAGGTTTCACGTATAGGTGCATATAAATACCAATTTTAAAAAATAATCGGGGGCATTTAGCTGATAATTTCACACATTACAAAAAGTAAATACCGTAGAAGGGCTACATTATCAAAGCATTTGAGGCTATAATTAAAAATAAAATGGAAAGAACGAGGAACTACTTTTTAATCAATTTCGAACAGGGGCAAACAAAAATATTATGAAAGAATTAGAACCTTTATTAAGCGGAAAGCCGAAGAAATTGCTATTCAAATAGAATTATGAAAAAAAATTAGCGCTAATAAATTTCAAAACAATAATCCAGTGCTCACAGTGCTCACAACACAAAATACAGTTTGTTTCAATTGTGGACGCAACAATCACATTGCGAAGTGCTGGTTCTTTGAATTGAACTAGGAGAGAAGCACTCAACATAATTTTTTAGGGGACATGCTAATTTTGACAATGCTAGGGCACATAATTTTTATAAGCCGCAGGGCGGATTTAATCAGAATAATCAAATGACAGGGTGGCAGTCGCCCAATTACAACAATTACATGGGAAATAATGCAAGAAAAAAGTCACAACACTAGAATAAATTTTAAAATTATAAAGGTACGCACAGTTAGAAAAAAAATCAATTATAATAGTAGGTAATATACAACAAAATATTAAGGTAATGACGCTAACAGTAATAGCAACTGTAAGGCGAAGGTAAACTCAAGAAAGTATTATGGAAATTTAAAAAAAAAAAAAAGCGGGACTAGGGAAGAACTCACAATAAGGTAAACAAAAATTTTAAGTTATGCTTGGCTAATTAATAATAAAACGGTGAAAAAATTTTCCACCTGCACCCTAACAGTATTAGGCAAGGAATTAACAATTTGCGCCAATCCAAAACAATTTTAAAATGCGGTACAATTAAATTAATAATGAAATAAGTACAGAGGAGGTATTAAATTAACAACAATAACGATACACAAGAAGATTATAATGAAGATATTTTAGAAGAAAGAAAAATAAGGAAATATAGCTGTCAGGTACAAAAATTAAGAGATTTCAGGGATTCCAGTCACCCCAGGTAGGAGGTAAAAACGACGGAATACCCATAAAAATTGTAGTGGAAATTGTGGGTCTCAATCATCGTCAGAGGTTCGAGACGGAGGTTGCACTCAGCAACATTACTCGCTCTTGCATTCGGCAAGAGGTGGAGTGACACAATGCAAAATTTAAGAAATCTCAGGGATTCCAGTAACCCCAAGTAGGAGGGAAAAACGATGGAATACCCATAAAAAAGTAAAGTTGGGAATTGTGGGTCTCAATCATCGGCAGAGGTTCGAGACGGAGGTTGCACTCAGCAACATTACTCGCTCTTGGATTGTCCACGAGGTGGAGTGACACAATTCGAAGATTCTCAAGAAAAAGCTCAAAGGAACCGAAAACAGGATCCGCAGCTAGAGAATCGGTAGGAAGGAAGTAGGCTAATAAAACCAATAAAAAGAGGGCGTCATAAAGGCTGATCACCTAGACGCAATCTTAAACTCTTTAGTGCGCAAAGAGGATATTGGAAACAATGCCGAAGAAGTCACGGGAAAAAGTGACAAGGAACTAGGGAGAAAGTTCAGTAAGGAAGCCATGGTTCACAAAGGTAAAAATGCTAGGAGAAAGCATATAAATGGAAATGCCAATGAAGTAGGCAATATTTTTATCCACAGTGTTGGAAAACTAAGCGAAAAAGAAGAAAAATAAATCCTGCAGCAAGAATATGAAAATAAAGTAAGGAAGAAAATTACGTAGGGATTCGAAAGAAGAATCTAAGAAAAATAAGGGAGAAAAATTAGGTAGGGATTCGAAAGAAGAATCTAAGAAAATAAAGGAAGAAAATTTAAAATGGGTAAGTAAAAAGGTACCGAATTATTAAGAAGTGTTCCAAGGAAGTAATATAAAGGAACAGGTAAATATGGTAAGTGAAAAACTTGTGTATCGAAGAAACAAAACTTAGGCGAAGAAAAAAGGAAGAAGAAATTCAAGAAAATCAAGAAAGTGCAGAATACGAAGAAAAACGAAATAAAATTATTATAAACTTAATACTACCTCCCCGTACCAAAATAAACCACGAAGCTAAAAATATAAGTTTCACCAAAATACATTGAGAAGCTAAAAACATAAATTTCACCAAAATAAATCGCGAAGCTAAAAATATAAATTTCACGAAAATAAATCATGAGGCTAAAAATATAAATTTCACCAAAATAAATCAAGAAGCTAAAACTATAAATTTCACCAAAAGAAATTGCGAAGCCAAAATATAAAGTTAAAAAATAAGCAATAAAGAAGGAACTAAATAATTATTAAACAATAAACAAAATATATAAATGATACAAAAATAAACAATACAATATTTATTTTACACATTAACAGTATTAGCCACACACAAGCTTAAGCAAGGCGTAAGGTAAGTATGTTAAAATAAAGATTGGTATTTATAAAAATAAAAATAAAATAAAGCAAATATCAAAATTTTAGGAACATTCAGGTAAAATTAACCACGAAAAATTATTATTCAATAAGTTTTGTTAGTAAAGCGTAACAATCCAAAAACTGTTCCACAATCCATTTTTTAAATTGCGTTTATAGGTTTCTAAATTATTTGATAATTTAATGTGAGTTGGCATACTAGTAAATTTTTAAACACAACTAACAGGTATGTTTTTGAGAAGTTACTTTATTATAAAATACTAATAAACAATAAAAATCATTAAGGCAACAATAAATAATAAAGGTAAATAAGGAAACATTAAGAAATAAATAAAATAAATAGAAAAATGAAAAAAAAAAGCAATATCACAGCAAAATTTTATTCCCTGTGTGGGAACGGCGCTTAGAATATTTCCACCGCCCAGGAGTCTGGCGTGTCGTAAAAGGCGACTAAAAGACATCCCAAAATTTTTCCCGGCTAAGGAAATTCATTTTCATTCCAGATTAATCATTTTCAGTCCAAATTCATAATTTTCATTCCAGATTCATAATCTCTTAAAGAATTAAAGTAAATATAAATGACTAAAAGTTACACCAAATTTTATTCCCTGTGTGGGAACGGGGATCGAATATTCCCACCGCCCAGGAGTCTGGCGTGTCGTAAAAGGCGACAAAAAGACATCCTAAGGGTTATTCCCTGTGTGGAAAACGGGGTTTAGAATATTTCCACCGCTTAGAAGTCTAGCGGGTCGTAAAAGGCGACCAATAGACATCCAAAAATAAGGAACGAATAAGAAAAAGCATAAAGTAATAAATAAATATAAAGTACGATGTTAGTACTTCAGATCTTTAACAATGATGGAATAAAAATAAATAAACACTGTCTATGGTAAACGTTTTTTCAAGGTGAAGTTAGTAAAAAGCATTAATACGATAATATTAAAACAATTTTCTTATTCGGTACCAAAACAATTAACAAATACTAACAATATGTTTAAAAGTAAATATCAGGGTACAGTTACGTAAGGAAAAATAAATAATGGGAATTAAAATTAAGTAGGAATAATAATATTTTACAAAAGCTTACTAACGTAGTAGGAATTACAAGGAAATAGAGTAATGGGAAATAATCATTTAAAACATTTTTAAACATAATTACTTTATTACTAATAATAAACAGTGAAGCTAAAAAGGGAAACAGTTAGTTTATCAACTATGAATAATTTTATTTTCTCTTCAAGGATCAAACACTTGTGTTTCTCATTTGAGTTTCAGTGGGAATGGTTTAAATGACAAATATGATTTTAATTAAGAATTATGAAATCTATAATTAAGTGATAATCTTTGCAAATTAATCTTTTTGCACTAATAATATGAATGCGAAGCTAAAAAGAGAAACGGTTGCTTAGGCAAATAGAAACCAATTTTAATTTTCAATATAATAACATAGGAATAATTTTAAAAAAATTATTTTTTTTCAATGATTATCAACTTATTTTATGTTTCTCATTAGAGTTTCAAGGTTAAGGATCAAATCAAAGATTTATTTTAACTAATAAGATTTAAAGTGGTAATTAGAAAAATTACTTATACAAAATTCATATTACTGATAAGTTAACAAAAATGCTCATACCGTTGTTAACACTAATACCAAGTGAATAGTGCGCATACAAGTTCGCGATTATAACATACAAAGGAACAAACCCAACAACATTACATCAGTATCCAGCCAGGACATAGCCGATTGCCCAAATCCACAGCAGGACTACAAGGAAAAATCATACAAAGGAATGAATTTAAGTAATATAAAGTTTACGCATTTTTGGTAGAGGTTACGTGAAATATAACCCAGTATGGGATGCATTAAAGTTCCTCAAAGGTGGCCGAAGGTCAGAGAACCGCTTTTAAGGCACCAGGAAAATACCCAAATGTGGGATGCATTTAAGGTCCTCAAGGGTAGCCGAAGGTCAGCGAACCGTTGTTAAGGCACCAGGACAAGAAGAATAATGAAGCGTACATAGATATAAAAGTGTAAGAATTTATAATGAAGTAATACGAAAAATATAAATTAATATGGTACCACTACAGCAATAGGAAGCGTAGTAGGTGAAGTAACCGAAGACGCCAAATGCGAATGAGGATCGTACAATAATGACGATCAATCTTAGTCAAAAGCTATAGTAACTGCAGCAATAAAAAGAAATACAAAGGAATACTATGCTACAGTAAAATGGGAAGAAAAGTAAATTAGCTTAAATTCAGAAGTTTCATGCGACTATTCAACACTATAACATATAAGCCAATCACATTGCAGACATTTGCTTTTTTCAACCAATAACAGCAGTATATCACTGAATATTGGGCACCATGCAAAATATTCACAAAACAATGTACGTACTCAAAAAATAAATAGCCTTGTTGCGAAGTATCGCTTAGCAACGATGTCCTGTCCTTAGTGATATCGCTAGGTTACGTAACACTAAACCCCAACAAACTGTGTGGCTTGTTTTAAAAATTTTAAAATGCTGTGTTTTGGAAGTATTCCGCTGAATTTAAATGAGAATGAATAATTATATTAATTGTTGGAATATTTTTCAATAAAGTTAATCGTTATGTATTAATATTGTTAAATAGTCGTCCCAAATACCACTCGAAGTGGATATATTTTTTTAAAATATTTTGTCTTTTCCATAGAAATTATTGCAAATTTCACTCAACAAAATGACATTTAAATGTCACTCGCCTTCGGCTCGTGACATTTTTTATGTGATTTTGTATCGTGAAAATATATCCACTGCTTGTGGTATTACCCTTGAATATACAACCGTCATTGTGTAAATTGCAATCATGAAGGTATAGTACGGAATTACTACAAGACACCGTCTATGACAAAGGATAAGCTAATGTACCATGGGAAAGCAGAAGTAATATCGCAAATAAATAAAACAACGACTCAAACCTTAGTAATCGAAGAAGGAAGATATCATTTTCACCTCATCATTATAAAAAATCAACCACTTTATACAGTTTTCCACCTTTAATTATCCTTTACTCTGGAGGCCGTCATGCCTGCAACAATAGCCGCTGTTGCATCTTCCATTTCCTTTACCACTGGAAATAAATTCCAAACACAATCATAAATAAATATGAAGACGAAGATATACGAATAATAATATAATATTAATAAATAAATAGTTAATACAAATAAATAATAAATAGTAATAATGAATCTCGAAATAAATACCAAGAAGAGGAGCGAATAGTAAAATAAAAGTTTATAAAGGCGACAACACGAATGAAAAGGATAGAAAAATAGGATAATGCAGAGGAGGACGTAAACAAATTATCGGAAGGAAGAAGACCGAGCCGAAAAACAGCAGTCTACAGCCTAAGGAGGACACCCCACGTCAACATAGTAGTGAAACGCGAAGTGCGGGAGTTTCAAAAGCAGAGTATTAAAACAAAATCAGTGGACAAATCATATTAAAAAAGAGTGTAGTGCGAAGTCAACTGCGTCACAAAGCAGAGCAATAAAAACAAGTGAGCGCAAAACACGGTATGAAGCATAAAGACACTTTAGGGCAATAAATTAAGGAAAATGGGTCAATATAATCAGCATTAATATTTAATTTCACTTACAAGTCAAGGGTTTTGTTAAGAAAAGCAGACATGTCCATAAGGACATGCCTACTTTTAAAAAGCGGGGAGTAGTGTAACAACCCGCAAGAAATTGCGTTATAATTATAAACCTTATAGATTTTAAGTTCTCAGGAAAAAGAATAAATCAAAGCCGCTCCTGCATAAATGACATTTATCGCGAAGCAAAAGTTCACTTAGTGAAGAACGAAAAAACTACATCGTAATAATCCAAGAAGCGGTTGAATTACATCCGGTGTTAATTAACCAAAAGCTTTCTCAGAATAAAGAAGTGCCGAATTGGCAGGCAGTGCAAAACGGCGTGGGATATGCAGAATTTGCAATCCCACAGCACGCGAGTTCTAATTCAAAAATGCTATCTTGCAAAACGGGACAGTACGAAAGACATTCGTTTTTGTCCCGAAAGAAAATTACCTTTTGGGGAACGCAAACTGGACAGGCAGTCTTCCCGTATCCCGCGAGATAATAAATAAATTACCGGCAAAAGCCGTTTTCGGGCGTACCGCGACCCGGCGCCATGCCGCGAGCCGGGCGAAATAACCTAAGTTAAAACTGAAAGTTCTATTTAAAATTTATGTGAGCCAGTGTTGTGACAAGCCACTCAAAAATTGAAGGAATATCAATGAAGCCAGGAGCATTCAAGTAACATCGTAACACTTTTCGAAATCCATAAAACTTTCGGGCGTACCGAGTAAAATAAATAAAATTAACATTTACCCTCCAAGTTCTAGCAACGGCACCTGGACAAAGGTCAGTCATTTATGTGTATTTTATTAACCAGGGCTGCTACGTTTATTCTTTCCTTCCAAAGTAAATTGATGTCATAAACTTTAAGCGTAATTCTGAGCAATTATATTTACGAAACTATAGCAACTTAAGCATATAGCCGCTTGGGCGAACAACCAGTGTAATTGGGCAAAATTGATACTTGTTTTCCAATATAGTGTTATAATATTCTTTGGCGTTTTATTTTGTTAAAATTAGGCTTTACAACCCCTAAATTAAGAGCAGGGTTCAGCGATCGAGTTATCCTCCGAAGAAGCGAAATTTGTGGTCTAAGAGGGAAAGCTACCCCTAAGACCACCATAAGGGTTGCAGCCCCTAACATAAGGGTTGCAATACTTTACATTATTTAAAACATAATCCCTTTGAATTACATTAAAGTTACGAGTGAAGGTTATAGCATAACATTTATCTAAATTTACAAACAAATGATTTTTTTGACAATATTCCTCGAAGTTAGAAAGGTCATTTTGAAGTTCCTGACAGTCAACGGTTCCGTGTTGAATCTGTTTAAAGATTTTTAGATCATCGGCGTATAGAAGAAAGTTTGAGTTTTTAAAACACTGTGCAATATCATTAATGTAAATAATGAATAATAAAGGCCCTAAGTGTGACGCTTGGGGCACACCTGATGGGGTTGTAAACATTTCGGAAGCAGAACCATTGACTGATACGAACTGCATTCTGTTTAAAAGATAAGAGTTTAGCCAGTTCAGGACGGCACCACCCACACCGACCAAGGCCAACTTAATTTATTATTATTTAATAAAATATTTACATTTGAATTATAAATTAGGTTATTAGTTAAAACATTACATTTAAAATGAACTAAATTAGGTTTTTTTATTTGTAAGAAACTTCAAAAATTACACAACACGAAATACCTTTTTTCAATTTCATGCATGGTATATACTTTTACAACAAAACACTATATAACTAGCATATTTTCTAAAGTGCAAATTTTAAGAGGTTAGTCATACAATTATTGCCCTCAATCCAAAATCCAATGGGTCCTTAATTTCCAAAACGTATCATTAGGGAAGCGGGTAGCAGTGGTGAGTAATTTCTTAAATAACTTCCATGAAAAGTATCGTTTTTGTCATATTCATCTTTGCAGTACCCACTATGTACTATTAGGTAACTATTGCATTCAGAAAAATTTGAAGATTGATCTTAAGATTAATACAAAATGGGCGTTGTATGTAATTTTTCAATATTGTTATGTACAGTCGGTGCTTTGGAAATCGGGACACTAATATGTTGCGATGTAATAGTTGATTTATTATTTTTTTTGTATTATTCGAATTTTACTATCAACCAAAAGACGCAACATTTGAAAAACTACGTAACAATCAGAAGCATAACAACTGCAAAAGTCCAGTTTATACACTCAAAAATACATGCAAAATATATCATAGTATTGTCCCGATTTCTAAGGCGCGGAATGTTCGTAACGTTCCCTTATTATTGAATCGCTCCTAAAAAAATCACCATGCACGCTTAGTGAGGTTCTTCAAACTTTCTAAATCAAAAGGTAGAAAAAATGTAACACAGTGTTATATCTGAAATTCTCTCCTGGTATATTGTTTAGACTGTACATGAATTAAGGAGACAAGGGTGTTGTGTTTCGCCACCATAAACAACTGGAACATATTAGTTAGTGTTAATATTATTTCACGTGATCCACACTATGTGGTTGTAGCATTGAAAATACTAGTACACGTAGGAGACTAACAAAAGGTTGTGATTTACTTATAGGGCACACACTTACTATTTATGATTCACAGGACGTACAACATAAAAACAACAATTATGCATTTAAATCTACTTATAACGCCTTACCTTATTCTATGAAATATTTAGTTTGCTTCAAAACATTTTACATGAAGAAGAATATTAACAATTGAAATATGTTATCTTATATTTTTAATTCTTCCAAAATGAGGCGCAAAGAAAATCAAATAATGGAGTAGAATATATATTTAAAAAGCTTTGATCACCTTGGCTAAATAAACATTTTCAGATAACTACAGCATTGGCTTAGAACTAAACCTTTACCAGTTATTCCACTTTATCCGCTTGTAATTTTCGGGAGCACGCCCATGGTTTTAGACGACAAGGTGAACCCGAGCGTCGAAGAAAAGAAAATAAACGAACAAGCGAACAGTGAGGTTAAGCAATGATAGTGCAATTGCCTTTTCGGAAGTATTTCAACGGCCCTTGAGGCAACCCTACGGCTTTGCGGGAGCATCCACTTCCTTGGCATTAAGTTATTTCAAGTTCAAATCGCGTGCCGTTTGAAGTGTGGAAGAATTTCATTGTCGAATTACCCTGGTTCCACAAGCACCTCATCGTAGCCTGTTTGCCGTAAACTCGTCTTTCTCGCACGTCTCGCCTGTCCGGTGGGCAAGATTGGGGCAAATTAAATTGGTGAACCCTCTCGGCTTCCCCGCCCTCTTGGTTCGCGTGTCTTCAAAGCTATTTTTCGTCTGAAACACGGTTTCGAGTTGAAAGCCAGCCACTGTTTTCATTGATTGTGTAATTAATGCATGTGCATCATCTCCTATTTACACACTAATTGCAATTGTGTTGTCAACTTTATTTATGCCGCTTATGTATGTGGTATTTGAAATCGTCGGCCTAACGGACACATGGTTTGAGTCCATCCCCGTCTGGGAAAGTTAAATGCTATTTAGCACGTTGGCTTGTTTGCGGTCAATTCTTCAAATTTATTTCCTTTTCAGTGTATGCCGTGTTGTCACACTTAAGACAATTATCCGTAGCAGTAACAGCTGACCTCCGAAAGCTTTCCTAAAACTTGTGTGTTGAATATATGTAGTGGTACCAGATTAGATCCGGTTCACTTTCATTGTAAAGCAAAATGCAGTTCATGATTTTCAAGTACATGATGGCGAAGGTAGGCTCATTCGGCGTGCCGAATCTTCACATTTCCATTTTCCGGACGTCTTTCAAGTTTGTTACAGGCAGTAAATATGTTCTCTAACTCTATCGTTAATTAGACTTAACACAAGCAATTAGTAAGTTATTTTTCTTACTAAGATGTTTCATGCAGGTTGTAGTTGTTTCCTCCTACTGTATTCCGCTAGTACAAGAAATAGTATTTGCAGTTCAAGGCTCTAATGAAATGCTCTGTCGCCTTGCAGAAAATTTGAGTGGAAAGTTTTTTCCTTTGTCGACGAGTTTTTTAAACTGAAGAGCACCGCACAAAATTCATTTTTAAACGTAGCGCAGCAGGAAAACGGGAGGATAATGCTGACGGAATTAATGCGCTTATTATTTTCAGTTTTTCAGTAATTTTATTCCGGGCTGAAAGGTAACGAGCAGAACGGACTCTTTCAGTTTATCTTCATTTTCCAGTAATTTAATAGCAATTGGAGGAGAGTATGCGTTTTTTTGTTTTTTATTTTACAATGAACATTATTGTACCCAGCCTAGCGAAAATTTTTATGGTAGCAGTAGAAAACATTTGAGCTGTAGCTGGGTGACTAAACCTTAAAATCTGAGAAAGTAGCTAGACGAATTGCACATTTTTAAAACAATGAGTGTTTTGTTTAAAAATATAAAAGACGAAACACTTAGCTGTAATAACATAAAGTGTTAAAAAATTACCACTGCCAGAAATACTTCACCAGACTGCTCTCCCATTTCTAATTTGATTAGACACAGCACTGGAAATTATTTAAAAAAAATATCGATTTGCTTGATTTATCTGTTTCCATTCTTAAATATATAAATTTTATATGGTACAAATGGCTATGCAGCATAGTTGATCTAAGTGCAACACAAAAAAAACAAACCGAGTATTTCTTTCGTTCCGAGAAACCGACCACCCTTATAGCTGAAATTTTTAATACGCATAAATTTCTTCCTGAAATATATTGATGTGAGATTAAAAGTTCCCAGAAGGGTTAAATTTTGGTAAATTCTAATTCTGCCACTAATCCTCTGCGCCTCTAGTGCTAATAGTTCAAAATCGCCATGAGTTTCTACTGCAGCACCGTAATCAGCTACCACGATTAAAACAATTTGAGCATTATATTCACGTCAATATAGAGCGCGTTCGTGACCTCTTAAATTTCAAAAGATGCCACTGATAAGGAAGGAAAATGTGACAAATTTTTACTGAGGCCTGGCGAATGAGACGCTCGAAAGATTTTATTTAAAATCGATAGCTCTTGACACAAAAGGGATCCAACACTTCTGCAAAGTTCCCAGTCCATTCAAAAAGGATAACATTGAGTTAAACTCCGTTTTAAACTAAACTAAAAATCCGGGCGGCCGTTCCGGGGACATAAAGCACGTCTCGCGCCCCATTTTGACAAAGTCGTGCTGCGCCGAAACTCCATAAAATATTGCACATTATTTTATCGAGCCATACTCGATACGTTATCGCGTGATCCCCATCTGTTTTATTATTCACACAAAAAATAAAATGTCTCTCTATAGACCGTTCCGGAGTACGTGGGTTTTATATAAGCGGAGAAACAGACGGGGAAAAGTGCGCGCCGACTGAAGGGCTTAAAGTAGGTCGGAATTCTAAGGAACATACACGACGTTTTGCCTCGAAGAAAGATGGGAAAGATCCGAGCGACAACTTCTTAAAAGTAATGCAAATAATAAAACAACATTAACAGAAATAAATCCGATTAAACACAAAATAGGGAAAAACCTGAACAAACTGCGAGGCGGGTGGAATCGCGATTCGCAAAATAAACGGATTACAAGAGTTGGCAAACAAAACGAAAGCGTTTAAAATCGGCGGGTTTTATCGCCGAATCGAAAATAAACTACGGGAATAACAGGGAGAAAGGCGGCGGACCCGATATATTGGATTTGTATTTCAAATCGGCTTTACAGCGATGCGAAACATGACCCATATGAAGGCGTAGATATTACATCGAAATGCACTTCTCTGCGGAGTTGCACTCCGGATATGGGGAGGATATGGTTTCAGGTATTGTCGGAAACAGGATACGCTTGATTTGAGCTCCGGTATCTTGAAGATTCACAATCGCAGTGCAATATCTTAATGCAGTTCCAACTACATACTTATTTTCCAATGCAGATCACTCTATGGATATCGTAAAACGATCGAAAGTTTTCCTTAAATTATTGTCTGCAGAACCATGTATGAACTAATTCTCATTCGATTTTGATGATTTTTTCTAGTTTGAATCTTAAGTTACCACGATGGCAACAAATTTTCGCAAGGTTAATTTACTTCGTCTTCTTCAAACCTATATGGGAATAAAACAGATAACTGTTATCATTTTTTACCTCTACGTCTAGCCAACATATATTGAGTAGGTACTCTTATCTAATCTTTGTGAATGTACTGTACAGATTTTGCTATTTTGTCTTAGTTTAACCCGCGTCTCACAAATAAATCTGTACGATATTCTAAAAATAAAAACTTTACCTAGCACACTAAGGAGGTCGTGTTTGGTATCAAACAGCCCCGTCCAGGTTCAACCTCCCGCTCGCTCGACAGTGCACATCCTCCAGGTAGCCGGACCGTTATTCATCCCAGCTACTGCCACGTCTAGGCCGAAGCAGCCATCGGATTAGCTCGTTCGAGCGCCTCTTTAATCGCTTACCAACCTCTATCTTAAAATCACCACTCCCCAAAGAAACAAGAAGAACCAAAACCACCGCCAGCGCGTACCCTGATCACTTAGTTTGTAATGATTGTACATCAACAGTATGTGATTATGAACGAAATAAAATAATAATCACAATCACCGCTCCAGTCCTATAATTAACACAGCAGCCTCAAGAAGCCGGGCACAGAAATCCATATTCTATTAAAGACAAGTGTACATCCTGAATTTAACGTTAGAACTGTACGCCTAGTGTCTTGATGCATACTTATGAATTTCAGGTTTACGGCTTATGGCCAGTGAAAAGCAGACACCCGGTGGAGTAAATACGTACAGTTGCAACGATTAATACGCAACTTGGCCTGGTGTCAGAGCTAACACGATGTGTTGCATGCAATTATTTTCTGTACATTGAGTCTCCAAGACAACTTTATGAAAGGTCACTATATGAAACATGTGTAGGCAGACTAAAGTATTTTTCTTCAAACGTCAGTAAAATGTGACATTATATCGCTACATTGATGATGTTAAAGTAATAGTATTTAACATTACAAGCCAGGTAAAACAGTTTTTACTGGCGATAGGATTGGGATGACTGGCGAGCCGATAGGCGAGCCTGTCATATCCTTGAGCCAGTAAAAATGGTTACCGGGTGTGTTTTGTTGAATATTTTATTTGTTTCTCACTTGTAAATAACTAGAAATTTACCATTTATTCAAATTGTCAAACTGAAAAGCAACTACATTCATCAATATGACACATACTAAGGAAGACAACTCTGGCATGGCACGCTATCATTTATCTATGAGCACGCTTATAAAATATAACTGGCTAGCCAGTAAATTTTTTACTGGCTAGCCAGTTAAGAAACATTTTCAAGGTGAATACAGTGACTTGATAAATTGATGTTTACAAGTGAGGAACAAATAAAATACTTTACCTCCGCTGGTCCATAGCAAATTTATTATCTATAGCATAAACCATTGAAATGATTAACTTGGCGGCCTTTGCTACTTCAAGCGGGGTTCACTGATTAGTTTATAAATTTGACATACTAAAAGCTGCACTGAATAAATAAGATTTATTCAAGAAACTTGTACATAATTGCAAAATACACTTACAAATTTTCTCTAAATTAGAGGTGGTTGACAGACGAATTAGATTTTTACGGATTTTGTTCTCAAAGTTGTTTATAGTGAAGTCATAGTAACGCAAGCTACAATTATCAATCTACCCAATCTTTTACCTTAAAATAATTCCTAATTTCTTAATATTTCTTAAATAAGTTGTTATCAACGTTTGGAGAAAAAATACTAGTATCTTTATGTGGCTAGGTTGGACTTACCTGCCTCGCAAGTTCGGCAGATAAACCGTCCAGCCATATTGACTTTTGCGAGTATGTAAACTTACACATTTCTTGTTTTGCTGCAGTGAAATGCTGCCTAGAAACTGTCCCCCTATTCATTTGTTGATTTTGTTTTGATTTAATATGTGAATCATCTTGAACTTTGGCCAGACATTAGATAAACTGATTGTCGCCTAAAGACTCAATAAGCTTGTGACGATAGCTCCAGTAAAAATTGTATTAATACGTTTAAAAATCAATTTGTTAGAAGCAATCTAGCCACAAAATTCGTGACATTCAAACATTTGGTGCAACGCGGAGGGTAGTAAAACCTTAGAGAATGCCGAAGAGATCCTAGGTGTGAAGCCGACGGGTTGCGCAAGCTTCGCCGCGTCGCCCGATATACGCATCCCTACTCTCCGGCTCCCACTTGACTCGTATGTTTTAACCCCACTCTAGATTCACCAGGTCCACCGGCTCAAAGACGCGTAAAAGGAGAATCCCCGGCGTCCAGAGACAAGTTCGGTTCCCAGCTCCTAACGGAGAAGTTGAACTGCTTGAGCTATCCTTCCCTGATCAGAACTCACCCTTGCCTGTTAGTAAAACTGCAGAAGCAATCCTAACTCACCCTGTCATATTAATCCTACAGCGCTATGGTAAATCTTGCAGTTGGATAACTAACCTACCTTGTCCTATTAATCCCCCAGCGCTATGGTAAATCTTGCAGCTGAATAACTGACCTACCCTGTACTATAAATCCTCCAACGCAATGGTAAATCTTGCAGCTGAATAACTAACCTACCCTGTCCTATTAATCCCCCAGCGCAACGGTAAATCTTGCAGCTGGACAAATAACCTGCCCTGTCATATTAATCCTAAAGTATTTAAATTGTAAATCGAACGAACCCAGAGCGTTCCAGATTCGCCGGCCCGTAATGGACGAGCGCTAGTAACAAAAGGTCATTCTCGGGTTCTGAGACTAAATGCATTTTTGCTAACTCGGCGGAGAGTTCGAGTTGGTTCAGTCTGGAGCCGCTGTTAATTAACCTACAATCATTACGGCTTTGCTTAATCAGGTCCAATATCTGTAAAAACTCGGGAACAACAAGTCGAAACTGGATTATTTAATTTTGTTCTAATTACAGCAACATGAATCACACGACCAGGGACGGAGCGTCCATACGTACTATCAACCAGTGCAGCTACACCAGAACAGATTATAATTTGGGTCATCAGCATTATTTGTTTTATGAGTTTTCTTTTGTAAATAATTTTAAGAAACATTTTTACTTTTGTACATTAGTTAAAGAGAACAAATATCTGTTCTTGACTCAAGTTTATCTCTTACTTCAGTTGATTATAAACCCTCGGCCACAGCTATCCGTAGTGGTAAATAATAACGTAATCTTAATATTTTGCATAAAAATCAATTTGCAATCGTTACAAGCTTGCTGTAGGCTATTTTGATTCATTGTTGTAATCTTGATTCGCTTGTTATGGAAAAACAAGTCTACTCCATTTGTTTTCCGCTAGGTATTTCTCTAACTATTTTTTAACAGCCTTCTGTGACCTAATTATTGACTTTCTCTCGTACACTACAACACAACAAGAAACTTTCAAGGTCGATTAAATTTTCATATGGCACACTCAGAGATATTTTTATTATTTTTGAAGAAAAAGAATCCTGTAATTCAAGGCTGTCAGAAATAACTACAAGACTTCCTCGCTCTTACCTTGGTATTTGAGCAGATTAGTGCCAATAAAAATAAATATGAACATGTCTCACTTAAAAACATTTCCCACTGTAGGCGATCGAACCCTGGCACCACGGCTCTTTCGATCCTATTTTTATTGGTCTGAAAGCGTTAAAACAGCTATAGCTGTTAGTGCGCAATAATAAAAGACCGAATCCCGGATCTCTCAGATTGTATGCTTACACAACAATAAAATTAATGCCCACTGAAATTTGTAGGAGGCGAGCGGAAATGAAACGCCAACGAAGCCATATAAATGCAGACGAGTGCATGCGCGTTCTTATGATCTTTTCTGATACATTCGGAAGTAGCGAGGCAGATCATTATGGATTGCTAATTATTCGTATTAGCACTTCATCGCTGTATTTAATGAGAGATATGCCGAGCTTGAATTTCATTTATGAATACTGTGGGATTAGTGTGTACTGTGCAGCGAATTACTATGAACAACGCATTGACCCGAATTGAATTAAATTGATATTATATGAAAATCGAGGGCAACATTAGCTGAATTACAAGTAAATACGGTGACAACACAATAATTACAGTACTATTTAGTAGAACGTAGAGTGACAGCAGTCAGCTTCATGTACTATTTGTAATGAGGTTCATAGCCGTTACGGTAGCATAATTTTCTACGACCTTCTAAACGAAAAGTATTTGATGTATTGATAAACAAAAGCTCATCTTCTGTGTCAACTGCTCTTGTATAAAACATGGCTTTTAGGCTTTCAGATAGATCCAGAGGTATTAACATCGCAGATCTTGATCATCATGTAATATACTTTCCATAACCAACCGAGTAGTTTCCCAAACACTCTAATCCAATGCTATTTTTTATATTTATCATTCTATATTGGTGTGTTCTTCATATATTTATCCTCTCACTCCAAGGTCTCCAACTTGTAGCCACTCCGCTCCAATTCCCTCAGTGCATCGCAAAACAGTTTAATAATTTACGCCGCCACTGGTTTTTTACTGCACAGCTCGTCTCGTGCTAAGCTAGCGCGGGGGCCAATCTTCGGTCTAGAAATGCTTCGAGCTTGTGCGTATGTGACTGTTATCGTTCCGTGGATGTAGCTGCTTCGCAAAGCTTTACCGTGCCAATTTTAGCAAATTACGACCTTTGTGGAACTTACACAGCTTTCCGAAGCGCAGCTGAAGTTCTGAATCCCGCTTTGTTAGGTGCCGTACAACTTCACATCGACCTCTACTCGAATATACTATTTAAAGGAACCCTTGTATCGTCTCACCGATACCCTGTACCCTGACGTAGCTCTAAAAGAACATACTTTTGATCACGAGCGTGGCTTTGTCCGTCGTGGATTTTTGGTCAGTTATCGTGACTAAGCTCAGTTGATCTTGTTTGTATTGCACGTGTTATTTACCGCAATGTTTAAATATGTATTAAGCTACGTTTGTGTTTGTAAATTCCCGTAAGTCATTTATGTGTTTTACAAGTAAGTTTGTAGTTGTGAAATAAGTTGTGGGGAGCATTTTCATTTGAATTGCGGTACCGCCTTAAACGTTCAGTCCCAGTTTATCGATATCGTTTTCTCCTGTAGAATTTCTCCACAGGGGAACAGGTAAAATGCTTAGAAATTTCTTGTCTATTATTGTCTGATGAGGTTTTTGTCTTGTGTTGATACCGGATTAGTGTACTTTTATTAATTTCAACTTGAAAGAGTTCTTGAATTTACTGAATGACTTTCATTTGTGAAGCGACGTACAATTAGGCGTTTGAGTTTCAGAAATATCGCAAGAAAAGTTATAGCTGTAGCTGGGCACGCACATTTTTCATTATCAAGAGGAACATTTTCCGGTAGGAATTTTCCACATCACCGCAAAACAAAACACCAGGTTGCCCCTTTAAATATAACACTAATTTGTCCTGGTATCTTTCAGGGTACAACTGTTTTTGACTATAGCGAGCGAGCCCTTTTCTATTTTAGACCCACCCCTCGTGTCAATCTACTGTACTGCTTCAAGCTTGTTACCTGGTGTAAAGAAGGTTTTCTCTGTAACATGCCCTGTCGAAATCCATTGCAGGAAGCATATTTTTGTTATTATAAGTATCTTCTATTTTGCGTTTTTTCTCTTATCCACTTGTTTGTGCTTGATCCCATAATATTATTCCTATAATTATCCTTTCCACTGATCTTTGTTATACATCCAGTTTCTATACTTTACTATGTTTTCTATACTTTTCTGTTTAGTATGTTTTCTAGCCATATAACTAACTGGTACGCTATATTATATTTATATTATACATTTTACTTTTTAACATTAGTGGGTTTTTGATCTTTATTTCCAAATCTACTATTTGTTATTTTTGTTGCAGTTGTTTTAACATTGCCGTAAGCTCTTTCTTTTTTTTTCTGCGAATATTGTCAAATCTCAAGTTAGTAAGTCTTTCGCCTAGTATGTTCAGTCATTTGTTTTCCCATTTCAACTTTTGAAATACGCCCTTCAATACCAACTTAAATAGTTTTACTGACACTACGTGATCTTCTCTTGTTCCTCTCTGTATTAAGACTGTGTTTGTCATCTCATGTACTCATATTTTCAAGGAATTATTACGATACGATATATTTTATAACTAGGTTAGTATGTTTTCGATCTATTCTTGTATTTTTCATTGCTGGTATTTCGATAGTGTCGAATGACTTACCAAAGTTTATGAATGCTAACCATGGTGGTACATTGTACTCAGTTATTTTATCGATGATTTGCCTGACTATGTAGGTGTCCGTTGTACTGCTTTTTACTTGCAACCTGCTCGTTCTTTCGGTTGATATAATTCGAAATTACTTTACAACCCATTAGTAATTATTCTCATAAACAGTTTATGTATCTGATACAGAAGATTAATGGGGCAGTAATTTTCTTTTATTATACGACGGTTGTTTTTTCCAAATTCCAAATGTTACTTTAATAGCATCACATACGCGTCTCTTAATCTGTGTATCTACAACACC
>OW679196.1:107387006-107470749 GCA_940337035.1 Agriotes lineatus | reverse complement strand
ACACATTGAGTTGATTTAAATAATAGTTGGCTATCCATTCTTAAAGATATAATCAAGTAGTCGGTTGTCATTTTCAAGCTGTTTACTGGGGATGTTATTTGCACTCTGCCGGATTTCCAGTAAAATAAGCTAAGTTCTCCTAGTTAATTTTTAATTTAATTACCTAGTTTATTGTTGAAAACGAAAGTAAATTTGTTTTCTAAAATGTTCATGTTCTAATATTTTTCATTTTGGCGAAATATTCAAAGAAATAGCATGACTATCGAAGTGCCACAAAAAAGTTTCAGAAATTGTCATATTATTAAATAGATTTTTTTCCCAGCCGGTTAGAATAGTAGGCATTGCTCACCTCATCTGAGGTAAGAAAGTTCGTTTTCTCACCTAGGTAAGAAAGTACACCTGCGATCATTGAAAATGAACGGGTTATGCATTTCAAATTGACTTAACCGACGTTTTTGTAATTGCGTGCAACGTTATTTTATTATTACGATGGGTAGAGAGTTAGAACAACACGATTCTACTTTAGAGATTAGGGGAATGCAGAAAACGTAATCAACTACGGTAATGTTGGTTGTATAGCCCTGTTCATTTTCAATGATTCTTTGTGTAAATCATGCAATTTTTATGAAGAGACTGTACCGCATGTTAGCTGACTGCTGACGCGTGCTGATTCTGACAGCTGACATATTGATAGTTGACGGATAATTGACTTTATGACTTGTGTTACAGTCTGTTTATACGAGGAATTAGAAATGCATTCTGTGAGTGTTCACATCCTTTTGATGCAGGTAAGTACGAAACCTTAAGTGGCCCCGTGAGTGGCCCTTCATTCAAAGGAATTAAATTAACATCTCGCGCATGCGTACTCACGACAGGAGAGGGAGAAGATGGGCAGGTCTCGGAGGACCGTTCCAATGGCCAAATTTGGGTACTCGGTGAATGCTCGCTAACTCGGTCGGCAGCGGACGTGATTTGAGTGAGTCGCACGATCAGCGCCAAGCTCGGTCGGGATTCTAGGTAGATGGTTGTCACTGGGAGCAGCGCTTAAACATCTATGAGGGCAGGATAAAGGGTGAGCTAGTCACACGATCAGCGCCAAGCTCGTCTCGGAAAAGGGTGGTTGTGCACGTCACTGGAAGCAGCGCCTTATGCACAACCCAGGTAGCTTATTCGGGTTTAGGAGAGGTTTCTGGTTCAGGCAGGCGGAATTGTTCATTCTACCCGAAGCGCGTGCTTTTATACGGTTTTGGGGCCCGCGTTATCTCACATTCCGACTGTGGATTTTAATAGTGAGGAAAACGGCTACGTTGAAGATGCGCGACACGGAGCCGAGCACAGCGTAACTCCCACTCAAAACGCGCACTAAAAATACCGGGCTAAAATGTAGCGAGAGGGCGACATGCAAATTTGGATTAATTAAAATTATTTGCTTGTCAAAAATTTGCATCGGAGTCATCGTTACAATAACTTTATTTATAGTTCAATCTTTTATTCAACCTATCGATATCTTCTCGTGTGATGATCTGCCGAAGTGTTACTTTCTGCTCGGACCATTTTTACTGATTTGCAATGTTTTGCCGCAACGGCTCAATCAATCGCGACCAAAACAAAATTATATGAAAGGTCTCATAAAACTGCATAACTTTTGTGCAAATATCAACCGATTTCGCGTTAAAGGAACGTCGGAAAATGCAATTTAGTGAAAGTGTCCCGCAGGATGGATGTATACACGTTATCTCGAGAACGACATAACCTATCCGGTGTTTTAGTCGCGGTTGAAGAAATGAATTCACATTAACCGCGCTGCAACCACAGAAAAACTGTCCACGCAAAAGCTTAGGATTCAATTTTGGATCGGGTCACCGCGAGATGTAGTGGCTCGGGAATCACGGATCGACACTCGGGCTTTACTTTCAAACCCTGACTGAATCCGTTTGAGATTATGTTGCTAAGGATGTATTTTCGTTGGTGCATCGTAACATCAGAAAACATAATTCCCATAGAGTTATGCAGACGTTATTAATGAAAACGGAAACCGCCCATATATTTGCGAGATGATTTTCTGATGCCAAATCAGCGGCCTTACGAATCAGCTAGTTAGGATTATACCGTGAATTGAAATCTGTAAAACTATATAAGCAGGGCCAGCTTAGCCCGAAATGAGCGTGAGATAACTAATGTCCACCAGCGGCGTTGCAAATATTAATTAGCCTAACAATGTTCATTATCGCTATTTCTATTTTTGCATAGATACCAGTCACCTAATATTAACTTGTTGTAATATTTGGGGATATATTTGTACAAGATTTGTAATGTTTTATATCACACATTTTTCTTCTCATCTTCTTCTTCGGATGGTACATTCACGTTTATCATGCTTCACTTTCTATATGTGCCTTTTACTTCAATGTAACACATTCTGCTTGTTACTGGTTTAATAACTACTACTGCGTGTCTGACTAAGGATAAGGAAACGCTCTATTTTGTCCTCCGCTTTTGAATAAGGCGTAATCGTTATTTATACTCTCTAATTATTTTATTACCTGCTCTGCTTCGTGTAACGCCATTATTTCAATATTAAACTTGTCTCCGTAGCCAGTTTTTTATTATCCCTTCTTTGTGAGTTTCCTTGACATTCCAGTACGCTGCAATTTTTGTTGTATTTTTGACTTTTTTATCATTAGCATTTTTTTCGTCATCGTATGGAATCCGTTAGCTGCTCTTTTCAGTATGTGTAACTCCTTTCAGACTATTGTCCCATATGTATATGTTTTGCTTTTTTGCCAATTTTTTCGCCAGTTCTTTCTTATTTTTGACTTGCACTATTTTTAACAACTTGGCTTGTACCGTTATTTCCGTCATTATTAGATTATTCTCTACGTATATTTGGGGGCCTTTCGATTTGTTCTTGCTTTCCATGGTCGTTTGTTTACTTTTCCACTTCCACTTTACTAATTGCGGAAACTATGAACAATGTTTTCATGATTTTTGTTAATTTAATCCATGATTAAAAATGTATGACATAAAGAAATACAAAGTATCATGCGTCAACGTTTTTTCTTAAATCAGTAAGTAAACATAAAAAATTGTAAACTAGTTTACTTCATTATTTTGAATAATTTAAGGGTACTGCCTATAATTGAGAAAAGTTCATTAAGTGTCACCACCCAGTTTAGTAGAATAAACCAAACATTGTTCTATGACGTCACTGAACGTGTTTGACAAACAAATTTGAAGCAACAAAATGATTGTATGATCTGTGCTGTATAGTAATTATTTAGATACAATAATTTCAAAATGTAAAGCCTCTAACTTGAAAATCTATTTCTCGTTATCTAAGCAGAATTACAAAATAAAATATAGCAAAATAAACAGGACTATTTTAGTTATTTATGCACGTGGTACATTAACGATTTATTTAATTTTGCTTTACGAAATGGACAAAATGAAGGGTTCGGTATTTTGGACATAGGCTATTACGCAATCGTTGTGCTAACGCTATGAATTTTTGGTGCTGTGGTTTCTAAGTAGATTTTTGGTGTTTGTTATGCCGCTTAGTAACTTTATAGGCCCTCGGGCTATAAAAGCCATATTACTCCCGCTATAGAGGGTCAATAAACAAGATTATGGTTACAAAATAATATAAAACATATTATTAAAACTAATATAATTTTTAAGACACAGCGAAAACGTTTTGTAAAAAGCTTGAGATAATAGCAAATTCAAACTGGAAACGAAAAGCTCATCATAAATATTTTTCATATGTAATTAAGAAAATCGATAAGAGGATAACGGACAGTAATTAAGTGTACTAGAATTCATAAGATGTGGATTTTTTTACTGAATTATGTTTCCGGGAACATAGTTTCATTTATATCGATGTTCATATTTACACAATAAAATATCGAGTTGTTTACATTTATATCTTCAATTTAAAAATTAGAGCTATATGAAATTTATTTTGTGCCAATGATTTAGCAATTTATTTATGTATAAAGACAATATACGGCATCTTTTAAAATTTCCATTCAAAATAAAATTATCAAACGTTATTTATTTTGGTCACAAGCACTATCGGAAACATTTATTATGTACTACAAAAGGATAAATATAAATAATCAGCTCGTGAACGTGTGCGCTAAATATTTCAATAGTTCATGCAGTGCGGTGGTGTAGTTTTCTTGGAAGGACTGAAACAAGTGAGTTATAATATACACTTTTAAAGTGCTAGTATAGAAAAAGAAGGCATATGGACAAAATGAATAGCAAAATGTATATATTATCTGTTGGTTTGTGGTATATTAATGTATACGTATATTTTGGAGCAGGCTGGCTTGATACATAAAGTACTTAAATGTTTGTTTGTTGAAATACTGGAGGGATACAATCATATATTGAATATAAATAATATAATATTTAGACTACTTTTTAAAAAACCTTAGCAATGTCATTGATTTTATACTATACGTAGTGTTACTCGTAGGTAAGAGTGCAAAGTATAGACAATCCGTAAATAGCAAAACAGATATTCCGTTAATTTCGGAAAAATATGCAGCACCTAAGAGCTATTTATGTTTTCCACTGCCTTCTATTGCGCTGTTTGGTAGCAATATGTTCCCGCCAGTGAAAGAGATTAGGGGAGGGCTAAGTCCAGTAGTGGATTATTATAGGCTGAATAAGAAGAGATATTTGTGTGCAAAATTAGACCTCATAAATTTTGACTGGTTTAGGCAAAAGTGACAAAGGTAAATTTTTAATTTTAGTTTTTTTGTCATAAGTCGATCATTAGGTTAGGACAACAATATTTTGGCAATGTTAACGCACCTAGAGAAATCATAATGAGTTTATACCTACTTTCGTATGTTTTTATAGTTTCCGAAATATTGGTATTTACTTTGTAACATGAGTTTCAAGTCAAGTAACGATAAAAGAAAGTGTGCAATATTCAAGTTAATTCAACAACTAACTCTAAAGATCATGCTGGAAAGTGGTTGCAGGGAAAAAGACTATAGCAAGTTGCCTAGCCATTATCAGTAGCAACAAATCAATAATCCAAGACGCCAGATTCTAAGCTTACCATGACATACCCATCTTATGAAACCATATGAAATAGTCGAAATATGACAAAGAAATTGATCGTAAGGGAAAGAAATACTAGACAATTTACAAGTTACGAGACGATAAATACGACAAATCAAGTATTGAAGTATAATAAAATAACGCATTTCCAAATAAAACAATGAGGTACGACCTTTATGGCACGTCTCATGCGGACAGCCTCAAAAAATTAAAAACTTTGCGGTTGACAACATCTGTTTCTAGGCGGCAGATATGCTGCGCCCGGAACGGATCTAGGTGTGTATAAAACGGAAGCATACGATCTATCCGTAGAGTTACAAAGAAATGCGGATAGCGAATCAATGCTCCAAAATAGTAAGCAAGAATTGCGAAAACAATAAAGACAAACGAACAAGACGCTATTAAAAATAATCGCTTAAACTCAAGGTATGAAAAATCAATATTGTCGAAAAAGTAACGTATTTTAACAACTTTTTCATTGTAAATTTACAAGATTACTGTGTCACTTGTTAAAAGAGTTGTTTGCTCTTTTTTCAATTACAATAAGGTTTGTTCCTAATATTTTTATATATAACTGAGTTAGGGTCAAGAAATAGATGTTGCTATAATATGCCGTTAAGGAAATGCTTCAATTCAATTTGAATCGTATAAGAAAATGCACGTTTGTATTCGTTATTTAATTTAACTAAAATGTTGCATAATAAGCTGTAATATTTTAAATCGAGAGGAAAAAATGAACTAAATTGATAGGAATTTTCTGTAATAAATTAATTATAGGCCCGATCTTAGATCTTTCCAGATTTTCTCATAAAATATTAAAAATTAGGTGGATGTAAAATATTTTAATATATGTATTTTTAGTTGCCCAGTCATTAGCGTTTTATATATTGTTTGGAAATCATACATAATGCATTTGTTTTTTAATAAATTATTTTGCAAAGAAAGAAATAAAAGCTCGTTAGTGTTATACATTAAAGGCTACTACCTTGGCAAAACTTTTATTGAATCAAATAACACATGCAAAAAAACTTGACAGAACATAATAAAATTTGAGATGTTTGATTGTGAAAAGGGATAGCTCTAGGGATGCTGCATATTTTCTCTAATTTAATCTCTATCTCTTACCGTTTACGATATCCCCATATACTGTGCATTCTTATCTTGGATACATTGTAAACTCACTGTCACCTAATTTTATAACTAAAATTTTATATTTAAATACGTTTGTTGCCTTTTTAATAAAGAGAAGTGTTACGATGTAATCGGGATTTTACAACAACACAGGACCGCCCTTATCACAGGTTGGCTTGCGTTGGGAGGCAACAGTATTAAGCCCTCGATTGTCCGCAGCTAGTTTCGATGCTTGTCAGGGTGGCACTGAGAAAATTCAATCCGTAGCTATATGATCCCGATCAGTCCATGATCAAATCAGCGGGCTCTGGTGCAAAGGACGTGAAAGTTTAATTTCTTTTCAATTAAAGACGTAATCGCTTTAGCTGTGTGAGTTCAAGTTTCCGTTGCACTCCCTTAATAATTGTCCAATCAATGGCTAAACACAACTTTTGGATTTAGCGCTCCTGAAGGGCGCATTCCCTTATTACTAAACCGAGATGTCTTACACTCAAAGAAACAAAAATGTAGTTTAACAAATGAGATTTAGATAATCTCTGAAACTTCTTTGTGGCGTGAATTCATAATTCATTTTCTTATATGGGTATTTCGCCACTCTGCAAATTAAAATATTAAATAACGAAAATATTAACAACGAACGTTTCGAGGGACAATCTGCCCTCGTTATCAACGAATAACAATTAAAACTAACAAGAACTTATCTTTTTTTCACTGGAAGAAAAAACGACCAACCTCCAATGAATTTTCTGACATTGACGTTTGTTGATATCTGTACCTACTTGATCTCATCTTTAAGAATCGATAGCCAACTATTGTCTAAAAATATTGAGAAAGACGACACGCATTTTTCTTCGTTAAGTAAAATGTATGCCGTTTCCTTAATTTTTCGCCTAGTTGACATCGATTCTTTAGACAAGATCTTTGTGTTGTCCCATTGTATTTTATGGTTTTCATCCCAAGCATGTTCTGCCAGCTTAGACTTATTGAATTGATACGTTTTCAACATATTTTTATGTTCTTTAACTCTTACTGCTAAAGGCCTGGATGTTTCACCGATATAATATTTCCCGCATTCACAGGGAATACTATATATACAATTCCTTGAATGCTGTTCTTCGTTGAACGGTTTAGTTTTTGTAAGAACTGACCGTAAAGTATTCATCGTTTTGAATACCGTCCTAACATTGAATCTATTTCCAATTTGTCTAATTTTGTCAGATATGCCTGGAATATATGGTATAGTAAGAGTATTATATTTTTGAGTGTCATTCCTTTGTATGTGTGTGGCATTGCTTCGTGTATTGAAAATGTTCCGAACAAGAGTCTCTGGATAGCCATTATCTTGTAAAACATTAATAATAAATTCTTTCTCTTTTTTGAAAATTGTATCATTAGAGCAAACAACTTTGGCTCTGTCGTAAAGACTTTTTACAACGCCTGTCTTTATGTTTTTGTGATGGTTAGAATTAAAATGTAAGTACCTATTAGTATTGGTTTTCTTACGGTATACTGATGTTTCAAAAGTATTTATTGTGCGTGTGATTAGTGTATCAAGAAAGGGTAACTGATTGTTTTGCTCTGTTTCTAATGTGAATTTGATGGAGGTTTCTTTACTGTTAATATGTTCAAGAAATTTGTCCACCTCATCTATATCATGAGGCCAAATTGCAAAAACATCATCGACATATCTCCACCAAACTACTGGTTTGTTGGTGTACGTGTAGACATGTTGTTGTTCAAAGTCTTCCATAAAAATGTTACTAACAATGGGAGATAAAGGTGAACCCATTGCCATCCCGAAATCTTGTTGGTAAAATTCATTGTTTAGTTGAAAGTATGTCGTTTTAATGCATAGTGTTAAGAGTTCCATAATGGTACCAACGTTTAATGTTGTTCGTGTATGTAATGTGTTATCGTTTTGTAGCTTATGTTTAATGATGTTGAGTGTTTTGTCTACTGGAACATTAGTGAAGAGACTAACTACATCGAAACTAACCATTAAGTGTTGTGTGTTTATGTTTGCTTCTTTAAGTTTTTCAAGGAAATGGGGCGTGTTCTTTATATACGTGTCTGTATTTCCTGATATAGGAGTCAGTATCTTAAGTAAATATTTAGCTAAACTGTGACAAGGAGAACCTATAGAACTAACTATTGGCCTAAGTGGTACATTTGGTTTGTGTATCTTTGGTAATCCATAAAAATGTGGTGGTTTACTGTAGTGTGGTGTTAGCGTACGTCTTACAAAATCTGTAAATTGTTCTCTGTGTTTGTAAAGTGTTCTGTATATTTTTGTTTCTATTGTATGTGTTGGATCTTTATTACACCTTTATATGACTGAAGCTACATAACAGGAAATGTAACGTTTAAAATGCAACTGACCACTGCAGGCGACACATGAACTAATTTATAAAATTAAAGCTCCATTAGTTTATAGTCAACTCAGTCCAAATACTTGATTTGGATAAATAAACAACCCAGCAAAATATAATATAATAGTAAAGGAAATCCTGTAAATAGAGAGAACGAAATAAAGAAGAAGAGA
Organism: Agriotes lineatus; assembly: GCA_940337035.1. NCBI lineage: Eukaryota > Metazoa > Arthropoda > Insecta > Coleoptera > Elateridae > Agriotes > Agriotes lineatus. The sequence continues at coordinate 107,461,997 of OW679196.1, read as the reverse complement.
GAGAGAGAGAGAACTTGAGCTTGACATCAAAATAGCTAACCTCGGTTGTACAACATTCAAGCTATCTCCGTACATAAAATAACATTTTCTATATAAACTAATAATACTCATGCAACATTATAATGGTACTGCGAATTCCAAATGCCCCATATGACAGCGCTAAAAGCGCCACAAAATTCAATATAACCGACTATGATGATAATTTGAATCTATTACTGCTCAAGCAAGTGCACCCTAATTTATGCACGTCACTGGAGACAACTCACAGTTCGGTGAAGCACTTTAAACTATAGTACAAGTACCTTACGACGAGAAATTTGATCTCAAAGGGATTTCGACAGGGAAGTTCAATGTCTCCCAATCAGCTTCGACTGAGGTAGCAGACCCAAATTACAGCTATGGGGTGAGCGAAACACGACACAGAGCGCTACCAAGTTTCCGGGTTTATACAAATTTAAAAGCTGAGCTTTAAATCCGCTGAAGTGATAAACAACGCCCATATGCGTAGTAATACTTCAAGGCAGCTAAAAGCCGTTGTTTAAATCCGCTAACGCAAAGAGACTACGAGCAGAAGGAATGACAATCGCCAGTGCGACTCACATTAACTACATCACTCGCACAAAAGCTTCCGACCGCGGATTGAAGGAATCTCGACAACCCAGGGCTTTGTCCGCACTCTCGAAGTCTACGTCTGTTTGGTTCTAAGCACAGCACTCAAGTGTCTATAAAACGGCACTACTACAGCACTGCCTTCGGTATGCAATAGAACCTTCGAGAAATTAGTCTAGGGCTCGCTCAAACTTGGTCCGCCTCGAGCACCTTGAAGCGCCCGAGACGACACTTTCACAAAATACGTCAAAACGTGTCAAGAGCTGGGCATGTAGCTGCGCTTGTAGCCTTCTGTTTTTATACTAAAAACACTTCGTTATTCCCATAGCGCAAAAACTATAATTTAACGGCAAGCTACAGTGCCTAGACGGCCACGGGTGCTTTCTAGAATTTAGCCACTCAAGTGAAACGTGTTCTGAAACCGTACGTGTTGTCTGCAGCGCTTCGACGGAGAACTTTCTAGAACATGAATTTGAATGCGACAGAATTAATGCGGAATAACAAAAGGAAACAGGAAATACCGTTACAGAAGACACTTACACCCGTATTCATAGTCGTTCGCCAGCGACTCGCCGGCGAAACGCCGGAGTTTTGCCACGCCCTTTACGAGAATTAACATTGCATAGTCGCTCGCGCATGCAGCGCGTCGCCAGCGCTCCGCCGAAAACTATAGTAACGCGCATCCTTGGTTTTACCGGCGAGCGACTATGCAAGGTTAATTCTCGTAAGGGGTGTGGCAAAATCCCGGCGTTTCGCCGGCGACTCGCTGGCGAACGACTATGAATACGGGTGTTATACTTTCAAAGATTTTGAATTTGTCATAGCACATAACTTGCAAACAGAAATATTTCATGTGTTTGGCATGTTGTCAAACTCGGCTTCACCTCTATGGACATTTCATGCCGCGTGCCATAAATATGCACTTTTTGCTCTTGTTGAATAATATACAATTTTTCGTAACTTTTAAAATTGCACCTGTAGCGAAGCAAACCAACACGTGTACCATCATAAATCACCCCGCGAAAGACATACAAAGACACCAATAAAAAGCGAACTCTTCAGGTAACAGATTTGCAGCCTAATCAGTGGGCGACCAAACTAAAACGTGATGCGATGTGCAGCATAATGTTTAACATTAGAAACTGAATTATGTGCTTCGTGTCGCACTTCTGCGACTTCAGAAAGTGAAAAACTATATATAATCAAACTGCATGGAATTCAGTACGTCACAGCAGGCATCAATACAACCCTTCTGGTTAACAAACGACACCATGCAAGAACCGGCGTTATTACACCATCTGCGAGGTGCAACAGATCCGGTTCTAAAGCACGCAACTACACAAACCTTTTTCAATATCAAAAGAAGTGAGGACTGCATCCAGAGGCACCACCTGCAGACCAAGTCGAGCAATAAAGAATTGACGTAACTGGCATTAGCGTAACTAGGACTTTTGCCTGGGGAGGGCCAGGCCCCCTGACCAACCATCGTCAACACCTATGTACACCTATAAATACATGAATTTACCTACATACATAACTTTTTCGCATACATGTATTTGCTTGGTGTTTAGCGCTACTATACGAGGGTAGACCCGTAAATTTCTGCAATCTAATAAAACAAAGTTGTCGTTTTTATTATTGTTTCTCAAAATATTCGCCCTTAAACTCCAAACATTTACGCATTAGGTAAAACCAACTTTTAAAACATAAATTTTACTCTTATTGAGTCACCTGAGAAACAACGTTTTGAGGCCTGCCATAGCATTTTTGGGAGTTCCAAATCGCACCTCAAGCATTTTATCCTTTAATGGAGGAATAGAAAGTAATCGGAAGGTGCTAGGTCGGGACTGTATGGGGGATAACTTAACAATATTAACCCGAAAGTCTTTAAAAATCATTTTGTTTTATGTGGGTTATGACTAGAAGCATTGTCATGATGCAGAACGATCTCACTCCTTGGGCGCCGTAAACGAGCTTTTTTAATAACGTCTGGCAGCCATACTGTTGTGTACCATTCTGCGGTAACCGTATGTTTATTTTCAAGCACGATAGTTGTAATAGGTCTTAATTTTTAAAAGAATCATTCAATCATTTTCTTACCAACTCTTCGAGATCGCTTCATTTTAACTGGATTAGGATCTGTTGCAAGCATACATTGTGCAGACTGCCGCTTAGATTCGGATTTAAATGCATATATCCAGCTTTTGTCACCAGTTATGATGTAAACTGCTTTAGATCTACCTTCATCATATTTATTATACCATTCCACATGCTGTCGTTGCGTTTTTGTTAAACTGTGTGGTATCCACTCACAACAGACTTTTCTTACACCCAAACGATTATGTAAAATCTTGTTTTTTTAGTCATACCACTGCCCAAGATGTTTTTAATAATTCTATACGTGACTCGATTGTCCTCCTGCATCATTCTTCGCACAGCGTCTATGTTCGTTTCGGTAACTGCTAAAATTGATCCTCCTTCGCGAAAATCATCGCTGACTGAAACTCGTTCAAATTTAAATTCATTAAACCAGCAATAAAGAGTCCTCCAATGCGAAGGCACCAAAAGCAGCACGAAGTCATTCAACGCTTTCGTTCGGAGATTTAATTTAATTTAATTTAATTCGCACTCAGCCAACAGCCGTTAGGCCAATTATAGGCGTCGCTGTGCAGTTATGAGGACTTCCAACCCCACTAACGACTGTCATGATGTTTTTATGACCACCGGGACCAACTTTTTTCCGTGATAGCCATACCACGAGGCGCCGAGAGATGCAGCCGTGGAACTCCCATCCAAGTTCTGACCAGAGACAGCGTTGCTTAACTCTGCTGATCGAACGTGGTCGCTTGTTCAAGCTACACCACTCGGGACCCTAGGGAGATAGGGAACTTTTAAAGGTATTGTAAATCATTGCTCTGAAATTTTTTCTCGTTAAATCCATTTCTGCTGCACAACACTTATTCGAAAATTAACTATATACCTAATAACTGTTGCAATTATCAAAACTAAATTTGAACTGTTAAAATAGAAAACAACAACCATTTGTTTCATAGCAAGTTTAATTTCCATGATATACTTGATCTATTGGTTTGCAAACATTATGGGTGCTACTCTCGTAATACTATATGTCTAAGTAGCATATCAATAAATTGTTTCTCGGTTCATAAACAACATAAAAAACGTATAGATTACATCTTGCAACTCAATGAGGTTGACGGTAAAAAATACTATTCCTGGAGAAACAGATTTTTTTGGGAAACATCACTTGGTTTCCATTTACACGTTTTTGAGATACAATTTTCATTTTTTTTTCTCCGCATGGTCGAAGCAAATACTTTCTTGAAAACATCAATATCCTCTTAATTGTGGTTGTGATTTCTCTTTGCTCTATCTTGAGCTGGCAACAGTGGAAATTCAAGTACAACAAAATTCTCTTTGCTACATAAACACTATTAAACATAATATTCTAGATCATGCTCTACAAAACGATAAACTTAAGGCAAGGCAAACGTCCAAATAGCAAGTCACTTAAGTCTGAACTGGATGAGCCTATAATAGGTAGCTGTATGTGCCCAGGACAGGAAGTAGTTAGCGATGCACTCAAGTTTTTAGCTCATTTACTTACCCGCAAATGAAATAATTGCAATTGACTTTCTAAGCACTTAAATTGACCCTTTATTTATGGAAAACTTAAGAAAAACTCCTAAAAATAGGTCATAATTAACTTAAAAAAATATTTAGAAGAAAACAGTCTCTTCAAGGTTAATTATTAGCAACACTAAATTGTATTTTTGCTCTTATAATGTTTTCTCTTGCATATTATTATTCATTAGAGCTATCCGTCCAACATATGGTATTTATACTGTAATGTTTTTTAATCCAAAAAAGGTGTTAACACCAGAAAATGTAAGAACGTGTGAGGGTCGATAACCAACCCTAGTTTAAATGGGTTAATAAAAAAAGCAAATGTTAAAATTTATTTTTCTATTTTTCTGGGGTGGGCCAGACGGCGCTCTGGGGAGGGCCTGGTCCCCCTGGCCCCCCCACTAGTTACGCCTATGGTAACTGGGCAGGCAGAGCATAATAAAATCCGAATTTCGATTCGCTGGCGTGCTAGACATAGCACAGTGGTTTATTGTAATTTTCAGAAAGCTATGAATTCTCTCGGCAGTCGTTAGACCATACAACCCCTCTACTTGCACAAACCAGGGGCTATTTAACCAAGCAGACGACCAGGTACCACCCTTCAGTTCAGCATTTGATGTATTATTTCGACAGTTCATTTCGACTAGTTCAATCATCCGCTACCTTACACTTCTGGCCATTGGCACTTTGTAACTTGTGCTTCCAAGTCATTTGCCTTGAGCACTTGTAACTTGTGCACTAACATAGCATATTCATGTAATCAGTAACATGTAAAGGGTTGTATTTACTTACTCTATAGATGCATAATATTGTACTAACTCTTACATGTATTTATATGCTCGTGTACGTTGATTGATTTTGTTCTCAAATAAAAATAAGTATTACTGTTGTTCATAGTTTACCTATACAACTTGGTAACATAGGGAGCAACCAACACCCCACAGTGGCAATCAATTACATTGGACCTCACACGCTTCACACATAAAAGCGTTTTTATGTTTATCGCGAATGAATCATATTTTACTGCTACTCAACAGAAAATTTGATTTTGTGCGGATTATTATATTTTCGTATTTTATGTTCAAATACTGCAAAAAATGTGCTTGAAATGGAAATTGTATCTTAAGTAACCTCCGTAATTATTGTTGAATGCTAATGTGCATTAGCTTTAATCGTTTTGCTTTAAAACCATTTATTAACTTTTTATCCAAATATCATTCTTTACCTTTTTGTATAATTTTAAGTTTCTTTTGTTTGCTGTTTTTTGAATTGTACTTTTCTTTGGCCAGTTTTTAATATTTTTGTTTTCTTACACATAACTAAGTTAGTCAAATACTTCAGTAGTTTCAGTTGTCGATAGCAAACACTAGACTCAATGTACTAAAAGTAAGTTTAGTTTACCACACCTTTTTGAGCCACTCTGTATAATAAAAAATGTTTTACTAATGTACACCACCTTTGTGCTGCCTACCACTTTTATGTAAGCAAATTTTATGTAACTCTCGTACTTTCAAAAATATCCTCTACTCTTGCATTGTTGCCGAACCCTGTATACAGGGTATCCAAGAAATAAGTGCACAAAAAAACTGTATCATCTTGAAGGTGAGAATTGCTCAAAAAATATTAATTTTTTTCTTCCGAACATTTTGATAAAAAAAACCTCCATCGGACCCAAACAAGCTGGTTTTCAGAAAGATATAGTTGCTACTGAAATATGTGCAAACGTGACAAGATTTTTGTAATGTTGCTATAGTTATCAACAACACTTTAACAGTAAAGTAAAAAGTGGTGGCATACTGCATTTTTTTAGGTAAAACTTTAATAATTGATTTTCATAATTATTTCACAAACTGTGTTAACTGATCGGCTCCTTTTATGGGCTTTATAGCCCTTATTTCTGGGACATCCTGTATATTTTCATTACTTAAACTAGTATGAGCTACTTGAGCAAATTGATAATTTAATTGTAGCTAACAAGATAATATATATTTTGTTATGGTTAATAGATAAAATCTAATATTATGCAGTCTCTACCTTGTGCGTACCTATGTAAATTTTAAAATAAAGTGGAAATATACTTCTGCATAGTAAAATATCCAAAGCTGCAATCAATTATCAACAGAATAAATTACATGTAAATCCGTTATATCACTATCACCATTTTCAAGATATGCGTTTAACCCCTGGCGTTGGTAATTTACAATATGATGAAATGAGTGTATCATTGATGTCATCAAATAATCAGAGAAAAAGTTCCAGCCTGACAATTTCAGATTACAACAAATAATAAACAAGTTTATCATTACACATCCATAGTTACTGAAGAACTGCAACCATATCAACATTACAACATACAATTGCCAAGTTATGTATTAACACATTCTGTTGTTTGCACATCATCACTTGTTGCTGTGCAAACAAATCGCGCTTGAGAAATACTCGAATGGGTAAATATAAAAGGTCTAAGTTTAAATAATAATTGCTTAGTGCTAATAACAGCTCGATAAAAACTATAGGTAACTGTAATAAGAATTTAATTTTTACAATTGCTTTCCAGAACAAAGATGAATCCTAAGAAGAGCGGCAAAACTTACCCATCTATATCCATAAACCCGTCACCACCAGACTTACATCATGCCTATGAAACCCTCTTTTCGATAGATGCTTTGAATTTTGTCGTTGAGCTGGTTACTAAGTTTCAGGATAGGGTCGATGAGGTTTATTGTAGCAACAAATATAATATCACGGAGGTATAGCTAGTAATTTTAGCTCTATTGGAATCGTTTGGACAGAAAATGCCAGTTTCAATTAAAAAAAACGTTGCCGAAATTTTTTGAGAGCCAACAGAGACACGACCCATCATGGAAAGTGCGACCCTTGCCCCATAGAATTCAGAACAGAAAGCTGGATTTGGGTGACGTTTCTCCTGCTAATACTCAACATTTTATTAGGGCTTTAAATGCTAAAGTTCAGGGAATCCAGGTAAAGTGAGTTAATTTGGTTATTTCGAAATCTGAATTGCCCTTCTTTGTAGGTTGATTTTGATGATGGGCACTGTCCAACATGGAGAAATCAGATTTTGGGTCTGTACAACGTCTATCAGGCTGTAAATGGAGAATTTTACGATGTTGGGGATGTACACAAAATTCCAATCTTGATGCTACGACCACGAGCGTGGAATATGATTGAGCACAATATCATGGTAACGATAAAGTACTTTCAGAATATTTTGATATGATCGTATTTTTCAGATAAACGGCAAAGAAGCACCAGGACCTTTGGTTGATTTTGGAATCCTCATGTTTCATAATTCTATAACTTTAACAAATGCGGGTGCAGGTCCATTCTTTTACCTTTCGAAAGTAGAGGGAGCTACTGAAGCCAAATTATGGAATGATATATTTGTATGGACACAACAGAAGCTGCACATCCCATACGGAACAATTAAAGCCTGTGTTTTAATTGAAAACATTTTGTCAGCCTTCGAGATGGAAGAAATTCTTTTTGAACTTAAGGATCACTCATTGGGGTTGAATTGTGGAATTTGGGACTATGCCGCATCAATTATATGCAAATTTGGTTAGAATTAATTTATAATAATTTTTGTAACTAATACATTTTTCTACTTTAATGTCTACAGGTGACAGGTCCAACTTTGTGCTCCCCGATCGTAATAAATACGTGAACATGCAAAGACATTTTCTGAGAAAGTACATGCAGTTGGTGATTCAAACTTGTCATGCTAGAGGAGCTCATGCTACAGGAGGAATGGCTGCTTTATTGGTCTCTAGTGAAGACAGGTAATATTAGTTACTGCAGGTAACAAAAAAATTTATGATAAAGGTTTTAGTGACAATAATGCAGTAGACAAAGTAATTCAGGCTAAGAAACTTGAAATCCTTGCTGGCGTCGATGGTTTTATGGTTTATGACTTGGAACTGGTACCATACATGAATAAGGTTTGTGTCTTCGTGATTAAAAATAGAAAAATAGTTATGTTTTCTGTATTAGTTGTGGCAAGACCAATGTGGACCCAATATGAACCAGTTAAATCGGCAAATGACCGTGGAAAAGATAACGGAAGTCGATTTGTTAAAGATGCCAACTGGAGGTGTTACCTATAATGGCTTGAAGCACAACATTGCAGTTGCTATATTGTTTATCTATCACTGGCTTAAAGGCAATGGACATTTCTTTTATAAAGGAGCTGTTGAAGACTCTGCAACTGCTGAAATATCGCGGTCACAAGTATGGCAATGGATTAGGCACAAGGTATTTGTACTGTTTTATAAGATATTGTTAGTTTACATACTCGCGACAATTCCATACCTCAGGTTCTAAACTTTGAACAAAAATACTACACAAATAAGAAAGAATTGTTATTTTTAATGCTGTAAACTTCTTAACAAATACCTATAGCCGCCCCTAGAAGCTTTTGGATTCCATTTCCTGGCTGATTAGTTCTCTAGACTCTTTTTTAAGTTTGTTATGTGACTGTGCTTGCTTTTGGCCTTTTCTCTCCTGTTTCATACATTCAAGATTTGTAAATCTTCTACCTCTTTATGCCATCATATCTTCGGTCTTCCTTTTGGTCTTCATTCAGTGAGTTTTTATGTTATCATCTCTTTTATAGACGCTATATCTTTACTTCTTGTTATGCATCTTAACCACCTCATGCGTTGAGTTTTTATATATCTTATATCATCTTCGCTCTTTTCTTTTATTATTTCATGGTCCATTTTGTTTCTACATATCAAGCCATATTTTCTGTTTTTGGATCTAGTATCATCCTTACAAAGCCCCTGGAGAAGATACAATAACAAAAGACATGATCCAATTAGGAGAAACAACTACTCGAGAAGCTGTAAAAATCCTTAACTAAGTGGCTACAAACTGGTAAGATCCCCACTGAATGGCAGAATCCAACGGTCATACTTCTGCAAAAAAAAGGGGACGTATTCAACATAGAAAACTATTGAGCGATAAGTCTCCTGACCCAGTTATACAAGTGGCTGATGACAATCATTAATAGCAGATTGGCCAACAAATTCGACGCATATCAACCTCCTGAATAACCAGGATTTCGTAGAGGATGTAATACCGCTGAACAAATACAAAATGTAAGACTTAATAGAAAAATGCACCGAATACATAGAGCACTGGAGTATTTTTGAAGCAATGGACAATGCAAAGGTATAAAGGGAATAAATAAAACAGCAACTTTTCAAGTGAAGATAAGAGACAACTTAGAGACCAGACAAATACCAGTCAACCGAGGGGTCCGACAAGGAGATCCCATTTCTCCAGCTCGCACTGGAGAATATATTTAAAAAACTAAATTGCGATCAGAAAGGGATTAACATCGATGGCCATCATCTTCTGCATCTGCGTTTTGCGGACGACATCGTTTAAGTAAGTTCTGATATAAACAAAATACAAGATATGCTTAACAAACTGAAATTAACATCAGAAGAAGTAGATTTGGAAATGAACCTCAACAAAACAAAGGTTATGACACTAGAAAACACACCAATTCAATTAGGAACACAGTTGGAGAAAGTGTCCAAGAATATATATATATCTGGGCCGAGATAAGTAGAAGAAATAAAATGACTTGCGCAGTAATGGGGAAATGCACAAAAGATAATTCACTGAAAAACAATTCACCGAAGAACAATTCACTAAGAGAACAATTCGCTGAAAGAATAATTCACCGAAAGGATAATTTTTCGAAATTATAATATTTTATGAACCTACATATTTCAGTTTATTAATTGATTCATTAATTTTAATATGCGTTTCTTCTCTTGTATAAATAGTTTATAAAAACAAAACAAAAAATAAGAACATAACGATGCATATAAAAAACAAAAAACTATAAACATATAAAAACAAAAAAATTGCAATTGTAATTTCTTTCCGACTTTTAAACATACCAGCACTTTTCTGCAAGCCCTAGGCATTTATAGTGTGAAGGGGAGTTCCGACGAATATACACTCAGTTCCAAAAAAAGTGACGCACTTGAACTTTTTTTCTTTTTTTTTTAAACCAATGGTTTATTTGTTGGTAGGTAATTCCTTTGTCTTTCAAAAAAATAATAAAGAGGTGGAAATTTTTTCAAAGCCTCCTGGATGGTAGTGGAAAAACTCAAACCATGTTTTTTTCTTAATTTTTGACTCACCCTGTGCGTTAATCGAGTAATAGCATAGAAAGTGCTTACACTCTATATGAAAGACGAGCATTTTGCTTTTTTATTCATTGATTTATCGCTAAAATTGTCCGAATTACAGCTTTTCTGCTGAAACCTTACGTTTATCACACAAATTTATTTCATTGTGTCATATTGCCTTTGAAAAAGCAATTGCCGTTATCATAACAATTAATTTGTTGTATGCCTCCATATTTGACCCGTTGTCGTTGTGTCATTAATTAAGTGTAATTAAAAAAGTTTTAGAGACTAAAATTACATAAAATGCCTGAAATAAATCCTCAAAAATTAGCAAGTAGGGTTTAGTAAACGATGGGCGTAGTAGTAACTTTTTTAATGACACTTAATAAATGACACAACGACAACGGGTCAAATATGGAGGCATACAACAAATTAATTTCTATGGTAACGGCAATTGTTTTTTCAAAACCAATGTGATCCTACAATGAAATAAATTTGTGGTTTCAGCAGAAAAGCTGTAATTCGGACAATTTTAGAGATAAATCAATGAATAAAAAAGCAAAATGCTCGTAAAAGAAGCGCCTTTCATATAGAGTGTAAGCACTTTCAATACCATTACTTGATTATCGCACAGGGTGAGTCAAAACTTAAGAAAAAAACATGGTTCGAGTTTTTCCACTACCATCCACGAGGCTCTGAAAAAATTTCCACCTCTTTATTATTTTTTTAAAAGACAAAAAATTGCCTACCAACAAATAAACAAAAATTAAAAATCGGCCCACTGGTTAAAAAAAAGAAAAGGTTAGGTCAAAAATCAAGTGCGTCACTTTTTTTGGAACTGAGTTTATAAGATTGATGAAGGTGATGTGTTTGAGTCGTTGCAAGCAATTAAGCTCTTTTGCCCTTTGAAATCTCAATTGTAGTTTTATTTATACATTATTGTTGTTAATTAAATTGTATGGGTAAATAATTTCAATGAAAAATTGAAGTGTTTCAAAAATGCATCCGAATTTTATTAACATTTAATAACATGATTTATCTGTAATTACTACATAATTCTTTATCTACTTTTTTAAATATTGGTGTTATTACTTCATGTACCACATACAAAATTTTATCTGCTCGCAAAAATTAATAAAGTAATTGAATATAAACATGAAGAATTTTAAATCAAAAACAGCAAGTATGATCTGTTAGCCATTTCGTTAGTAAAGTTAGTAGTGAATTTGTTAAAGTACCATAATATTATAGAACTGTGGACTATAATGATTTCATTATTGACCACGAAAGGGTAAAAATTCATTTCATCTATGTATTTATGTACGTACGTATGTTCCACACATAGTGGCTAAAGTAACAAATGCATTTTCATGAAAATCTACGGAGATGTTCTATAAAGCTTTGGAACGACGGTACCATACTTTGGTTTCACTGTACCGTTTTAAACGGAGGGCTGACAAGGCTTCGGCTAGCTCTTTTAACTCTAGGCAGAATATGGCGTGGTGTAAGGACCAGGCTAAGAAATGCTTCGAGTTTTAAAACTGAACAAAAGGATTAATACAAATTGGCGCCATGTCATTACTCACAACAAATAAAACAAACATATTATTCTCCTTAGCATAGAATTTCGGCTTAGACCGCGTAGTATTTCTAGATGCATTGGATCAATGCAAAAAGCAACAGTTCTCCAGACTCTGGCGACAAGAGCCGTTCGTATCTCAGACGAGGAAAATCTAGAGAGAGAAAAGCTACATCTGTTTGACTCTCTACAAAGGAACGGATACACAACTACCGCCATACGAAAAGCTCTAGACAAGACTATGACAAAGAAGGCTAAAGAAGAATCTCCACCTCTGGAAGGCTTAGCATTTCTACCTTACGTTAAAGGCTCGACTGATAAGATAGGACGTGTCTTGCAACGATGCAACATCAAAACTGTGTTCACGAGCAAGGAAACTTTGGGTAACGACTTCAGATCGGTAAAAGACAAGATTCCAAGTTTAAAAACTGCTGGCGTATATCGCATTCCTTGTTCTTGCGGCTCGTGTTACATTGGACAGCCTGGTCGTTCCGTTGATCTAAGACTCCAAGAACACAAAGGCAATTGCAAACACAAACGCATCACAAAATCAGCCGTAGCTGAGCATACATTTACAAATGGGCACACTCTAGAATTTGAGAATGCCAGAGTACTTGCCAGAATACCTCATTACTTCCCGCGAATGATACGTGAAGCCATAGAAATAGAAAAACATCCAAATAATATCAACAGGGAAGATGGCTTTAAGCTTAGTAAAACGTGGACTCCTGTGATACACGATCTAAAGCATTACAACCACTGTGCGTCATACGGCCACGCCCCACGGATTACGTTGCACTCGGATGACCAACCAGCGTTGCGCCAATCCGCGCGCCTGGCACAGAGGACTATAAATAGCTCCACACCGACCTTCGGTTCTTAGTGCGACTTTCACTCTGATGATGCAAGCTGCAAGGTCTTGCGAAACGTTAGTGAATATGGGTGCACAAACAGCAAAACGGCCAAATCTGCCTAAGTATCCTCGTTCTCAAGATACTCAAACAACACGAGCCACCAAAGAGCATGGCCATCGCGCGGGTTTTTGGTCGACTTCACAAGGTGCGAGGCACATTAAGCCAGAGAATGCTGGGTGTTCATCTAGAAATACTACGCGGTCTAAGCCGAAATTCTATGCTAAGGAGAATAATTCGAGTAACCGCAAAAGCCTCAAACAGTACAAAACAAACATAGCTAGCAAAATAAATCAACACCTACCTTGGAGGCTTTGCCGCATACCTCAATCTAAATGTAGTAATGCGAACAACAAATACAAACAGTAACAGTCCCGGGTGGTGTAGCTTGAACAAGCGTCCACGTTCGATCAGCAGAGTTAGGCAAAGCTCTCTCTGGTCAGAACTTGGATGGGAGTTCCACGGTTGCATCTCTCGGCTCCTCGTGATACGGCTGTCACGGAAATAGTTGGTCCCGGCGGTCATATCAACATCATGACAGTCGTTAGTGAGGTTGGAAGTCCCCATAAATGCACAGCGACGCCTATAATTGGTCTAACGGCTGTTGGCTGAGTGAGATATAAATAAAAAATTGAAAAAAACAGTCAAAAGAATATTTAATATTCAAAACAAATAAGGTTGGCGTCACTCAACTTACATACACATGTAATTGTATGTTGGGACAAAACAGACAACACAACATTTTAAAAACTTCAATTCAAAGTTGCATTTCCAAACTCGCTAGTTATAGCTTAAATTACAACTTCAGGCTAACACATTTGCAATCGCAATTGACATAAACGCCAACGCCAAAGGTGCCATCGGAGATATAGCATATACGCTATTTCAGCAATTTCAAAATATTTAAGTACTTGCACTTTAGCAGTAATAACAATTGAGCCAAAAGAGGTTTGGACGCATTCAGTTTAAGTTGGTAAGATCTTAGTAGGAACTGACATAAGTTTGCGGCATAATGCCTTTTTCGATTAAAAAAGATGCTAATAACGTATGTACTTACACTTAATTAATAATGAAGTCCAGCGATCGGCAGGGGAGTCCTGTTTGTTGCATTTTCAATGAAGACTCAATGCCAACTGACTGCATGATTCTCAGAATCCCAAGGTCGCCACTCAAAAAAGCTAGTATCAAAAGGAAACACCACATAACTGGATTTCCTGGCTACGTACAGAATGAAATCGGAAAACTGGTAGTCCCATAAGAGCCAAAACGATAGCTCAAGGTTGCTGAATTTAAGCCTTCGTGAGAGCCCATACTAACGGATCTTTAGCCCGTAGCTGCTGAATTGTGAGTCCATAGTAGCTACTGGCCGAATGGTATTCTCGGCCTAATTATTGCAGAAGACGCATGGCCGCCATTTTGATGATCGAAAGGCGCAAAGCAATCCAGCCAACATTGAATGCGCACCCGCAAAAACCAATGCTCTAGCGGCTCGCTTGCTTGAAAACAAGGACGCCTCGCGGAAAAATCAATACTACTCGAGCTATTTTGCTGTTTCAACAGCCTACTCCAAATCGGCTTACAACCAGCTGCAACAGGAAAACGCTGTAGGTGTTATCTCTGAATGCAAATGCTTGCTGCAATAAACTTGAATTCTACAAAATATAGCTACAAGATGGTGTCAAATGCATTAATGCGCTTCTGAAATAAAATTGAAATGAGGCGTTACATCACTGCGTTCCGCCATTCAATATCAGGAGGTCGAAATACCCCAAAAAATGTTGAAAAACCACATATTTTTTTTACTCAATAGGTTTTAATGCTTTTGATCATTTTCACAGACGACATCTACCTCTTACTCATAAGTGACATCCCATAGTCAGTATCTATACAAAAATTCCAGGAGGGAGATATCTGGGAGACGGATTTCATTTCAGTGCTTAGTTTGAAAATTAGAGTTGTGTGACGTCTATTGATCGCGGAAATACTAGTTTTAGAAATATCTTCCACCTCCGCATCCTTGCGAGACCCTGAATAATCATTTATCTCCTTTTTTTCAATATTGGTGTTATTAATCTATGTGCCTTTTCATCGGGTATTTTTTCCTCATTTCATATAATTTTTATGTTATATCCTCCTATGTAGTTTTTCATCTTTGTACTTTATTATGTCTCTATGTATACTGAGATGCTCTTAGGCCCTAGACCCAACTCTGGTAGCGATTGCCAATTTAATGGAAATTTCAATAAGCACAGGGTTGAGGTGATTTATATAACTGAAAGGCTAAAACTTGAATTTCTCAGAATAAATGCATTGGTAAAGAGATGCCAGTAATAGAGCATTAATTGAATGAGGAATGCATGAGGCAAAGCTCATTTCTCACAGGGGTCTAAGTTGACTGTCGGATCAATTTAAATAATAGGTTTGTGCAGTAGCAATAGCCGAACCCAAAGAAATTATTAATTACAAAAAAGTTTACTATGTGCAGAAAAATGAAGCGTAGAATTCAATTAAACAAAGCAGTGAAATTTTGTGAGGGTTCTAAAAAAAGGTATAAGAAACCAGAAAAATAGTAATGTTGCAACGAGCAATTAAGAAGGCATGCAAAAAGGCATAAAATAGCAATTGTGAGAAGCAGACAAGACATTATAAAGCAAGGGGAAAAGCAAACAGTAAGACAGGAGAAAAAACGAGTGAAAAGCAAACAAATGGACATCGAAAAACAATTGTGCAGGAAGTGAACTCTAAATAAATTAATCAGTGCAATTACGCGAGTGAACAAAGCAAAGCAAATAATAAAACGTGTGGTGGCGCAAAGAGACATTTTAATAATTAAAAATGTAGACAATATTTTAGATATAAGAAATTTGTAAATATAATAATTTATAAGCAGATTTATTTCAAAATGTAATTGATTTGAACTTGGTTAATTTCCGTTTGTATTAATACTAGATTAGCATTTGTTTATAACGGATAAATGGAGAACAAATGAAAACATTAGAAGAAATGACAATGTAAATTGTGCTCCACTTTAAATCATATCCTTTATCTAATAGACGTGTCTGTCTGGGACGCTGTTTTGTCCGGGACGCTGTTTCAGCAGCCAAACCGTAAGAGATAGAGAAAAAAGTTATTAAAGTTATATGTTTGGAATGGTCATGTCAGGTCAGGAACCGAATTTCAGTCACGTGACACTTCCGGTTTTCGAGAAATCACAAAAAGACCGTTTTTCAAATAGAACGCGTATTAAATAAAAACTGGTTCGGCCGCCAAACGTAGCTGCGACCCTCTGCGCCTTAAATCCTCGATCGGTTAGGCAACCACTTTGACACCTTCCAGGTCTGGGTGGTTGCCTAACCGATCGAGGTTTGAAGGCGCGTTAAATGAGACATTTGTCTCACTGGACTGCTAGTTTTTATATAATAAATGAACAATTTTCGACATAAAAAGTGTACCATTTTAATAAGTACATATCCTAGTCGGTGTGATATAGTTTGCAAGAGTTTCCGTCACAAAAATTTAGAAAGTTCCATGAAGGAGCCCTTCCGAGAAGTTAGCAGCCGTTCAGCTCAAATTTTCGATGACTGAGTGTAGCCAAGGAAATCATCGCAGCCTAGAGGGGAAGATTCCAGGACGTACACTAGCCCTCTAACATCGTCTCCAAGAGGTTTTACATCAAGCAGGCCCGTAGCAGCTCCAGTATCACAACGGCGTCACTACAGCAACCCGTGGAGTTCGGCAAAGTTTCAGGTACCAAATTTGGCTAAAATTATAAACGTTAGGCCCGTGAAAATTACGTGCCTGATAAAGGAGACATTACTTAAGAAGATCCAAGCATTTCCGCGGCTATAGAGGAGGTGAAGCTCCCAAAACAAGCGGATTCCATTATTTGAAGTTATGCGAGGGTGAAACCGGACGCGTCTGAAACAATTGCTAATTTCCGCCAGCAGCGTCCCTTTGACGTCATCGGCAATCAATTGCCTGAAAACAAAAGATAATTAATACCGCCAAAGCGCGAAATTTTAAATAAATACCTGTACGAACTTTGATAATTTCACTTTGTTTTAAACGTCATATAACGCAATCTTGCATACGGAATCCATTTTGTGTAAAATTTGACCAACTTTCAAATATTTTGTTTCTGCGTAGTGGAACTAAAGCGGTAAACAGAACCGTACTCAAATAATTTGTAAAATTACACAAACAACCAGGAACCCAACTGAGTTAGAGTGATAGCTTTACTTGAGAGTTAGCAGTTATTTATCATTATTTGCACGTAGATAAAATACAAAAACGGGCATATAACCATTTATTTTGACAAGTAAAGTAAATACGAGTTACATTTTAATTAGGTAAAGAGTAAGCATTCTATTGCAATACACTCTTCACTTGTTTCATTTGTTTTTAAATTTTAGGTATTATACAGTGTGTAAAAAAAGTCTGGAATATAGCAAATATTTCAAAAACTAGCAGAGATGAATTTTTCAAAATTTCCAGACTTATATAGGTAAAAACGGCGCATCTAGGAAGGACAAAACCGTTTCTGTAACTATACAGGGTTAGTCAAAAAAAATACCAACTTTTGTATTTTAAATTGGACACCCTGTATATTACCGAGGAATCAAATAGTCCTTCAAAAGACAAATTCAACGATATAGGGTTTGACGGACTTATCTGTCAAAATGACAGATGTGGGGTGACTTAAAGAACAAGGTTTACAACAATAGACCGGTTAATATTGAAGCTTTAAAGGATCATATTAGAAATGAGATACCTCAAATTCGATCGGATACTGTCTTTAAATTCTCGTAAGACGTTGTCAAAAGTATCCCATCGAATTTGGCTGTTATTATTGCCATTTTCTATCTCTTCTATTTTTCACTTAAGTTCACTTACGAGTTGCGTTTGTTTCTCTTTGTTTTTTACATGTGTGTCTTCTTTTATATGCGTATTTTTTCGCGTTTCTAATCATACCAAGCTATTTTTATTTTACTGCTACCTATTGTTCATGCTTATTCCTGGGCAAGTTTTTAAATTATTCCATTCTTCATTTATATCTCACGTTTTTTTACCTAGTTCTTGGTTTGTTTCTTCCACCTACTTTTTTTAACTTTTCACTGTCTATTTTATTTATTGCTCATGTTTTATATGCTTAATTTTCATACTTGTTTTGTTTATTTTCTTTTTCAATTTTGCTATAACCAGATAATTGTCAGAATTTACACTGGCTCCCCTATATGATATGGCATCTTTAATTAACAATGATCTTTTCTTGGTTATAAGTTTCTGGTCTCATGGACTTTATTCTTCACTGATTTTGGAATTTTGTACTGCTGATTACTAGATTTAATGATGCTGTTAGGTTATATAACCTTTGATGCTTTGCCCAGTGTTATTAGCACAGAGCAATACCCGTTATTCTGTGTTGCATGTTTACCAGCTACTTCAATTATGTAGTCCTTTTTCTACATTTGTGTTGAAATTTAGAATTATTAGTGGTACCTACCTACTTTTCACATAATTGTTCTAATTTGTTATAGAAATATTTCTTACCGTTTTTATCTGCATTTTTTAGTGAATCATATGTATTTATAAAATAAATATTAGATTTCATCCTGAAGTAGGTACCCTAATTTTTTATTGATAGGTTTGAATGGAATTAATTTATTCTAATTCATTTATAATGAATCCTATTGGCTACATCCAAGATTCATTTTGTTAGACTGTAACAGAATTCAATTACATTCAAACACTTTCAAGTTTGGTTTTCAAAACTATTTTAAGAATAAATTCAAACAAGTTGAAGAACCATAAAGAGTACCTGTGGTATGTTAGAATTTAGATTGCTGTTCCTTTTGTCACTTGTTTATTGTCAGCTTGACACAACTTGTGTACTGTAGTTTTTAGTCGAAAAAAGCCTTAATTCCGAAGGTTTTCTTACTACAATTTATTCGACTAAAAAAATTTTGCATGATGGACAAGTTTTTACGACCTGAAAGATTCGATACAGATCCAAACACCGCTAAAGCTTCCCAAGAATGGATTCATTGGTTGACGACATTTGAAAATTTTGTGGCATCCATCGAGAAAGTTAGAGAAGAGGATAAACTGAAACTACTAATAAATTACCTAAGCCATTCAACCTACGAATTTATAACAAACTGCGATTCCTACAAGAAGGCGATCAAAATTTTAACTGACATATATGTCAAACCTAAAAATGAAATATTTGCTCGCCATTGTCTTTCAACGAGAACTCAACAACCAGGTCAGACAATAGATCAGTTTTTAAATAATTTAATAAGCCTCGCTAAAGACTGCAATTTTCAAGCTGTGAGCGCTGAAGAGCATAGAGATAATTTTATACGAGACGCTTTCATCAATGGACTAAATTCCCCTCAAATTCGCCAGCGTTTGTTGGAAAATAATACTTTAAACTTAGAGAATGCTGTTAGTCAAGCAAGGGCACTGGAAACCGCTCAGAAACAATCACTAGCTTATTCTTCACCCGAATATATGACTTGTTCATCACAAGAAATTAAACCCGAAGATGATCAAGAGATATTACGTACCTCATCTCTTGCTGCATCTGCTGCTGCTACTGCCACGAATGGTAAATGCTATTTTTGTGGAAATAATTGGCACCCACGAAGCATGTGTCCTGCTAGAGAAGCAATTTGCAGAGCTTGTTCCAGGCAAGGACACTTTTCTAAAGTCTGTCAAAATAAAAAACTGAGAAATAAGTCG
Organism: Agriotes lineatus; assembly: GCA_940337035.1. Classification (NCBI taxonomy): domain Eukaryota; kingdom Metazoa; phylum Arthropoda; class Insecta; order Coleoptera; family Elateridae; genus Agriotes; species Agriotes lineatus. Next base: position 107,442,339 of record OW679196.1, on the reverse strand, counting down.
ACTAATGCGTCAGTTGCTCCTATATCAGGATTAACAGCTGCAGCACCTCAATGCTTGGCAAAATCATTAACCAAAATTTTTATAAATAATACTCCAGCTGATGCTTTGATTGACACCGGAAGTTCGGATTCCTATCTAAGTGAACAATTCGTCAAAGAGCAGAATATAACTCTTTTCCCAAGCTGTGGTCAAATTTTAATGGCTACAACTTCTTTATGTTCACAAATAACTGGTCATTGCCTCGTTTCTATTAAACTTAAGGATAACCTTTATGACAACGTGAAAATACAAGTATTACCAGATTTATGCTCCGATGCCATTATTGGACATGACTTGTTGTCTCAACATTCTAAAATTGAAGTTAAATTTGGTGGATCAAGACCCCCGTTGTCAATATGCAGTTTGGCTGTAGCAAAAGTCGACCCTGCATCACTTTTTAGTAATTTATCTTCCGACTGCAAGTTCATAGCAACGAAATCCAGACGACATTCAGAAGAAGATGCACGGTTTATCGGAGCAGAAATAGAAAAACTTCTCTCTGAGGGAGTTATAGAAGAAAGCAACTCGCCTTGGAGGGCACAAGTGCTCGTCACGAAAAACGAAAACCATAAGAAACGCATGGTCATCGATTATTCTCAAACAATAAATCGATTTACATACTTAGATGCTTATCCTCTTCCAAATATTGAACAGATAGTTACGTCAGTTTCCAAATACGAAATATTCAGTACTATCGACTTACGTAGTGCTTATCACCAGGTCCCTATTCAGGAACAAGATAAAATCTACACAGCATTTGAAGCAAATGGACGATTGTATCAATTTACTAGAATACCGTTTGGAGTTACCAACGGAGTAGCATGTTTTCAACGAGTTATGGACAGCATTATTAAAAAAGAAAATCTGCAAGGAGTTTACGCTTACTTGGACGATGTCACTGTATGTGGAAACTCACAACAACAACATAATGAAAACCTAAAAAGATTTATAGAAGCCGTTAACAAATACAATTTAACTATCAACACAGAAAAAAGCAGTTTTAATAAGAAATCGATTAAACTACTAGGATATTTAATAGAGAATAAAACGTTGAAGCCAGATCCAGACAGATTAAAAGCTCTAATAAACATTCCTGTACCTAAAGATTCCAGAGCGTTGCAAAGGGTGCTTGGTATGTTTGCGCATTACTCCAGGTGGATACCTAGATTCTCTGAAAAAATTCATAAACTCGTTCAAACTAAAACCTTCCCATTAACGTCTTTAGCTGTTTCAGATTTTAAAAAAATAATACAGGATATTTCCCAATCCGTAGTAATGGCCATCGACCCAAACATACCCTTTACAGTCGAAACAGACGCTTCAGAGCACGCCATTGCTGCTACACTGAGTCAGTCCGAGCAACCAGTAGCATTCTTCTCACGGACGCTATCTAAAATTGAGCAAAAACATTCGGCAGTGGAAAAAGAGGCTTACGCAATCGTTGAAGCTTTACGAAGATGGCGCCATTATTTGATGGGTAGACATTTCCGACTCATAACTGATCAAAGATCTGTCTCTTTTATGTTTGATATGAAACATAACAGAAAAATTAAAAATGAAAAGATTCTTCGATGGCGTCTAGAATTGTCGTGTTACAGCTATGATATCGTATACCGTCCTGGAACAGAAAACACAGTTGCGGACACTTTTTCAAGAGTTTGCGGTTCCAGCAGCGGAAACACCCTTTATGATCTTCATCAAGCATTGTGCCATCCAGGAGTAACAAGAATGACGCATTGGGTCAGATCTAGAAACCTTCCGTATTCAGTACTTGAAATAAGAAAACTCACTGCTAACTGCCCAGTATGTGCTGAAGTTAAGCCAAAATTCTTCAAAAACACTAATGCCCATCTCATTAAAGCAACTGCTCCATTCGAGAGATTAAACGTAGACTTTAAAGGACCATTACCGTCAGTAACACGAAATAAATACCTATTAACAATCGTTGACGAATACTCACGCTTTCCTTTTGCAATTGCTTGTTCTGACATGACTTCTACTTCGATTATCAAGTCTCTCAATCAACTTTTTTCCATATTTGGAATGCCCCACTATATTCATTCTGATCAAGGACCATCATTTATGTCCAAGGAGTTAAAATCATTTTTGCATGATAGAGGTATTGCTACAAGTCGTACTACTCCATATAATCCTGAGGGAAACGGTAAAGTCGAAAGGTATAATGGAATAATTTGGCAAACGATTTCGTTAGCTCTAAAATCCCGACGATTAAAAATAACTCAATGGGAGGAAGTACTAGGAGAAGCCCTTCATTCAGTCCGTTCCCTTCTCTCTACTGCAACTAACTGTACGTCTCATGAGAGGATGTTTCAACACCAACGAAAATCAACTTTTGGAAATTCCATTCCTTCATTTCTTTTGTCACCAGGCCCGGTCTTACTAAAAAACCATGTAAGAAATAAATATGACCCTTTTGTAGAGGAAGCTGAATTAATTGAAGCAAATCCACAATACGCTTTGATCCGCCGTCAAGATGGACGGGAATCTACAGTTTCGGTAAAGCATTTAGCTCCACGAGGCGATGCTACTTTACTAAAAGAAATTACCACTCCTCATAATGAAATAGAAGCTAATATTTCCGACATTGTTCCTGAAGACAATGAAAATTGCGATGATAATGATCATACAGAAAATTTGCATAAATCAAGCAGAACAAGGCGATCGCCAAAATATTTAGGGCCGGTTGCAGAAAGCAATGTTAAGTCTGGTGTTAGCTAACATCGCGTCAAAGTGAACAAAAGCGAATCAAATCTCAAATGCTTATGGTAACTAATACATTAGTAAACAAAATTTGATGCGATTTTGTTCACTTTGACGCGATGTTAGCTAACACCAGACTTAACATTGCTTTCTGCAACCGGCCCTTAGAAGATTACCAGCGTTATTAAATAGGGAGGGGTGAATGTGGTATGTTAGAATTTAGATTGCTGTTCCTTTTGTCACTTGTTTATTGTCAGCTTGACACAACTTGTGTACTGTAGTTTTTAGTCGAATAAAGCCTTAATTCCGAAGGTTTTCTTACTACAGTACCTGTGAAGCAGTAGATCTGGAGCTTCTTGTAGATGGGGCACTGCAGGGTAGGGATGGGCACGTGGCATTAAACAGTCTGATCATGCTGGGTTCCGTCATGAATGTGAGTAATATTTGAAAATCGAGCGATGAACGTAGAGTGCAAATTTCCAAGGCGTGATTCACGGTTCATGTAAAATATTTAGTAACGAATAATAGACTGAAGGGTGCCCTGCTCCCCAGCCATATGGATCTAGAGCTGGAGGTCATTGTACTTCTGTGTGGCAGACTGCAGCGACGGAGCTTCGGACCTGTGTTGTGTTGTGAATGTTATGTCTACAGTCAATCACGTGTCTGTGTCTATAGGCAACCAAGAACTTACTTCTAGATCCTCCAAGGTAAAAGACCTTTTAAACCTAGGATTGAAAGTGTTGCCTAGCAACATATACCTTCTTGTATTCGTTTGAAGACGGTTGCAAGAAATCAATATTTATCCTTTGGTGTAAGCTATTGTAGTCAATTTTCATTGATTCGTTTTTGTGTCTACTATTCTGATTGTAACATATCACGTAAACAATTTATTTTAGAGTTTTTACATATGTTGTGGATCCTTTATGGTTTTAACTTTGAACATTCTGTAACATAGCCATATAGGCTACTGGTTTTTGAGAAATAAAACACCTAAGAATGTTAAAAATTATTGTATATTAAAAGAAACAAAAAAAAATCATTACATGTATTTCATCCCAAGTTGCTTACGGTCTTATTCTGTATTAAAACTACATAAGAATGATTTGGACTGTTAGATTTAAATTACAAGCTTGTTACCCCCTGAAAGGCAAGGGATATGTAGAGCAAACCCCTGTATTAAGTTTGTTAGTATAAACCATAATTTTCTGACCTTCATCCTGTGCAGTCGGATAGTGGAAATGATGGGAGTTTTAATTTACATGTTGCCGCGGATTATATTAATGAATCGAATTTGTTTATGCTGAATTTTGGGAACTGCTGGGCCTCCTCAATTATCGCTGTTGGTTTGCACTAGTCGTTTCAAAGTGAATTAAATTTTGTACAAGTTAAATTTTGAACCCGAAGTGCTGCAAAGCACCTGTTTTATAATTAATGTGGATCGAGGACGGGGAAAGAACTGCCCGAAGTTGTACGAGCACCCTCGAGGAAAATTACAAATTCCTCTTTCGCTTAATGCCGTCGGTGTTTCGTGCTTGGTCATTTTACAAAACTGCTGTTTTCGATTCGCCTGCAAAAAACTGCGTAGACGTCTCTCACCACCGCTTGCTACTGAGAATTTGCAAGTTTGCTGTCCCCAGCTCGATTCTTTGAACTAAGTTGCTTAGCAAATTAAGATTGAATTTCTTGAATTCCTTCACGTGCTGTGCCTGCGGTCTAGCCGGATCAATTCAATATCTTGAGTCATGTCATTCCCCTATTTGGGAACAACAATTACAGCATACGGGGACCTTAAAGAGGAAATACGCAATCAAGTAAATAAAGCAACATCCATTTCCGGATGCATGCGAGATATAGTATGGAAGAATAAAGACATGTCGACTGAGAGTAAATCTAGGATTTACAAAACATGTATCAGACCCATCCTTACGTACGCCGCCGAAACTAGGGCTGACACCTCAATAACAAAAAGGGCTTTAAGAACATGCGAAATGAAGATACTGCGATCCATATGTGGAAAAACCCTGCTAGACCACGTAAGAAATGATGAAATAAGAACAACATGCCATGTTGAAGACATAGTAAAATGGACAAGGAAAAGACGAAGGATGTGGAACGAGCACATTAATCGCATGGCGGATAACAGATTGGCAAAAATAGTAAGGAATGGAAAGCCAAACACAAGAAGACCACCCGGCAGACCTCCGAAACGCTGGCGGGACAGCTGGCAGTCGATATCTCACGAAAACAGACGTCAATGATACCAAAGGAACAGGTCTAGGACCTAATTAAGAAGTCGAAGAAGAAGAAGAAGTATAATATTAAAACACATGCAATTTAATGAAATCGTTAAGAGTTAATTATCAACATTTATTCCAAAGTCAGAAATAATTAGTGGTTTGGCGTCTTTTTCTATTTTTAAATTATAAATATCAAATAACATGCAATGAGTAAGAAGACAATGATCCTGTACAGCTTGAAAAATTTGGAAGACGCAAAATGCCGGGCTTATGCGAAGCGGAAGATCTTTTCCACAAACAGGCAGGTCGAAACGCTTGTAATAATGTGCGAGGTTGTAATACTTGGGCAGTTGAATATGTTATGAACATCATAAAAAGCTTGATCCTATTAGCTAGAGATCGTTAGTGCTGTTCCTTTATCGTCAAATATATATTATTGGACTTTGATGTTACCAATTTTGTCCGCGATGCTCCTTGAATTTATGCAAGCCTTTGGTTTACGTAGTTCCGGGAATTACTCCTTGCACTCGTTCAGTTCGCACCCCGGAACATAAATTGTAATATTGTAGAACCAGGTTGTTTTGTGAAAGGAGATACAGTTTCTTGGTTGCAATAAGATGTGACTAAAGTGGCCAGACCTAACCACCCTTTTAAAGACAATTTTATCCTGTGTCTTAGTCACAAATGAATACACCTCAGCGTTTAGAAGTATATTGAATTATTTATTTCTGCCTGTGGAGGATAGTAGGTGGAATGAGTAGCCTATTATCTGACACAGCCGGTCCCAAGCCCGGAAAAAAAGGAGGGTTGGGTGCGACGGGCTAGCTCCCCGTTACCCGTAAAAATTTGACACTGCTAAAAAGTCCACCAAGCAGCCTCGGATGCTGGATGGTCCAAACAGAAGACGACTTAGCAAACGGAAAAGGAGTGTGAATATTGGTACGTGGAACATTCAACGTCTTAATACCAAAAAGCAGGAAGTATTCCAAGTAATAGAGGAATACAATATGGATATAATAGCGTTATCCGAGACGAAGAAAAAAGGAAGTGGATGTGAGGTTATTGGAAAATACATTCACATATACAGTGGAGTCAGCCGAGATAAAAGAGGAAAGAGAGGAGTGTCTATAGCTGTAAAAAAGAGTCTCAGAAGAAATATAAAATCATGGGAGGCAGTTAACGAAAATATAATCCGACTAGACATCAAAATAAAGGGATATGATACTACAATTATTGGTGTTTACGCACCAACAGAAAATGCAAACTCAAATGAAAAAGAGGAGTTTAGGGATGCATTAATAACAGTCCTGGAAAAAATTCCAACTAGAAGGGAATGTATAGTAATAGGAGATTTAAACGCAAGGACGAGGTGTCAGCAAGGAGACAAAATTGTAGGACCGTTTGGAGAAAACGTTGTAAATAGAAACGGAGAGGTACTACTGGAGCTGTGCGAGGAACAGAGCTTAAAAATATTAAATGGTTTTTACCAGCATAAAAATATACATAAATTTACGTGGATGCAACCCACTAAAGGACAAAAGTCTATAATAGACTACGTTATTATAAGACAAAACAGTAGATTCACCGTGGACGATGTTAGAGTGCAAAGAGGAGCAGAAAGCTCCTCAGACCATTTTCTATTAAAAGCAAGGTTTCACTTCCCGCACCTGGCTACAGCGTTATCACACTGCTCAGTATCTAAAGCAGAAGTAAATGAAAAAACTTACCCGATATACAATCTACACAGTTTTAGCAACGATTCAACCAAGTTTTTATATAAAGTGAGACTGGCAGCCAAAGTGTCGGGAAATCTAGAAATTGAGGACTCACAGGAGTTATATAATCAATTAAAAAGAAGTATACATGAAGCAGCATACGAGAGCTTAGGTATAAAAGAGACGATAAATGTAAAAGGAAAACCATGGTGGTGGGACGAAGAAGCAGAAAGGTTAATAAAGGAAAAAAAGCAAGCCTATCAGAAATGGTTAAGCACTAAAGACACAAAAGACAGGAAAATGTACCTAAGAATTAGTCGAGACACAAAAAAGTACATAAGAGATAAGAACAATGAAACATGGCAAACGAAGTGTGAAGAGATTGACAGATATATGGGAGGCACCAAAAATACAGAATCGTGGAAATTCATAAAAAGCTTACGAAAAAATGAAAGAAGCAAAGTTAATATTCAGTCCATAGCAGAGGAAAGGTGGATTGAATATTATAGGAAATTATTTAAAGAAGACCACGAAAAACTGCCCGAAAATGAAGATGAGATAACATATACCACAGTAAATGAAGAACAGATAGATATCGTAACACCTGAAGAAGTAAAGAAGACCGTCAAGACGTTTAAAAATGGTAAAGCGCCGGGACCAGGTGGAATCTGTATGGAATTGTTAAAAAATGCTCCAGAACAACTGTACGAAAAGTTATCCAAACTGTTCAATATGTGCCTAAATGGTTGTCCACTTCCTGATGATTGGAAAAAGGGATATGTCACAAACCTTCATAAAAAGGGAAGTAAAGAAGAATGTTCAAACTACAGAGCTATCACAGTATTAAGTTCAATTGGAAGAGTATACGCAAAAATCTTAAAACCACGTATAGAAGAAGAGTTAAAGGAAGATGAAGATCAAAATGGATTTAGAGCGGGTAGATCTTGTGTAGATAATAGCTTTACGTTGCGTCAACTCGTAGACAAGAGACTTGCATGTGGCCTGCTGACCCATTTGGCGTTCATCGATATAAGTAAGGCATATGATAGTGTACCCCAAAAGAAAATGTGGAAAGCAATGCAAACTGAAAACATACCGACAACATACATAAATGCTGTAAGAGCTTTATATACCGACATGCGATGCCAAATAAAGACAGGGGCAAAGATATCAAAACAGTCTTTCGTCGTCACCAAAGGTTTGAGACAAGGGTGCTGTTTAGCGCCGACATTATTTAAGGTATATATAAAACAGGCGTTGGCAAATTGGAAAAGGCATTGTAGAAATATGGGGATAGAAGTGGATGATGACTTTATTCACACATTGCATTACGCAGATGATCAGGTTATCTGTGCAGAGGATGACATTGACATAAGCTATATGTTTAAAAAGTTAAAGCAAGAATATGGCAAATGGGGGCTTCAGATCAACATCGACAAGACACAATATATGGTAGTAGGTGGTAAAGGTGAAGATTTGGTTTTGGAGGATAGCACACTAAAATGCGTGGAAAAGTATACGTACCTAGGCACAAATTTTACAAATCTAGGAGGAAGCGAAGATGAAATAAAGAGGAGAATGAACTTAACGAGGACAGCTGTTAGGCAGCTGCACCCCATAATATGGGGAAACAAATTATCAGTAAAAACAAAAAAACAAATATACAACACAATTGTCCAAAGTATTGCTACATATAATTCAGAGGTATGGAAAGTAACAAAAAGACAAGCTAAAACTATTAGTGCTACTGAAATGGAATACTGGAGACGCAGCTGTAGTTTAACAAAGATGGACCGGATTCCAAATGTCGAGATTAGAAGAAGGATGGAAGTGGAGGAAACCTTGGTAGAGACAATAGAACGAAAAAGACTGAAATGGTATGGTCACTTAAAGAGAATGCCGGATGAAAGGTGGCCCAAGAAGATGCTGGAATGGATTCCAAACCAAAGAAGGAAACGTGGGCGACCAAAAACAACATGGATGCAAGGCGTGACAGAAGCTATGGAAAGTAGAGGATTACATGAAGAAGACTGGCAAGACCGAGCTATATGGAAAAGGGCATGCGAGAAACGTCAACAATGATGTATTGAATAATTTTATGTAGAATTATTTACTCGCAAATATATATATATATATTAACAAATACAAATCCTTATATATAATTGAATATGTGTCGTGTTTGCTGTTTTTAAACTCATAACCTATTATTGAAGTAGGCCCAAAAACACGACGTTTGCATAATAATACATTGCCGGTACACAATGTGTGTGAAATCTGACCCAGCAATGATTATAATGCAGTGGGCTGCATACAGCTTCTTTATAGTATTGCAACGTGACCCAGTAAATTGACGCTAATGCAGAGTTTTCTATACAAATAGTTTAACTGGCACATGTCGTGAACTAGTTTTTATATTCTAATTCAAAGCCCTTTTGTGTCCCCATGATTTCACTTAATTCTACTAAATTGTCTTGTCCATGATCAAACATTAGTTTGAACAAATCTCATCTTATTTTCCATTGACCATCAGATATTGCTACAGGGAAAAGTTTATTAATTTTGCTTTCATTTGTTTCACCATGCCTTGTTTTGGTAACTGAAAATTCACAGTTCGTGGAGATGCTTGAATAATTAGATCGAGAAAGCCGGCGAAGTGGTGTTGTATTACCTTTATTGTAAAAATAAACTAAAACTGCATAATTGAAAACAAAAGACGTAAATGAAATTAAAATAAACCGCCAATTTTTTATGAAAATTGAACGATTCTGGGACCAGAACGCTAAGCGAAGCCGCAAACTTAGTTACAGCAGTGCAATTAGCGGAAGTAATTCTGAATTTCCGCTGGGTGCTTCTGGACCGTGGACGTTATGGCTGCAGTTGATGGTAATAAAAATTGCTCAGGTTTCTTCAGGCTGTCAATTCGGCGGAAAAGGCTTCTTGAGCCCGTCACATGTCAACCCAAACGCTCTAGAGCTCATACGTTAGGTTAACAAGGAGGATTTCTTAAACCCGTCAAATGTTAGCTCAGAAGTTAGGTTTACCATGAAGGATCTCTGGACTGGTTGATACGCTAGATAGTTTTACTAACTCAAGTACCGTATGATCGAAAACTTTTATCTTATAGAGGGCGGTGGAAATGTTTTGTTAAAAGTTTATGTTGGTAATCGTGGTAGTAAAAGTCACATGGGAATTATATATATATGTCAATTTAAGGTTGTATCAGGAATGCGAACCGAAGACGACTTATGTATTTTCTGTTATATTAACACCTTTATGCACCCACATCAATTTTCTAAAGACGTGTTCTAAAGTCAGGGTGAACAATTTTGAAGAGATTATATGCCCTTACCTGATACCTCTCTGAATTGGTATATTTTTAGTAGTTACATCTTTGTTTATTTTGACTTTTTATAGAGGATGATGGTTTCTGCGTTCTTCCAGTCATCAGGAATGCTCCCTTTTCCAAACATTTGTTGAGAATAATAATCATTGCTCTCTCCACAGCCTTCTCACCTGTTTTTAACATTTCATTTGTAACACGATCTGCCTACGGGGCCTTTTTGTGCTTCATAGTTTTTAGTGCTACTCTCAGCTCTGAGATGTAAATTTTAGGGATCTCCTCTGAGCCTATGTTTCGGGTTTGTCGGTGTTCTATGATCTGGTTCGGATTTGATATTGTCTGGCTGTATAGCTTCTTGTAAAAGTTCTGTATAGTAGATGTTATTTGAGTTTTTTCTTGGACTATTAAGTCTTGCTCCTTTTAAATTTTGTATACCGTTTGCCCTTAATACAACATAACAATTCATTGATTTTTGAGGCTTTCACGGCCATTGTCATTAAGTAACAAACGACTTCCGGGATTGGACCATGTCATGATTGAGATCTGCTTTTCGATCTCAATCATGACACGGTCAAATCCCCGAAGTCGTTTGTTAGTTAATAACAATTCTTTCTACAGCTATGTTGGTGATTTCTAACTCTTGTTGAACGTTTTTAGAGTTTCAAAAGTATTGGGTTAGTTCTTCTGTTTTTGTTGTATAATGCCTGTCTACAGTCCGTGTGCCAGAATTTCAAAACACCCTATACACAAAAAAAGGTAGTATCGAACTATCTGGTTCAGTTTTAGAGTGTATCTGAGGTTCAACCATTAACCTTTTTTTTCTATAACATAATGTCTTAATGGATGTTTGAAGCAGGAATTAACTTTTAGTATTATTTCCAAATAAACGATAAACAATATTACGAAAATTTCAAGTCCCCAAAGCAAATTGTTCAGCCACTAGATCGATTTTTGTTATTTCCAAAATGGAAGATGATCTTTAAAATTTTCGCAATAAATCTTTTGGGATTTCTTTCTGATGATTTTAAAGGACCTTGAAAAATATGTTCGCTCTTTAACGATTAGTTTCACTACAGCCGAATTTTGGCATAACTCGACTATATTAATATTGATAAACTCACGCAACATGCTTGGGGCGCTAGTGCGTTCCTAACGGGGTACGTCATGAAAAGTATTTTATTTCATTTTGTTTTTATTTTTAACATAATCTGTAACAGAATACATAGTACCCCAATGTGACATTTTATAGTGTCATCTTAAAGTTTGGTTCCAGTCGCTTACCATTTGCCGTTTTTATGTCAATTTAAAGAAGTGGACATGAGTGATTTGAAACTTACACACAGAAGCGTAAAAAAAAATCTATCGAAAGAAGAATATTCGTGAGAGAATGGTGGCAGTGTATAGAGAAACTAGCCCGTTTTATTTCCAAGTTAAATATTGGTGCAAGCAGTTCAAATGGGACAGGAAATCCATTCATGGTGACCCAAAGTGTGGAAGGCCTTTGTAAGCACAAACTGAAGAAATCATCAACAAAGTTAAAGATTTCGTGTTGACTGATCGCCGAGTAAAAGTTATAGTTATTGCTAGAAAAATAAGAATATCAGAAACAAGTGTTGTTAAAATTATATACGAAGATTTGGGAATGAGCAAAGTGTCTCCCCAGTCCTCAACAAAAATTTTGCTGACTAATTTATCCCAAGATGAAAAGTTTTTCCATAAAATTGTAACTGGGGATGTGACCTGGGTACTGGGACTCTCCCACGAAACAAGAGTCCATGCAATGGATTCAAACTGGGCTCTGCTCCACCCAAGAAGGCAAATACGCAATTTTATGCGAAAAAAAGTGATGACCACAGTTTTCTGGGACGCGGAGGGCATTCTCTTAATTGAGTATATGCCACAAGGGAGTAAAATAACGGGGAATATCTACAAAGACACAATTAAGAACTTGAAGGCGGCTACACGCAGAAAAATACCCCACAATCATGCTCAGAAAACTCTGCTTTTGCAGAGTGTATAAAGCACAAATTGTTCAAGCAGTAGTCAATGAATGCAGCTTTGAGGAAGTACAACATCCACCTTACAGTCCCGACCTCGCCCCCAGTGACTATTATCTCTTTCTAAAACTCAAAAAACACTTGATAGGGCCTTGCTTTGAAACCAACGACGACTTGGAATACTCTGTGGAGTCGCATTTTGCAGAATTACCAAAATATTTTGTTTCTAAGACATAGCGTTATTAGAAACACGTTGGAATAAGTTTATTAGTGTTAATGGTCTTTATTACGATAAACAAATAACATTTTGTTGGTTCTCTAACTTGTTGTTTTCATAGCTAGGTAGATAACATAAAAAACTCCCCTTGTATATACATAGATGCTTAACGTTAACATACGTATTCAGATATTACCTGTTGGCATATTAAACGTATTGGTATTGCACAACTACAAACTTACAAAACAAATACAAGATTGGTGAGAATTTTGTTACGGTATTAAAACAACTTTACGACACCCACCCAAGGTGAGCATCGCACCACGGAATCAGTCCTGGAAAACTGGCACACTTGCCCTGAGATTTGCTACAAACAGGCTAAAGGCCACGGCTGGAACGCTCAGGGAGTCGGGCGTGAGTCACACGATACGCTCTGGGCAAGCGTGTTGAGGCATATATATAGGGTACGTCAAAATTATGAGGGCGCCACCAAGCCTGTCTTAACCCGAATAACCGGGCCTGGGCGGTTAAACGGGAGCGAAGTATTCAAGATACTCCGTCGATAAGAATTCTCCTGAGCTGCGAGCTCAAATAACAATTTCGTGATCGCAGATACTGGAATGGTAATATTGGGACCCTTTGGGCCGAGACAGCGCAACCACTGGACCTACCTGCACGCTCTGATCTCTCACGTCTCGCCGTACACCAATCTTTACACTGCAAAAGGCGCTATCTGAAACAAAGCATGCACAGGTCGAATAGGAATAATACGTCCCTTAATTAAATATGCGTCTATTGGTCGCTAATTACATCTGGGCAGCAAATCGTGCCGCCAAGCTTATGTTACTGCTTACGTTAAGTACCAGCTGATGGACGCGCTATGCTAGTAAACAACACACTATGGGTGGCCGGCCGCAGTGGGCTCGACACGTTACATATTAGAGTACAGTTTAGAAATACGCACTCCGGAAAAGGGCGCGTTAGTGCGCGATAACAGACGCCGACCTGCAAAGGCAGCGGGGCAGCGTGACTGCAATATTTGACCAGGAAGAGGGGCTAACATAGCCTCACTAAAGCATGCGAATTTAGAATAGTTGCCAGTCCCTGCTACGTCGCCCACGCAGTCGTTGGCTGCGGTTAACACCTCGGAAGCAAAGCACAAAGCCCTCGCAAACATAAACAAAGAGCTCGAACAGATTAGGGCGCGCCAGGCTCAGCACGGCGAGGCGTTGATTCTATTTAGGTATTAACCGGTACAATATAGCGAAGCTCGCGCACATGAAATTACTGAATTAAAAGTTCGCACAAACGTAACACGAAAACATAGGCGCAGAGTTCTTTAGCTATTTTAGGCGATGAGACGCGAAACTCGCGCACATGAACTTACTAGTAGGCTACCAAAGTAGCGTCGTGAAGCATGGTGGCCTCAAACCGGCATTAAAAGCCGCGACAAGCAAGCAAGGGGCATGCATCCGCCCACACAAAGTTGAGCGCAAAAGCACCAACGCTCGCACAAGTGACAGTTACTATGTTTAAATGGTTGCAATTACAAATACCTTAGTCCGCAGATGGTCCATGAGAGTGGCGTGCAGTCAGTTGGTAGAAGGCGGCAGTCTGTGGCAGCTCAATCGCCAAAACACGGCATTAGGGGTAAACGGGCTGGAATCCGCCAAGATGGCGGCGTTAGGACGCTCTCCTGAGAGCACACTTACGGCGGCAAAGAGGCCTACTTCGTCCTGCCTAGAAAGATCCTCGAAAACAGCGAGTTGCAAAGGGAAAGCCCCCTTTCTCACAAACGCAGAACTGGCTCCAAGAAGCCCTTCACACACCTACGTCTTGGCGTAAAGACGTGCCACTCACACAATCACACGCGACCTCTTAAAGGATGGCATATTCGACAACATTCGCTGAAACAGCACGAGACGGGAAAAGCAAGCTGGCGTCCCCGCAAATAGCGGGAACGCCGCGAAACGGCACACTCTGCGACTTCTTCGATCAACGGCCTGACTTGAACTCCTCAAGCAAGCAGTGTTATGGCCCCTGCAGTGGCGCGAGCCGAACGGCATTGCCACGTGACTCTCGGCAGCCAATGGCGATGCGCTCCATAAAACAAATTAATTCCGGTAACAAAGACAGCCAATGGCGAGGCGCCTCAACGGCGTGATTTCTAGAAGGTTCGGAATTCTTGCGAGCGATAACACCCGGCTGCCAAAGTAGCGGCAAAGAGGTGCTCCAACTGACGAGAAATACTGCGTTTGGGGCCAAATATGTGCAAAATCATTATTATGGAATTAGGCGATGGAGCCAAATAAGTAACTAAAAGGGTTTAGCATACGGGCACGCTGCCCTAAAGCCTAGGTGGCTAATTAAAATACCAAAATGACCTGACAATTTACGCTTCCAAACATAGCTTGGTACATGTAATACTAACTTAATAACATATAATAAACTTAATTTGTTACAGCGAATGAACGATAGTGATGCGGGAATGAAAGCGGTCGAGCAACGCGGATGAGCAACGATTCTTGGCTTGAAATTGACGGCCCGACGATTAAAAGTTGATCGAGAATTACGGGCTTTTAAATGAAAGCCGTAGCTAGAGGTTGGGTTTTGATGGCGGAAGACTTTCCAGAGCTACGTCGGTTTGTCGAATAAAGAATGGTTCAAAGATTACACGGCACTCAAATAAGGCGGATCAGAATTTCATATAGAGAGGCGGTGTTTTGAGGAACTGGTTATATCTCAAGTCGTCGTAATTTGCCAAAAATGTACACGGTAATGCTTTCTAAACAGCTACAATCGCGGAACGATAACGTTCCCATCATCGGATGAAACCTCTCTGCTTGAAGCCCGACTGAAGGTCGGCCCCGAACCTTATATCTTGGCGCTAGAAGTTTACCGAGATGTACTACCGACCCTTCTCTCTTGTGCATAGAAAGCAGTGGCGGCATCCATGATCAAACTGACCTAATGACGGACAAAGAAGCGTTAGAGGTTGTTTCAACGAGGCATGTGTTCTTCATTGACTTTAAACGTGAGTATAATTTTGCCAGAAAATATTAGAGTAAAGAACGAATCTAGAAAGAACGATTTGCTTTTGTTAGGGACTTTTAATACAGTATTAGGACAATAATTAGAGAATGAAATTGGGGGTGTCTAAAAGAACTTCTAAATTAACGAAACACAAACCAAATATTGTGCAGACAAAACACTGTTGACGATGAAGCAAGATTAACTACTTACGAATGACGTTCACGAGGCAACTGGGAATTACAGAAGAAATATGAGTAAGATTAATGGTTGAAAGTAAATGTGTGTACGCATATAACGAGGTGTTGAGAGGTAAAGTAGCATCATAGGCGTTCAAAAGACGCAGACTGATTGTTAGTTGTGGGACAAGGTACATTTTTGTATTGCTCTAAAATTTTCTGCAAGAAACTTAAATTTGTTATTTTTTAAATAGTTTTTGAGCCACAACATTCTTAGATATTACTTGAAGTATCTACGATAATAATACATAAGAGGTTACCCTAGCAATTATTTTTACTTCAGACAAATTCAACAGCTTTTTGAAAAGTTCTACTACTCTACACAAGACAATTTATTAACATTTTATGAACGTGATCTGATTTCATATAGGTAGGTATTTTAGATATTGATAGTGTCTCAAAATTATTCATATTCTGCAGGCATTTTAATGCAATGGATTATTTTAGCTATATGATATAATTTACTTTAGTATCTGCCCTTGTGCTATTATATAGGCATAATTATTTGTATTTGAGCTGTCACTTACTGCACTTATCTCAAAATTTTCATTTTTAATACTACTTTAATTTTAAGATTGTGGTTTGTATTGTGTACTTTTGTGTGCTTTGTAGCACAGGTTTAATATGTACTGTAGTTTATTATTATTCACGCCATCACACTAGAGAAACATAAATTTACATATCAGATTGTCTCCATTCGGTTGCTTGTGTGATTTCTAGCCATGAAGTTGACAGAATGTATAAATAATTCAATTATAGGATGGCCGTATATGCGTATATTAGCGCCTCGGGTGGTAATCTATGACAACAATATTGGAAATTCGAAAATGTTGAACAACGTGTAATAATTAACTGTGGTAATTCGGTAAACAGCATATATCTATTACTTCTATATTGCTAGTAGTGTCTGGAAACGGGTGAAAACATTACGGCGCCGACACATAGTACGTCCGTCTCTCTCTGAGAACTATGCGTCTCGTGCGCATGACTGGAATTCGAACTGCACAGCTTCGTTCACGTGTTCACGGACGACGCTTGCGCACAATGCACCAAGTTCGTGGAAAGAGCTGGTTATCTGTCTCACTTACGCTGTGATCTCTCCACTTACAGACGCTAGAAATATAGAAGTATTAGATATATCGTAAACAGGCACTTGATAATCAAAGATAATTTAACAACACGAAATATAATATTTTTACCGGTTTCAGGATATTAAGCCTTTGTTTACATATACAAAAGTGGGCTGGTAACTAGATCATAACTTATCTGTAGGGTAATGGAATATTACCCTACATGGCAACCATAACCATATAGCAACCGATAAACTATTGAACATATCACGGATGTTATGATCATAACAGCCTCAGATGTTTTGAAATCCGAGCTCGTAGAGCGAGGATTTCAAAACATCTGCGGCAGTTATGATACTCATAACATTCCTAGATATGTTAATAGCTATAACATATAACAAGTAACTGTACACAGTACTAGAGCTCGAAGAAATGGTTATCCAGAATGATTGAACACAAAAATAAGTAACTGCTCTTGACCTCGTCCATTTTTTTAAATTTAAAATTGTTATCGTAATCCCTCAATCAATAGTATGTTCGCGACCAACTTAAAGCCTGACGAGCCTGAGTTTACGAATTGGAATTACTGTCCGGGTAAGAGTTAAAAAAAATTATTGAAAGATGTGGATGCAAAATTGTATCCCTTGTCATCTTTAAATCTGAAATTCCACATTATCAGTGCTTTCTACCCCATCCGAATTCTGAGCTACTGGCAAATCATCGATTCGTTTTTAAGCCGAATTTGTCTGCCCAGGTTTCGCAATAATTACATAGTTACCATTTCCTTTGCTATTTTCTATAGCTGAAGTCGTCCAACATATGACGCAATCATGTGGATAACATAATACAATAACGGCCATACCACGCTGGAAGCACCTGTTAAATAGCTTCTGAAGATTGAAGGTATCTTAAGGAGTGTGTAATGTGGCTTTTATTGTGCCCTATAATCTACTTTTCTCCACTACCGGGAGTTGAAGTCGGTATCTATAGCATCAAAATTGTGACAGAAGTAACATATTTACTCCCTAGACACTAAATAAGACACAAATGTCCCTAGGGAATTTTCGAGGTTATCAGGTTAGGTTTTGCGTCAGTTTTGACACAAACTGACGCAAACGTATCTTTTTACTTACGTTAAGCTGATTTTTGAGTACAGATCGGATGATCAAAAATTAAGAAAAAATTTAAAAATTGCAAAATACTAAGTTTAGTAATTTCTAAAACAACTAAATTAAATGTACAAATTGTGCACCGTTGTCTGCCTGACAGTAACTAAGACGACCGATATGTTTTTTGTTAATTGCTGTCATTGATAAAAGCGTAAAATCACACTTCTTAAAATCAAATTTAGTATTTTGCAAATTTTTTTTTCTTAATTTTTGTTAATGTGACCTATACCCAAAAATTACCTTAGCGTAAGTAAAAAGATGCGTTTTTTCAGATTCCGTAATAAAAAAGGGGGTTTCCATTAAAAAAAAAACATCGATAACGCCATACCTCATACACGGAACACCCTGTATGTATGCATTTTA
This sequence comes from Agriotes lineatus, assembly GCA_940337035.1. NCBI lineage: Eukaryota > Metazoa > Arthropoda > Insecta > Coleoptera > Elateridae > Agriotes > Agriotes lineatus. The sequence goes on along the minus strand of OW679196.1, from coordinate 107,424,202 downwards.
TTTCAAAAATGCTCAAATAAAAATAAAAATCGACGGGTCTGAGGATTTTAGCCGGAAACGTACATGTTAGGAAATACTGAATTTATTCCAGACTTTTGGGACACACTATATTAAAATGGTTGTATGTTATAACAATAATCATTATACTTTAGCTAATCGTTAACTCCGGTAGAAACATTTTTACTCTTAACACAGGTGGAATTCGCTCATAATCTAGACTGCTTCTATTCCTGAAATTTGATTCTCTTATTTCATGACAACTTGTACGTCTGTCACCTGTCACTTTGATTTATTCAATTGCAAAATCAATTACAAATACTTTTTCGTTACATTACTTGTCATTCAACAAATATCAAATAGTAAGCACTTCCCTCTTTAAAATTACCTCATTTCACTCTTTCTATCTTTTTCATTCAGTTTTTTATTTAAATGCCTGTATTCTGTCACCTGTTCATGGACTCGATACTCTCATTTTAGCAAGCCAAACTCATCCAGCAATCTCACAAAGATCTCCCATCGTCCAAACAAATCCTAGTACGAACTCCGCCAAAACACCTGGATCCGCAAAGACTTCCTGATCAAAACACGACAAGGCACATACCAAGTTTATCCAGTAGTACTGTCAGCAGCAAACGCCTTTCACGTCTTCCTACCAATTCTTAGTGCCTTCTCCATCAGAGAATGTTGCTACTTTACTTGTTGTAATTTTTATTTATTAAATTTGATGTAATAACCAGTATAACGATCTTTATAACGTAGTTTGCTGGCGATTGATTTAATTTTCTTCTCCATTGTGGTGTTCTTTGCGAATTTTTACTACCTCGCCTTCGGCGCTTAACATAACCTCATTTCAACTACAATTTGTAACACATGATTTATTACCATTTTTACCAATTATAATTTTGGCCTGAAGATGAAATCAGTCTGGTTTCGAAACATGTCGCCTTTTTAATAAATGTACGTGGAGAAACCTACTGTGTTTTATTGCTTCGTATCAAGACACCTCCACTATTAGCATGATGGATCACCTCCCTGATAAGCTTGCGTAGCGATTAAACTTGGGGATTTTGCTAATGTTTCCATCAGTTTTTAAATAATTTCTACAGATTGAGTTAAAAGCAGTTCCACTGTTTCCAACCTTGTTGTACTGTCAATCAGAATTTTAAAATGAGCTTTAATAAAAAGAAGATCATTTTTAATATTAGGTTTGTTAAAATACAGATGTGCTTTTTAATAGCCTGCGCTGAATCACTGTCGAAAAATGTAACAACTTAAAAATAAACAATAACAAATTATTCCCGACAAAGAAAAACTTACTGATTTTATATCGTCAAAATTACTTGCATAAAATATAGCACCTTTTATTCAATTGCCCTACCTAGTCAGAAGGGGCTCTGGAAAAAGAGCTAAACCATTCAAGTGATCTTTGTACACCTGTACCTTAAGAGGGGCTTTTAAAAACACTTTCTTTACAGTGGACATTAGTCCGTCAGCATCTTCCAAATTATTTCGAACTGTTTCACTTACTAAGTTAAAAGCATATGCAAGACATGTCAAATAAATCATATACAGGGTATTATGGAAATGAGTACAAATATTTTAACCCGTAAGAACTCGCTAAACTGAACAACCTCTACATTTATCATTTTTTCGAAAACACCCACAATACTGAGTTAAAATTCAAAACAATTTTACTCTAAATATGCATACCCGCCTATGGAATAATATGTTAATTTAATGGCAAAAAAACCCAAAAAACATTTCTTTCATATGCAAATGAACAAAAACTGCAAGGTACTGATAAAACCTCTAGTTCACATCTGGCCAGCAACGTACTTTATCAATTGAGGTAGGTAAGTTATTGGCGGCATGTTTTTTGTGCAAGAACTTTGCAGTTTTAATATACTTGTGTCATTCACCTTTAACTTAGGTTTGTGGCTCGTCAAATTTAGGTGAGATAAATGATTGACAAAATAAGCGATTAAATGAAAAACGATAAATAGAAAAGTTATTCATTTTGGTGAGTTCTATCACTAGTTAAAATATTGGCACTCATTTCCGTAACACCCTGTATAATGTACGGCGTCCGGAAAGTTACGGTAATTTTAGTTTCAAATTTTTAAAATAACACCTTAACATTTTTAAATTTTCGAATTAGCGTAATTTAGGTTGTATAAAAATGCAATTTAGGTTTTGTTTAGGATATTTAGGTCGTTAAGAAAAATTTTTGGACATTTAGGCATTTACGCAAAAAGAAGTATAGCTCAAAAGATATATTTTCTCATAATTCTTGTCATCTGTAAGTCTCACATCAGTGCCTAAATTAATATGAAAAAGGATAAAACCTACAAATCCGGGCCTTATAAATTATGTTAGAATCTTACTGTTTCTTATATAGCTTCATTCAATTGAATTTTAAATTCTATTTCATTTATTTACCACATACATTTTAATAATTTTGATATCCTTTTCATACTTAAATTCATCTTTGTAATTTTAATACTGTATTCGTTTAACCTTATTAATCTGATATTAAAGCCTTATACTAAAGACCATTACAATACATGCAAATCTTACCAGAAGTAAAAACAAAAAGGTTTACATGAAAATACATGTAGTCTGTAGGCTAAGAGGAACATGCAGGTATGAAAATATATAAAAAGAGTACGCATTGGTAATATATAAATGGTATATTATATAGCAATTACGCGCATGTGGCCTTTGGGCGTCATGGCTCGTTGCGGCTATTTCACAATTGTTGCAATAGCAGTTAATTTCTTATTACGGCTTTGGTTTTCTTCCTAGGCCGCACATTCATTCGTAAAATGTAATTATAGTAACTAAACTTGCGTTTATTTCGTAGCAAGATGAGCAAGAGGTCAGTTGGAAAAGTCGACTGGCTTCCTTGGAGCTCGAATAGCAGCTTCTTACTCTGATCTGCTGTATCTCAGGGATGCTTCCCCAAGCGGGCACTTGATAACGCGTGTCGTTCCTTTTCACTTGGATGTACGTACATGTCACTTATTACTGCGCGACTGACTCTTGCTACTTTAAAAAGAGCAAAATTGCACTCCACCGCCTCGGCGTCACTCAGTCGCATGCAGCTCCAATAATAGCACATTGGATCAGCATTTATCTGACTTCCCTATTCGAGGGTGCGGAATATTCGTTGGAAGTTTTAAATACACAATACGTTTTAATTTAATTATTACAATGTAAGAAATACAGTTTATTTTTATATCTAGCAGAATATTAGTTAAATAATACAGTAAAATTGTCGGAAAACACCCCGTCACCTTAAAAATTGTCCGCGGAGGTTCCTCTTGTCCAGTGTTTTAGGGTCATTAGACAAGTGTAGAACCAAAAAGCCGTGCCCCCACCCCCTGCCAAACAGCCGCCATCTTGAAAACATTTTGAAATAGTTTTTTCTCGCAATCCATTGGTGGCACAGAAAAAGTTATTGAACAACAAATTTTGGAAATAAAATTCTACACTGTTTTAGTCATTGCCGCGATACCGAGAACGTCGTATTGCGAACGGTAGAGGACGACAGAGTTACCAAAATTCGGTGTCCGCCATTCTAGCTCTGTGGGGTGCCTTTTGTGGAAAATTGTGAATGTGAAAGTTGTAGTGTTTGAAAAAATGTGCACATATCTTTTTAATAATGTGACTGCTTTAAATAGTCTCCGAGTTACAGCCCTTCAAAGCTTGCGCGGCTTGGGAAATGTATATTCCGGGGCAGCAAAATAGCCATTTATCTTTTGCGAAGTAAAATCGTCAAGCCACTCAAGTAGTTTCAATGTGAATAAGTTTTCAGAACGTACAGAAATTCTACACATTTTTGGTTATTGCCGCGATACCTACCGAGACGTTGGATAAATAAAAAATTAAATTGTGGGAAAGGAATAAGTTTACGCAGACACGTTTTTTTTTCTTTGGAGCTGATACTTTTCATTCTCAGAATATTCTATTATCACACTGGCCTTGATAAGAGAATTTAATTTGTACCTCGCGCAGTCACGGGTTTTCGGCCCTCGCCGACTTCTTCTTTGCAAGCAAACAGTAATCCAGCATTTTGTATAAACAGAACAAAACGTTTTTCCATGAAGTTTTACTCCGAACTGATGCTTAGAATGCAAGTTGTAACACGTTTAGCACATCAGGTGTTCAGGGAAAATATCTGGGAAAAAGATTTATCGCTTATCACGCACAGAGAAAAACAATTTTTGGCAACTGTGTCGTCTTCTACCGTTCGAAATACCAACTTCTCGGTACCATGGCAACGACCAAAAATGTGTAGAATTTTATTTCCAATTTTTTTTTCAATAACTTTTTCTGTGCGACTAACTTAACACTTTGATTAGAAGTTTATTAAGAATATAACTTTATTTTGGTCCTTCTAGCTACCCCTTCAGTCTTCCCCATAAGTTATAAAACACGCTGCATAGCTCACTTCTTTTAATGCTTTAACTTTAATGAATATATGATGTGTGTTTATATAGTACTCTAACGATTTATCTTATTGCGAATATTTGATCGATTGTTGACTTGCCACTGCAGATTCTACACTGATACTATTCCTATCCCTTATTGTGAATATTTTAGTAGTCTATATAACATTTTTATATTTTATACTCTGTATTGAGAAATGTTGCATACCTATAGTTAGACCAGTTTAGCTGGTCTCCTTTTTTATGTAAGTGGCATATAATGCCGATATTTCGTGGCATACTTTGTTTATTCCATATCTTGCTAGCAAATTCTGCATTTGTCTGGTCAGTCTTCTTCGCCGTGTATAATCAGTTTAGCTAATATATTATTACATCCGGGGCCCTTATTGTTATTTAATTTCTTAATAGCTTCTTGGACAGCGATGGATGAAGTTGGTCTTCATCTGTTAGGAGAGCACTTTCTTCTTCGGTTGGGTTTTTTCACTGTTTTAACACCAGTATTCACTGAGTTGTGCTATCCACTTTTCTAAAATCTTATTTTGTTCGTAAATTATATACTTCTCAATAAAATTAGGAAAACACTTATTTAGCCGTGCAGTATTTTTCAAAATGAGGACGCGCAAGTAACAACTTCAGTCTACTGTTGCTTCAGAATTACTTAACATGATACAACCAACAACTATGACCTCTTTTACGCTTTTCTTGAGTAACACCAAACTATTGAGAATACTACCAAAATCGAAATGTCTTATCACTTAAAATGTAATGAAAATAATGTTAACCGTTCGTTAACGTCAATGGCAGCCTGGCATAGTTGAGGCATGCTGTGAATAAGGCGTCTTATGTCTAATGGTAAATTTCACCATTTGTCCACAAGAACTTCAGCTAACCCCTGAACAGTGTAAAGTGTAGACGAAATCTCAAATGTGTTCGATGGTATATAAGTCTGAACTCCATCTTCTGGATTTCTTGTTCGTGGAGAAAGTTTGTTGTTAAATTTGCGGTACGAATTCTACGATTATCCTCTTGTAGGGTGAAACTATCGCCAAAATTGTTAGCTAATGGCTCAACATGCTCTCGAAGAATCGTCTCGCCATAAATGTGTGCGTTGAGACGTTGGGGAACGACAACCAAGTTGTTGTGACCGTCTATAGTACTCTATACTGATGCCACCCCATACCATGACCAATCCAGCTCTGACTGGGCCAATTTCTTGTATACACGTAGCAGTGTATTGTTTGACAGGACGTCTGCAGACTTGCATAGGATCATCGCAAGCAATTCGACAGTCTACGACTTTTCAATAAAAAGCATAGACCTTTAATGTAGAAGTTGACATTAGGAGCAAAACTTAGACGGATAACTTCGTGATCCCTGATCAAGCGAGGAGCACGCACAGGCCCGCGAGCAGTTAGATTGACTTCTTTGAGTTATCTTCCAATTCTATGTTGGGTCACATCGATGGCATTTTGAAGTAGATTTTTTAGCTCATGAGCAGTAGCAGTTCTTCGGCGAAGACAAGAATTAACAATATATCAGTCTTATCGAGAAGTACGTTTTCTTTCCCAAACTTCTCCAGTTCTTCTAGAATATCTACCCGTCGTTTTGTACCTATATCACGCTCTGCAGATAGCAGATGAACTCGTTTGGGGTTGGTTTCCTACACATCACATAGATCGACTACCTTCAAGCAAAGCAACAGCCGTCGCGACTTCAATGTCACTTAAATAAAGAATTTTGGGCTCAGAGGTAGTGAAAAAATCAAAACTCGCGTTTAATGTGTTCAATGACTAATTAGAAGAGTTTCGGAAGTTTGCTAGTATCTAGGAATCTTCATTTATATTACTTGTTTCAATGGTTAATTGCTGTATTGTTCTTACATCATGCCGGTGAGGATCAATCCTGACTACTATTTCTCCCTATCTGCTTCAGCCTCAATGCAACAAAACTGTTCTTAACAAAATCGAAGTTCAATAATTGCACACAAACACACATACTATGTCGACATAAACACATATAGTACTAAGCAGTGGGGCCTAATCAACCTAGTTCACACTACAATTATTTTTAAGTTTCAAAATACATATTTGACACTACCAAATTGGGTATAATTAAATACAAAGCAATGACCCAATGAGAACATTCACTTAGTGGTCACTAGGGACGTTGCTTATATAAATACATAGTATTTGTTACCCTAGAAATATAAGTAAAACTTATATGACATGCAACTAAGGGACTGGTAATACGAACACTTCATTGAATTCGTATAAAAAAGCACATATATGGTGTAGAGTGTAGAGGCTTTGTTGGAAGCTTGTAAAAAACATTTGGAGGCAAAGCAAAGCAAGCATAAAATTTAAATTAAGAACTCCAAATTTACTCTTTAAAGTTTTATTTGCAGTTGCCTTTAATTACTCAATATTATGTTTGATTTAAAAAAATATATTTCTAAAATTGTAATACTAATATAAAATGGATAAAACTATGGATGCCTATAGGTAGTGTAGGTCCTAGATGTTTATTTTACATAATTTATTCTTTTACTTCGGCATAACCTGCGGTAGCTACCCCGTCAGTACGACGAAGGAGTACAACTCTGGGACTTTTCTCGGTTGGATTTTCTTAAATGTTATTGAAATGTGTAGATGAAAATTGTTATCTCTTTTTACATTCATATATTTATGAAATGACACATTGGCGCTCTCTACCCTCCCCTGCTCTCCACTAATGGTATTTGTAAATTTTCGACTCCATTTTAAACAGTTTAATGCGTCACCTAATATGATAACGGTCATACCACATTCAAAGCAGTGAATGTGTCTTCTAAAGAACGTACATCAAAAACAGGTCAATTTTAATCAATATCAATTTAATAATCACCTTGGTATTTAACCATTATTCTGCTAGAAATAAAGCTAAACTGTATTTCTTAGTGAACTGCAAGCCAGCGAAATACTGATTCCGTATGCTATTATTAGAACTGCAGGCGACGGAGTGACGTAATGGCTTGATGCAACTTAGGGCGTTGGAGGTGGTGGGGAGCAGTCGCCTGCCAGTAAGCGGTTTGTAGCTAGAAGTTGCTATTCCAGCTGCTATTGCAGCTTCGGGGAAGCCAGCTGACTTTGTTAATGCCAGAAGTTGGTAGAAGCAGTTACCAAAGCTACGGGCCTGGCCTCTTGGTCATCTTGTTACAAAGTAAAGGCAAGTCAAGTTACTATAGTTATATTTTAAGAGTGAATGGACGGCCAATTACAAACACATTGTATTAATAGAAATTGATTTTTCCTCAAAGTATTTTCTTTAGAAGGACGTGTACACTAACTGTTGTATTTTTAAATATTTAGTTATTATTCTTATTCTGCATGTACAAATTAGTCTCATCTATAGACTTTCCTGTTCAGGTAGGAAAATAAGTGCACTATACAGATCTCTATTTCGCTATCTGCATAAACATTTATTATTAATGAGACCGACGGGGTACAGCAATGTAAGCAATTTAGCATTAAATTATGCGCAATTGTAAATTGCAACAACAGGAATCCTCTGAAAATTAGGATTCGGAGACAATTACATTGCTGTCACAGGCTATACCTCTACGAACGGTTCACAGCTTACCTTGCAAATGGCGTTTAGTAAAAAAAACCTTAAGCTGTCAGTAGCTAGACATGCAATTTATATATTTCAGTAGATAGCTGCAATAAAACCATTTAAACTTAACGATTCGGTATGTTATTAAAGAAATTTTCCAGTGCTGACCTTTCCTTCCAGGAAACGGAATTACAAGTCACGTGCTGAAAACCGTATTAGACGCCTCGTGATATTTTTGCTCCTGAAGACGTGACGCAAAACTGCAGCAAAGGGATTAAAGTGGATACTAAGCCATAAAGGGACGCTTGTGTGTATAGAGCGAAATTGCACCCCATATCGGTCAGATTACACCTAAATTGCGAGCTAAAACGTGCCAATAAAACAAATGTATGGTGATAGCGGTTCTAATTACGTTTCAGTCACGGTTTATAAATTTGTAACAAAGTTGAATGGTGCCCTCAGTGAAATAAAGTCGTGGTTTATGGACGAATTTTAGTACGTTTCATTGCAAAAGTTTGCTGTCATAAAGCTTTCATGCATTTCGTTTTATTTGTCAGTTTTCCGACTCTTAAGCAGCGCAAGGAGAGTCTCTTTTCGCGTCCTGTTAAACTCCGAACTTTCGTAATGTCGCGTGAAGTTGAGGATGCTACTCAGAATTGTTAGTGTCGTCGGAAAGAACTTCTCTTGTATTATTTACCTTGCTAAGATCTAGGATGTTTACGCAACTATCTATATTGGATATTTTCATAATACATTATTCCCGGTAGCTTCCGCCGTAGTTGTAGAAAATTAAAATATTAAATGCAACCCTAGTAATAGTAATTAACGTATTAGGAGGGGTAACCCAGTCTTAACATTCGAGCATATTTTTACCACTCGAGCGAGCGCAGCAAAGCAAGAGTGGTAATTTATGTGAGAAATGTTAAGACGGTTACCCCTCGGAATGCGTTCATTAGTTTATTGTTCATTGAGGCAATAATTTTGAATCAATAATAATTACTAAAAACTGCTAAATCGAAATCGGACTACCATGAATGTGTGATGTTGCTATAGTGAATGCATGTTAAATGAGTGGATGCATGTTAAATGTATCTTAACATTCGAGGACGAGAGTGCATGCATGTTAAATGAGTGGATGCATGTTAAATGTATCTTAACATTCGAGGACGCGATCATGTTAAACACTGTTTAACATTTTAATGAACAATGAATTGATTTGAGAATATGTATGTATATTGCAATGGTTTAATGCCCACAGCAACTCTGGTTGCCTAACTAGCACAAAAATTAAAGAATGCATAATAAGCACGGAATTGATATTTTGTTTATTGCAAGAGAAAGTCAGTATTTTACATTAATAAATGCACGTGATATGATTAGCAGTAACTATAATTTGATTTAAAAAGGTTAGCATTTGAAAAGGCAGTATCAAAAGGATTACGTTTAACGTTTTATTCATAATTGATGTTCGGAAAAGCGCACCTTAGGATGTGTAGCTGGTAGATTTGATTTGGTAACGTCAATACAATAATGTGAATTTAATATGATACAAAGATGGCTTGTATAGTTATAAAGATTATACCGGGTGTCCACTTTCAAACTGGAACATAGGGATTTAATATTGTTTTTAACAGTTTCATAGATTCCTGTTCGCCAATTAAACCTACAGAAAATGTTTTGGTATCAATAGAAAGAAAAAACTATTGCGCATGTGGTGGTAGCAAAAATTAAATTATTATTAATTTTAATTGAAAAATATTAATCAAAAGTTTTCATGTTTTGAAAATATGAGTGGCCTTGACTTGAAAAAGTTGACAAGCTATACTCAAATTAAATTATTATTTGATGAAATGATATATCTCACTCTACGCAAGCTAGCCCCCCTTTAATATGTTTTGACGATAAAAACTCTCCCTTTGTTCGAGTAATCTTTAATTTTACAAAGTAAAAACTACTGAACTAACTCTGAATGTCATCAAATAACAAATTAATTTGAGTATAGCTGTCAACTTTTTTCAAGTCTAGGCAACTCCTATTTAAAAAATATGAGAACTTTTTATTAATATTTTTCAATAAAAATTGACAAAAATATTTTAAGTTTTGATATCATTAGATGCGTAATAATTTTCTCTTTCCATTGGTACCAAAACATTTTCTGTAGGTTGAATTGCCGAGCAGTAATCCATGAAACTGTTAAAAACAATTTTAAATCCCTATGTTCCAGTTTGAAAGTGGACACCTGGTATGAGCGTTATGAGTAACGTTTATGAAGCCAGCAAACGGCAAGACAGCTGACGGGTAAAGAAACGGTGCAAACCAGTGCAAGAAAGCAAAGATTACTAAGAGCAAGATACGACAACCTATTAAAGGACACAGGCAGTTGTGCAGTGGTAATTATACACATGTGAAACAGTGCATTTAATAACTAATTGTGAAAAAGCAGATGTTGAGAGGTGGCGATTGACAATTTCCAAGAAAAAGACAGTTTAGTTCCTAAATAAAAACATTATATCAAAACTTATTTTATAAACAAAATTGTAAAACCTAGTTGCTACGAAACGAGATATTCAATTGTTAGATGGACTAAACAAGCCTTAAAACATGTGCTGTGTGCAAGAGGTGCTCACAGATTTATATAAATTTTCAATAAAAAAATTTCTGTGTGAGCCAAAAAGTGGTTTTTAATATTCAACAATCTGCAGAGTGTACTTGTACAAAGTTTCTACCCGCTAGAACACTCCAGTAAAGAGGGATAAGCTCTGCAAGAATTGACCAGATGCGTTCTATAGCGAGGCCAGTTTTTCAGGCAAGTTTTCGACTAGTTGGAAGAATCGGCCAGCAAGAATTGTGTTGCTGCGTATTGGGGACTCCTTCAGCGAGCTCTACATTCAGAGATTTAGAGCATGAAGAAGTCACCAAGTTTATAATTTCCATGGCGTCCGTTGATTTTGTGATCCAGCCTACGAAGCTGCCCTTGCAAGGTAAATTTCACATGGAAGCAGTTGGAGAATACTCACTAGCTGTGGGTTTCATTAAGAATAAATATTGCACTAGGGGTTGAACGTGATTCCAGCTACATAGATTCATCCAGGGTTTTAAATCGAGGTAGCGTCCTTTGATTTTGCAATTTGCACCAGAAATTTGGAACGTTTTGTATGAAGTTAAACAAATGCAGATCTCGCCGTCCCTACTTCACTGAAATAAAACCAGGTTAGCCGGAAATAACGTCATATTATTTGCATTGTATTTACCTGATGTGAATTTTGCCATTTATGGTGTTTGAATTCTAATTACGCAATTTTTATACGAGCAGATCATATATGTGTTTATAGTCAATTTGAAGGTTAAAGCTGTCAGATACGAATTCGGGTATTTGCCATGCATGTGAATAAGCCCTACTCAAAAGTAATTGTAATACAAGTTGCTGAACCTACTCCTCTGAAAAGAGTTTTTCTCATGCTAGACCGGAGCTTTATTTTAATTGATTGTAAATGAATAAAATAGAAAGAGCAATAAACTATTTGTTTTGCAAATATTAATTATTACATCATTTTAATAAGCCCTGAGATTAGACAAGAATTTTTGATAACAACTATTGTATTGTAATTTGTGGTGATTTGCCTTAGTTATTTATTTATATTTTTATTATTGCCTTTTTGAGTAGGGGCATCATTACAATATGTACTTACTGACAGCCTTATAAAAACAGTCTTATAAAAATATTTATTTGAAATTAACTTTAATTAAAATAAATAAAAGGGCATACAAATTTGTTTACTAATGAATATAATGTCATAAGCAGGTTTCGATGTGACCTTGTTTACTTTAACAAAGAATTAAGGTTAATTTCAAATTAGTGGTCTTCATAAGGTTAATCGTTAATGTTTGTTGTCGCTGAAAAGTGTCCCACTTAGTGCATGCCCACATATAAAACTTTATTATAAAACGATTCGCTTTTATTCTATTTTATAAAAATATTGCTTTCCTAGGCCATTTTCCGGGAACGAACGATTTCCTTAAATGTTTGGTTAACGAAAGTTTTGATTAAGATGCGTTTCCGAAATGGTTTTATTGGTTATGGTTATATAAAAGTATGATTCACTTTTATGACATAGACGATGTCGCGGAAGAAAGAAGATGTTTAATGTTTTAGGTCAAATTTTGAGAAACTGAAAGAAAGTAGCACTCTCAACTTGCTGTTGAAAGCTTTGTGGATATTCTTTTGAAACAGTAAAAAACAAATAATACAAATTTATTTTCAGATTCTGAACATTTGCAGGTGTACAAGATGAAACAATTTTGAAATGGGACTGGTACCGCTGTTACAGACGCTATAAAAGAAAACTGCAGGTTTTCTAGTGATATACAATTAGTAGCTGGAAGTCTCGTCTACACATAAGTAAGGCCGCATCATGTCAGAGCTTGTGTGGTACAAAAACAATCTAGTGTAGGTGTCACGTTTTGATTATTTGCGTTCTTGCAAATTGTTGGAAAATATGTTAATCAACGTTATCAATTTGTATGGCGCCATCACCGCCATAAGAACGATTCAGTTGCAACATGAAGACATCTAGACCCCACAAGAGGTTACATAAAGCCAGATGTCCGCCGTTCAGTCGCCGTAAGATGTAGCCGATTACACCAGGTGTTTTAGATGAGGCCCAAGTACTTGCAAACCCCCTGTTTGCTCTACGTAGGTTTCCCTAGATAAACAACGCGGAAGGAAACCTCGAACCAGTATAAGAGCCAGCAAACAAAATTGTTCAATAGTTAAGTTTTCTGGACGTTCAGCGATGTTCAGCTAGTCTCGGTCTCAGATTTAACTCGTCCTTTCCAGATTCTAGTCCAGAACCTAAACTCCAGCCGGGACTTACCGTGGGTCCTTGAGGTTCCATGGGACCCACTAATTACCTCACCTTTCCTTAGCCCTGTGGGAAACCGCCAGTCTAGTACCGGAGAAGGCAAGTATACAGTTATTACACACGGAATTCGATATACGACATATAAAAGGAAATAGGCCACGGTCTGAGGTCTACGATTGTATGACAATTCGGTAACTACAAGTGCCAGTCGCCCAAATGGTATACGGTATTGGTGTTACAATGTTCTCCAGCTAATTCTTCGAGAAGGTCGTAGGTTCACTTCGATATTCGTTACTCCGAGCGATGAACTGATAATTTAAGAAGATGTGTATTGTGTTGAGCGTCACCTCCTTCACTTGTTTTTTCTTACAGACTTACCTTGATCGCTCGTCGCCGCTAAAATTCTTTACACAAGAAATACAAAAGGGGGTTGCATGCAAACATCATCAGAAAAAACATGGGCTAGTTTAATCTACTATATTGAAGTTAACCACAAAATTAAGCAAATACTATAATTACAAATAACTTAAGCAATCAGTTTTACAAGCTGATGAACGTTATCAGCCGTTCTCTTAGAATATGTCCCTGTAATTACCTATTGCGGGACAAGAATTAATGTTTTTACCTCACTACCAGCACTATGTGATGTCTTTTAAAGCGCGTCACTCTTTAACTACTTATTCCGTACTTTCCACGCAGAGAAAATCGGGACGGACGCTTAAATGCTATGACACAACACCTTAGAATTCTGGGGGCTTCGTACTTATACTACTGTCCGGCAGCAAACGTGCGGGACGCTTCTGTAGTTCGCTGTTAGTGACTGCCAGGAAAATTTGATAGATGCGGATCTAAACGAGATTTTCCGTGCCGGGAAAAAGATGATTAAGGAAGAATGTTGCTAATCCTCAAAATTGGGACTAGAGTGTGTGCATGATGGGAAAAAGCCGGCAACCACACTCCCTAATGGACCTTGCTTATCTGGGTTCCTAGTTGATTTTGCATGGAGGCGATATGAAGATTTCTCCTCCGAAATAGGACCTGCAACGGCTTCAACTTACTTAACTCCCCTACAAGCAAGCCACTCGACACTCCTTTCTACAGGCTTCTTAATTACAACTGTCCGTATCTACCAATGTGCTCTTGTCGACTAACTCCCAATTTGCTGCTTTTCGTGTGATTTCGACTCAGAAAAAAAAGGTGGCGACACTTAACGGTCGCACTTGATTGGCGCCCCATGACACACGACTTCATTGACAATGTTGACTCGTAGAATCCGTAAGAATTCTTGGAACGTGTTCTGGAAATTTCAACGCCAAGAAAATGTTGATACCTGTGGTTTTGCACGTGTACGTTTATGGTTTGTAATTGAATTTACAATGGCGTTTCTGGCCTTCTAGATAATCAGTTGAGCGACTCTTTGGCATCAGGGGTTTTCGAAATAAAGGAAGCGCTATTTTATTTCTGCATAGTTGCTGCCTGGATCACGTAGCTTCAGCGAATGCAGCTTGTTCTGTCATTGTAACATTTGATAACTGGAGGATTAGCATTAGCGAACCTACTTTGCGCTACTGCATTTACACCTTGATGTATTCGGAGTTTTGCACGTGATTGTGCTAACACGAGAAATTCGCCGAACACAGTAACTAGAATCACTGGAGGCGTTCGCTTTATTTTAATTTTTGCAAACCGCATTTATGTAAGAGAAGTTCTTTTCCTTGCTTCTTCCTAAGAATTTGAATTGCATGAAAACCTTTATCGAATTTGAAACCAAGTGTTAGTAAAACTGCATCTAGTAACTTTACAGTCCAGATCTGCTTTCACGCCTAAGCTGAACGTGCACGGAATATCTTTGCGATAAGCTGGAATGATTGCTATTAAGCTTCTATTTCACTTGGTTTTTTTAACTGAACGCGCACTGAAGATTCTTGCAATATGCGTCGGGGTCTTTGCCTGCCAATTAGACAATTTTCCGAATCCGTTTTTCCAATATAATCTATCTAGACCGATACCAAAATCGTCTTGTTAAAATCGAGTTTCTATAGAGGGCTTGCCACTCGAATTTATAATTTGCCGCGTCCATCGTTGGCTGGTAGCTGCTGGCAGCTAGCTTTTAGAGTCTCACGTCTAGAAATGCGAATATGAAACTCGCGAGAATGCTGCTCCAGGTGTCAGGTTGTTAAAACTGCTGCCTGCAGCGCTTGACAAATCGTAACCATAAAACCCATATTAATTTCAAGCGGCACAAAAACGCGGTAATAGCTTACAATTCTCCGGTTTGGCGATCTTATTCTGCTAGCCCGCGAGACACGAGAGCTTTGACACCACTTTCAAGCTGTTCAAAATTGCATCGGCTTTCGAGGCCACACTCACTGCAAATTTAATTTTGCAGGCGTGTAGAGCAAAGCCGTTACCATCGACCAGAATAGCAAAAAATCGTCTTCATTCATTTCCCGGAATCTTACCTTGTCCACACTTGCAGATTTATGTACCCTGGAAGTCATTAATTAGATGTAGTATAAAATATATTATTTCAGCTTTCGACGTTTACCACCTAGTGCTAGAATTTTCTGCGGCCGCTGTTGAAGGTTTCCCCGGGGGCGAGTTGCAGCTCCATCCGTCGATCCAGGCCACCCCAGATATACTCTTTTATTTAGTTTAAATTGTCAATGAATTTATTTAGATAACTGTCTATCTTGATTTTGAGCCTAGGTTTAAGAATAAAACTTTGTAAATATTGACTTGAAATTTTTCACTCCAGCTATCTCAAACCTGGACCCAAAGCTACATGTAAACATTTTAAGTAATAATCATATCCAAAAGTACAATTTTGCAGTTGACATAAGTTCATAGCGTTCTATAGTGCACTTTGAAGGGGACATGCATTAATTTGGGAAAAACGGTCACGAAGATATCTGAAATGTTAAAAACTATGTACACGGACGAAGCCTTGTCAGTACTCGTGTTATCGAATGTTTCACTCGGTTTCGTGAAGGTCGAGAAGAACTTTTCCAATATTCACAACAATCACAAAAGTTCGACAAGTTGTGGGCGCTGACCGACCACAAAAACTGATGGAACAGGGACTGGGAGTCGCCCGTAAAACAATAAAAACCATTGTGGAGAAGGATTTGGGGAAAGGAAAGGTGTGTGCCAAATTTGTCCTGCACAGGTTGATCCCTGAGCAAAATGTGCATCGAGTAGACACCTCGGGTGACTTCATTGCAACGGTCGAAAGTGACCCACATTTTCTGGATTACTGGCGTCGTGGTGCTTTCAGTACGATTCTGTGAAGACCACACCGATCACTTTTGTAAACAGTCAAGGCATCAGTGACACGGAATCTGTACCATCGGGTATCGTATGTTCACGTAGTTTGCAGCCTCCGTGAAGTTGCATTTTTAACATGGTAACGCTCCCGTCATTCTGAATTAATTCTGAAGTTATTTTTACCCAAAAAGTGTCGCAGTCGTGGAAGATCCTCCCTATTCCCCGAATCTGTCTCAAGTTGATTTCATGCTGGTCCCTCAACTCAAATTGGTCTTAATCGGCAGGCGCTTTGTGGACTTATTCAGCTGAATTTTACCACCCAACTAAACACACTTCACTCCAACACGCTTAAACAGGCTTTTCGCGACTTATATCGTCGATGTCAACGGTGCTTAGAAGTCGATGGAAAGACTTCGAAGGAGTAGCAGTACTCTCTTTTATAGATATTTCACATGCTCTGTATTTGATGGGTCCCATTTCCTATTTGCACAACTTCGTTGTAATAAAACTTTTTCTAATAGAGGCATCATACATGGTATATTTGTTCGTTAGCGATGTTGCACCAACAATCAACTGATAATTATTCTAAATCTTTTATAATTCCAACTTTTACATAAAGCAAATATATACTGTAAGGATGTTTATACAATACTTTTCAATATAAGTCTCATAACTCAGCAATTTTGACAATCGCAATATCAATATTACACAGAAGTAACTTTTTGATTACCATAACTCAACTAGTGAGTTTTGGTTTAATGTCTAATGTCATGTTCTGATGTCACCTGGCAACCGAAAAGGTTTAAAACAAACAGGTACAGTAATTTCAAACAAACATTTTTGGTTTTAATTCGTCTTTTGGGTTTATTGAGAGGTCTGGAAAAACTCCTTCTCTAGTGGCTAATATCCACATAACACTACTTGTACAGTAGATGACTATTCACATGACTTCAATGGGACGAGATTTGGATTATACGCCGGCCATTACATCAAAGTATTCTTCGCCCAGCTATAGAAATTTTCCCTTACACCATTGCACCGCTTCTTTCAACATAACAGGTTTCTTTAACGTATCATTCCACAAACTGATCAATTTGACGTCTCCAAACCTATTACGATTTTTGAAATTTATAGCGAATTTGTATTCCCTTTTGAATTTCACGGAGTAAAGTCGCATGAGTGTGTCCTATGATTACAAGTGATAAGTGAACATGTGCGCCGAAAGGTGATTAAACATTGAACTGCTGACCTAGCGCGATTACTTGAAAAACATCAAACCGGTATGCTATCTCAGTTAAACTATCAAAGAGAGAAATACTTTAATTTATAAAGAAATGAAAATGTTACCACAACCGCAAATAAATTATTGTGTCCACAAGTGTAAGAGACAAGAACAAAAAATACAACAACCAACGTGGCAGTTACCAATGTTGCAACGACCAATGATGCAACAGTCAATAATAAATTCAAATCAGCAACTCTATTACAACATGATGAATTTGCAACGACCTTATTGTAATGAAAACGCAACGAATTATCAACAAGCGTGCCTAAGACAGTACAAACAACCAATAATTCTTCAAGAGACAGAAATTGTACAGACAAAGCCGAAGAAGAAACTGAACTAACAAGTAAATTTCCATGGCAAACAGTCAAGAAGAGAAAGTTATCCAAGTTATCTCACAAGATGAGAATTGAGAATTAACCGCCTTCTCTTGATACCCAAAACCGATATGATGAATTATCAAACCAATACACGAGCAAAATTCAATCAAATAATACAATTAAAATCAATGTCAACACGCCTGATTCGTACCGAAAACTAATCAAACAATTAAAAGAAGATGGGATAGTCCATGACACATACCAAATCAGACAAGAGAGAACGTACAGAATAGTAATCAGATAATTACACCACTCAATACCCGAGCAAGATATAAAAGAGGAACTGAAACAAAAAGGGCACACAGTTCGTAACACCGCAAAACTAAAGAACAACTACCATTGTTTTTTGTAGACTTGAAACCTCAAGACAACAATAAAACTATTTATGACTTCAAATACCTAAGTAATAGGAGAATCACAGTCGAAGCTCCAAGAAAGAGAACACAATAGCGCAGTGTAACCGATGTCAATTGTACGGGCATACAAAAACATATTGTACACGGCCATATACATGTGTCAAATGTGGAAACAATCACCATGCAAAAGATTGAAAAAAAAAACAGAGCAAATACACCCGCCAGATTTGCGCTAGCTATAAAGGATGCGATATTTACCTAAATCTACAAAAAAATAAAGAGGAAACAACTAATCAGCTAAGTCCCAATACACCTCATCTAAACCTAAACATAAATGACAATAACCAATTTCCATCAATAAGCAGTTACCATCCACAAGCTCGGTCTGTATCTAATGATCGGCCTACAATTCTCAAGTAATTACTCAAAATCAGAACCTACAGTATTTCAAATGAGTTCAATGCAATCCTTAACTTTAATCAAAACAGCACAGTATTAAATATGCTCAGTACAGTAATAACTAAATTGGCACAGTACCGACGGACCCACTTAGAATAGTTACATGGAACGCTAATGGTAGACTAGAAATAAACTAGAACTAGAATATTTCCTCCAATTACAAAAAAAATAGATATCGCTTTAATTTCAGAAAGACATTTCACCTCGAGAACTATGTTTAAAATACCACATTATAAGGTGTACCACGTAACTCATCCAGATAATACGACACATGGTGGTGCAGCAGTCATAATCCGCAATTCAACATCCCTTTATGAGATAATTCATCAACAGACAAACAGAATTCAATCAGCTAATATCACGGTAGATACCAAATCGGGGCTCTTGACAATCTCATCTATCTACTGCCTAAAGAAGAATATGCAGAGTTTCTTGCAACGATGGGATCTAGATTCCTTATAGGATGAGATTGGAATGCCGAAAAATACAATTTGGAGAGCAAGGTGAGTATCAACTAAGGGCAAAAATTTCCTACAGACTATAAACGAACTTAACTACAATTAACTATCTATCGGTGAACCAGCCTATTCGCCGACCAACCCCAATAAGATACCCGACCTCTTACATTTCTTTGTACACAAAGCTATTACAACAAACTATCTACACGTTGAATTTAATCATAACATATTCTCAGATCATACCCCAGTGATTGCAACAATAGGTAGGTATATTATAAATAAAGAACATATACCAACATTAATCAACAATGCAACAGACTGGGTTAGCTTTTAAAACTATATCGAAAGTCAAATTAACTTAAAACTTCGAATTAAAGAGGCTGATGAACTGGATGAGGCTACTAACTACCTAACCATGCTAATCCAAGATGCTACCTGGTATTCAACCCCTAAACAATCACAAGAAGCAAAAAACATAAATACATTCGGGAATTGGTGTGTGAAAAGCGAAGAGCACGAAGCAGATGGAAGAAGTACCGAAACAATGATGGCAAAGTAATAAACAACAAACTAAAAGGAAGGTTACACAAAACTCCCTATAAATTCAAAAACGCAACAGTTGAATAGTATATAAACTCACTCTTTAAAGATGATCATACGATATGGAAGGCTACAAAAAAATTTCAAAACACCGAAGATCGCAGTACCTTCAATCAGAAAACCGGACATAAGCTGGGCCAACAGCTACGCAGAAAAGGCAGAAACGTCCTCAGCACATCTCGACCAAGTCTTTACGCTACCCGGACCCAATATTAATGACGACGATAATTTTATAGAGGATTTCCTTAACATATGCTGCCAAATGTCACTTCCAATTAAAGCCTTTTCATCCCGAGAAACGTTTGAACAAATTTAAAAAAATAAATCCACATAAAGCACCCGGGCATGACCTCATTGCAGGTAAAATTCATAAACATCTACCAAGAAAGGCAGTAGTACTGCTAACAATCATATATAATAGTATGCTAAAACTATCATATTATCCTATAAGCTGAAAATTTACCCAAATTATTATGGTACCCAAACCAGGAAAACCTGCTAATGAAACAAACTCATGTCGCCCAATTAGCCTTCTTTCTATTTTGTCTAAGGTTTTCGAAAAAATGCTGATGAGAAGAATTAAAACTGACCCGGAACTAGCAACAATTATACCAGACTATCAATTTGGTTTCCGGGAACGCCACACAGAATTATAAATAGTAATGGAGGAAAAGAAATTATTGTAACAGTACTTTTTCTTAGCCCTATACTCTAGAATGTACTATTAATTTATAATGCCCTGAGTTCGCTAGCTTAAATAGTCGTAGAGACATAAAACTCTATTGAAATCGCCAGTGCGGTCAAGGGAAAGCTAACATTGTTTTCGGGTTGCTCCTTGTCACCTGGAATGCTGAAATGATGCATGCAAACACTGCCCGCAATAAAAACTCAACAGTTTACATAAAAAGAAAAACACAAATACAATAAAATACATGGACATAAAACACCAAGAAGCTGTCTACAATACTTTAATTATCTAGGAGTGGCAGCTGTTTCTACTCGCGTTATTACATAAAAATACACACTATTCATATAAAAAGACTGTACGTTACATACATGAAAGCACCTTAAATAGTGCTTTAATGTTCAACTGTCGACGCAAAGTCAAACTCCGATAGTGCCAAATGTATTTAAATTCCGCGCACAAATAAACTAGGCGGAGCTGTCTATCCCTTAAACGCGCTTGTTGCAAGAACACGCTGCCTGGGCATGTTCAATTCAAGAGGCCACGCTGCTTTAGCTGATGACGCAATAATTTCGTGTTAGATGCGGGTAAACCCCCTGTTATTTTGGGCACGACAACATTTGCCCTCGATGTAGGAATGATTCCTTACTGCGTAATGCAATTTTAACCAGAAACTAACCTTACATTCGGTTGCCTCCAGGTATTCTCGAGTTTGGACAAGAGCGATGCTTCTGTGGGTTAAAACCACTGCTTCCTTCTATGGAACATACAGCAATCCCTTGGTGATGCTACCCCGGTAGTTTGATGCCTTCGTAGTCTGGGTTCCCACTCAGGATCCTCTTTGTGGCGGTGGCGATTGCTGCAGGCACACATCTCACTATTCTGTGCACTTTTGGTGCCTTTATTAGCACGCGTCGTACCTTAGGTTATATGGGACGACACGCACAATCGCTCACTTATGCGAAACTCCTTGTTTCTGCGGTCATTCACGCACCCGATGGCTTCGTTCTATTTTTAACCACACTGCTGGGAAACCGCTGTCTTGCAAATTCGCTCCCACACGTTCGACAGTGCATGCTAACTTAATCAATACATATGAGAAATAGAGTTCGGTTTTGGTACTAACAAGATATGATAAACATATATGAAATATATGTATAGGGTGACACGAATTGATCCATTACATTATGTACTGCCGTTTTTTTAGATGTCGCCCACGCTTTTGATAAAGTCTGGCACATTGGTCTTTTACATAAAATCAAAAGCGTTTTTCCTAGTCCGTATTACCGTCTGCTAAGATCATACATGTCAGAACGATACTTTCAAATAAAATACATCCCCAGTTACTCCAACTACCACCAAGTACAATCAAAAGTGCCTCAAGGGAGCGTGTTGGGACCGTTGCTCTTCTTGATTTATACTTCAGATTCACCAAAAATAGACAATACTATTATAGCAACATTTGCGGTTGATACTACCTTGCTATCAGTACACAATAACTCGGTGGTCGCATCATAGAACCTGGATCTATTACAGAACTGGCTTGGCAAATAGAAAATTAAGATAAACGAGACAAAATCAGTTACCTCTACTACAGAACGGATAGTTGGTATGTCCGCCAGTTTTTCTAAACAATACTCAAATACCAGTAAAAAATGAAGTGAAATAATTAGGGTTATATCTAGACCAAAACCTGACGTGGAAGAAACACGTCAAAACGAAACGCCAGCAAATTTACTTAAAATTCAGAGAGATGTCATGGTTAATGGGACGCAGGTCCAAATTATCAATAGACAATAAACTATTGTTATACAAATGTATCCTTAAATCCATATGGACTTACGGAATACAATTATAGGGATGTACCAAAAAATAATTCAAAGGATTCAACCTAAAATCTACGTTCTATAACCAAGACACCATGGTACGCGTCGAATCTTACTCTACACAATGACCTGAACATCCCATTTGTCGCCGCGACACTATACTTCAAACGAATTGAAGGACAGAAGAGACTCAGAAGACCGTGACCAACGGACCTAAGACAAGCACTGCATGACGTGAATTCGTTAAACCTAATCTATTAGTGGTATTTTAGAGTATGGTCGATTGTACGATTACTTTGATCATGTTATATTCTTGTATATAATTTACTTAATTACTCTGTACTTAGGAGTAGATTGCAAATACGCAGTTAAATAAAAAAATAAATAGCGAATCTGAAAAGAAAAATATTGGTACATGTCTTTGGTGACCTAATTGCCAATATCTATGTTTTTAGGGAGCTACAGGGTGGACTTCAGTTAATAGAGGACATACCGGCATGCATTTCATTTCCATGGAACTAGTAATTAATCTGCAGCGTAACATCTAAAATAGTAACATGGTAGAGAAAGCGCTTTAGATCAGTAAATATCAATTAAAATCTGCAAATCGCAGTAGACAACAGGTGTTCCACCAGTTAGCGCGAACAGTTCTAATGTAAAGCGATTCAAAGTTGCATAAAGGATTAATATTAATAGCTTTGTTTCTAAGCCGCCTAATTTAAATGTAGAGCGAATCGTTCCGACCATTCTCGCTCCGCGAAGCATTAATAAAAACATCAAACTTGTTGATATTCACTGGTTGCTGCACATTTATCTTGCAGCCGATGCTTGTCGCATTCTGTTGCGGCTAGTAATGGATTGCAGCTCATTTTGTAAACTTCGGATAAGATTTACACCCTGAATTAGTTGACAAAACCAATTCCATTAAAAGGTGCGAAAGCGCACCGCCGAGAACACACCGCCCTTAACTTTTTATCCCAATAAAAATACTCCGAAGCACCTTCGTAGCTAGAAATTAAAGGAAATTAAAATTAAATATGCATTAAAGAGCCGTTTTGTGTTTTTGAAGAGTTTTCGCGTCGATTCGTCCGGTAAATTGCTTCCTTACGGATGCGATAATTCGTTATTACTCCGGCGCCTTTGAGTAAAATTCTCCTCACATCTGGACATCTTCCCGGAAGTTCCGCGTTATTGCTCTGAAACGTTAGCAGGACAAAATTGTTTTTTTATTGCCCTGGATATTAAGCTCAAGTTATACACCAACTTTTACTTTCGCTTGGGAAACTTCAGTTTTATGTGCCCTTCGTAGTTGTGGTTTTCCAAAAATCGGAGGACACGGGTTGTTCTGGAACGAGGAAGCATAAACTTTGAAGAACTTATACTCAACAGAAAAATATAAAGACGCCTTATGAGAAACTTTTTAGAGATGTATTTTAACCAGTGGCGGCGGGTGAAGTTTTGCTATCGGGGTATCTTGACAATTTAATAGTGAAAATGATTATTTATACACTATGTAAGTTAAGATATTGTTTATAAACGTAATTTATACGATAAAATGTTTGCACTTCCAGTTGTTTGTGGAGCCATATAAATAAATTTGTTTACCTTAAGCCAAAAACTACTTTTCTCCTCGATCTTATATATACCTGGACAGATTCGAATAATTATTATGCGCAACTTGTTGTGTCTGCTTCCAGTGGGGTGTTTCTCAATAGGAAGAAATTTCACTCGGCTAGAGGAATTTTCTCACCTTCAAATAATAACATTTTTCAAAAATTAGCGTAATAACGGCAATTTGTAACATGCATTTCTTAACAACAATACGTATCCAACTTGATTTGGAATACAGTAATTTGGCCGGCGTAGGCAAACGTCGTAACGGAAGGTCAGAAGTCATCACACGGGGTTATGCGGAAAGTTATTGTTAGTCTCAGTTGGTGATCTTGATGAATGCAAGCCTGGTACTTTAAAACTGGAATCATCCGGCTTAAAGATTGAAGTCTAGGGCTTGAACACCGGACTGCGATGCGGAGCTACAATCACACTAGCGTCACAGCAGAAATTCTAATACCCGATTCAATATCGAAAATGAAAGTACACAGGAGGTGAAGTTTGTAAGCTACACCATGGGAATATCACATCCAACCAAATGTCGAAATAGTCTAGAAAGCTACCATAAAACTGAACACCCCCACACCCTTTTTTGATATCTCCATATCCAACAGCCAAATGTTTTTGTGAGAACTTAGGCGAACTCCCAATGCCTTCTCCGCGAGAGTAAAAATGCCAGCTACACAATGTGTTGGCCATTAAGTTTGTAATTAAACAGTTATATATGCCTCGGATCATATCCTGCATATTATGGCCGAAACCCGCCTTGGTATATTCATATTTACTAAGTCTGTTATTGTTTAACATAAAGGCTAGGTGCGACTTGCTACAGTGTAAAATGGAAGGTGTTTTACTCTGTAAGCCTAAGTGTTTATAGTTCACAGTCAATATTCGGTAGAGATGTAGAATATGATGTTATTACTCGTATTTGCTAGGTTAAAGATGTTTGCGAATCTTCCAACTCAGAATTATTTCCTGGACGAACTTACCTTACCTTTATTCGCTTGTTGCTTAGTCCACCTATAAACGCGACTGCATATTTGCTTTACAAATAAAAATGCGTAGAATGTAAATTTATACGATACATTGAACACACAATAATACAAGGAACAGCTTTCAGGGGGCAGCCTGGGTTGACTCGTGAACGGTAGAATTCCTACATTTTAAGGGGACGTAATTTTGAAAGACTGACCGAAATCAAAGCTCATGTAAAAAAGGCGTTTAGCGCCCCTGACGGAGAAAGGCTCAATATTTGTACCCGTTATGCGAATACTTGTGAAAACACACATATCCAGAGTATAAATGACATTTGCTAACAAAAGCGTTCTAACTATTGTATCTAAGGTAAAAGATGATGCGCATGCAGGAATTACACAGATAGTAAATGGGAAATTATGGCTTAATGCAATAATTTAAGAATACCAAATTCTGAAGGTAATGTAATGGCTGGTAATTTTCGGAGTCCTAGCTCATGGAAGGTAACCTAGGAGGCTAAATGAGTAACTCATGGAGCTCGGTAGCGGAGTTAGGGGACTCTCCAGGGCTTGAATAGTTCAACCAAATGCTGGAAAGCAGCTAACCTTGAGAAGAAGCCAAAATTAAGGAGAGAATTCAGTCGAATCGTGATGCCGGTCTAAGGGAAATCAATCTACGGGGTCTGACGGTAATTCAAATAACAAAAGCAAAATTCCAAGGGTTTAAGCATTGCAGGAGTTTTAACTATTCATAACAACCGAAGCGTCTTCACTTCTGCGTGCTATAGAATCGAGATATTGAAAACACGGAAATGCGGAAAGTAATTCATATAACAAATAACAAGTCCCTGCAACATATAAACGCTTACTTAGGGTTAATCTCTGAAATTTCTTTATGGCGCTTCAATAACCACGCTATTTTTTGTGTATTTTATAGTCTCTTTCTGCTAGATCTTCAAAAAATAAGCTAAGTTTTCCTTGTTAATTTTGAGTTTAATTAGTTAATTGTTGAAGACGGAAATATATTTGTCTTCCGAAACGTTCATGTACTAATATTTGTCATTTTGTAGTGTGGCAAAATACCCAAAAACAATTGCATGATAAGTATAGGGTCTTACGATGAAAGTAATAATTGCGGATAGAATGTCAACATTATATACAAAAATAGGAACAATACAATAACCATGGAAATGAAACGCAAAAACGCCCGTTACATTTGTACTCACATTTCTACACGTTCATTTTAATTTGTCGCTGCAAAATACTAACATAAATAATAATTTAATAAAGGCAAATAGATAATTCCCATTATGTAGCTCCATAGCTCTTAATCTTGGAGTTACATCGCTGCAGCTTTTCCATACTATTTAGTTTAATTGAATCCTGAATTAGTATTTCTTATAATAAAGCCTTTTTCAGGTTTGTTGTCATCCTCGGGGGCAAATTCAAATCTGCTCCCTTCTTTTATAACATTCATTACTTGATGCATTTTAGGGAATATTGATTGTTAAGTTTGACATCTCAGCAGATAAGATAAGCTAACCCTGAGTTCGAGTTTGACAGCACACTTCAGTTTGGCACTTCGACACACGAGGCATAGTGAGTTCTGTTAGTGGCCTTCTGGGATCTGACGTCCACAGTTAATTGCAAGAGCCTCCAGGCTGGAAGCAGTCCACCTTTTTAAAAAGCAATGAAACTGTTATCTACGCCCTCCGGCCTAATGTGTCAATATTAAAATTCAAGCTGTACGTGTTCTTTAGACCGTTATCTAACGTGAGGTGAGCACATGCTCTTGCTTCGGGTTTTGGAATTAATTATTAAATTAGGCCCCCTCTCCACGTACTGCTACAAACAGTCGTACGTCTTTTTCATCCCCAGCGTGCACCACGTCCGGATGCAACTACGGTCTGTGCCCGTCCTCTCTGATGTTTGGAAGTACATTTTCTCTGCCGAACGTAAGCCAACCAGTCTTGGATGGACTGCATTTCCGCGGGTTTCCACATTTCAATTCAACAGCCTAGCTACACGAAAATCCGTCGGCGCGGAGATGGCTTCTAGAGTGTCCCATGTACACAGCGCACTGTGCTATATTTAGACCGGTTAATTTGGTCATATTTAGGGTAGTTTCATAGCTTGATTAATTCAACTTGCTTGGCGTTTGCATTGCGATCCAGTTGTTATATATTTTTTTGGATTGACACAACATAACCTTTTTGTATTATTTGCTTTGGCGTCCTTAGCTACGATCCCAGTTTTACTTGTGCTTTTAGAACGCTAGGTATAATTTGTTTGACATTGTTGATATTGCCTTTTTATATATTTTTATAGATTATTAAAAGAAGCCGGGTAGCGCAGTTGGGAAAGATCTAGGCTTGTATTAAGCAAGTCCTCGGTTCGAATCCCGCGGGGGCCGGAATTTTTCCGCAGCCTTCGCGATTGGAATCGGGCTCTGTGAGACCATTCACAATTGAGCACCAAATTAACTGTGCTCTACTCAGAACCACAGACCTAAGAGATAGAGTAACAAGATCAACACATCACCAAGACACACACCTTACACAATGGTTGCTCCAAAAGCACGTTCCATCTTTTTAACCCGAATCCATCCGGGGCAAGTTAATCATTGTACCGCCAGCCGCAAGTGTATAAAGCACCAGCCTTTACACCACAAGATAAATGAGGTTACCGATAATACATACGATTATTAAAGCCTCTTGTTACTCCCACTACTGGTATTTATGTTTGTTCAACCCCACGATACCTGAACGTATTTTTTTAGAGTTTTAGGATAATGAAACGAGGAATAACGAAAAGTAAGTGCATTTTGAATTCGACAGTTAGCTAGATCTGTATTTTTTGTCGTGGTTAACAACTGGTGCCCGCTTGGGTTTTCAAATTACTTTATGCATTTTCTTAATCTTAAGAACCGCCGCCTAGTCCTTACTAAGGCCAATAATTGCCGAGAGCTTGAGCTAGCTGGGCTGTGGTCGTCTTTCGTTTAAGGATGTTACTTCCGCATTTGATTGGATTTATTATAGATGGTGCCATTTCGATCAATGTCAATACTACGAATTAATTATATTAAATAACGCTGATGACAGACTATCACTTTGTCTCAGATCTGTTTGAGTTTTGGTTATTTTTGATGAATTGCTTTATATTTAGCCCATATTCATCATTTAACTGGGTACCTCAAATTCTCCTAATATTATACTCGAGCCGAACAGATAGAGTGGAGCAGGCAACCCAAATAACATATTACAAAAGTCACTTGATAATATTTTAATTATAATTACTAAAAGAATCGGAGATGCCGACCCTTATAATTAGAACTAATTTCAATAATTGTCATTAAATAACTTTTTGAGGTTATGATGCAAATAGAAATGTCGACCAAGTTAAAAGTCAAGCCTGACATTTGTGCACTTATAATTGAAATGTTTAGGCCTGTGGCCTGGCTCTTCCTAAATCTCATTATTGGCTGCGGCGTCGAAACCCAAACACGTTGCCCGTGATTTGGTTAAGTTTTTAGCGTTTTTTCTTTGGAGTTCCTTTATTCAACCATTTACAAGGACTAAATTGTGTATCTCTACTGCTGTTTTCACAGTTACATGCAAGTATAAAAGATTGACTTGTAAAGTAGTCTCTTAAGGAAATTTTAATTACTCATAGAGCTGCCTGCATTATGGGTAACCGTAAGAAACTAATTCGTAGTCAAGGACGTGAAAGAATCTATAACGACTATTGCAATTTTTTTCAGTCGTTTTGCAAGAATGAATGACTAAAGCAACCTGTTGGCCTAAATACAGTTAAGCGAATTGTTAAAGGAAAAAACCTACACATAAAAGTTATATGATTGAGAAATTATTAGCGGAACATGGTAAAACGGAGTCCTACGATTACCTCCTTACCATCCAGAATTAAACCAGATTGGGAAAATATGGGTGTCAGTAAAGAACTACGTTGCTACAAATAATACAACATTCAAATTAGACGATGTAAATACTTCTGTAGAAAATAATTTTGGAAGTGTGAGTATGCAAGAATGGAAGAATATTTGTGCAGTGTCGACAAACATAAGTGGGAATACATTATGGATAACAGAGAAGAAATAATTATTACAGTAGACGACAGCGGTGAATCCGGTTCTAATCTATCATCTGAACAAGAAGATGATTTCGTTGAAGACAATTTAGGTTGTTAACCATTAGAGGAATCTATATTGTATTATTTCACCATTTATTTGATTAACTTTTATTTTTTTTGTATTGTATTTTATGTATTTTTCTTTGCTTCACATATAAAAATAATTTCAGAAACTAGAAAGTCATTAGATTTTTGGTTCATTTCATCGTGGCAATTATATGTCTCTTAAGTCCTGATTTAAACATCAGGAATGAATTTGATACGAAATCTTTTCTATCTCCGGCATGAAGAATAATCAATCCTTGCCGTTTACTGACGGGGGATTTTAAGCAATTGTTGGTACCATCATCACAATATTTAGAACATTATGAAAGCTATGCAAGTACGTTTCATCAGTGTACACAATATTTCAGCATTCGGATTTATATTTTATCTTAAGAATTCAACACAATTTCTTGAAATTTCTCTCTTCTCTATTAGAACGTGTGCCTATTGTCTTGCCAATTTTTTTTCTATTGAAAACCCATTTTATGTACCAATCGCCTAAAGAAATGTAATTTCTCAGTGAAATTAACACCCCCCTTCATTTTGTTCGACTTCGAATACAGCTTTCATTGTAGGTCTCTTTTTATAGCAAAGTTATAGATCACACTTGGGATTACTTCTTCTTTATATTGATCGACAGATGACCTGGGGTAAGTTTAGTAATTTGTTTTCTTGGAGAAGTAAATTTTCTTCCGCCACTTTGTAAGGCTCCTTTAACAATTCGCTTAACTGTATTTAGGCCAACATCGGTTGCTTTAGTCATTCAATCTTGCAAAACGACTGAGAAAAATTGCAATAGTCGTTATAGATTCTTTCACGTCCTTGACTACGAATTAGTTTCTTACGGTTACCCATAATGCAGGCAGCTCTATGAGTAATTAAAATTTCCTTAAGAGACTACTTTACAAGTCAATCTTTTATACTTGCATGTAACTGTGAAAACAGCAGTAGAGATACACAATTTAGTCCTTGTAAATAGTTGAATAAAGGAACTCCAAAGAAAAAACGTTAAAAACTTAACCAAATCACGGGCAACGTGTTTTGGTTTCGACGCTGCGGCCAATAATGAGAATTAGGAAGAGCCAGGCCACAGGCCTAAACATTTCAATTATAAGTGCACAAATGTCAGGCTTGACTTTTAACTTGGTCGACATTTCTATTTGCATCATAACCTCAAAAAGTTATTTAATGACAATTATTGAAATTAGTTCTAATTATAAGGGTCGGCATCTCCGATCCTTTTGGTAATTATAATTAAAATATTATCAAGTGACCTTTGTGATATGTTATTTGGGTTGCCTGCTCCACTCTATATGTTCGGCGGCCCGAGTATAGATACACGTTTTCCCTCTACTTGTTACAATATGAAAATCTGGTCTAGGGTAGGGTTGATTTTACTTTTCTGAAAGTCGTTTGATTCTGACTTATCTCTTCAATACCGACGTACCGTGGCAGAGTTTAGTTGTGTTTTGCATCCATTATATACAGAGCGATCAACAATAAAATTGATCGCAGGACTGTCTACACTGCAATTTACTGAACTAAGTACATTGAAACTACAATTAACTAAATTATTAGTTCATGTGACTTTAGCACAGTCTAATAAGCTACACAAATATGCAAAATATGTAATTTAAACCAAATTTATAGATTAAAATAAGTTAAAAAAGATGTTGAAAATGAATTTTAAACTTAACAAAATATGATACTTTTATGTTACAGCTTAGACAAGTTTTATTGTTTTCAATGGCTGTCTCGAACAAGTTTATTTTTGATCTCCTTGTATTTTACCTGTTTAAATTTAAGGTTTACATATGTATTTATATCACAGTTCCCGTTGAGATTTGCTATGGATACGCTACTTTTCAATCGAATAAAGAAGTTAAGTTTCTATCCTAACCCCGAGAAAAAGGTTTATGGTTCCATTTAACATGAACATTTTGACGAGAGACATTGGTTGATTGCATTATTAAAAATTTCTCAATTTCAAATCTTTGTGAAATTCTAAACAATTTTGAGCGCTTATCATAAGCGGTGATCACCGTGTTGAGTAGTTAACTGTATCAGCAAAACCAATTAGTGGCCCAATGTTTTAATCTTTGAATGACAAGTGACGTCATGTTTTTACAAGATACTAGCGGGTATATTGCACATCTCCATTTCTGATAAGGAAGGTTTTGGAAAATTATTACTTAGCATCTGTCTGCTAACGTTTTATCAGTATTGCCAATTCACGTAAGTATAGCAAGAAATAGAAAACGTGAGTAATATTTACAGCCGCAGTCGCCGTCTTACCTTTTACTCTTATTCTCTCTGCATTTCAGTTTTCATGCAGTTAAAACAGCAGACTCCTGCATTTTGATGCGCTTCAGAGAGCAGACATTTAATTTATATTCAAAGTTGCACAAAGAAACTGTTTCGCTCACTTGCAGTTCCATTTTTTGAGCTACCCATTATTTAAACAGGAAAGTTAGCTAAAACGGCAGTCGCCGCGAAAAGCTCCCGGAAGTCCATCGCTTAAAGCTGCCCATCGATTAGCTACGTGGGAAGATAAGTTATGATTATTTCCTCTGCTCCGTTTTTACCACTTTTTATTTCGTATATCTTCTCTGACAGCCATATTTTTTGCGACTGTTTCACAGCCGCGGCCTGAAACCGCCGGAATTTATGAGGTCTGTGTTTATTTGTGGTCTTATCAAACCTGTAATTCTCATGTAAATTTTATTGGCTTTATCGTTAAAATAAACACGCATCGCAAGGGGACGGCGATTATGGGCTCAAATTATAGTTGATAGTAGGTGCAATTATGCAGTTTCAGCAGATTACATTAACATTCGATTGGAATTGCACGGTTTGAAACGTGTGCACTGGCACGGACAGTATTTGCGCTTCTGAAATTTGTTATAGCACGCACAATATCAAGACAAAATTATCTCATAATCGTGCTCAATTGACGACTAACGTTTATAATTATAATTTTGTTATTAAGTAATAATTTATGGAGCCATAGGTTACTATTCGCCCACATTATTTGTTCTAAGTTAGATAAATTTATCTAAGGTATCTTGCTTCGGAAACAACTGCAAATGCCAAGAGTATTGATCGGCAATATTTTTTTGGTGCACCCTTACTTTACCACGAGAATAATTATTAGAATATGAATTCTGCAACATTGTATCTCCTATTATAGTTAATAGATATTGTTATAGCTATAAAAGTAAGTTCTAAGGCCAAATAAAAGTTAAGCTTGCAACACCTCCATGTAATTGTCAATGGGGTCAATTGACACCCCCTTGGGCCTGTTAAAAAATGTATTCGGATGAAAAGTCAATTATAACTAATTATAAACAAAACTCACCCTTATAGCAGCTTCCCGTAATTTAAATTTGAATTTGCTGAATGCTTCTTCCATATTCTTCACATCTTTTTAATTCCAAGAAGCGCAAATTTGTTCACACCCCCGGCGTTGGTGGGGCTTTTCGTCGCTCGTCGATGTCGGTTCTGTGACCTGTCTAGTGTCTATCAGTTTCCACTAGATAAAACAATGAACTTCACCTGGTGTGTAGTGACCGACGTATTTTGCAATTTTGCTAATATAATGTTTTAATTGTTTGTTTTAAATTGTACAATTAGTTAGTCAAAGTTTAAATTATCCAAAGCCTGCATAGTTTTCATATTCACTAATATGAAAATTTTGAACAATTTTGTAGATTTAAGTAAAATTATTTGCTATAAAAATAACATGATTCAAAATTACAGAAAATCTTGCTTGCAACACGTTGCATAATTAGTGCCTTTCATACACAACTTAAAGTTCATATCTAATGTGCAAAACACTTTCATTTTAGAGCTTGATACATAAATAGCTATATCGCAACTGGTTGCGAAGTATTTTACTTTTAAAAACTGGTTGCAAAAAGTGAGACGCTTCGATACTTCACTCAGTTTTTAAGTTACACTTTATCTGCTAAAATTAGAAAATGATGTATTATCCAATTGACATGCAAAAAAGTAAAAGGGTACCTACTTGATTTATAATATAATTTAATTTGAGGTTTAAAGAACTGATTTCATCAAAATTAGAAAAAAATCTTGTTTAGGAATTGCGATTTTGTGCAACTTTTGTGAAAAATTCCATGTATTACACAAACTAAGGCATTTTCTAACTGATTTTATAAATAGTTATTTTAAATGTATTCACTTTCTTTTATTAAATTTTTTAGAATGGCGCGGCGCGACGTTCTTAAAAACAAAAAACATTAGACGTCTTTATACAAAAACCCTTCATGTCAATCACAACAAGACGGTAGCATTCCAAAATCCAGAGGAAGCAAATGATTTCTCAATAGAAACTCAAACCGCTGATAATAATAGTAAGATTGGAATATTGTCAAACGACATCGGAGCTTGTATTGGCTTTCTGATTCAAGGAAAACAAATTATTATTGAACCTTTCCCTTGGAAAACGTGCGTATTTCCTTTCTCGGAAAAAATTACATGGAGAGTATTTAACAGGCATCTTATGTGGTCTAAATTTATGTTTTATGTTCAAACACCCATATCTGAAAAACAGTTGGATTTATAGGTATGCAGTATCATATCAAAAGAAATCTCATTAAAATGGCTTTTCAAAAAATATACAGGGCCTTCCATTTGAAAAGAATTCTAAATAATTAAATTTGCAAATGTTGAGCACCGTGTGTATCAGTAATACCTAGAACCACCATTTTCCATTCGAAAGGTAGTTCACGAAAAGCATAATTTTACGTATTTCTTCATTCAATTGTTTTCTGTTACAGCAGCCGCCTGAAATTAAGCATTTTTTGAATAAAATTGTTAATATATCTAAAACAGTTGACGTTCAACTCGGTATCAAAATAATTAGTATTTCAATGCAAAACTTTCAAGTTACCTAAATATAGGACATTCCATTAAAAAAAGTAAGTTTGATTTGCCACACTTTCTTGAGCCACCCTGTACAATAAAAACTATTTTAGTAATGTGTATCACCTGCGTACCTACAACTTTTATATACACAATATTTATGTAACTCTCATAGTTTTAGAAATATCCTCTACCCCCACCCCCACCCCACGTTGCCGGACCCCTAGAGCGGTTTATTGCTCCTTTTTTAAATAGTGCTAGGTTTACTTTTTGGTTATTTTTGTATAGCCTATATAGCTAAAATAGCGGTTCATTGTCCCAATCTTAAAGATAGTATTAATTTAACTTGTATTTTATTTGTTGAAATCGAAAAAAATATATCATTGTTCTGAAAATAAATGTCTATTTTTACCTCTTTATTCTAAATATTAGTTTGTACCATCCCATAGTTGGCAGACCTACCTAAACTATTAGTTTTGCCTTACTGTTCAATCTACAAAAATCAGTTGATCCCCCCCCCCCCAGGAAGTCTCTGGATCCGCCTATGGTAATAACACTGTTATTATATTGATTTTTCATGAGTAATGCGATAATTCTCCATAAAGACATCATTGGTGTGTATGCAGTTTCAGCAGATTACATTAACATTCGATTGGCCACTAAAAAGTGCCACTTTCAGCCTATGTCAAATTCGAGGTTAGCAGGTTAGGTTTGCGGCAGTCTGTGTCAAATTATAAAAAATCTAACCTGCTAACTTCGAATTTGACACAGACTGGCGGTGTCACCAACAATACACGTGCATACTACCAAACCTTAAAATTTTTAACTACGTTGACTACATGACTTATGAAATCATGTAATGTTTAAGGATTAGACTGGACTGGAATTATCAATATTAGAATTCAATTTCGGCTTAGACCGCGTCG
Organism: Agriotes lineatus; assembly: GCA_940337035.1. Classification (NCBI taxonomy): domain Eukaryota; kingdom Metazoa; phylum Arthropoda; class Insecta; order Coleoptera; family Elateridae; genus Agriotes; species Agriotes lineatus. Next base: position 107,389,396 of record OW679196.1, on the reverse strand, counting down.
CCTTTGTAGATAAACACCCAGCATTTGTTGGCTTAAAGTACTATCACAGACAAATGTATTTGTCAGTCTTTGCAAGACTTTCCGATAGATGTCGCTAGAGCGAAGAGTAGCAATGCGTTGCGTTTATAAATTTTAACTGGTTTCCATCAAAGTTGGCAAAACTGTAGCAAGTCTTTGAAATTCCTGCAGAGAAACGGCTCGAAGTTTGAATAGGCGTTGCGTCTCCAAATGCTTTGCTGTGTAATTCGGAATTTTTCATTTTATTAAGATAAGTGTTATTTCGGAGTAGTCTATATTGGAATGGTCTTGGGCCCTACAACTCAACTCTGATAGCGTTGACAATTTAATGGACATTTCAATGAACACAGGGTTGAGGTGTTTTATATAACTGCAAGGCTAAAACTTGAATTTTACAGAATAAATGCATTGGTAAAGAGATGCCAGTAATAGAGTAGTAATTGAATAGGGAACGCAAAAGGCAAAGCTCATTTCTCACAGGGATCTAAGTTGACTGTCAGATCAATTTAAATAATAGGTTAGTTCAAAAGTAAAAGCCGAACCGAAAGAAATTATTAATTACAAAAGGGTTTGCTATGTACAAGAAAATGAAGCGTAGAATTCAATTAATTTAGACAGTGAAATTTTGTGAGGGTTCTACAATAAATATAAGCCAGAATAAACTAATTATACGTTGCAAAGAACAATTAGAAGGCAGGCAAAAAGGCATAAAATAGCAATTGTGAGAAGCAGACAAGACATGATAAAACAAGGGGAAAAGCAAACAGCAACACAGGAGAAAAAGCGAGTGAAAAGGAAACAATTGGACACTAAAAAACAATTATGAAGCAAGTGAACTCTTAGAACTAATCAGTGCAATTACGCAAGTGAACAAAGAAATGCAATTAATAAAACGTGTAGTGGCGCAAAGAGACATTTTGACTATTATAAACGTAGACAATATTTTAGATAAAAAAAATTTGTAAATATAATAGTTTATAAGCAGATTTATTTTAAGATGTAATTGATTTGAACTTGGTTAATTTCCGTTTATATTAATATTAGATTAGCTTTTGTTTATAACGGATTTGGGGAGAACAAATGAATAAATTATAAGAAATGACATTGTAAATTTTGCTCCACTTTAAATCAGATTTTTATATAATAAATGATCATTTTTCAACATAAAAAGTTTACCATTTTGATAAGTGCATATCCCAGTTGGTGTGGTAGTGTTTCCGACACCAAAAATTAGAAAGTTCGACAAAGGCCCCTTCCGAGGGTTTTCCAGCCGATTCAGCTCAAGATTTCAACATCTCCGTGCAGTCAAGGAAATCATCGCAGGCCAGAGGGGAAAATTACAGGGAGTAGAGCAGCTCTGTAGCTACGTCTCCAGGAAGTTTCAGCACGAGGGAGTCTCAAGCGAGACGAGGAGTTCGGCGAAGTATCAGGTACCCAAATTTGGATAAAATTATCAACGTTAGACCCCTGAAAATTAAATTCATAAAAAAGGAGACATTACTTAAGAAGGTCCAAACATTTTCGCGGCTATAGAGGAGGTGCAGCTCGCAAAACAAGCGGATTTATTATTTGAGGTTATGCGAAGGTGAAACCGGATACGGCCGAAAGAAATTGCTAATTTCCGCCAGCAGCGTCCCTTTGACGTCATCGACAATCAATTGCCTGAAAACAAAAGATCATTAATGCCGCCAAAGCGCGAAAATTCAAATAAATACCTGTACGAACTTTGATAATTTCACTTTGTTTTAAACGTCATATAACGCAATCTTGCATACGGAATCCATTTTGTGTAACATTTGACCTACTTTCGAATATTTTGCTTCTGCTTAGTGGAACTAAAGCGGTAAACAGAAGCGTACTCAAACAATTTGTAAAATTACACAAACAACCAGGAACCCTACTGAGTTAGAGTGATTGCTTTACTAATGAGCTGGCGTTTATTTATCATTATTTGCAGATAGATAAAATATAAAAACGGGCATATAACCATTTATTTAGTAATATAGATAAATACACCCCACTTTTAATCAGCCTGAGAATTTTATAGTTCAAACAAAATATGGTGTGGTAGCTCTAACAATTTAATATTTAATTTAATTAGAGAGACCTATCCATCGCAATATCTTTTTACGTATATACGAGCCTAGTCACAATATGAATTGGACCAAAGAAATATGCAATAAAATTATATGTTTCTGATTTAAAATATATTAAATGAATACAACTTCAAAAAAGACAACTAAATGCATTTGATACCCTGTAGTGTTTACAATTAATCAACAATACTTACCACCTACTCCAATTACAATTTATTCAAAAACAGCAAAAATAAAATTATGTATATTAAAACTTAATATTGCAGAACCCACAAC
>OW679196.1:107365727-107386906 GCA_940337035.1 Agriotes lineatus | reverse complement strand
AAGACAGCTAAGCTGGTGGGGCCTGGGAAGCTAAAGTACAGAGGAAAAGAAGGCGAGGAAGACCACGACAGATATGGGATGAAGCCACAAAAGAAGCACTAGAAAAAAGAGGAATAACTTGGCCGGAAGCTAGGAAATTGGCGAGAGACAGGACAAATTGGAAGAAATTAGTGAACAGTATTTAACTTTAATATCTGACACCATTTTATGGTAAACAGGATTAATTGATTATATATTGCTATAATATTAAAATAGTAAAAAAATATATTCTATAAAAGGTTGAATTACTTAAAACTGGCCAAGATTGATATAACACCTACAAAAAATAAAAGAAAGTCAATTAATATAGAATAAATTGGTATCGATATGAATAACGTACAAATGTTCATGCAATGCACTGTTTTGAAGCTCAATTGAAAATAGAATGGTCCAAAGCAAGTGGTTTAAATTGTTTAAAATTGTTTCTTGTGCATATGAGATGCATTGTAGAATGTTGCAATATGCTGAAGTATAACTTACTTTTGTTAAAGTGACGGTTTGTTTATAATCTACTAAAGTTTCAAATATGTTTATAAAATGATAGATAAATATTGATAACTTAAAAAAAAGATTTTTGTCAAAATTTTAACTAGATTGATTTAAGTTGGTAATTAATAAATATTCCTTCTGAAAAAGAGTGCCAAGAAAGGGATTAACAAATTGTTTATGTTTTGATAAAAAAGAAGGAGGCGGGTAAAAAAATTATAAAATTGTGGCAGATATAAAATTATTTTTCTAGAATTAATGTAAAAACTAACAAACTCTGGGTAAAATTTAGTTAGAACATTGTTAACAATGATTATTAGTGCACGTTATCTACGTTGAAAAACTGTAGTTATAAGTGGAGGACACCGACACAGAAGCTGTATAATCAAGCGAATTCCAGGGGCAACTTCTAGCAGAGAAGCTTGCAGACACGTGGCTACAAGTGAAAAACGCAAAGTGAGTCAATTTAAAATAAATTCTCAGTACTGAGCTGCGAACAATATAAATGCAAAAGATTATAAAAGACCTATAGAAATTTTGAATTCATTTAAATTAGATTTATAAAATAAAAGTGGTTTTGTAAACCTAAAGTTTACACATTTACTTAATTATTGGAAGTGTCATCAACAAAATTTGTTTAAATTGTCAAAGTACCAGCAACTTCAAAACAAACATTAACAATTACTTTTATATTAAAGGATTAGATAACAAACATGATAATTGTCATTGAAGGGTTACAATTCATTACATTAATAAAATTTAAATATTACCTTCTGCAAAAATTTTATTTAATTTTTAAAAGTACATTGTAATAGACTGCAGTGCAGATTAAGAGAAACATTAAGCTAGCCGAGTGAACAGTTATATACAAGAAAACATCAACAACAAGGTAGGTTTTATGGTGATTAACCTTTTAAAGAATAAAAGATACAGTTAGGTTTCAATACAACTTTGTTCGTAGCAATATACATTATTTTTTAAAAGTAGGTTGTTTTGCTGCACGCTCCAAGGGCTGGCCAAACAGTCTCGAGAGTTAAGTAACGTTCGTAGCGGTCCGACCTTCAGTGGCAGTAAAATCACAGCCAGCCGTGCCTCGGAGAGCTCGTTAAGCTGTCGGTCCCGGTTGTCATTTCGGTGACAGGCGTTAGGTTACGTCAGAGGCGCTCGCACAACTCTGACACCTGGCTTCCTACCACAAACCAAACGATACACACACACTATTTTCTAAATTTATAATATAAAGCAAAACCCATGCAACAGTTTGATGAATAAAATGTGTAAATATTACAGTTACATAAAGATTACATAAAAGTTTATTAAATTTGATTTCAATAAGAATTTTTGTATATTAAAAGAACTCAAATTAGATAAAGAGAGTTTAAGCTTTAACAATTTCATAAGGCAACCCATAAAAAAGAGTTATTACATGCAAAGTACAAAGTGCATACAAGCAGCAATTGGAGATTGCAGTTTGCCTAACTTGGTAGAGAACTTTGGGGCACAAAACAGGATCGCTGGTGGATAACGGCAAAGTTGGTGATTAACTGTACGCAATCTTGGTGTGCCAATTTAAACGAACATTCTCTTGATATATCGATATCCTGATTCGAATTCCGTGGTTACCTTGAAGGTAGCGTTGCTGGTTTTAATACTACATATTAGATAAGTTTCTAATAGTTTTATCATTTATTTTAAATTATAATTTTGTTAAGGATTCAGCTTTCTCAGTGGTTAAAAGTAATTGCAAATGCTTCTTGCTATTAGGATAAAGTTGATTTTGAGCTATATTTAGTTATTTATAAAACTTTTGTAGAGGCTAGAGGTGTTCAAATGGGTTTCTGAACTAAACAATTTTTATTAACAACAAATTTGTGCTGTTTACCTACGTTGCAAAACTCGTCAAACTTCGTGGTGTTAAAATGGCGGATTGCAGATAGCAACGGTGGCACAAGTTACATAAAAGTAAAAAACGCTGAAGACCTGTGACAAGCCGTTCGACTACTGCTGGCAGCAGCTTAAGATCGTCCCGTGGTACCTACATACCTGAAACAGCAATCATGGAGCACCTTTATTGCATAATAAAGGTGCAAATCTCTGAATGACTATAAAAATTCCAAACCTTCTTATTTCAAATAAGGTTTATTAGATTGTAAAGAACGTTACACATTTTAATTTAAGTAATATAGTGACCTAGTTTATAAGAACCCAGAAACCCTAGACAAAGTAAGCACTCTAGCTAATTTTGTTCAAGCAAACAACACATTCACGCCAGAAAAGAACAGGTCAAAAGTGAAATAAAATGTTAGATTGTGTTACATACGTTTTTATGGAAGATACAGATTTATATGCAAATACTGAGATATGACTCTGAGATGCAGAGCAATAAGTTCAAAAAACCTTCCTGTATCGGGATAAGATTTTCCAAATTAAAATAGGTGAAATGTTTCTTGTATACGTTATCTACTCTTATTGTTTTACAAAAATGGTCACAAATTTAGCAAAGGTGTCCTGTGCACCTTTAAAAACCACCATAAGAAGTATAACATGCAATTGAATAAACTAAACTAGTTTATCCTAATAAATTCATTCACTAGTACTAATTCGATATAAATGAGTGTTTACCGATCCATTATGGCTAAACCACTCACTGCTATTCGGGTAGTAATTATCGAATCAGCTAGTAGCAGCTGAATAAATTAAACTAGGGATTGCAAGAATTAATACCAATATTTGGTCATGAAGTTTGCATGTCTGGCTTTATGGCCAAATTCAAGATATTTCTTTGGCGAAACAAAACTGACAAAATGAATATTTAGAAATCTTGGCTGAGAATCGCTTATATCAAAATCATACGTCCGCAGCGTAATGTAATTTTAAAATTGATTACGCAATTTTATTAACTAAAGGAAATCTAAGCTGAAAGTTATTAATGTATGAAAAGCACTAGAAACGCGGCTGAGCCATATTTTTCGTCTATCACGAAGGGTATATGAAACATATGAAATCGATTATTCGCTTAAATGAATGTAAATTAATAATTTGATATGATGTTGGGTTAGAGGAAAATTCTGCGATATTAATAATATAAACATACAGATCTGTCTATCTAGTCGGAACGCTCTGAAATTTAGTTGCAGTCACCTACGCCATCTAGCGCGAGACTAGCGAACTAATTACAGTTGTCTGTGACTAAAAATAGCTTTTAATAAATAAATTCTCAGTTACGGAATTATAAATTAAAATAAAATGTATCATTTAATAACAGTAATTGTGGTGTTAGAATTTAAGTGCATATAAGGAACTTAAAAGTAAGTGGTCATAGCCTCCCGAATCTTGACTAAATTTGTCATTCAAAACTCATACAATCCTAGATTCTACATACAGCTTTCAAATATGAAAAATCGAAAAAGCAGGAGATATAGATTTGAAATGAATCCCTGGCTACAATTTAAGAACGGATCGGATCCTAAAACTTAACATTTATATTCCGGCATGGTAATACTAAGAAAACCCATCGAGTAATCAGTAAAGTGAAAGAAAATATTTAAAGGTCTTTGATAGGATCTGCCGTGACGGCCTAATTAGCAACATTAAAACCAACACACTTAATCCTGTCTAGAGTTGTATTTGAAGAATCTGCATTTTCTTGTCGTATATAAAGGAACTTATAGTTCTCCCTTTCTCATTCAATTTTGTGCTACCTGGAGTCCTCATTCATATTTTATGTCCAATATAAACAGCTGATCTACCAAGTACTAACAGTGCAGTAGTCGTTACCCTTGTGGAAGGTACATATGCAATGGGTCTTTATAAAATTCAAACCAAAATTTGAAATATTGTATAAAGTATGATCTGTTAAAGCTAATAAAGACATGTGCAGCTGCATCTCTAAATAACATCTACTTCTTCGAAAGAAAGAAGTGCGTAGGCATTGATTTAGACCGATGTCTCAACCGTGGGAACACATAAAGAACAAACGTCTCCCATTGGATTTTTGTAGAGAAAGTTTTAGAAGCGTATGAACTGCAAGCATCGCTTGGCTGTAGGAAATGAGTTTCTATTGGTTCATCTAGTTCTAGGAATCCTCCGGTAGCTCTAATATCAAGAAACTGCAACAGTGTAAAACTTGAGAAAACGTTGATGTGCACCTTAATATGTTCTCAATTACTTTATTTTTCTGGACAAATTGCGAGAGTCAAAGAAAATATAGAATTCTTAAGCGTGAAATATCAAAACCTGTACATTCTGAAATGAAGACATAACAAGTAATTATGTACATCTATCTAGCTACAGTGGTACAAAGGCGCGGTTATATACGAAACAATAGAAGTTTCTCTTCAAATCAATTCAGGAGGGACTTAGTAAGTTGGTAATTATTATTTGTCGGGCGCCACTGGATTAAAAATTATCTCTCAGGAGGTGATCGGCGTTCCTTAACCCAGCTGCGTAGTTACCTTGACTATACCTATTAACGTTGAACCACTGATACAATCACCTGGACGCATTTGAACAGAGCACAGAGAAATACTGTACATATTTCGTCTTCTTCCTTTTATTATAAACCAGTGACCTGTTTTTAACCACAAAGTGGTTTTATGGGCACTCTTTACTAGTGATCCGGGTATGCTGCTAGCCTCACCCGTCGAAAGTAGGAAGAGTCCTATATCAGGGATTAACGACTACCACAGTTGTTAGCGAAAAAGCCGTAAAGCGTAGGATTTTTAAATTGCCGGTGTAGATGCCGGAAATCGAACCCGATCCGACCGGCTGATACTCAAGCATGTTACTGACTCGGCCATCCGCCTACTACTGTACGTATAACAATGTATATTTATGATAACACATAAAACTATGAGGAAACATATTTGGCGGCAACTGGACCTGAAGGTTATTCAATTTATCATTACTGTAATTTAACACACCTATTAAGCTGGTCACAATCCAACCTATATAATTACAATATTGAATGCTTTCCCTGAAAGAGAGGATCTCAAAGCTCAATACTCGAATAACACGGACATAAGGTATAGTAATAATAATGTCCAATTTCTAGCTACTAGAGGGCGAAGAACAAATATGCGGGAACTACAATAATTATAACTGAAAGCAGTGGTAACAATACCGGCATGAAGGCAAAGTGAGTCTGCAGTTTCAAGTAGTGGTTAAAACCCACCTGGTGTGCCGACACTATTTTTTTAGGCTTAGGCTACGATTGCCCTATGAGGATCGTCTCCGACACGATAGAGATGCGGAAATTTGATCTGAAACACGACTGATTAACGGAGATGGTCACAGAGGCGACAGCGATTAAAAATTTTTGACCTGGGGCATAACTGACCCACGAAGATGATTGTTAAGAAAACAGAGATGCGGGAATTTGACAATGAACGTTAATTTACGAAAATATTCACGCAGCGGAGCCAAAACCCCAAGGGCCACGTATGCAATCTCTGTACGTATGCAAGAATACCAACATACTCGATTGTTGGGACAACGGCACTTGACCCACAATAACGACACTAATCAACATGTGTAAGCAGTTCGAAGTTTAATCCAAATATCGACCATGCGCAGAACTGGTTAGCGTAAATGCGTTCGTATCGTCTTTGTTGCATGTTTGCTGCCTCTTCGATTACACCCGTACCTATTGCTGGTGGCCTTTCAAGGGACGTTCTCCCACTTACGGGATAAACTCATAGGCGTAAGCGCCTAATTTATACTGTGGTAAAATTTACATAACACTATTCGGTGACTATCTAAACCCTATAGAGTGGGATATTCTTGATTCTTTCCAGAATCAAAATATTGAAATTACTTTATCTGCCAGATTGTTTACAATGTAGTTTCGTTTACTATTTATGCGATCACAATAAACCCGTATGCATTAACCTTAGGTGACATTTTCACCAACACCAAAATGGCTACACTAGCCATGTGCCTTCTTCGTCTGGACCTCTTCAGGATCACCACCCAAGCTCCTACCTTCATCTCACATGTCGACTGTTCCATAATCAATAGCATTTTGGTTACAGATCGACTGGCACAAAACTTTATTGCGGAAGCCACCATTGGTATTTATGTCACCTGCGTCCATCTCTCTCTCTAGTAGCAGCCACCAACGTCATGGTTCCTCCACTTCTTTCCAAGGGTTTCAGAACTATTCGGGACTGGAACAATGCTCGCTGGGTCGACTTTCGAAAGCTACTAGAGGACCGTCTTTGGAACATCCCCTTTCCTTCAACACCAAAGAAGTTGATGCCGCCGTCCGTTCGAGAGGCTGTTCAACTATAGCTCCCACCAAAGTCATCAACATCAGTTGCCCACCTGTCCCACTTCAAGATATCGCCTTCATCTGCGAGAAGCTGCACCGTTATCAGTTTTTCACGCACCACAAGCTTTCCAATCAAAACTAAGTAGAATTCCCTCAACACCATAGTCCGTTTTCAAACAACAAGATTTCGTGGAAATTGATCACATACTGCTCCGGCCCCGACCATTCTAACGGGTCGAGATTCTGAGGAAGTTGAAAAGCGGCACGGGGCAACGATGCTCCTACTGACTTCCGCTCCATCATGGTGGCGAGGTTGAGGTGGACCTCCAGCAATAGTCCGAGATCTTTAACGACACCTTGGCACAGAGTGACCGAGTCCCTAACGAAGCTACCTTCTCTCTTGACAACTACCTGGATTTTCGTCAAGTAATGGCTGGCAATCTCAGTATTCGCCCACTCCAAGTCATGTCTCAGCTCAAACTACCCCCAATATCAGTCTTCTCCATTCTATTAAAGAGCAGGAAGTCTTCGATGCTCTGGCTTTTGGAAACGACAGGCTTACCCGCCGCACCCTCCGTCAACTTTCCACTATAGCTATCACACTTCTCGCGTTCCTCTTCAACTGCTGCCTCCATTCTGGCCACTTTCTCCCGGTTTGAAAAACAGCCAAGGTAATGAACCTACCGAAGTTTTGCAAGGACCCCCATCTCCTCTCATATTATCGCCCTTCTCAACGTTCTGGGCTAAAGCCTTTGAGAAGGTTTTTTGCTTCCAGGCTTAGACAAGTCGTAGAGGCTCATGACGTCATTCTCGACATCCAATACAGTTTTCGCCCTCAAAGCAGTACGACCAACCTTCTGCTTCAGCTGCATACTGACGCCACTCTTCGGTAAAAGTTTCCTTGCCGTCGTGATGGACATTGAGAGAGATTTCGACTCCGTTTGGAATTATGTATTTGCACTTTTTGCGCTTCGAAGAACGTATTTCTAACAATGTATTCGGGTTTTTTAGCAGTGGAGGTGGCTCAGAGGTACGATCTTTTAGTTAAAGTCCATGAAATTTTGGTTCAAATCCTAGCAATCCCAACGGCTTTAACTGCGACTTCCTAATCCGAATTTGGCTACCGTGAGGTCTTATTTCCCAGAAACATCTTCGAAGAGGGGAAGCTGATGCCTCTGCAGTGGGGATGTTAACAAAGCTGGCAACTATTTGTCCACCTTACAGAAACGACTACCATTATAGTTTACTACTTCTTCGCCAGACCACCGTTACACGTCACTATCTGCTTTCTTCACTCCGCTATTTAGAGCGTCTATAATGATTATTTCTTAATGATTTGGTATACTTTACAATATCACCTTTTTTTCGAAGAAAACCTCTTTTCTCTCATTGGCACGTCGAATATATTTACCTGGCAAAGAGAGCTAATGAACTACTAAGCTCATCCTTTCAATCCTCTCAGGTGGAGATTTATTTGAAACTGTTAAGGGAATATTGTAACAGGGAAACCTGCAATGCGCAGGACAAACGCTAAGACGAAGAATTAGATCAGTATCATGGTAAACTATATACTACTTTATTTATACCCTACACATAAACATGAAATATATATATATATATATATATATATATATATATATATATATATAGGACATACCACAAACATGAAATTGTGTAAAAACTAGGTTTTATGATATAGTGATTCTTAATTGCCTAACATTTAAGTACAAGCATAAATGATAATTTTATTAAAAATTATTTTTATTGACGGGAAAAGCAATTCTTAGCCTCCAAAAACTGTAGAATAATGCAAAAACATCTTAAATGTGTTACTGTAAATATTGTAGTTAATCATCTAATCATATACAATTTTGAGCTAGTTTAGTAAACGTCAAGTTTCCATATTTTTCATGCGGTTTTTTATCATACTTACCAGTAATAATAAAAATAAATTATTATAAGTGCTTATGGGGATATAGCAATGTATTTATAACCCCAAAAACTGAAAATTTCAGGTTTTGGTGCAATGAAACGAAAAAGTGCGCATTTTATATGAAAAAAATGTGCTGCTAAGCTCCCGCTATTTATGTATGTTATTCTACTTGGAATAGTACAATATTGATAAAGGAACCACAAATATACCAAGATAACAAGACATTTTGCAATTCAGATTTCAACTTGTGGGCAGACGTAAATACAAGCAAGAGGTTTATTACCCATTCACTCAAAGTTTGAAGTAAGTTGTTTTCGCAAACTCTCCGTTCTGAGTACACACAAGGGTTTATATACATTTCTAAGTGTATTTAGTAGTTGTTATGCAGCTGTGCATAGAAATGTATATAAAACTGTTTTCTTTAGAAAAGTATGAACGCAACTAATGTAGTTTTTGAAACACTGTTAAAGCAATAGTATTTTTGAGCGTTTATTAAATGTGGATTTTTACGTTTACCGAGATGAAATAAATTTATAATTAGGATTCTACAACACAATGCTGGAGGGAAAATATAGACTTTATGTGAAGATCCATCTTTCCAGTCAGAAATATCTTTTGTTGTTTTCAGGCACTGCTTTGTTCTTATTAGAACACTGCAGGAGCGGGAGAATTTAATGATCTCAGTTCCTGTGTACCATATTTTCTTGTCGATAGTCGTACTATCGGGGAAGCGTTTTTCCTAGTTGATCGAGCGACATCAAGGTAAAATTGAGATAGATAGTCGGCACGTTTAAAGATTAATGTGTCAGAAACTTTTAGCAACAACATTTTTATTAGAGCCGGCTAGTTTTAGCTCTCCTTGGAAACTATCTGGTAAATATCCGGAACGTAATTTAGGACTTCGTTGCCTCAGAATATCACTGTATTTATGGAAATTTCTCGTATGATGAGCTGTTTAATTGAGTTCTGAATTACTGCTCGTTAGGGAATAAAAAAGGGTATGTAAGATTGAGACAGCTTTAAATTGCTTGGAAGCGATTTTACTGGCCCACCGCCATTATCTAGCATTTCAAGACAATTGTAGACATTTGTTCAGGCTTGGAAAAATTGGTAATGACCATAATTTCATTCTGTGAATTTTGGTATGATTTACGTAAGATTTATAGCTTTGAAATGACATATCGAATTTTCGTTCTTTTTGCCAACTATACGTAGCGATTGTGGCGTGTTATTTTCTTTTATGTTTGCCTTTCTTATGAATATATCCAAAGATATAATTGGAATGCTGTTAGAAAATCTACCCTAGGACGTTAGGTAATTGTACAATGAAATAAACAATGCAACTGTTTATTATCTCCTAAATAGTTGCAAGAAATATAAGTTGGCATTAATTTGTGTTGTTTAAATTTTTATTTTGCTTTATCTTTTACTTTTTAACGCATGTGCAAATATAATATTAAGATGGTCAGGGCAGATTTAATGATAAGCATTTTCAAGCAAATGCACAGTGGTGGACGCTGAATATTTTTTGAGAAGATAAAATTTACTAAAGATTGTCGTCACTAACATCAACTGTACTTTTACTTTTCAATTTCTAGAGTGATTGTAATATATATGTTACAGGAAATGTATGAAACCTAGGAATTGTATACAATTCCTAGGAAATGTATATAATGCCGAGCCAATTTAGGAAATGTGTAAAATAATTAATGAAAGGTTCTTTAATACATACATTTCCTAGGAAATGTATGCATTTCCTAGGCATTGTATGCAATTCCTAAATGGTACTAGGAAATGTATGAAAATCAACATTATACTGTAGAATTTGTGAATGAATGAAAAATAAAACACAGATGAACTGAGATTTTCCTTAGCAGTGTGACGATTTGTTAGTGCTACTAACCTAACCTAACCTAACCTAACCTACCGACATGACCTCCCTAATTTAACACATTTCCGATTCCAGGTTAGGAAATGTATAAAATTCCTAGGAAATGTGTATAATAACATTTATTTCACACATTTCCTGACGATTTTAGGCATTATATACATTTCCTAGGAATTCTATATAATGACGGATTACATACATTTCCGGTAACATATATATTGCAAAGGTTCCACGTTGCGGCGTCTATAAAATGCAATTATGACCTCGGCTGTTTGTTATTATTCTGGTACAAAAGTAATAAGTTAAAATAGGGCAAATTACCACGCAATTCTCAGGTTGACTTTGATACTGCTCACTTTTTACCTGTCAGTAATTTAAGGCTAGTTAAAATGAAATGTATTAGCTGATGTTCAAAATAAAATAGTTGACTGCCCCTTTCTTACTATTTTATTGAACTGCAATATTATTTAGAGAGCTAGCTCGGCAAACACAAAACTGTTTATCTCAGGTTGGGTTCAGAATTTCACTATATTCACAAATTAGTAGTTCATTTTATATTATTCGTCCTTGAGTAGCTCATATATGCGGCTCTGGCAGATAATATTTACAATCTGTCAGAGGACACAAAAACTTCGCCAGTGCAACGGTGATTACTTGAATGTTAAAAAAAATCGTGAAGTTAACCAGGAATCGTCAGATAATTTGATTCAATTATCGCTTGGCAATAAAACATCCACTTCATTGTTACAGGAATGACGTAGATAGGACGCCATCCACTCACTTGCTTCTAGTGCTTGGAAATCCGGCAATTTCACAAAATTTAATCACCCTATGCAATTTTTTGATCATTACGGCGTAGCTGGACCCTTGGATATGCGATAGGCCTCTTCAGCAAGGTTCAATCTCGTATTTTACTAAGTTTACCGAACTTTGATTCAGAAATTTACAGATAGTTCCTCCCTCGTACAGATGTCCAAACTTGGCACGAAGCTGATCGGAGATGATGCTGCTGGAATTTATCTGCTGGAAACGCTCACCTGGCTGCAACTTTCACTCAGAATGCTCCTGCAGACCCTGCTGATGTGATGCACTGCATCGTTACATTACTTGTCATTCAACAAATATCAAATAGTAAGTACTTCCATCTTTAAAATTACTTCACTTCACTCTTTCTATCTTTTTCTTTCAGTTTTTTATTTAAGTAATTGGATTCTGTCACCTGTTTATGGATCACGGTACTCTCCTTTACCAAGCCAAATGCATCCAGAAATCTCACAAAGATCTCCCAACGTCCAAACAAATCCTAGTACGAACTCCGCAAAAACACCTGGATGCGCAAAGACCTCTTGGCCAAAACACAACAAGATACCTACCAACTTTCTCCAGTAGTACTGTCAGCAGCAAATGCCATCCAAGTCTTCCTACCAAAATCCACAAGCCACTGTCGATCTAGTATCATAAACCTCGACTAGGTGCCAGTTACAAGATGTCACTTCAATGACAAGCTTTTCGAATTAGAAATCCATTAGATGAAAACCTCCTATCCACCTCATAACGCTCACCCTGCTAACGATCTCGATGTAAACCACTTCCAGTAAAACCATTCCCTGTTAGCCAATTGCGATAGGCCTCTTCAGCAAGGTTCAATCTCGTATTTTACTAAGTTTACCGAACTTTGATTCAGAAATTTACAGATAGTTCCTCCCTCGTACAGATGTCCAAACTTGGCACGAAGATGATCGGAGATGATGCTGCTGGAATTTATCTGCTGGAAACGCTCACCTGGGTGCAACTTTCACTCAGAATGCTCCTGCAGACCCTGCTGATGTGATGCAGTGCAGACCTCTGGCTTCAGCTGCTTAATTGTGTCCAAATCCAAGTTGTCAAATTTCAGTTGTTGGCCGCCGATACACTCGAAGATGAGATTGGAAAAATTTATAATTTTATCGTGGCGGAAACTACCACAGCCGGGTAATGATGCGTATAATAAAATGCAACACTTTTAACACTGGTAAACACTTTTATTCTCGTAAAAACATTAATTTTAACGGATTACAATTTCGCCCAAACTGTCTTAAGTTATAATTTCAATTGTTCTTTATTATTTTACAAAAACGCATTGCATTGCTATGTTACCGCGATAATTTTTGTTAATTAGAAATTAGTTTTGATAGCAAAATACACAAATGGAGTAAAGTTTACATAAATCTTAAATTAACATTTTCTTAAATAAAAAAAGTTGTTCTTTGCTTATGACTATCATTGTTCCTTCCGTTACGCACACAAATGTTTTAAAATCACTGCTCCGATTTTTCACTTTGTTTTATTAATGCACTGGAAATTGAGTTCAAATTTACACACGTTGCTCGCTTTCTTTCTGTTCCGTTGCTTAATTTCGAAATTGCTTTTTGTAATTTTCTATTATCCTTTTTTATTAATAATTACGCTCATTTAGTCTGCACATAACAAACTTTTTGTGTCAATTAATTTTGTTTTGCCTCGCGTTAAATATGCACACACCTATTTTATTTAATTATATTACTTTATTCAAACTCTCTGAAATATGCTTTGCTTACGCGTGCCTTTATCCGTTTAATTACTACTTCTCGCATCTCATTACCAATGCATTTAATACTTTTATTGTTGTTTTAAATTGCAATCTCATAAAATACCTTAACTCTGTGCTTTATTGACTTGGTTAAATATTTTGCACTGCAAACAGAGCCAAATTGTAGTCTTAAAACCATCTCACTATATGCCTTATTACTTTCTATTAAAAAATAATTCTAAGTTGCTTGTATGTAATAGTTAATAGTGCATAAGTAATTGAATAATTATTCTTTTCTCACTGTACTGTAATTTATATTAATTTCCATGAGATCCTTACGGACAATAAAACCCCACTCGCACGTCTCTAATTTACTATATTAGTCTATAACGTTGGCATAACTACATATGCTGCAGCGTATCAAGTGTGGCATGGTTGCTCTAATACTATACAATGATAGTCACTCTTCACTGGTCAACTGCATACGTGGAAATGTTTCCGCAAATTCTGCATGGATATTCAAAATTAGTTTTAATAAGTAAGTTGCATGTTGTGAAATAGGTTTTGTGGCTTACCGCAATTAGAATTACAGTAAGACATTTAGCGTTTTGAGACAGCTTATCAATATTGCTTTTCTATGTGGACGTGTAGCACAGGCGAACATCTGCTAGCAGCTTTGCTGATCGCGAAATGTGACGTCACGAGCGGATAGAATTTTTAGAAATTGTTTTGTTGCTCGGTTGCAGTCACTGATGCAGGGCCGACCCGCGTAAATGTATTTTTATGAATGTTATCTTAATAGAATTCGTATATTACTGTGTGATTTTCATTGGAAAAGTGCAGTGAGTTCGGCGTATTTTGAAGTCAGATAATGGGGTAGGTCCAAATTCTTGTGCTGATTATGTACATATTTTCCATCGTGGAGAAGCATTTTGTTGGTGGGACGTCTACATATGATCACCGGTATATCCACCAGGTGGCGCCTATTACCTAGCAAGATTTTATCAATGTACCTTTCCAGGTACAAGTGTTTTAACTGTTGCGAGTTAGGCACCTTGTTCTTTCAGCCAGAGATCTATACCCATTCCTCCTTTAAAATAAGCTATGTTCAAGAAAGCAAGAAGCAGTGAAAACTTTGCTTAGAGGTACAAGTTTCTGGTTTTCTGGCAGAAAATCTAGGTTCAAACCCCAGCAATTGCAACGGCCTTTTTATCCGGTATTGAAAACCGTAGGCCTTAATCCCTAAAACCTTCTCAAAAATGAGATGCCGATGCTCCTGCAGTGAAATGTTAATAAGAAAGTGTGCAAGGTCTAATACTATTTATAAATATTCTCCAAAAATGGAAAATAACTCTTTCCAGATGAACCGTCTGAAAACTACTACTACTAACGCTCACTAACTTTGTATAAAGATTACTTAAAAATTACTTGATAAAGATATATATGTAAAATTCTATCTAATAGAATCATATATCTAATACTTACTATATTGCTAGCGGCTATGAGTGGGAAACTGGCCGATGAAGTGAAACACACAACCAACTCCTTAATGTATACGGTGAGCTGTGCGCAAGCGCGGCGGCGTCGTCCGCCCAATGGGGAAGTGGTCCCGCCCAATGGGGAAGTGGTCAAGTTTAAAATTCGCTTCTAAAGGCGGAGTTCGAATTCTCACTCATGCGCACGAGACGCGTTATACTATAAGTGAGACTATGTCGGCGCCGTAATGTTTTCTGAAGTTTCCAGGCCCTACCAGCAATATATGTGTATTATATATATGAATAGAATAGACAATTCGGTAAGTATAGATATTATTCAGTGTATAATAATGTTATTTACCTGTCTAAATCAAACAGCAACTTAATAAAAGTACGTGGTTGTAAGCGCTTACTGACGACGTATAATTATGTAAAATTATTGTAAATTCAATCAATAGAACTTACATGAATATGACACGCGACAGTCGGGTGTGAAAGCGAGGATACGGAAGCTCTGACCTTCCGCCTTGCAGGCCAAACTCCTTCATGGGGTGTAAGTGCCTCACCATTATTATGTACTTGATTCGCTTCTGCACTTAAATTAATAATAATTTCAGTCTTCCATTTTGAAAATATTACTGCTCCTGTACATCTAACGGAAATCAGGGAAACGACCTCGCCTACCCGAGCCTTGGTTCTCCCTTACTTCCTAACGCTGAAGGGAGTCATGTCCTAACCTTCAAATCCTATTTCCTACCATTTCCAATTCCACATAATCTCAGACGCTAGAATAGAAGAACTAATGTAGAAACTCGGCAAAACCAACTGGGACATATCGGGCATAAGTGAAACACGAAAGAGAGGTGAAAATTACGTCAACGTGCATGCAGGACACATGCTCTACTGCAAATGTAACAAAGACCATAGTCACGGTGGAGTTGGCATTTAAATAAATAAAAAACTAACACCACATGTCAAGAACTTAAAGGCAATATCGGAAAGAGTTATCTATGCCACCCTAAACATCAGGAAAGCGTGCCAATACACCATAAAACCGAAAGAACCTAAACCTAAACCTATTAATTACGCCTGCCTACCTTTTATCGCCGGTGTAACCGACAAAATAAGAAAGGTCTTAGATAAGAAAAACATCGGGGTCCGGTATGCTACAAGAAAGGTCGAATAATTGATTCCGTCCAACAAATATCCTTGCCCAGACTACAGACAGAATGCGTTTACCAGCTCCAATGTACTTGTGGCAAATCTTACATCGGACAAACGGGAAGAAGCATCCAATGTCGAATAAAAGAACACCAGAGCCACATACGACTTGGAAATACACAAAAATCAGCCATCGCAGGCCATATGATTAGATATGAACTTGAGTAAGGCAAAGTACATGACAAGCGAACACGGGTATTCACCAAATCCATCCTTAGTAAACTGAGGGTGAATCAAAGGGCCACAGAACCAACAATTTGGGAATTACTCTGAGAGACAGAAAGATCAATATTTGGATATGTGAGAAAACAAAGGTACAAGATGTAATAAGGAGAGTAGCCGCCCTGAAGTGGAGTTGGGCTGGTCACGTCGCTAGAAATGAGAACAGCTGGAGTGGCAGATTTCTAAGATGGAGGCCGTGAACACAAAAAAAGAGTGTAGGACGATTACAGACAAGATAGTCTAAGGATCTGAAAAGAATAGCTGGCTTTAATAATTGATATAGAGTAGCACAAAACCGGTATAATTGGAAAAGCGTAGGGGAGGCTTATATTCAAAGAATATAAAATGGCTGAAGATGGGAGAAGAAGAAGATGTCTTATAAAATTATTCTACTAACAGAACCTAATGGCTCAGCCACATAGTTATTACATCTCCAGATAATGACTCGGTATTTAAAATCTCGTTGGTGTAAAATAGTATACATACCATGGTGAAAAGTTTCATTCCTATCTCAAGATAAAGTTAAACTCGACGCTACGCGTCTCGGTTAACTACTAATCTCTTGACAGTAATGAAACACTTTCCACCTCGGTATGTAATATACTATTACATTCTGACCACACCAGTTGTATTGCATTATAATGGCGTCAAAACTTTGTGACCATGTTGTTCTACGTGTAGGTCTTCTTTCTGTGATACTTTCCATCTTTCATTGACTTCTCGGAGTAAGCAGTCCGTGTAAGTGTTGATCTTTCAATCATTTCCGTTTTCGTCTAGCTGCAACCAGAGATGTCTTCTTGGTATCTAAGATGGTAACTTGCGTTATTCATAATATTTATAATTAAGCATGGTTCGTCTAGGCTTGGTTATAGTTGAGTTTTAAGTCGCTGCTCTGCTCAAAATTGGTTGTGTTCATGGTGTAGTGACCAGTCTGCTTTACTTTTAAAAACTTGCTTTTTAACCAAATCATTCCGATGTCGTGCATAAACTATAATGTATCTAATTACGTATACAGTTTTTGTTCTTCTAATAGCGGCCAGTTTTGATTCTATTGTTACGTCCTTTTCTCTACTTATATTTTCTGAACAACTCTTCTTAAAGCATTCAATAGAGTTGGACTTACATTAGTTTAATCGCGTTGAATTTCTTAGAAACTGTCTCTGAATAGGCTGCATCCTGAACATATTGGTAAATGTTGTATGCGATAAATAGTTCTCGGAAATCTTCAAAGCTTTCACACAGTTCTTTCCTTGAGTTCGACTATGTTAGTTATGTGTCTCAAAGTAAGACTGGTCGTTAAATCGTTTCACCATGATGAAGAAGAAGCTGAAAGCTTCTAACACATGATCTAATTTGACGCTGATTAATGGAAATGTGAGATTTGAACAATTAAATTTTTAAAATCTAGTTACGATGTTCAATATTCTAGTAATTTTGTTTTTCATCCAGTTAATTTTAGATAAACAGATATGGATTACTGACTTGGTGTATTTCCAGAACTAATGCATGGTATTTCGTATACTGATCGTGCTAAATTATTATTAAAAAGAACTATACAAGCGGAGGTACGAGCGTTGAATAAACTACATTAGCAAGTAACTGATTAAAAAACTTCCTTAAAAATACATGTTGTTTCAAATTACACCATGCTGTTTAAAAATCGTAAAACATATTCAAAGACAAGGTGCCCATTTTAAAACTTCCAACCTGAATTTTTAAATAAGCAAGACACTATCCAACACACATCTGACGTTAAATTAAACCGTCAAGAGTACTGAAATATGATTGCTCGAATCTTAATTAAAGCAATACTTTTGTTTTAAAATTATTGTCGCCTTGCATCTTGCCTATTTACTGAACTTCAATCTCGGAGTTTCAAAATGGGCACCCTGTATAAGTTCTCACTAACTAAAGTAGCTTTGTGAATTTACTAAATTAAATGCAATCATCCACAGTTATTTCACCAACCAGGTCTGCACTACAGCAAATGCAGACGAAGAATAATCCCGAAGCAGGAAGTAGTTGGTAAGGGTTTTTATTTTTAGATAATTTTTGGCCAATTCAATAGCAGGCACCAATGTAAAAAACTTAAATTCAAACAGCGTATTATATGCAGCACAAAATGCATGAAAATTATTTATTACTAACGGGTGTTCATAAACAGTCGTCATCCCAGTTGCTTTGAAAAACAAAATGTTATATCTTTGATTAGTTCGTGCAACACAATGAAACGTCATTGAGTACTGTCATAACGCAGTTTTTCTCAGTTATAATAGACATACGTTTTTGAAGTCAAAACCTACTGGGATGACGACTGTTTATGAACACCCGTTAGTAGAGTCCTAAAGCCAAATAGTGTGCTAGAATTTTGAATGGCGCGAATTCACATCTCCATAGCGTTCGGATTTTCGGTAAGGCAATCTTAAGCGCTATGAGCGGACGTAGTGTAATCCGTCACGCCACGCAGTTCCTTCTACAATCACCTCTAGAAGTGGTCCGATAACGAGGCGGCAGAAGAGTATAAAAGGAGAATCCGAAGCTAGTTAATGACACTTGGGTTTTGAAACTTGAACCCGATCCTGATCACTAGGTCCCTTCCGGGGCCTGGCTCCTGTTGTCCTCATCCCGCCTAGCACCGGTCGGCTCCGATATTCCTAGAAACCCCCTTGAATTTCGGCAGCAGCGGATTTTCCCAAGCCATTATTATCAAAAATGTTCATACATTTAACTTCAAACCCGACTTACTTACGTACTAGAAGAATTCCAAGCCGGCATAATCCAGGTGCCTAGACGTAGACGAATTGGTCCGCCTGCAGTGAGTCCAGACCGACCTAAAACCTCCAGCGCCCACCCACCGGCGATTCTACCTGTAAAGAGCCGGACTTCGTAAAAGGTAAAATGTTCATTTCATATTATTTCGAGTGGTTCAAATTTATTCACAAAGGACTTGCCACGTCTACCCAGGCTTTATGCACTCGCCGTAAATATCACCGACACCGTAAAATACTTTCTTCAATCGAATTTGTCCGCTCGAAAAATCATAACAATCCAGCGCCATCTTATTAATGGCACAACTACATACGCCTATTCCAGATCCGCTTCAAGTCGAGCGGAGTTACCTCATTTAAACCGACGTGCACTCATTTCTATTTTATTCGAACTTTTTTTAATAGAGTCCAGGCCCAGCAACTGATCCAAACTAAAGTGTTAGTTGAGTTGCGAACCGGTCAGGGACCCAGAACATAAGAGACCAGAAGTTTTATTTTATATTTATGTAGATACAATTTTCTTAAGTACGAATTATTTTATATATATCTAGAAATATTATACAAGTTACTTTTCTTTACATTGTGGTATCCCTGTAATTATACATTTTAGTACAACGAACCCATGGGCATTTGAGCTTTGCCCGAGACATCCACTTTAAAACTAAATGTAGCGAATTTTGGTCAAGTTTAAAATAAGAACTTAATATTCAAAATTCCAATACAAGCCAGGAACATTACACTGTATATGTAGTTGATTTGGTTTTGGATCGACAAGCCACAGAGTAAATGATATTTGCCGATTCTAAACTTTATGTATACTTCTTCCAAATAAAACAATTGAAGTATATTTTTTCCAAATCACATGGACCTTGATTTATAGATCCCATCTATGGTTCATCTTTTAATATTCTATTATAGCTCCACTTTGTAGCGCCTATTTAATGTTGTGGTTGACTATGTTATAATGGTTTTTATATATTAAAAAGGTTTTATGTCAAACAATAATAATACTTTAGCCATTACATCTGACTTTTTGCTATACTTTAGTTTATTTTCAATTTTTTTATAATTATGGATTATCAATATTATTAAAAAGCTAACTCCAGTAGAAACATTTTTACTCTTAACTGAAACACGGGTCGGATTCGCTCATAATCTAGACTGCTTCTATTCCTGAAATTTGATTCTATTATTTCATATATATCTGTCACCTGTCACTTTGAATTACGCAAGTGCAAAATCAATTACTAATACTTTCTCGTTACATTACTTATCATTCAACAAATATAAAATAGTAAGTACTTCCATCTTTAAAATTACTTCACTTCACTCTTTCTATCTTTTTCTTTGAGTTTTTTATTTAAGTAACTGGATTCTGTCACCTGTTTATGGATCACGGTACTCTCCTTTACCAAGCCAAATGCATCCAGAAATCTCACAAAGATCTCCCAACGTCCAAACAAATCCTAGTACGAACTCCGCAAAAACACCTGGATGCGCAAAGACCTCTTGGCTAAAACACGACAAGATACCTACCAACTTTCTCCAGTAGTACTGTCAGCAGCAAATGCCATCCACGTTTTCCTACCAAAATTCACAAGCCACTGACGACCTAGTATCACAAACCTCGACTAGATGCAATTTACAAGATGTCACTTCAATGACAAGCTTGTCGAATTAGAATTCCATTAGATGAAAACCTCCTATGCAACCCTTAACGCTCACTCTACTAACAATCTCGATGTAAACCACTTCTAGTAAAACTATTCCCTGTTATCCAATTCGTATGATGTAATGTAATTTGACAATAAACTTAGTTCGGCATCCAATTCCAGAAATTTGCTTTTGTAGATTATAACTGTATTACTTAGGTATTCTCACCACATCTATTTTCTTCATCCATATCATGTGCATATCTTTTAATCTTTTAACATTTACTTTTTTTTCACCACGCCATTTTTAATTAATTCACAACCTTTTTATATACCAAACAGCTTTTAAACTTTTATAAAGGGTTTATTTTCTTAATTTTAACCGCTTACAAATGTATTACATGTTCTTGTACAAATTATTTTTACATACTTATAAATAAAAATATCTCCTTAGTGATTTAGTTTAGCATATATTTTATAGTCCAATACAAATAGAAACTTTATCATATTTGTCTAACACCCAATATGTTGAATGGTATTTCTCAAATAAGTATTTGCCATTAATTATCCACCTCATTTCAGATAATAATTAAATTATGTTAGAATCCTACTGTTCCTTATATAGCTTCATTCAATTTATTGAATTCTAATTCTATTTCCTACCTTTACCAAATAT
>OW679196.1:107244196-107365627 GCA_940337035.1 Agriotes lineatus | reverse complement strand
TTACCAAATATATTTTAATAATTTTGATATCCTTTTCATACTTAATTTCATCTTTGTAATTTTAATACTATATTCCTTTAACCTTATTAATCTGATTTTAAACCCTTATACTAAAGACCACTACAATACATAGGATCTCTAATTACTAGCTCTTGAGCCTACCGCCTAGGTGGCCTTACTCGAATTAAAATAATTTTACATTTTTGAAATCGAATTGTAGATAAAAAATACAGAAAAAAAATTTAATGTCTTAAATACACACAAATTATATACAAAATAGGTAAAAATATCTTACTGCTGCTACTAATACTAAAACAGCAAAATGAATCACTTAGCAATGCGAAAAATCCGACCCTTAATCAGACGCTGTAACCACTTGCCTACAAAGGCACTCACATCATGTTGGTTTGTCGTTGAGCTATAAAAGATACGCGACGTGACGGCCGCTCTTCGACGAAGCCCGCCGGATCGTTGCCCATGAGATGGTCACGCAGAGACGCAGACACATAGGGACTAGCTTTTCAGCCAACACATATGTAGCCTTATTCTATTTAAAATAGTTTTTGCAGTTTTTAAATAAAATTGTAAATGAAAAGTTTACAGAAGAGTAAAAATATCTTAGTGATGTTACAAATACTGCAACAGCAAAATGAAACATTTAAAGATACGAATTGCTTTAATTCGCAATGAATAAAAAATTGTCGTCAGCAGGATTCGAACCTGTGGAGTCCGATTGGTAGTCAGACACTCTAAGCAGTCGCCTACAAAGGCATACACATACTTGCTTGACGCGTGACAAGACGGCCGATCGCGAACGAAAGCGCCCGATGATGCAGAAACGCAGGCACAACACACGTTTTTATAGAAGGACTACGTATATAATAATTTTGAATGTTATAAAATAGTAGTTATTAAGGTCCCGGCGAATTATAGAAGGATTTTAAAAATCGTAGGCTTCTCTATTACCTCGGTAACATATGTGATAGTCGTTAAACCCTAAGCAAGGGAACTCTTGCTCAATGTCGACGGGCAAGGCTAGCCACCTACCCGGCATCTTTACGCCTATGACCCCTGTGTCGTTACTTCTTTAATTATTTTTACGGACAACTAATTTATTTATTTTTAAGAATTTTATAATTCGCCTAGCTATTAGGTAGAATTAGTTTTGGGAGAAATTTTAAAACGTATGATCCAGTTGACGAATACTTTGCATAATTTTTAAGCGCTTCTTAAGGAGAATTGAAAGTATATCAGGCCGTCTGTTAAGCCTTTCAGTAGTCGCGGTTAAAGCTTTCATTCTAAGCTATGTACATCAATCGCTAGAGTAACCGTAGTTTTTTTTAATAAGAAATTGAAGTCAATCACTCTTTCCGTTGAATGCATTGCGAAATTCTAGATCTTTGCCCGAATGATATTAACTTCAAATGCAGTGCAGTTAATATCTGAGTGCAGATGCATCGTTGCAATTTCGAGAAGCATTAGTAGAATATGCCAGCCACTAAATCTAGAACGACCGCAATTAAAGCAGCAGAGAAACTCAGTTCCTTTCGAGAAATCGCTTTTCTTGGTATAGATTGGGAAGAAAATTTTGTATTCTGTAAGAAAATTGTAACTTCCGAAAAGGAAGCGGAGTTTGATAATTATTCGAGCAAAGTCTTGTCGAAGTACTATAATTACTTGCAATTAAATTTCGCTTTGGGATGGTTTGAAGAGAATGTCAAATTAATACGAAAACGATTAAATACTACTTTATTATTAGTGTTATATTAAGCATCTATTAAGTAACATCATTTTAAAACATGAAATAAAATTAGTACATTATTGAAATCACGCAATTCAGATTTTTGAGATATAATAATTTATTCGTACGAAGAAAAATGCATTTTAATAAGATCATCAGCGTTCCACGCATTCACATGATGCAAGGTACACAATGAGGGATATTCTGTTCTTGGAGTAGTGTGCTTATAAGTCAAGTCCACAACATATTTTTTCAATATTTCTTTGCATCCCACGGGGGGGCCACCTGGCTCCCATTGACGACCACCGATCTAGAGTAATTGAACGTTATCCAAAAATTGGCATCTTGATCGAAGTTTAAACAAATTAGCGTTGTTTTTTTATTATTTTTTTTATTTAACTGGTTAATGGCGCATCAGCAGCTAGGCTATTAGCGCCCTATAAAGATAGAGTTACAATAAATTATATAATTTACATTCCAACATAAATCTGATAATTTTAAGTTCACTTATATTGTCATTCTTCAACTCTTCACTTAGATTATTTGCTAACTGATGACGGTTTCTAGATTCTGAATATAGATGACAATCTAAGATGATGTGTGCTATTGTGAGCTGAACATTACACGTTTCACATACTGGAGGGTTTTCTCGATTTAACAAGTAGCTGTGAGTAAGGTTGGTGTGACCAATTCTTATTCTATTCAGTAAAGTACCGTATTTTCGATTTAGGGCTGTTGCAGGGATCCAATTCGTTATGTTATCTTTAATATTACGGAGTTTATTGTTCTATAAATTTTCCCACTGTTGATAGAATTTCTTTTTAATAACAGCTTTTACAGAGTACGTATTTGGCATCATAACTTGTAATACTGTTGTATTGTGTTGTATAATCGAATACAGCTTCTTTGGCCAATAAGTCAACTCGTTCATTTTCGGAAATACCTATATATGCCGGTATCCAAATGATACATACAGATTTGGCCGAATTTAATATTTCCTGGTGGCACTCTTGGATTTCCATTACCAAAGGATTACTGGAAAAAAGTTCCTTGACTGCTTGAATAGCACTGTATGAATCACACATGATCAGGAATTTGGGGAATTCATGTGCCTTCATGTATTGCCTCCAGAATGCCGTATAATTCACCGGTAAAGATGCTGGACTCATCGTTAAATTTAAATTTTTAATCGCCACTGTTCGTTAGTATAGCCGTCCCTACTCCGTCTCCTAATTTTGAAGCATCAGTTTAATTTTTAATGGACTCTGGGTAATTATCAAGAATTTCATATAATTTTAGTTTGTAAATTAGTGGAAAGGTAGTACTTTTAGGATATGTGTGTAGGGAAAGGTTTGTGGAGATTGGAGATAGGCACCAAGGAAGAGATATAGATTTGGGTTGGAGTAATTGATCAAAAAAGGAAAGGCCCAGATTTTGAATAATTGTATTAAGTCGGTGATAGAAAGGCAGAGAGTATGTTTTTCTATCAAATAATGGAGAAAATCGATTGGAAAAAAATATATCGATTAACAGGGTTGGAAGAATTACTTCTTACTGTAATCGAGTACCAGAGAGACTGTTGGGTTCTTCTGAGATTCAAGGGTTGTTCACAGGTCAGGTTTTGTAAACTAATTATGGGATTGGTGCAGTAGGCTCCAGTGGCAAGACGAAGGGCAGATGCTTGAATCAAGTTGAGGAGATTTAATGTAGATTTACATGCTGATGAGTAAGCTAAAGATCCATATTCTATTTTAAAACGGACAAGTGCTCTGTATGTTCGCATTATAGTTATTTGGTCGGTTCCCCAATTCCGGTTAGCCAGAATTTTCAAAATATTCATTCGTCGAAGACAATCTGATTTAGCAGCAATAATATTCTGTGTCCACGTTTATTTTTTATCAAATGTCATACCGAGGATTTTCATAGATTTAAAAAAAATATTAGTTGATCTCCCAACTTTAAGGTTGGAATGTGTATGGTATGTTTTCTTGAAAAAACTGTACCTTTAGTCTTCGTTGAAGAAAATTTAAATCCAGACAAACGAGCCCAATTAGTAAGTTGGTCCAAGGTTACTTGCAAATTTTCTTGACTACTATGGATATTTTTTCTTTTGCAGTATAGGATAACATCATCTGCACATAGAACTGCTTTACTAGGGAAAGCCACTGATTTGCAAATATCGTTAATTGCTACCAGAAATAACGCAACACTTAAGACGGAACCCTGGGGAACCCCATTTTCCAAACTGGTTTCACTAGATAATATGCCATTAACTCGGACTCGAAATAGTTTTTTCAGAAAGCCATTTATAAACGCTACTAGGTTTGTATCGATATTCCAATCCTTTAATAACTGAATAATATACGGTGTCTCCATGTTAAGTCATAGGCTTTTTCCATGTCTAAGCTAATAGCTACCAAATGCTGACCATTAGCGAAGGATTCGTTAATTTTACTTTTGATGCTCACAATATTATCCAAAGTAGAACGACATTTACGAAACGCACTCTGTGGGGAGGATGAATCCATTTTGTTTAAGCTGCCACATTAGCCGACGTGTCACGATTTTTTCATGTAGTTTGCACATTGTGTTTGTTAATGCGATGGGCCTGTAGCATCGAGGGACGAGTTTATTTTGACCAGGTTTAAGAATAGGTATAATAGTCGATTTTCTCCAGCTTTTAGGAAAAGTATGATTTGTCCAGATAGAATTATATATGTGTAATAAATATGTCAGAGAGGTTCTAGACAATTTTTTTAGAATCTTTATAGGAATCTTGTCTTGGCCTGGACTAGAATCTTTAAAAGACCATAATGCTGATAGAAGTTCAGAATATTGTATGGGAATATTGTAAGGCTGTTCTTTATCAATTTCAATTTTTATTGGGCGAACCTCACAGTCTTCCTTGTATCTTCTAAAATCATCGCTATAATTGGAGTTGCTCGAATTGGTTGCAAAGCTCTGACTGAATGCTTCTGCTATGTAATCTAAGCAGCTTATACGCGAATTATTATGGTATAAGCTCAATCAGGGGAAATGGAAACGCGGGGTAATTATGTACACGAAAACGAACGGACAAATAATGAAGTTGTAGGAATTAGCGATTGGTAGTATCGACTATTGTCTCTAGATGTCCGAGCGCGCGTTGTGTTATGTGGAACAGTTTGGCGGGCAAGCGGCATAAAAACATAACCTCCATAATAAACAGTGCGACGGTTTGCTCATCCTGCAGGGTAAGTACCAATGTACTTGAAAGATTTATAAAACCCTGTAGTTTTTTGGGGCAAATGGGTCCACTACGCTTTATATTTCACGTATACTTGTAAAAAGTCATGAAAACGCAATATTTTTGTAACTGTTAGGTGTTCCCAATTACCCCACAAAAATGCTCTGTATGAGGCAATTGGGTACATTAAAATGGGGCAATTGTAAACTTGTACC
The DNA here is from genome assembly GCA_940337035.1 of Agriotes lineatus. Lineage (NCBI taxonomy): Eukaryota > Metazoa > Arthropoda > Insecta > Coleoptera > Elateridae > Agriotes > Agriotes lineatus. The sequence continues at coordinate 107,360,445 of OW679196.1, read as the reverse complement.
CATTTACTCCTTTTGAATGAATGTGTGTAATGTGTGTCCAATACTTAATTAAGTAAGACTAAGGAAGACAAGTAGGTAAGGCTAAAGTAGTACAAGTACGGCGAAGTACTCACTTCAAAAGAAGTCCTAAAACATTTAGAAGAAGAGGAGACGGGAAGGAAGACGGTAAATACGAAACGAAAAACCACAGATCACTCCAAAAAGAACCAGCCAAAGATAAAGAAACCAAAGAAGAAGGGTAAAGCACAAACAATAGACGCTGAGGGTGGTACAGAAGCTAGTCTACTTGGAAAACAAGGAGATAAAGAGGTTACAGAAAACACAGAAATTGGCGGAACTGTACACAGATATGAAGAGTCTTCGAATTATATGGAAACGCAGCAGTAGAAAATCCCGATGAGCCAGAACAAACACCAAATAAGCCAGACAAAGACGTGGATGCAAAGGAAACCACCGATCAAGATGTTCTCAACTCGTATTTTGCAATTGTCAGTACAAAAACATGGTACAGTGGGCCTGTTATAGAGGTATGCCATCACGAAGAAGTCAAAATGAAATTTCTGGATAGAGTAGGAAATTCTGAATTTAGATGACCACGTAGAGAGAAAATCGAAACTATCTCCACAGAAACGTTTTTAACACGAGTGACCCTTCACGATGAATCAAAGTTCGGGATTTATTCTCCGGCACCAACTATCCATAAAATGTGAATCGAGGCAAAACGAATAAGGATAAGTATTTTCCAATTCTTAACGCAATTAATAAGTGTTTACGTTCATGTTAAACAGAGATTATGAATATTTTTTAAATTTCATTGCCAATTGCCATTCTAGTACGTTTTCAGAGTGATGTTTTTTATGTTTGTCTAGAATTATATTTACGTTAATGTAGAAAAGAGTTTATGACCATTATGTTCACTTTAACTAATCAGTCTTCAAATTTTTTCGGATTTTTTTCGCTTGCGCCACTTTTTTAATGCCTCCTTACGGAATGATTTCGTTTGCCCCACATTGAAATCTTATGCACCTTAAGGAAAATAAAAGCCTGTTTTCAATTACCCCCTATGTATGGGGTAAATGGGTACACCAACGGATAATTTTAAAATTTTAGCTGTAGGGGAACTCGTTTTTAATAAATGACATATGACAACACAGTACACTAGTGAAATTAATGCTGTAAGTGACCTCCAAATTTTGAAATTAATGGATGCTTGGTTTTCTTGTAAGTGGACAAAATAGTTGAAACCGTAAAAAAGTGTACCCCATTACCCCAATTGTATGATTGGGACAGATGAAGTTTGCTAATTTCCTATAGTACATTTGATACGATTCCATACTAACGACATAGGGGAGTATTTGCAGAAATCGTAGATATGAATTGTATCCAGGATTTTCTCTTACTATCTCTAATTGTTCGTTGAGCTACAGCAGGACATTTCTTAAAATATACCAAGTTTTCTATAGTTGGATGTCTTTTGTATCTATATAAAGCTTATTTACGTAGTCGGATAGATAATTTTACATTTTCGTTCCACCAGTGGGTTGGTGCATACTTATGGTCTGAATTTCTTGTTCCGATAGAATTTTCAGCCGCCATTATTAAGAGGTTAGTAAAGGAATCTACCATTTGGTCGATGTCCATTGGTGTGCTTAGGAAAAGCATGTGACCATCTATATACAATTGAAAGGTGTCCCATTTATCACTTTTCAGATTCCATTTGTGAATAGGTGGAGCAACATATTTTTTGGTAAGGTTAAGAGAAATGTGAATCGGGAACTGATCACTTCCGTACAAATCTGGGATTGTGTTCCAAGTAATATAAGGTGCTAACTGCACACTACAAAATGAGTCGATCGCTGAAAAAGTTCCAGAAGTTGAATTAAAATGAGTTTGCTGTCCTGTGTTTAATAGTATCATATTTGGATCTTGGATGAAATTGTCCACAATTCGCCCTCGGTCGTCAGTTCGTACTAATGAGCCCCAGAGGTGATTATGAGAATTGAAATCCACAATAATTATACATGGTGGAGGTAGTTGTGAAATAACATTTTCCAAATCATTCAATTCTAGATGTAAGATGCAAATATATGTTGCAAGTTGAGATAGTTTTAGAAACAGTAACACAAACTGCTATCTTCAAGATTAGATTGAAGAGGAATTTCAGATGATTTAACACAATCCTTAACATATACAGAAACACTACTTGCTATCGTGAAATGTGGTCGGCGTTTGGAGAAATTATTATTTGAATTGATATAATTTATTTTTCAGATTTTGTTGTTGAAGTAAAACATGAAACATCGTGTAATTGCCGTGATAATGACAATAACAGAATTAATAGTATAATAATAGAATAAAATTAGTTGTTATTATACGAAGAGAAAAACTATCACTGTTGTAGTCAACGCTTAAGTTATATCGCTCTAACTCTGTCTATCAGTGTATGTAGATTTGGGAAAGAAATTTTGCACAAAAACGTAATTGCTACCAAAATGTAACTGTTATTTTGATCTATTTTAATATTATCAAATAAAATAAAATATAGGAATTCTAGGCATCCGACAATAATTTGTTTGCAATTGAAATTGGAAAGCATGCACCCATCTAAGCTTCCTACGGCTATAAATGCCAGCTGAGTAATTTGCTGGCCCGGAGCTGCCATTAGAAACTGAGACACCGAAATTAAGGTAGAAGAGAGCTGGAACAAAGTGGAGCAAGGGCTACAAGGGAGATTACAAGAATATACTGTACAAAAACAAGTCCAATTATTGGAACATTTGTCTGAATCCTGAACAGGAAGTAATCAAATTAGAAGGAAACTTGGCCGAATTACTAAGAAAGATATTTAGTTTCCCGAAAGTGACACAATTTGTTAGTGTTCGTGGCTGGCACATTGTACAGAAAGAGCGTCTACTCACATTTCTTTCAATTATTCGTTTTTCAACTTCTCGTTGTGAAACCGGCAAAATATTTTCAAACAAATTTTTAAGTTTTAAAGTGAAACAAGAAGAATTGCTAAAGTGTAGTAAACATAACTTCTACGACTTTGATGTTAGAAATAAATACACGTAAAATTTATCTTTCTTTTAGTTTATGTAAAAGGACATTCAAAGTAATATGCTCTTTTACTCATACATGTGATATATTACGTGTCTCGTTTCTGCTTCTGAAACATGAAATGTTTTAAGACATTTACATTTTTTATATTTCACCAATTGTTAGAAGCTGTTTACCACTTAGTACACTTTTTAATTTAGATTCACGAATTCGTAGAGCACTACTGGTATGATCACCCGAAATCTTTTTCAGACTGAAAATAATCGTAGAGACTTAAAATCAACTCGTCAACATGTAAACTACGGCAAGGCATTTTTGTTACCACCCAATGAGCTTGACGCCGAATGTTCGGCGAAACTAATTATTTGCAATAATACTCAAAATTTGCAGTAACTACCAGACACTAATAGGCTCGCATTATTGGCCTATGTTAAACTTTCACCAAAGAAATATTGTAAAGAGGTAATGACAAATATCCAAAAAAGTTTCTGTACCATAAACGATGAAGTGCAACAACAGATTTCGTGCTTCGCCTATAAGTATCATCATTATGCACTAACAATACAGTAATAGTTTTATGTTCTGTGAATGCAATGGTGGAAACGAAAAGCAGCGCAGTGCATAATTTAGTCTAATAAATGAGTCACTTCGAAACTAAATCCATTGCAATGTAATTTTAAGCGCTAGAGTTGTATATTCCCTAAACGTACTGTAGAAAAGAAAATTAAATAAATTAGGGCCTAAATAAACGGTGCATAACGTAGACTGGTGACTACAAAAGTATGAACTATGATAATAAAGAGGAACAGAGTATGCAGTCAGTAGAATAAATACAAGCTAGGTAAAAACAAAGAAATAAGACATGTAAACAGAATATTAGAACAAAGCAAAAAAAATGTGAAATTAGAAAATCTACTAATCAATGAAAAAGTACAAAATGGTGAAATAAACCGATAAGAATAAACTGATAAAAAGAAAGTGAAAAGAAGAAAATAGTCCTGGAAAAAAATACATGCAGCCAAAATGTATACAGGACAAATAAGACAGAATCAAGTATAGATGATGGTCAGAAATTCAAAAAGGGAAGGGCTGGAAAAGCAAAGCAATAATCGGAGTTATTGGAATAAAGTAAAAACTATATTAAACATTCCGGACTGGTGATTTTTTTAGTAATTGCTTCGCAAGCAGCTGTTCGATTTATTATACGAGCGAAGATAAAATAAGGAGTGCATAAAAAAGCATACATCTATTGGTCAATCTATGTACAAATAAAAACCTCTTAAAACACGAAATAATTACACAAGTTGTGTAAAATTGATACAAAAATAAATAGCTTATTTTGATACCTCTAAACTGCTGGAATACCTGTCAGGTTAATTAGGCGACCAATAGAACATCAATGGTGCTGCAGGCAAAGCGTATGGAGCTGGAACTAGAGTGTTGATTGGCACTGTTGGCGGTTTTTGGCGGTAGTTGCTGTAACTAATAAATGTAGTGTAGTGCCTTTAAAAGTAATAAACACCCTCCCGAATGTTTTCTGGTGTTTGCTCATCATGTTAGTAATTTGGCTTGTATTTGGCCAATTTACGCAATTGGAAGAGCCCCGGGTTTTTACTTTTAAAGGCAGTTTGGTCAGGAACGCAAACGCTGCCGTCCGGCGGGCGGGCTCTTAATTTACGGTTTCCCGGATCATACAGGAGGCTATGGGTTCACCTGTAAAAGCTGTAGAACCTTCCATTTGACTATAAGAGAAGTCTATTCATCGAGCACGTCTAGTTTTGCCTATTTATGTTGCCCGTGACAAGCCAAGGTTTGACTTTTCTTGGATAATGTTAGCGGCTTATGTAGGACGTTGCATTTAGCTATGGAGCCGCTATGCAGCAGTCCATAGCTTTTTCGAAATTCAGACTGAGCCAAGACGCACCTTTACTATTGCGTGGAGATGGCTGGAAAGGGCGGTAGAGATGTGTGGTTTTGGCGTGAGCCACTAGGTGTGTTCTTGGTGGAGGCGGCGGCGAAGCCGCTCTAGAGGTGCACTAGGTGAACGAGTAGGTGTTTTAAGAGATGTTTATCACCGATCAGCGGCTTGGCGAGCGGGTGGGTGCCTTTTGAAAGAAAGCTGATACCGATTACCGGCTATTTGTAATTAAACTGATCAGGTTTAGAATCAAAAGTCGAACTCAACGAGCGCAGAGAACGGCAGCTGGCTTCAGGATAGCAGACCTCCGGTTTGCTCAGCAGGGTACGTCAGGTGCTAGAGGGTTAAACCCCATTAGGACTTTAAGGCTGGCGAGGCTTGAGTGCCAGACTTGACTTAACTTCCGGGGGCGAAACATATCGCTTATATACCTCTTTCTAACGGTTCTAGCGTTAGCACTGGCCTGGGGAAAGTTGCGTTGTAGCGTTGTAGCAATACGTTTATCGAATTTGGCCGTGACCTGAGAATTAAGGCGCCAAATAGGACTGCAGTAGACTACGTAAAAACAAACGCTTTGCGTCTTTCTGTGTTCGTTGTGACCCAATTGCCAAATATGACGAAATTAGAGGCGTTAAAATTCTAATGCACTAATGCGTTCTAAAATTCATTTAGACTGATGATAACGTGACAAAACTATGAATGGAAAACAAAAGAAAGCGTTTGGAAGAGATAACGGATACAATTAACGACACAAAAACCTTGGAGGTGTAGCGAGAGTAGTATATAAACAAGTTTGAATTGGAAAAAAAGGATGGATTAGAGCCAATTTTAAACCAAGAGAAGTAACAAGAAGAGTACTAAGAAAAGAAGCATTGCTAGAAAACGTTTCTGACGCTATAGAGAAAATAAGGTAAGGAAAAACGAGTGGAGATGAAAACATAGACTCAGAGACAGTACAATGTTTACGACTAGAGAGCTGTAGAAAATATAAATAAGCTTGGAAAAAAAGCTATTTGTAAAAATCGTGGGGCTATGTGTGTATCATCGGTGCCATATAAAGTATACAGTAAAAACATAGAAAAGAATTAATAAAACATTAAAAAAATAAACTAGAGGATGCACGAGCGGTCTTTGGGACAAATGCTCAAACGTTGGCAAACATTTTCCTAATAAAGAATTTAATGGATCTGCGAGCAGAGTTTGACACAGTACAGACAAATACAATATGGAACTGTCCAAAACAACAACTGTAAGTAACAAGGAAAGTTATCCGAATAGCCAAGAGTCTATATGATAACGTTAAAGTGGAAATACAGATGAATGGAAATAGATTTGCAGGGATTACACTAAGAAAAGGATCTAAATAAGGAGAATCCACTGATTCATAATAATTCATTACCAAAAATACCGAGAAAAAAAACGAAAATACTATAAACATTGATTGAATATCAAAGCTTAATATTAATTAAGATAGTTATCTTGATGTGTGCAGATGTAATGCTAGCAGCTAGTAAAACTAAAATGCAACTGCTGATAAATATATATATTGAAGACAGTAGTAATACAATAAATTGCAGAAGACAAATACTAAATCAAGTTACAACACATCAATATCTATGAAATAGAATAACAAACGAGAAAAAAACTCTAAATAGTACATAAAGCAAAAAAGGAAACAAACATATAATTATTATGTGTTGTATAAAATACATTTGGGAAGAGAGCTGTTCGTAAACACTAAGCTAAAGGTACACAATGCAATTAAGATACCAATGATACTATACGCATCTGAATCTTAAATAATAAAACGAAACAGAGGTAGACCAAATGCAGTGGAAATATAATATCTTCGGAAAATAACATGGAAGCCAAAACGGGATACATTAAAGAAGCGAAATATATCTGAAAATCAGAATGATATACCTACTATTTGGAAGCTTTCTAACAAATTAAAGTGTAAAACAGAGTGGTATGCATACCCAAAATGAAGAGCTATAATGTGTGGTGTAGAAACTCATTACCTGTGCACGTTCAGTGCTGCAACGAAATGAGGTTTTTAAATTTATTTCTCCCGGTGGCATATGCCCTGTGTAGCTCAACAGCCAGTGTTTAAACTTGATTTAAACACACATAAATTTTCTAAAATTTACGAAATCCAGTTGCATATCTTTTGAATGCAATTCCCATTTATTTAATGTTGCAATCATAATTACTAAATTTAATATGTTTAAATTAGATTAAAAACTATATATTTCAGTTCAAATTTACGAAACAGTATTCGTAATTTAAAAGCCAGTGTTATTACGCAATCATACGAGTTAAAGACCAGGAAAATGCAATTCTGCACTCCTTGCATAATTGCGACCTACAGTAGTAAGTTCAACGGGCGACCTTCGCTCTATCAGGAAATAAAAACTGCACAAATTGCTTATCTGCTGTTTTGTAATTTAAACACTTTGTCCTATTAAACTGTATATATGAACTTTGATATTGTTACTGCGTTAAGCATTTTTAATTTGTATAAATACTAGTCTATTTTCATAATAAAATCAATCTGCATTTAATGTTTGATTCATTCACTACCCTTTCTAAGCCATAATATTTATGGGGCATGAGGCTGTGCTCCAAGGGTGGTTTTTTACTGTCGTCCGTTCAAGTACCATTGACTACATTGGTTTAAAACGTAAACACAGTCTTGTTTACGTGCTTGACGGATAGAATCAGCGCAAAGTAACGGAATCCTGAAGCAGCCTCTCAGGCATCTCTGTTCAGCCAGTATTCGACTTTGCTTGATTAATTAGACCAATGATATAAAATTAATTTAATTTATATTTTTACCTGTCATAATGATAACACAAAAGCATGTGCCGTATTAATTTTTGCGAGCAGATACATTGATGTATGCGATTTGAAGCGTAGCAAATCAGTATGGTACATGCCGTGTTATCACACGCGGTTGACGTCTTGTCTGGTAATATTCACGATGAATACAATAATTGTTATGATCCTTATTTATCTAGCTATCAATCTGCCTATATCGATTCATATTGGATGTCAGCCTCTCCAAGGAATTTACATCTTTGTCTGTCTCTGGCTTTTTGCATCCAGTCATAGTCGGTCATTATCTTTATGTCTGTCCGTCTCATGGGAGTCTTCCTTTAAATGTCCTACCTTGTCTAGGTCTCTATTGCGATTCTTGTCCACCTGTCATCTTCCAACCTGACCACGTGGCCAGCCCATTTCCATTTTTGCTTTAGTACCCTTTCCACCACATCATCCACGTTAGTCATTTCCCTCAGTCACACGTTCGTTTTACGCTCTTTTAGAGATACTCCCACCATTGACTTCTGCTCCAACTGCTGTACGCTGCCCACAAATCACGACGATTACCGTAAACTCACCAAATTTTACATGAATAACCAAGTAGAATTTCATACCTTCCAAGATCCTCATGAAAAACGTTTGTCAGTTGTCATTAAGAATGTACCTATCTCCTTAAGCGATACAGAAATTAAAGAGGAACTGCTCTTGAAAAAGTTGCCTATAATAAGTGTAACGCGGTTATTAAATAAAGACAAGAAACCAATTCCAATCTGTGCAGTAATACTATCGGCGAATGACTCAGCTACCGAAATCTATAATATTAAAACTCTGTGTTATTCAATAGTCTCTGTAGAGCCCAGGAAAAAAACGACAAACATTCCGCAATGTCATAAGTGCCAGAGGTTCGGCCATACGAAGAACTACTGTGCAGCAAAGCCACGATGTGTGAAATGTAATAAAGACCACCCTCCTAAAGCCTGCAATAAAACACCAGAAGAATCCCCTATTTGTGTCAACTGCTCTGGAGATCACCCAGCCAGTTATAAAGGATGTCCTCACCATCAAGAACTCTTAAAACAACGATATCCCATTAGAAATTCTAGATCAGCACCCCAACGAGCATATACATTATCAAACACACCCAACAGCATTTCCTATAGCCAAGCCGCTAACCCAAAACCTAGCCCTGAAGTAACTAATAATTCCAACTTGGAACAATCACCTCTCATGGATTCCATACTGAAATTTATCCAACAACTTATAATACCACATTTAACTCAAATTAAATCCTTTATCACAACACATATTATACCTCATATTTTCAATGTATAACTCCCGCAATAATCTTCAAAATATAACAATCCTGAACTGGAACGCCAATGGAGTTAAACCCCAAAGATCGGTTCTCATATCGTTTCTGGCCAGATACAACGTCGACATCGCGTGTTTAACTGAGACTCACTTATCGCAGGGCGAAAATTTCAAAATCAGCGGTTATCATGTCTTCCGCAATGATAGGCTAGCTCCCACAGCATGGGGAGGAGTAGCAATTATTATCAGAAAACAATTGCAGTTTGACACACCCATTATCTCAGACAAAAATGGTATCGAAAATATCTCGGTAACTATCAAGATCACTAACAACAAACAACTACAAATCACTACCGCTTACAAACAACCGAATAAAACTCTCAACGAGGCAGATATTACCCAATTATTCCACAAGACACTACCATCACTGATAATCGGAGATCTAAACAGCAAATGCACCTTCTGGGGTTGTCGTACAAATAACCCCAACGGAAACAAATTAAATGATATCGCAGTGAAACATCAATTACAAGTTGCAACGCCCGGCGAATTCACTTATTACCCCTATCGATCTGATCATCAACCAGATATCTTAGATATTATTGTATCCAAAAACTTTAATCCACCCATCCAACAAACAGTAATCCCGGAACTTGATTCTGATCATCTCCCTGTCTTAATAACCTTTACCTCTACACCATATAATGTTCCCCCACTACCACGGCTAATTAAAGGACGCGTAGATTGGGAAAAATATCAAAAACAACTCGATTCTCTTCTTGTCAACCCTAGCAACATAAAAAATAGGCAGGACATCGACGCTAGCATAGATAACCTGACTGAATCGATTAAAAAAGCAATCGAAAATTCAACGAGACCACTTACAACCCAAATTAAGCGCAATTACAACATTCCACCGACATATATAGTAGAACTGATTAAACAGAAAAGCAAAGTTCGAAGAGAATGGCAAAGAACAAGGGAACCACATCTTAAAAATATGCTAAACAACTTGTCACATACCATAAAACGAGAAATTGAAAAATATCGAATATATAATTACAATAAACACCTCGAAAGCCTAGAACCTAACAGCACCGACCTATGGAAAGCTACCAAGACCTTAACACGACAAGCCGATATTATTCCTACCCTAATAAGCCAAAACACTTACTATGCCTCAGACGAAGACAAATGTAATCATTTCGCAAGGCACCTTCAAACAGTGTTTACTCCGACAATTCATGATGAGAACCGGTCGACCGCACGCACAATTAATGCCTACATTGAAACACATGCACCTATAGTTGACGATTTCGATCAGCCAACATCTCCAAAAGAAATAGAAACCTATATTAAAGCTTTACCGATTAAGAAAGCACCGGGCCACGATCTCATCCCTAATGTAGCTCTGAAATATTTAACAAAAAAAGGACTCGCCTATCTGGCTACACTACTTAACTCATGTATGAAGATTGGATATTTCCCAAATAAATGGAAACTCGCCCATATATTAATGTTCCACAAACCGGGAAAAAATAAACACGAATGTAATAATTATCGACCTATAAGCCTGCTACCAACCCTATCAAAGCTACTTGAGCGAGTATTAAGTAATCGATTGAATGCATCGCTGGATGAACTCCAAATAATTCCAACCATCCAATTTGGATTTAGAAAAGAACATTCTACCACTCAACAATTGCAGAGAATAACCGAGCTAGTGGAACAAGGATACGAAAACAAACAATTTACAGTGGCTGTATTCCTGGACATAACTCAGGCATTTGATAGGGTCTGGATAGAAGGACTTAAATATAAAATCCTGAAAACCCAGATTCCACATTATCTAATCGCAAGCATCTTCTCGTTCTTAGAGAATCGAACATTTGCAGTTCGCATTAACGCATCCATCTCTAGTATCAAGGATATCCACGCTGGAGTTCCCCAGGGAAGTGTATTGGGGCCTACACTTTTCAACTTGTTCATTCACGATATCCCCATTCCCAACATGAGCGAACTTGCTTTATTTGCTGACGACACAGCTATTATCACTCAGCACAACAACCTCCATACGGCGATCAATCAACTCCAATCAGCCATCGATATTCTAAGCCCATGGCTTAGGAAATGGTGCATCTCACTAAACCTTACAAAATGCGTTGCCAAGATATTTACCCTCAAACGAATTACGGATCATTCGAAATTGCAAATATTCGGGGGCGACATACCATGGGATTCTAGAACTGGAGCAGTTAAATACCTAGGAGTGTATATGGACACGAGATTAACCTGGAGCCAGCACATAAATAATAAGCTAAATCTAGCCTATGCAAGATTTAAACAATTATTTCCTTTAATTAACAGAAACTCTCCTTTACGTAAAGAATGTACCATTTTATTGTACAAAACACTTCTTAGGCCTATTCTAACGTATGCTTGTCCTGTATGGATTACGACGTCGAAAAGAAATATGAAAAAACTACAAGTATTCCAAAACAAAGTTCTCCGCATTGCCATCAACTCTCCGTGGTTTGTAAGGAATGAACAAATACACAAGGAACTTGGTTTAGATACTATGGAGCAGTTTGTTAGAAGGTTAACAAAAAATTTTATCACGAATACCAAAAAGAGTAGCAATGAAATCGTGCGACAGTTATGCCAGAAAAATATCCACACGCGGCTTAAACGCCAGCTACCGCAAGATATGGTAGACTAAGTCATCAATAGTGATTAAGTTAGAGGACACCCATTCCTCCGTGTTAATATACATATAATGATATATAATATAAAATATTATCAATACCATGTATAACATTGTATGATGTTGATCTGGTGTACTAAATAAAAAAAAAAAAAAAATATATATATGTAAACTCCGACCTCTTCAATGACACTGTTGCCTAACTTCACATTATCTTCGATCTCTATTTCTACATTGCTCATAATTTTAGCTTTCCGATGTTAACTTTCAACCCTATCTCGCTTGATTTTTCATGTAAATTGGTCATCATTCCTTGAAGGCCCTGGATGTTGTCTGTAAGTAGCAGGATGTCATCTGCAAATCTTATGCGATTTAATTGATTTCCGTTTATATTTACTCCTTTGTTTTCCCATTCAAGACCGTTAAAAACATCTTCCAAACATAAGGTAAAGAGGTTGGGTGATATTGTATCTCCTTGTCTCGCTCTTTTTTTATTTTTATTTAATTTGTTTTTGCATGAAGTTTTACTGTTAGTGTTGCATTTTTGTATATATTTCGGATTAAGTTGGTATACTTATGATCTATGCGGCTGTTTTGTAGAGAGTTTAGGATAGCTCAAGTTTCAAGAGAATCAAATGCCTTTTCAAAATCGATGAAGGCTGAATATAGTGGCATATTGTACTCTCTGGTTTTCTCTATTAGGATTCTGAGCACTTGTAGATGGTCATTTGTACCATAATCCTTTCTGAATCCGGCCTGCTCACGTGGTTGGTATTGGTCGAGTTTAATTGTAAGTCTGTTAGTTAAGATTTTTGTAAACAATTTGTATATTTGTAATAGAAGGCTAATTGGTTTATACTTTTCCAATTCCGTTTTATTTCTTTTTTTATATAACAATACGACTATAACACTATTCCAGTTAGAAGATATCCTTTTTTCACGTAACCCTTTTTCTGGCCAGAACTTGGATGGGAGTTTCACGGCTGCTTCTCTCGGCGTCTCGTGGTACGGCTGCCACGGAAATAGTTGGTCCCGGATGTCATAATAGCATCATGACAGTCGTTAGTGGGGTTGGAAGTCCCCATAAAATGTACACCGACGTCTATAATTGGTTTAACGGCTGTTGGCTGAGAACAAAATAAAATAAAAATAAAAATAAACATGAATTGAAGAGTTTTTGTAGATCATCAAAGTTTCTCGACATTCTTTAATCGTTTCGGGTAGTATGCCGTTTTTTCAAGCTGATTTGTTATTCCTAACAGCTTTTAAAACAATTTCTCTTTTTAAAGCACTATGTTTGGAATCTTTTCTGAGTTTACATTTGTTATTTTTCTGTGCTTAAAGTTGGTCGCTAGTTGTGAATTGTAATCATACATATGTTTATCGAATTCTTCAGTTCTTTGGTTGTAAATTAAGTTACCACTTTGATCTCTTAGGGTTGTAATGATATCTCTGCCAAGCATTTTTGTCTTTTCCATTCTTTAGTTTTACCACCTTCATTCAGTGCTTCTTCCATTTTCCTTTCGTGCCCTACTCTAAAATCTGTTTTTATTGCCTTCCGAATTGTTCTATCGATCATTATAAAACATAAATAACTATTAACAGCTATTACCTGTCACAGACTGGTAAACTTAAAATGTATTGCATAAATAATGTATTTATAATCAAATGCTATATTTTGAGTATTTGTTCTACGCTGGAGTCAAATGCGCCTGGTCGGTAGGCAACCCAATGTACACCACTGCGACGCTGTGAGGTTGCATTTGGCAATTTCGTTTACACATTTAATATCGCCAGTGCCTGTGAGTTAGAACTAAATTTCTGTAAACAAACTTATAATGGCTGCAGATTACTCGTGATGTTTAAAACGTGGTGAACGTCGGTGTTCTTGTGCTCTGGGATGGAGAAAGTTTAACTGAAGTGAGATATCTAGGAACAACAAAAGGGATAACAAAAAAAATAAGATGAGAGGTGAAGATCAGAAAGTGGGTAGAATTAAAACCTTGAAGAAGTTACGCTAAAAATAATCAGTTTGGCCAACTTGTCCAAAGGGAAACGAAAGGTTGTTTTAAATGATATGGAACATTAATACAGTTGGTAGGAAAAATAAAGTAGGTTACTAGGTCAGTCTAAATATTGTTCACATACGAGCAGTAGCAATGGATTTTCACGATTTAGCAACCGGCTATTTCGAATTAACACGAAGAAGAAGCCGAAGGGGATAGCTGAACTTCGTGCGGCTTAAGTTAGCACGGGAGCATTCAGTCTGCTAGGCTCTAGCACATCAGAGGGTGTGCATCTAATTGTTACCATTCCGTGTGATGAAGGTGCTATTTGGGAGCATTAGCAGCCCCGGAGAATTCTCCAGCCAAAGCATACAAGTTTTAAGCTTTGTTTCTCGTCGCGTTGTTGTGTAAAACTTGATTTCAACCCCTGGTCGGATATTTGAAAAAAATCCTATCTTCCCGCCATTAAACCGTATCTATCCTCTGCTACGCTATACGTTGACGCAAACCTGAAAAAACTCCTCTCCATCGGCGCTCGTTCCAGATCGATCTTAGATGCTCTTACTAACCAACTCAAGCTTTGATGACTTTTTGATTCGGATAAAGAATCATATAAACTCTATAATTCAAAAAAATTGCTTCTTCTTCTTCTTAGTATAGTCTGAGAGTCTGCTACTACCACACACTGAGTGCCGTTTTATGAGCCTTCTTAAGCCGTGGCCGGGCAGGTAAGATATAACCGCCGTCTGGGTGTGAGGTTCGAACTCACTACCTGCCGATTGCAAGCGCAAACACTTTAGCACATGCTTTTCAGCAGATTTGTAATATACAGAGTACAGAATATATTTTAGATTTCGAGCGACAGCATCGCTTGTTATCTTGAATAAATTTAATAAAATCAACAGAGCTCGTCTGAGCTAGTCCATTCTATGGCGACTCTTCTATATTTACTTACTTAATCTGTTTAACTTAAACGATCTTGATAAGAACCAGTTTTATTCAATATATTGCGATGATGAGGCCATTTTGCTGTTACTCAATTTTTTTACTCTACTCTTGGCGAGTATTTTATTATGCGACCTCATATTGAAGAGCTGCAATCGTCAGGACTATATTAAATTCAAAACTGTACTTTTTAATAACAACTCTATTATACAACAGAAAGGCTTCTATGTTAGCGCTCAAACAGTCGGTAATAGAATAGTAAATTTCGAAGCCAGCGTTAATTATCATTTTACGCCCTCGAGGGTTCATTTGAGGGTGCAATTTAAAAACGTTGAAATACCTGCACGCTTTCTGTGCTTCAGGGTTAGCACTGTACAGTCATTATCCGGCGTTGTAAAATCGGTTGTAATCACGCCCACTATGTAAATATAGTGAGCCCTCAGACGCGGCCCTTAAAATTTAACAAGTCTGCGCTATGGAAAAGCGGGTTTCCAGTTGGTAATCCGCACATTTGTCTGCATTGAAGGCTCCCTTTGTCTGCCACCTTGAGAAAATTCCGCGAAGTCGGCACTTAGACTGCCAATTTCTATTTCGATTCGTCTTGAAAGAATTGTAAAGCTTTTCGCTCGCAACAAAACATCGGAGACCGCTGTTTAATGGTGTAAGAAAAGCACTACTTCGCAAAAAATTGGAAAGCGTTTTTCTCCGTCTGCCGCATAACCGCGCGTCGCTGCGGAGAAAAACAGTGAAACAATCAGTCATGGTCTATAAACACAGCTGTCATACCGCACGCCCTCATAGGATTAGACCACGACACAAGATTGCACTAAAAAATAATTTCCTTCAGACGCCACGAAATAAAATGAAAATCTCTTTTTTTCGCGTTCTCCTGCTGAAGTGCCAAATATATTTATCTTAACCCGAGCGGAAAGCAAAAGTGCGGTTTTTGATGTTAAAAAACAGAGGTGGCACTTTCGCAAAATAATGAACCTTTTATTTTCCTTTTTGTGGAAATTTTTTAACGGGAAATCATTATTTACCTTTTTTCATTACCCCAACGTTACCTACCCTTCTGGCACAAGGAAGGCGCAAGGAATAAATTATACGGACAGCAAGATACGTTTTTAATACTTCTTCCTGCTCTGTCGGTTTCGTTTCCAAATAAAATGCGAAACCTTAATTTCTCGTTTATTGCGAGGGTCGTGTGGACTTGAAAAGCGGCCTCCTTTCGATAACAAAAATTTCCTCAAATATGTCCGAACTTCCGTATCATCAATCACGAGGGACATCCGATATAAAAGTTTGAGATGCACTTTCAGACAGCAGATTAAGAGTGTTCGTGAAACCTTTTGACGTACAAAAAGACTGAAATGGAAGGATTTTAGACCGCTTAAGAGTTCAGTAGAGAGCGATTTAATACGGAATTTTTACAATGACCAAGATTATTGTTGAAAACCAACTGTATAGGTTAGGTGATTAACTTATTAATCTTTCTTTTTATTGCATATCTATAACTTTTGCAAAATTAATAGAGGTTCTCATTTATTTTGCATAATTTAGACAACTTTTTATAGTAAATCGAAAAATTTGTAAAGTAGGTCTTTTTGACTTCGCAACAGATTGTAAGCCTAATTTCAATGATATAAAAGTGCAAAAAGTATAATTCTCGCACCAGCTTGAATTGTAATATTTTGTCAATCTGAATACTTCAATAACCAATAGTACAAGAATAAACTTACGATAATATTGTAACATTTCTTTTCAGGTGGTTTTTCTGAGTCGACAGAGTACCTTCTTTTCACCCCTCCTTTCTCTCACCCATCCTATAACTCCCGTTCATGGCTGAAGAGGGACGCAAGGTCCCTATAGCAGCCCGCCCTCAGTTGGAGGAATTGAAATTACCTTGAATTTTTACCTACTTTCAACACTTCAATATAAGCAGGATAGCAAACTATGAATATCCAAAACAGTTCCGTAACCAATAGCGTTCAACGGGCCAGTTGAGCTACTTTTAAGCAGAGAGAGGGTTAATCTAAAAATTTCTGTGATATGGTAATCGCAACTTACATTGAAGGGAGACATGTAAAAATTGAATTTATCAGAAGCAGACTCTTTTATAAGCTATAACCTGTTATGGTAAGAAAAATATATAAATACGGTGCAATTAAATTGATATTTATTTCTCATTCACGTAGACCAATATTATAAGGCAACAGTTCTTCGTACCGAAACAAAATTGTATCAATGGTATTTAAAGACAACGTACATATGTAATTGAGGCAAATCCAATACTAAAGCCGCGTCGTGTTTACGGGGCGTTCACAACATAATGTTAATTTCAATTATAAGCTTAATACCAAAACACACAAGGTCCGGCATAAACATGACAATTATTGTCATAAGTTCTCAAACTGATTTATGTCAATAAACTTCCAATTGCAGGCAAATATTTGTTTAAATGGAAGCAAGGTTACGAGTTATTTGTAGTATCTCGTGTTCTACAAAAGCCAAGTCTAAAGAGCCAAAGCCGCAACTTGAAGCTCCAATCTATTAATCCATATACGACAATGCGAAAATACAGATATCCAAAAATGCGTAAATCTATGAACAGGACAACACTAAAATCTTTTCTAGAAAAACACTAACAAAATTCATTTGATAACAAAATGCAAATAGCTTACAGAAGTCGCTTCACAAAAATTTACTTTAGGTGTAATTCGGACTTACCGAAGTCATCTAAAATGAAATTCATAAGGACAAATTGCCAGCAAATTTTTGGCTGCAGATCTTACCATATAAACTGCTATCTTCGATAAATCCAGCATACGGCGTTCTTTTCATATTTCTTTCAATTGACCAACGTTAGAAGATTGAGAAAATTACCTGAGATATTGCAACAACTCGTTAGAATTCAATAAACAAAAGGCAAAGCTTACCCTAATTACGCCTCAACAGTCCTGTAACAGGAAGTTGACCAGTGGGAGGGGGTTCGAATAATGTAATCAACATAAAAATGGAAATAGACTCCTCGAGTTTTGTTTATGGAGTAACTGAGTAGGTTGGTAGAAATGTGAAATAAATGAGCAGTTGCTTAACTTTGGAGCTAGTTCTGCGAGACGTCCTAGCTTGCTTATTTTTGGACCTAACTTTATGACGCATCCGCCGAGACGCTTTACGAACTTTATCAAAGGGCAGAAAAAAACATATAAATAAACAAACACATGCTAACAACACAAATTAAAAGAAAATGAAATTAGAATTGAGTTGAATTTATTAATATTAAATATACATGTAAATATTTGACATAACTGGCACAAAAGGGTTAGTATTCTTAACAATGTAAGTATCGAATTTATTGTGAAACAAAGGGTTCACCCTCTGCGTTTAAAATAGCAGCGGTAAACAGACCACAGAACTAAGCAATACGGCCCACAAAGCCACAGGTTGTAATAAATATGGACCACAAGCATCAGCTCTAAAAATAGCAAGCATACCAATTAAAATACATCACTCAGCTTTCGTGAAGGCGGTTAACTGTATAATTAGGTTAGCTTGTATACTCTAGTTTACAATACCTGTCATAGTGTCCGCCGATGCGTTTTATTAACGCATTTGGGATGTTCCACTTCGAGCAGTGGCCTTGCAGAAAAAAATTTGCGGGCATAAACTGCTTCTACGATATATGTCGCAATTCACTTGCGTGCGATACAAGAGGGGATGCATTCGAGAAGTGGGGGCACAGAGTGAAAATCTTCGCTAAAGCGAGTATCGAAGAGGGTACTTACAACAACTAAATAAATACTGCACTTTTGGTCATTAGTAAGTAAAACCTTTCTTGTCAGAAATCCACTGGGACGTTGCTTGCAAAAGTGCATCGATACGACGTAGAAGATTTTGGTTGGCGTTTGAACAGTGCCCGTCAGTGGATAATTCATTTAAGGAAATTCACCAGCAATTAGCTATTGTCACTTATAGGTAGCAGCTTCACATGATTAGTGCCTCGAAACGCCGTCGAGAGAAGAAGGGGACGAAGACGCAGGAATGCGTCACTTGTCTGCTCTGTCTTTCTCATATGGAAACGCCATTGTTGCACAATGTTGCGTAAGAATTCCGTGCATATAGCGCTTCGGTGAAACCGACATGTCGAAACTTATCGTTCAAAACGCTACATGTCGCCAGACTGGTAGTTAAGGTATGACGTCATTCAAAAGGGACGCAAACATTGAAAAGCTGCAAGCTGCGTCCCTCTGTGAGTGACCGACTAAAGTACTTGGAGGAATGGGTACGAAACGAAGCGGTAAAAATTAGGGATCTGTGCAAGATAACACAACAATACGTATTTTGATGGAAAACTGCAATCTCTCAAACCATGAGCAACAGGCGTCGCTAATTATTTGAGTTTGCATGAAACGCTGCCCAAAATGTACTGAAACAAGCTAAGAAGCGGCGATATTTGAAATGAAAATCCGGATCTTGTCCTAACAGAATTTAATTGGACCGTACTCGCTTCCACCGCGGATAAATAGCCACTTTTATTTGCAATCTTTGCAACACGTTCTTCCATGTTTAATGATCATTTAGGCTTACGTCGTAAAATGGGGTTTCAACACGCTGGAGCGTTGGAAACATTTTCCGTAGATGGAATGCTTCGCCGGTCGAGGAACTGGAAGAGAAGGTTCAGACTTAACACCTCTAGTCTCTAGTTTATGAAGATCCTATAGCTACAGAAGAGGAATTGTTAGGAACATATTTCGTAGAGTAGAATAACTCTATAATCCATCGTATAAACCTATGCTACACGTCTCAAACTTCCTGCACAATAACAAATTGAGTCCATTTAAACTGTCTTTATTATTGTGTAACAAGTTATCGATTCATAATCCGATAATATCGAAAGACATATTTATACTAGTATTATTACTGAATATAGTTCTTACAATATCAATAACCGAAGATATTTTTAGAATATTCTAAAAACAGACCTTTATAATATTCCAAAAACGGATGCTATGTACGTAGTTCCTAATTATGTTTACTTTTTCTTGTTTCTCAATTAGGAAATTATTCACATCCCGCTTGTTTTCACAAACTGAGAGCACGCTTTGATCTCATATTAACGGACCACTTCGATATAAATATTTAATGTGGCCTTGCATAAATAATTTCGTTAATTTGATCAAACTAGGGCAAACGTAATTACAACATTAATTTATTTAAAGGAAATGAAAAAGTGTTTGCACACTAACATATAAAGAATCATATGAAGTACAACAATGTTTGAAATTCTGTGTCGCATATAATAGAAGAGAACCGTTGATGATTTGTTGGAACAATTTAATAAAATAAATATGAAGCAAATATAATTTATTTGGTTTTCATAATGCAACGAAATTTCAGGGCAATTAAGTTTGAATTACACTTCAAACAAACATTTATTGCGCTAGTAAATGGCTATTTATTTTAAATTAAGTGTCGGTTTTTGAACAGCTAAATGAGATATGCAATTTAATTTTGAGCTGGCTTCTCATTTCATACAGGATATTAAAAACACGAATGCGCAGTTTACATTGCCTGGCGTCTAAATCAATTGGCTCTGTGCTCTTCCACGGGAAACCTGTAAATGTTCAAGAATAATGTGTTTCTTGACAACAAAGATTTCCCAAAGTCATTGAGTTTTCCCGTTTCGGAAATATATTATACTTGCATCGGTACTAATAGTTATTCGCGCAAGTAGTGCACAATATGCATGCGTAAGACAAGCATTAATGTGGTTCAAACAGTATTTTTGACCCTACGCCAGAAAAATATATTGACGCTGTTACACGATAAATTGCTCATTAAGACCCCATGGGATGCTCGTAGCAGTGTCCGCCCTTGCACGTACCCCACAGCTCAAATGCTTCGGCCAGAACTCAATAGCGTGGGGGGGGGTTCACAGGTTTAGGGTGCGTTTTGGGGCGAAATGCCACGAAGGAGTGTCGATATCGGGTTATTAAGACAAGGTTATGGGGCGCCACGACATTTGAAAGAAGTTAAGATTGATAATTAACTGACGACCGGTCAAAAGTCGAAAACCAATTGCAGTAGCGTTGTGTTGCACTCCAAGGGGGTACTCCCACGGCACTGGCTTTTACACCTACCTTTTTGGTGTCCTTTCTCCAGTTGCTTAGGCCTGTACAAAGGAATACATACACAACGCAACAAGAAACTCAATTCTTGTCAGTCACAATAAAGCACAAATAATTGAAATGAAAAACAAAACGTAAATTAAAAATGGGTAATCTATTACCATACTAGTTACAGGCCCGAAGGCAAGTGTTCAGGTAGCAAATGCTACAAATTGGGGTTAGTAAACACATGCAACACAATAAGGGCTGAAGGCCAAGGAAGCGGCGCATCCGCTGAGAATACTGGTCACCTAGGTCCCGGAATACGCTGATTTAATTTGCCTAATGGCTCACTACAATTCCCGGAGCCAGGCTCCCATAAACTTATGCTGAAGGCTTCTATTTACATTACTTGACGACAATTAGGGCTCGGGCGATTAGCACGCGGCCCACAAATAGCATATACGATAGATTGAGAGTTCCGAAACTTCGCACGTCACTGTATAATACGCAATTCACTGTTTTATTTAATTACTAGTACAATACCTTGATTCATCGCTAGGGCTCCAAGCAACTGTGTTGTTGACGTGCTGATGCCGGAAGATTTCGACCTGGAGATTCAACGCTCCGGCGATGCTTACAGAAGAGGGTTGCGATAGCAGCTTAGATGCGGCAGGGGTTGATGGACAGGTAGGGACGGTTGACCAGCTTACTCGGGGAATTGTGGCGGCAAGATTCTTCGAAGAAGTAGCAGGGTTGAGCCAAACGATAACTCACAACTGCTCACCCTGTATGTTGATGCTTTGTGTTCGTTCCTGTTGCAAATCCGCCAACATGGGCGAGGAAATGTACACACCGGTACTTGAAACTTTAAGGAACGAAAAGCATTTGTAACTGCCACAAGTCCGAGGGTACAACACGTCACTGAGAACTGAAGGGGTTGTTCTTTGTTCTTAAATTAACTTGCACATCCGTGCGATAGCGAAGCTTAAATTGGACTCCCCGGGAGGGGAACGCGCTGGACGCAGCGTTAATTCTTATCATTGCGTTATGCGTAAAACTTTCCATCATTGGGCAACTCACTCGAGTGCATAAAGAATCTATTGTTGGAAGTGCGGAATTGCATTGACCAAAATACAGCGCGCAACAAGGCGCGGGGCTTCCCCCGTACATAACGCTCGTCTCGCCGGCGCTGTAATCTGATATTCAAGGCCTCGCCCTTTTAACTTGAGGACTAAATGCAAACTCCATCTACCAGCGATTTATTAAGTCACTTAGCAGAGTTTTGATGCTATGATCATGCGTTACAGCGTCCGCCTCTAGATTGAAGCAAATGCCTTAACTAGGGTACTTTATGCGACAGATGTCGGCACCTGGCCTGCGAGTGCGCCAAACAGTTAGATAATTAAGGAAATATGGCCGATGGCTTGAATTATGCTGCAATATGCGGGAGCAGAATGCGGAATTACACATAGATTTTTAACGGAAATCGGGAGTCTTAACAACGCTCATAATTACCAATACGTAGGTGGTAGCAATAGTAATTAACACGTACTTTAGAATAATAACAGAAAAATTAGTCAGCTGCGCGTTTAAAATTTGACAATAAGAAACAGACAATTGATGAACTAACAGTAAAGAATAGTATACGGCCTCCTCGCTTAGGACGCTCGTCATTTGTTTTCGCACCTAGCGTCTGGAGAAACATTTTCGCAGCTAGACGTGCAATCGTACACTTTCGCGAGTCTGTAGAGATGCGAAAAGCGGGTTTTCATAAAGTGCAAGATAAAAACAATACTATTTTATTGGATACTGTAGTATCAATAGTCACTTTTAACACCAATGTTGAGGATTAAAGGTAAATGTTGCCATTTCAACCAATTCTATTTTGTACGATTTCTGTAGAATTTGTAATTTTAAGAATTTTTGGCAAATGCTTAAAACTTAAAAATAACATTTTTGGCTAATTATAAGATCACTATAAAAGGAAGTTGTGTGCGTGTATCACACCAGATTTTTTAAAATGGATTCCCAAGTGAACATACTTGAAAGGTCTTGTTTATAGCACGAGGTCACGAGCATGTAAAATTCTTAGGAATTGTTTTGTTACTATGGTTTGCCGCGGCTCTGACCTTAAATGCATTTTTATGAGCGTTAACTTAATTGAGTTCTTAAATTTATTGGATAATTTTCATTTCTGAAGTTAAGTGCAGTTTCATGTATTCTTCTAGTAAAATAAGCTTTCGGAGACAACAAAACAAGGTAGGTCTAAATCTTGGAGTTGAGCACGCACATGATAGCCATCGCCGTGGGAGAATTTTACCTGGTTCAAGCCCATAAAACCGACATATTTTTTTTCGCATATTTCCTGGTACAATTACTTGACTATCTCTAGCGAGAGCCCTTTTTCTTTTCAGTCGCAGGCCCACCCTTTAAGCTGAGCTACTAGATCCTTTTAGGCTTATTATATGGCATAAACGGGGTTTGGCCTTGCAACAATGTATATGCCAATAATGTGCATATAACTATAATGTTACCATAAACATATTCGTCGTTTGGATATGTTTACAATGCGATATTTTTCAGGTTATGAGCAGTTACAGATGCATTTTCTGGCTTGGGAATATTATTTTTTCAAGTGCTTTGAAGCCAATTGAGAATGTGATGTTGCCCGTTGAGAACACCATGGAGAGGAGAAAAGAGGAAAAGGTAGGAAGCATGTAAGCGTGTACTGGAAATAGCTTATGCGAATAATTTTTTAGGACAACTATGTTGGTGATTTAGATTTTCGTATCATGTAAAGCTCTGTTTTAGTTCTCCTATTTCTTTTCAATATTTTGCATCAATTTTAACACACATCGCAGTTATTCTTTGGTGCTAGTCGATCATGCCACGTGCACGAACTTATATAGTTTTAATTAACAACTTCCGGGATT
This sequence comes from Agriotes lineatus, assembly GCA_940337035.1. NCBI lineage: Eukaryota > Metazoa > Arthropoda > Insecta > Coleoptera > Elateridae > Agriotes > Agriotes lineatus. The sequence continues at coordinate 107,336,638 of OW679196.1, read as the reverse complement.
GGACCGTGAGAACTGAAGAGTTCCGAAAAGTTTCGCCTCTGGCGTGGTTTACATGTTAAGTTACCGTGCTCCATTGCTTTTCCTCCAGGTGAAGCCCCTTACTAAAGTAGACGAAACGTTGAGTTCTTCGATCTCAATAATGATACGGTCCAGTCCCGGAAGTCGTTTGTTATTTAATGACAATGGCCGTGAAAGCCTCCGAAATCATAGTTTTAACTATTTCACGTATGCAATAACTAACACCACAACCGATAGTAGGGTATCTGCTCACCAAAATCAATATTTTAGCTTTATACTGTTATACTAGACAATTTTATAAAAGATGGAAGATTAGTTTATACTAATGTAAGGTACGCTATTTTGGGTGTTTTGGTTTAGCACTGTAGGGTAGGTCACATATACTTGTAGGACGAGCATCTATCCACATTATCTTAAGGTTTTGTTGGTAGGGATATGGAAGGTGCTTATTTTTGTTATGAGATAAACATCTTTCTGCATTTTTTAGGTTCAGCAGGCCCTTGCATTTTTTCTCTTTCCTAGAGCTCCTTATTTTCAGAGTGGAATTTGCATTTGTTCTGTGGATTGTTTTGGATTTCATGTTTTTGAGAGTTGTTAGACCCTCTTTTTGAGTACTGGGGTTGAATGTTTTGGGCCTGTGATTGTGTTTGGAAGTTGGAGTTAACCATTGTGAAAACACTTGGAGCCCAATCTTAGAGCAGCATTTTGGCAGCGATTCTCTTCAGTTTCTTTCAGTGTCACCTAAATTTGAGTTGGTTTTGCGGGTTTGTGTCTGGGGAATGATCTCAAACTTCTTTTCTTTTCTTTTATATTGTTATTTTCAAATTCGACAATTATTGAATATGTTGTGTAGCCTACGGGCAAACTTTAACATGCAGAATTTTAACTATTATTGAGCGTAGAATTACGGAAACCTTGCAATTCTTCTTTTTTAAAATTCCCAGTTTCTAGGAGAAGCGATTTCTTGCTTTCATTTTTGATGGATCAATTGTTGAGATTTCTTCTCATAGCATAAAGGAAGTTTTGGCCTACGCTTTGAAAGCAGATTTTATTCTTTAGGATTCACAATTTATGCATCGTTTTGGGATTTACTATAATCCGACTGCCACGTTCCCACGGTATTTAAGGGAAAATTAACGGCTTTACGTCCCAGGTATGAAACCATTTCGTTCACCTTATATGTTGCTCAGTTACTTCCCTGTTCCGTTCAGGTTATCGTACAAGTAATCTCCAACCTATTTTTCCAGTAATCCTGTGAGGAACAGCCGAGTGGTTTTAAATAGACCTTTATCGTGACCTTAACGAAATACTAGTAAAGCTGTTCTTAACACCTTTCGCCTGTTCGCGTGCACCTAACGTTCTGGACAAAAATCTCTACTACATTTCATCCAACCTGCTCTGTCAACCTGCAGTCCCCTCAGAGAGAGAAGCTTTCTGGCTGCTGAGGTATGGTACGTATCAGAGATTTTTACACATTAATCACTAAAATAGATATCCGGTACTCATGCGACTCTTTTCTTTATGAAGGCTACTTACCATTCCTTTTTAATTTATTATAATTTGTATTCAGCACACACAACACTTGTTCATTACACCGTTTCTCTAACTTTGGACTTCATTTAATTGGTTCAAATTAATTGGTCGATCCTCATGGGTATTGTTAAATTTAATAAAATATGAAACATTTTCGCCTTGACCCACATATATTTTTAATTGAAATTTAGAAAGTTTACATGTTACAAGTTTACATTTAATTAGGTTAATTGTGTAACAATAGACTTTACAATGTATATATATTTATTATTTTGTGTATCGGTAAACTATCTTATGAGCGTAACTGCGAGATCTAACGTGAAGCTTTTGTAGCTCTTTCTGCGTTTTTTTGTTATTTAACAATTATGCGCAGGAGCCTTTTCGCATACTACACAGGTTGTCGTGTATTAACTTGAAGTTTTGAATATTAGTTTATGCTCAATTTTAATTTAACCGATTCGATTGTTAATTCTCTTAAACAATTAGAATGCAGGTGATAACCGTTCGAACTAGTCAAATGGCGACGCGCTCGGTTGTGGGGATGGCATTTCACGGCCAATGCTGAACCAATAATTTTTAGGAGCCCCGAATTGGCTGCTGATGAAAAGGGAGAAGCCAAAATAGGCTCATGGATGCTTTCGATAAGAATCGGCGCAAACAGTTTCAAAAGGACTTACGCCAGATGAATTTGGGCCACAGAACTGCCCGGGTTACAACCATCCGCAACTTCTGCGGGGGCCACGAACCAAAACAACCATATTCTGTAAGCCTGTAAAGCCGCAGGGCAATTTAAAATAAGCTACAACCAAATCACCATCACGGCATTCGACAGGAAGGAGAGACGCGTTTAAAAAAATATTTCAATCGCTTGTCCAAGCTGATAAGAGTCAGGAAGGAAGCTGTGAAAATAGTAGAAGAGCCACCTATACGTAATAAACCAGACGTCTAATTATACAGCTTCAATCTTAAAAAAACATGTCTATAAAAGAAAAACGTTCAAGGCTTTTTCCTCGACCGAGGCAATATCACGTAAAACCTGTAATAAATTTGAAATTTACATATAATTTATTTTTTTTTAATTTAAATCTAGGTTGTTAAGAAGATCATAGTCATAAAGAGTAAAACTATTAATTAGATAGTATAGAAACATTCTATCAACTCTTAACCCACTCGACTCAACTAGTTGATAGTTGCCCAGAGACAAATGGAGCGGAGATTTGCTGACGACAGGTGGACGAAGGGAATATTAGAGTGGATACCTCGCATAGATAAGCGAAACAGAGGAAGATCACCAACACGTTAGAGCAATGATATTAAAGCAGCATCCGGAAACTGGAAATAAGCCACACAAAACCGATATCAATGGAGACATCTAGGGGAGGCCTATGTCGAGCAGTGGACGAGAGAAGCTGAATGATGATGATAATAAAAACATTGCTTCGATGTTTTTAATTTACTGCAGCATCTACAAAGCACTTCCATGATGATGTAGTTTGAGAAATATCCAAGGTAGTGCATTCAGTAAAAGAGTTAAGCAAGAAAATTTTTATATTTACACTTGTATTCCATATAGAAACAGTAACAGTCGTAATTTTTAACTTTAAAATGATTGCACAAAAATATTATGACAAAACTGTGATAAGGAAAATTCTCGTTGCAACATTTTTATTGTTCTACGATTCATTCAAATCTTTTACGCTTTTGGTTGTTCATTGTCTATCATTTTACTGGCCTTGTTGTATTTATTCAGGAGTCAACTGTATCTAATTGTATATACAACGTTATAGTACCTAAATAATAATAGCTTTAATTTTAATCTGTATCAGTATTCAGGCTATGAAAAGCTTGAAGCGATTTACTATTTACTATTCAGTTTGTAATTGCTTTATAATTATAGCTTAGAGCAACCCTGACAACTAACCCACTATAATGGAACTGTTATTTTAGTTCACCATATTACTCACATACCCACATTAATGATATAATCGCAGAGGAGAGAATTCACTTTGCTACCAGAACCTCAATCACCCCTTTATGATTATTTTATCATAATGGGCATCTACGAAACTCCCATCAGAAGTTCCGTCAAAAGCGTTTCGATATTCGCTTTACTCTGTCATACCAACAAAGTGCCGCTAGGCGAATTACATATGGCTGTGTTCCCAACCTTTTAAATTATTGTGTGGCGCTTTGTTCAGCGCCGTCTCTTCTTGCATTCATGGACCGGAGAAATATCGCATGTAGCTGTAGACAGAGACGCTACAAATTCCACTCAAGTACGAACTATTATTTATTCCTAAAAGGGCTATTATTCAGCGCAACACAACTTCTGGCATCTGTAGGTGGCTTTCATGTCGCCGGAGAAAATTGTAACTTCCTATCCCCTCTACGTGTTGCTCTTAGTAGGGATTAGTGCTTGTATCAGACGCCTGATGGGAATAATGCTCCTGCGTTTATTTGAGTTTTCGAAAAAATTAAACTCAAATGAATACCTCTTTGAAATGTAATACTAGAAAGTTGCTCGCTTATGTATTAAATTTTTTTGTATGTGTTTTGAAACCATGCATTCCCCTTACATTCCCGTTCTGCGCAAGTCCCGACGACTTTATTCGCCACTTTTGCAAGCTGCATTCAAACTTTGCAGTGGCTACGTCGGAGAAACTTTCGTTGAGGGAAGTTCAGTAGTTAGCCCCCCGTGGTTTGCTGCAGCTTCCAAATAACTTCTCGCTGCTAAGGTTCTTTATTTTCGGGTTGGTGTGGGCCTTCAGGGCGGTAAGATCGATTATAGTAAGAAGGTATTAAATTAGGGGCCATAAGGTGCAATATAAATTGCCCTTTGATTGAACCGTCTAGAGTTATTTTTTTGGCAATTTGCAAGTCTGCTTGTATTCCGCTAGGATTTTGTCAGTGTGATTAATAGTTGGCCACACAGCGGATCTGCTCGAACGTGCTGTGTTGAATTAATAGCTATCATGTGCAGGGAAATTTTTGAAATTTACATGCACCTGACAGCTGAAACTAGGGCTTTGTCGTGTTTCATTTAAATGATATAGTTGCGCCCAACCTACCGCTAAAAACTGTTACGAAAGCTTTTGTTGATGGCAAAATTCTCACTCAGCTTATTAGTACTTACTAAATTCTGGGATTACGATTGATTGATCAACTTGATTCCAACTGACAGTAATTCACTTAAGATCTTTAAGAAAAATATTATATGCCTGAGAATCATTCGGCTGCTTCAATATTGACTTGTTCTTATGAAAAGGTTCCGTTACTGCTTTTATGAAGTAAGAGACTGCCATAATATGATACCTTGATGCGGGGATGTTATATATTCCAAATGCCTTCTAAGCTAGAACAAACTTTATGAAATATGAACAAAATTGGTTTAACCGAGTAATCTACGTAACGGCCTAAAATGTGTTTTTCTTGTGTCGCGGTATGTTTCTAATGCCTTTAGAAATTGCCACTTTGGTAGCAAAGCTGTTTTTCAAATATAGCGATGATTTACCCTTACAGTTAGAGTACTTTGAGCACCTTTGTGGAGAGCAGGTCGCCCAGATTCATTTTGTCTAAATTTTGGTGCATTCCGTTCTTATTTGGCTTCTTACGCTTTTAACTTCAGACTGCAGCAAATTTTCTGATTCTCTTTCTTGATTCTTTTATTACAATTTCCAATCAAGTGATAACAAGCTCTGATTCTACTGACTGCAGGTGAATCTAAACGATAATTTTGAGCCTTTTACGTCTCTGTATATCGTCACTACTGTCTAACAAATTTCTAACCAAGAAGTTTGTATGCACTTCTAGTTTACGTAGGTAGCGTTGACCACATTTAATCACTTCTTTCTTAACTGTGTAAACTTTTAAATCATAACGGATTTCAGTGTTTGGTATAAACCAGGCTGCATTGGTTATAACTTGTCAGACTTTTACTTAGATTCCTTACAGGATTCCAATGTTGGAAACCGATGTTATCCATCACAGTTGGATTCTGTAGGTTTATATTGTGACGTTAGCGCCGGCTGAAATTCGTATTTTTACGAATTGTAATGCGTTTGAATTTGGACGTCGGTAAAACCTCGCCATAATCAGGTAATTGCATCTCCAAAGCGCGCGGATAAAGATAATAAAATTAAGCCTCGCGGTGCGCGAGTACATGACGGGCTGAGTTTCACGCATCCCTGCCCAAGCTCCAGCAAAGATAAAGAGGCACCAGAAAGGTATAAAACCAGAACTCAGGCGGTTAAAGCAAACCGAGCTCCGTGACTTAGTGCGTAGCACGTCCACTTAGCATTCGGGAGGTCATGAGTTCGATTCCTGCGGCCGTCTGCCCTGATTCAGGTTTCTAGGTGGTTTTCCTGAGTCAACAGGGTACCTTCTCTGAGGTGAATGCCGGGGCAGTATTTCTCCACCTTTCCTGACCTTTCTTCCAGTCTCCACCCCTCCTTTCTCTCACCCATCCCGAGTTTCCCGTTCTTGGCTGAAGAGGTACGGAAGGTCCCTATAGCAGCCCGCCCCCAGTTGGGGGAGTTGAAATAACTTTTACCTTTGTCCTTTTGTCTTTTTTGGTTAAAGCAACTTGCGTCCACCGATTGAGCCAACAAGTGCTCTCACCTGGAGCTTTCCGGTCCAGGCTCTCTTGAGCCTAAACCCTGACCCTGTCCGACTTGACACTTGATTCCTGAGCCCAGTATTTTCTATCAATAACCAATTTCCAAATGAAACTTACTGTGGATTGTTGAGTATATACCTGAAGTTTCATATCCTTTGAAACAGTTTCCCAACTTTAAAAAGGATGGATTAATATATCTGTTAATACACTGTTTTTGATTAATACATTCTTTTTCATTAGTTAACTGTTTTTGTGATTTTGACGTTTTGATGATATTTTCCATAGAGGTTAGTTGTATTAATCAAATTTTCCGCCACAAAAAAAGATTTTGCGGTCAACGAAAAAATCTTGTAATCAACTCGTTTGTTAATGGGCGATTAATAATCTCAACTATTAAAGGCACTCACTCGCTATCGCTCGTTCATGCTTTAAACAGTTTCGATTATTAATCGCCTTCATTAACACACTTGTTGGTTAAATAACTATTAATTTATCGTTTTGCGTTAGTACTTAAAATAATGATGCATCATTTTTGCCAACGCAAGGGTTTGGAGTATAAATTATTTTACTAACACCCATGTGTTGTCTGCAATTTGTATCTCAGTTTAGGGAAACCTGATGATAATGTAGTTGAACTAGATTGGTAGCATATATTCATAATTTTCTGTAGAGCCTTTGTTCAGCCCACATTTTTATTGTAGTTTAAGACGGTGAGGGGGTTTTTATTATAATGCGTAGCCATTATGTTTTCATCAGCCTCCGAATTTTATTGAATCGGCCCATCCATAAATGGCCATCTTCCGCTTGCTTAGCTGCAGCGGAAATTAATGATAAAATCGGTTTATAAATCGCTTCACAAAAATAGACAAATATTCACAGGTAGGATTTACCACAATATCCAATGCGCAGGCGATGCAGAGGTTTCTATAAATATAGCAGCTGGGTGATCCAAAGTAGGCACACTTCGAATAAGACTATCTAAAGTAATCAAATCTAGTTCTTTTAGTTGTGTAATCGATACTTTAACCTTAACGATATGTTTAAGTTGTTAAACAAACTTAAACTGTCAGATGTTGAGGTTATGTATACCAACCGTCAAAGACCGTCAAACTGTTGTATTCTAATAAATTTTAATAGTTTATAATCACGTGCTTAATAATTTAACCTATTTTTGATCAAAGAATATGTTTTCTATACAATAAAATATTTACTTAACTTATTAAAAAATACATTGAAATCAAGAAGACTGTGTATCAACATTAGCAAAAATAAATAGCAGGACTGCAATAAAAAACAACACAAAATGTTAATTCGTTCTATGGGAGGTGTCTTTATTTTAGATTAAATTCCAGCAAAAGCAGGAAGAGGAACTTACGCGTCCGTATTATAAGAAATACTGCAACAAGCGCCACCCCAAATACTAAGACTATTGAGCATATAACACGTAATGACAACAATCTGAGGAATTTGTAGTACAGGAGAAAGGGGAGGGTAAAAGAAGAAGAGAAGGTTTACCGTAGGGGTGGAAAAACTCGATCTAAGACCCTGTACAACACAGAAAGGTGGTACAGTTAGTACAGTGGGCAGAGGAGGGGTCTGTAGGCAAAAAGAAAATGCTCACACGCGTTATACAAACCAAATTGTATCTTGGAAATACGGCGACAAATCTTGTGATTTATGTTAGGCGCCACCTGAAGTGTCCGAATTACTTATATTACTTGAAGAATTTGGTAACTGCACTCCGCTTCACAAATAAGATAAGCAGCATGCAGTCGAAGAACTACTATATTAAAAAATATATTTCGGTGGACCCTAGCTTAAGTCCAGAACCGTAACAAACAATACTAACCAAAACAACCCTTAAGAATTTTGTTTAGGTCTGACGTTATGGTGCGCCAGAAGAAAACATGTTCGCTTAAGGCGGTAATGCGCTTCCGGCGGAGATGCACTTAAAATTTAGGTCCGCTTATAGCGCTGGTATTCTTAAATATTTCATAACATGCTTTGATTAAATTATAAAACACGTGCAGAATGGCGTTAATTCACGACATGCCTTCACGCTTTGCCTCCTAATAAAACATATTCAATTTAGCTGGATCTATTAATTAGATGGCGACAATGAACGCAAACTTATTTGAGCAATAAAGGCCGGCGGTAGCGGGTTTTGAGACTTGAAATTTCGGGAACCTTGAGCTCAAAGAGCGGACAGCTCTGGCTTGACGAAACAAAAATGGATAGCTTCAGTTTCAATATTGATTATAGTTAATCAACGTTGATCTACGAGCGATATAACGAGAGGTTTGTTAGGGTTGCGTTGGGCAACAGAATCTCTTTGTAAACTGGTGATGACGAAACGATAGGACCGATTAAAATTTAAAATAACCAACCAGGGTCGACATGACATTCCACTGTACAACAACGAACGGGAAACGGAATTTCAGACTTGTAGGTTTTCTCATGAGACAGTTCAAGTCCGACGACGTCGAGAAATTACAAATACTACCTTACGGTGAAAGTTAGCTCCTTGTAGAATGACTCGTTGGTACTAACTTGTGCCTGCGCGAAGAAGTTGAGTTGTATTCTCCAACCGTTTCTCAGCAAGTATAAAAATAAAGTGACGGGGTCATTGTTAAACTGCTCTAACAAGCAATTAGAAAAAAATATTGAGGAAACTATTAGAACAACAAAAAATAGGGAAAGATGGCGTAATGAGATTGGACAGGTGTCTGGCAAGATATAATGGGCTAAACAGGTGGATAATGATGGATGATTAAATCTTCTCCTACCAAAGTTGGCGTAACTATTTTACAATAGTCATATTATTTTCTGTGAGAACCGTATTTGATTTTGTTCATAAGAAACATTCTAGGATTAAATATTAATACCCCTCGCGTACACACATAAATGAATATCGCTGCTAACATAATTGCAAGGACTGGATTGTACCATGTGTTCAAAAATAAATTGCATAAGGGTTGGCCATGGAAAGCAAAACTAATGTCAACAGCAAACTTTAGAATTCGATGGCAGATTATAATATAAACTTATGACAACAACAATAATAACATTTAATGAATTCTAAAGCTTGCTCCAGTGGAACTAGCAGAAATTAGTGACGTGCAAAGAAGCTCGTACAGTATGTGGTCAGCATTTCTGCTGCAAGTTGTGAGTCTAACCGCATACATTTCTGAATGCAGAATTGCTAAACTGCAACTTTGGCCAGTCACCCAAATTATTATTAACAGCAACGGCATTGTTCTTGTTCTTCTACGAGCACCAGCATTCAGCCGCAATGCATCATTGTAACCACTGCGCCATTCAAGACCATCTCCAGTTTACAGTTCTGCAGTTCTACATTTTAGGTAGTTCAGCGTTGGTAAATATTTTGATTTGTTGGGCGTGATTAATAAGGACAGATTTATTGTCCTACATAAACTATTGATTACTAATAATTTCATAATAATTGTCCTCAGTGGATGTTGTCTTAGTGGAAAAGCTGGAATCAGTTTCTGGAACAAAGGAATTGAGTTAACCGAGTATTACTCTTGTGTAAAGCAACAAATTCTTTTTATCGGTTTATTGGTTCTTTTGTTTTTTATAGCAGTCATTACCTAAAATTTTCTCTTTATTTACACTATACACGGCTTGTAGTAGTCGATCCGTTGCGGACGTATTTTTAATCAAGAACATTTCCTTAGCGGATAGGACACTGTAGCCATTAACTTTCCCGAACACAATTTCCTTCTGGCCTGTTATGCGGCGGAAACTGTGTGAACGCATTGCATTGATTGTTGCTCTGCAGGTGGGTGCTAACGATAACCCCATGTTTCAACTCTAGTTATAATTGTTGTCAAATTTTTCTCGCAAATTGTTGTTTCGTTATGCGGGACAAGTACGAACGTGGGGGGGGGGGGGTGCTTGCTGGTACAAGTAATTGATTACTTGATATTTTTTAAATGTATTTTTAAATTATTTTTCCTAATTAATTTTTAGCGGGGGGGGGGGGGGGGTGCTTGCTGGAAAAGGCAATTCATTACTTTATTTATTTTATTTTTTTCCTAACTAACAAATACGATACATTAAATATTAAAGAAACACATTAAACGATCATTAATAAAGGGAATTAAAAATAAAATAAACTTAATAGGAAAATAGAAACATAAAAACAAACACTGAAAAAACATTGTTTTAATCTCACACTCTCAAAATGGTGGTTATTAATATTATACACTATCCCTACCATCAACTTACATCTGTTTCTGCAGTAGCGGCAGTAGTTTCCTTTGGATTCTTATACGAAGTATATTTGTTGGAACTCGATTTTTTTTAACAAACTCTGGTTTGTTACTGTGTAATCGCGAAATTCGTTGCACGTCATTTCTTTAAAATTGTATTGTACTGACAAGATGGCTTTAACAAATGATATTTTTAATCGATTTCTTTCGTCACTCCATTAGCTCTTCATTGACGAAAATATTCTCTCAATATTTGCATTGTGACTCCGGCATACAAAAATAATATTCCGCAATTTTTAGAAGTTTTGAATATTGTTCTTCAGTTTTTACAGAAATTTAAAAAATCACCCATCAGTCACTTGCACACATTGTTACGGGCATTTACAACTATTTAGCTAATTATTTGCCCTAATCTTGGTTAAAAACTAACTTTTGCCATATTTTCCTTCAAGTTTAATTTTTCTTACAGCATTACTGAGCATTTAGATCTTCTGAAAGTCACATTCCAATCTAAGTAAACCATATGATAAGAATTACAGTCTGAGAGCCCCTGGTGTGTAGGCTTCACTTTATGCATATCTGAACCCCCCCCAAGACTTGATTTTTGGTTTTATCAGTTTTGGAAACCATTTTGGCATTCGCCATTTTTTGTGCTGTTAAAGTCAGGTGCTTTGAAAATTCGCGTCTTGGAGACGTAACTTTATTGGATCTATTCAAGCGCATCCTGTGTAGGAAATCGCTTTTGGTGTAATTTTGGATTCCGAGGTGGTCTGGATTAGGCCCCGAGAATGTTATTTGCGGTGATCTCCTAGCCCAGACTTTGTTTGGGGATTTTGCTTTAGCAGCACATGGTCCACTTCCTTGGCGAAACTTAGCCGTGAAGATCTGAAACGGGTATGTGGTTTTTCTAGGTTCGTTCAGTTCGATTCTATTGTTAGTTGTCCTTTCAGCTTTTTTTTTTTCCCCGCTGGGAACATATCTACAGTATTGCCGTGTGGCTACGTACCTGCAGTACTCCCTTCGCTTGGCAACGTGCCAGCAGCCTCCTTCCTCCTTGGTGGCGAATTGAGCATTGCTCCGCCAGTTAACGTCGCGGGCTGTGGATCCTTCGAGCCTGCGTTACATGACAGGATAGCACCAGCAAACCTCCTGCGACAGCTACTCGGTGGTCGCCCACTTTTGACCTCCTCATTGCCCTCCGGCCCCTGCTTGCAGCCACTGCGGCCGAAGTGTAGCCCATCGCAAAGGTCTGTCAGATTACTATATCCGTTTCAAACTCCCGAATCTTCGGCTCAATTGCGTGACGGTGCTGCAATGTGCTCGATAAACTTATGAATGTTTTTAACGTGTATTCTTAAGCGGTAAAACTCACCTGTGGAACCTTATTTGATTCTGCATCACAAAACAGTAACTAATTTCTGCATTGTAAACAAAATTTTAGCGGTAGCTCTTTTGATCGATATTTAGGTCATATGTACGGACTATGTTTTACCGGTATTGTATGGTCTCCGACCTCGGAATAATTCTGACGGTATTGTAAGTTAGCTGTGCAGTCAAGTGCATGAAAGCATTTTTTTACATTTTCAAATGTCACCTATTACACCGTTGAATAATATCTCTATCTGCGCCCTGTTGTGCAAGAGAAATTATAATGCTCGCGTCACGTCCGTTGTAAATGCAATTTGCCTTGCAATATCGCGAATTCGCCCTTACGGAACCAAAACAAGATCTTGTAGGCCCGTGATAGCGTCGAAATAAATAAATTATTAATTAAACAAAGGCTAAAGCCTTGCATACTGGCAGCCGTATTCATAGTCGTTCGCCAGCGGCTCGCTGGCGAGTCGCCGGAGTTCGTTATGAATAGTATGTTGGCGGCACTGTACGTCTATGTCAATTCGAGGTTAGCAGGTTAGATTTTGTGTCAATTTCTGTAAACTGACGGACAAAACTAACCTGCTAAGCCTCGAATTTGACATAGACGTACAGTGCCGCCAACATACTATTCATAACGAATCTCCGGCGACTCGCCGGCGAGCCGCTGGCGAACGACTATGAATACGGCTGTTTGTGTTCGGTTACATTCAACGTGCAATCTAAATGTTGCTTTTAATTTTAATAGCTGTGTCGAAGCCAAGATGCTTTCGAGCTTTTGCTAAGTGTTTAGTCAGTAGTGCATTTGGCCAAATCTAACACCAATCTTGTATCCTATTTTAATACTTCTAATTTGTAACAGATACATACCGTTTATAATTATTTATTTAATTTGGGCTTGCTTGTCAACTACGCATTATGCCCTTATAAATGTAATGGTAGTTTTGCGGTGAGTTTAGCCTTGTGCTTTGTATGGTATTGATTAAACTGTGATATATGATCTCCCTATTGAGATACTGTGATAAGATTTGGTAGCCGTATATTGAGATATCGTGTGTGTGTATTTTAATTGTGTATTGTATTTCTGTTCTCGAAAATTATACTACCTTGACCTATTCTGCGTTTATGATTTGTGCCTTGCCGTTACTTTTACTTTTTCAGGTTTGGTTAGTAGCGCCTTCCGTATTGTATCTTTTGTTTAGCAAATCGCTGGGTTACTAGCTACTTGGCGCCCATATTTTATTTTTCAGCTAAAGCTTATCAGTCTTTTGTATTTTACCCACGACAAGCTCCGGCTGAGAAGCCGTTGGCCTTTGCTTGCATCTTTTTAGTCGCCGTAACGGTAACAAGAAGTAAATGGAGCCCAACGTGGGGCTTGGTTTCGCTTGACCTAGCTTGATTTCGCATGACTGTCTTGGTAGTATGCCCGTTTGGTAGTGTGATTTCTGGTCTATTTGTTTTTTTTTGCTTTAGAAGCCCTCGTTTGTTGTTTTTTTTTCTCTTTTGTTTCCTTTGATTGAATAAGTGATTAGGTTGTGAGTTTAGGCAGTATGATGGGATTTGTTGCAACAGGTTGAGTTGTGCTGATGAGTGGAAGTTTTGGATGTTTCTGATTTTGATTGGTTGCGTGCTTCTGAGGTTTAGTGTGTTTTGCTGATTTGGTATGCTTGAGTTTTTTTTCCCTTGTGCTTCTGTTGTGACGCTTGTTTTTTTTTTGCTTTTTTTCTTTTGCAGTGATGATCTTGTTATGGCATGATGGTGATGTGCTTGAGGAAGTTTGCTCTGGTGAATGTTCTAAAGCATCCTCTTGTTGGATTAGCGCGGTTTATCTGATTGGCTATTTTTTTTTCTTTTGGATTGTGAATGATTATGACATGGGTTCGATGTTGATGTGTTTGGAGGGCCTCGCTTTGCGGACTTTTATCCCTCAAACCATCGTTCTAGTTGGTTTAGCGCAGCTCTTTGATTGGTTCTTTTTTTTCTTTTTCTTCCTTAGATTGATGACAAGATTCTGGTTTAGTGTTGAGACGTTTGGAGAGACTCGCGTTGCGGACTTTATCTCTCAAACGATCTTCCTTGTTGGTTTAGCGCAGTTTTCTTCTGATTGGTTCTTTTTCTTCTTTGGATTGATGATAAGATTTTGGTATGGTGTTGATGTGTTTGGAGAGACTCGCTTTGCGGACTTCTATCTCTCAAACAATCTTCCTTGTTGGCTTGCGTAGCAGTTTTTGTGCGATTTCGTTTCTTTTCATTTTTTTGTTTTCTGGGTTGATGATTAGAATATTTGGTTAGCATGGATGCTTGTGAATTTTGCCTTAGCGAATTTTTCTCTCAAGTCATCTCCCTAGTTGGCTTGTGCAGTATATATTTGATGAGTATGGCTTTTGGTTTTCCTTTGTGTTTACGTTTGCTTCGGCGTAGGTCGAGCTTAGCTTGTTGGAATATTTTTTTTTGGATGCCCTTTTGGGATTTTGGTGGTGTAGCTGTTGCTGTCTGGTTGCCTTCAGCTACACGTTTTGCGTTTGGTTTTGTGATGGGATCCATCTCGCTTAGGCGGATTATTTTTCCTCAAGTAAGTTTCGTCCTACGTTTGGATATGCTTGGTGATTGAGGACGGTCTCTTTTGCTCCTTTGGAGGTTCGACTTTGTCGGCTTTTTGAAACCCGACTCTTTTGCTAAGCCGCTGTCCATCTTGTTTTCTTTTGTCGTTTTATTCCTATTTTTGTTTCGCGCTTGGGCTTCTATTGTTTCCTTTCGCCTTTTTGTTGCCAATTTGTTTTTGGCTACCTATTCGTTTTTTTTTATTAGTTGATATTGCGCTAGGTGTGCTTGAGGTCTATGTTTTCTTTGTGTGTGGTGTTGTTTGAGATCGTCTTCAAGTCTGGAGAGTTTTGAGTTTTGTTATCGTGCCCTTATAAGTTTTATGTCGGTAAATTCGGGGAATTTACCTATTTTTAAGTGAGGGGAGAGTTGTTACGGGCTAAAAGTCATTTACAACTATTTAGCTAATTATTTGCCCTAATCTTGGTTAAAACTAACTTTTGCCATATTTTCCTTCAAGTTTAATTTTTCTTACAGCATTACTGAGCATTAAGATCTTCTGAAAGTCACATTCCAATCTAAGTAAACCATATGATAAGAATTACAGGTCTGAGAGCCCCTGGTGTGTAGGCTTCACTTTATGCATATCTGAACCCCCCCCCAAGACTTGATTTTTGGTTTTATCAGTTTTGGAAACCATTTTGGCATTCGCCATTTTTGTGCTGTTAAAGTCAGGTGCTTTGAAAATTCGCGTCTTGGAGACGTAACTTTATTGGATCTATTCAAGCGCATCCTGTGTAGGAAATCGCTTTTGGTGTAATTTTGGATTCCGAGGTGGTCTGGATTAGGCCCCGAGGATGTTATTTGCGGTGATCTCCTAGCCCAGACTTTGTTTGGGGATTTTGCTTTAGCAGCACATGGTCCACTTCCTTGGCGAAACTTAGCCGTGAAGATCTGAAACGGGTATGTGGTTTTTCTAGGTTCGTTCAGTTCGATTCTATTGTTAGTTGTCCTTTCAGCTTTTTTTTTTCCCCCGCTGGGAACATATCTACAGTATTGCCGTGTGGCTACGTACCTGCAGTACTC
This sequence comes from Agriotes lineatus, assembly GCA_940337035.1. NCBI lineage: Eukaryota > Metazoa > Arthropoda > Insecta > Coleoptera > Elateridae > Agriotes > Agriotes lineatus. The sequence goes on along the minus strand of OW679196.1, from coordinate 107,321,239 downwards.
CCTTCGCTTGGCAACGTGCCAGCAGCCTCCTTCCTCCTTGGTGGCGAATTGAGCATTGCTCCGCCAGTTAACGTCGCGGGCTGTGGATCCTTCGAGCCTGCGTTACATGACAGGATAGCACCAGCAAACCTCCTGCGACAGCTACTCGGTGGTCGCCCACTTTTGACCTCCTCATTGCCCTCCGGCCCCTGCTTGCAGCCACTGCGGCCGAAGTGTAGCCCATCGCAAAGGTCTGTCAGATTACTATATCCGTTTCAAACTCCCGAATCTTCGGCTCAATTGCGTGACGGTGCTGCAATGTGCTCGATAAACTTATGAATGTTTTTAACGTGTATTCTTAAGCGGTAAACTCACCTGTGGAACCTTATTTGATTCTGCATCACAAAACAGTAACTAATTTCTGCATTGTAAACAAAATTTTAGCGGTAGCTCTTTTGATCGATATTTAGGTCATATGTACGGACTATGTTTTACCGGTATTGTATGGTCTCCGACCTCGGAATAATTTCTGACGGTATTGTAAGTTAGCTGTGCAGTCAAGTGCATGAAAGCATTTTTTTTACATTTTCAAATGTCACCTATTACACCGTTGAATAATATCTCTATCTGCGCCCTGTTGTGCAAGAGAAATTATAATGCTCGCGTCACGTCCGTTGTAAATGCAATTTGCCTTGCAATATCGCGAATTCGCCCTTACGGAACCAAAACAAGATCTTGTAGGCCCGTGATAGCGTCGAAATAAATTAATTATTAATTAAACAAAGGCTAAGCCTTGCATACTGGGTGTTCGGTTACATTCAACGTGCAATCTAAATTTTGCTTTTAATTTTAATAGCTGTGTCGAAGCCAAAATGCTTTCGAGCTTTTGCTAAGTGTTTAGTCAGTAGTGCATTTGGCCAAATCTAACACCAATCTTGTATCCTATTTTAATACTTCTAATTTGTAACAGATACATACCGTTTATAATTATTTATTTAATTTGGGCTTGCTTGTCAACTACGCATTATGCCCTTATAAATGTAATTGGTAGTTTTGCGGTGAGTTTAGCCTTGTGCTTTGTATGTGTATTGATTAAACTGTGATATATGATCTCCCTATTGAGATACTGTGATAAGATTTGGTAGCCGTATATTGAGATATCGTGTGTGTGTATTTTAATTGTGTATTGTATTTCTGTTCTCGAAAATTATACTACCTTGACCTATTCTGCGTTTATGATTTGTGCCTTGCCGTTACTTTTACTTTTTCAGGTTTGGTTAGTAGCGCCTTCCGTATTGTATCTTTTGTTTAGCAAATCGCTGGGTTACTAGCTACTTGGCGCCCATATTTTATTTTTCAGCTAAAGCTTATCAGTCTTTTGTATTTTACCCACGACCAGCTCCGGCTGAGAAGCCGTTGGCCTTTGCTTGCATCTTTTTAGTCGCCGTAACGGTAACAACATATTTGTATAGCTTTCAAATTCTTTACCATTTTTTTAAGTACACAAACTGGTCAAAAGCTAAGACGTCATACTTCATATTGTGTAGTTCCTGAATTGTTTTTTATATCATTCCATGTAGGACAAAATTCAAGGGTGATTCATGAAAAACTGTTTTTAAGTAAACCTTTTACCTTGAGACTAAGAAAAGCTCCATTTTTTATTTCTTTTAGAGTATTTTTTATTTTATATCAATTAATATTTTATAAGCTTCCATGATTGATATTTTTCTTGTTCAATTTTAGAAATTTTTGAAATAAATTCATTTGGGAATGAACAAATCAAACATAAATTTCTCCCAAAGGATTCTCAAAAGAAAAATTCAACATTTTTGGAGAATTTTATGAGGAAATAAAATAAGACTTCAAAGCCTCAAACAGCTGAAGTATTCTGTCTGTCCCAGGTACCCACCCACATTAAATGTGGATATACTATATTACGTAACTAGCTGCGAAAGTGGCATATATCGTGCGAGTATGTTTGAAAAACGAGGCGAAGCATAGCGAAGCCGAGTGACTTAAAATACGAGCGTACGATACACTTTCGAGCGAGTTATGTACGCTATTTCTCCCACGGCCTAAAAAATACACATTTTTGCAGATTGTCCGTAATTTTTAGGTCAAAATGACATACTTTCAGTACTTTTTAGGTTAAAAGGACATATTGTCAGCAATTTTTAGGTTAATATGACATATTTGGCCCACTATATAACTGTGAATTGTACATTTATTTATAATAAACACGTTCGTTATAATAACGACCGGGTGAATGATGGTGGGCGAGGGAAAAAGATTCAAGGTCAAAGGTGTTACTCGCATAAACCCATAATTAAACGCCTATTTCATAAAAGCCGTCAGAACCCAGATTCCAGAATAGCTTTATCTGCACAAGTCGCCCGAAATCGGTAAATTGTAAAATTTTCGTGGAAAATCGGGACATTTTGGGACATCATTTTGTAGCGGGACTAGTAGCTCCAAATCGGTAAAATCCCGAAAAATCGGGACGTGTGGCAACCCTAGCTGTTCCTAACATTCAGACTAGATTCGCAATAAGTGAAACCTTTATTTTTCTTTCCTTCAAAACCAAGTCATTAATACCTTTAATACTCTTTTTCGTTGTCATTTTCACAACCGTCCCGCAGTCTGGGTCATTCAATACTACACATAAACTGCTTAGACCAAAATTACACGACCAATAATTTTTTCGTGAATAGTTTTAACATTGAAAATGTTTAACGAATTGGAGATGTGACCCTTGAAAAATGCACATTTTCACGAATTTTTGCAAGTTGTACGTATTGCAGGTAAATTTTGGTGTCATTTTGAAGATCTCGTCAAGGGAAAACTTTCTGGAGAGGTTGTGAAAATGTAAGATTCGAGGGGGCGAAAATACGGCGGTTATAACAATTTTTTGGACACGAGCGCGTTCGGTGCTGTTACATCTCATACTTTTTGAAAAATTCAAATTTGATTTGGGGCTAGTTGGAAAGAGGATGAACCAACGCTCATCGTACTGGCTGGTTTTTGGGGACTTCGATGCATGGGGGCGAAGTTACAGGGGTAGAAAACTGAGCATTTGTAGCAAATTGGATGTTTTCATAAACAGGGGGAAAAAAGATGAATCTGTGGGTTCTACTAGCCAATTGTATATTTAAAGAAAATTCGGGATGTGGGAACTTTGCAGTCCAAGTGGATTAGGGGGTTGCAAAATGGGGAAAACGTTATAATTATAAGAAAAGATTTAAAAGTAATATTTGTGTGAAATTTGTTGTTTGGAGGCTTTCTACCGGTCAATTGTATATTTTAAGATAGTTCGGGATGTGGGAATTTTGCGATCCTTGTGGATTTGGCGGTTGCAAAATGGGGAAAACGTTATAATTATCAGAAAAACCTTAAAATCAATATTTGTGTGAAATTTGCTGTTTGGAGAATTTTTTCTGATCAATTGTATTTTTTAGGAGAATTCGGGATGTGGGAATTTTGCGGCCCAGGTGGATTTGGGGGTTGTAAAATGGGGAAAACAATATCATTATTAGAAAAACCTTAAAATCAATATTTGTGTAAGATTCGCTGTTTGGTGACTTTCTACGGGTCGATATTCGGGATGTGGGAGTTTTGCGACCCAGTTTGATTTGGGGGATGCAAAATGGGGAAAAACTTTCTAATTATAAGAAAAACGTTAAAATCAATATTTGTGTGAAATTCGGTGTTTGGAGACTTTCTACTGGTCGATTGTATTTTTTAAGAGAGTTTTTCTCTAACCTGAATAATATTTTATGGATTAAGGTCATTGCAACGCTGCACTTGTTCGCAGAATGGTAGTGGCCACTGGCAGGGTTGGGATGTTAGTGTCAGCTAATAGTTCTAAAACTTAATGAGCGACTGTAATAGAAAACAGTGATGGGGAATTTAATAGTATATTATTATATGAGCGATTATGACAGCCATTATTCACGAAAATGACATTTCAGCCACAAGCAGAAGGCGCGTGACACCAGTCATCTGAGTGAATAATGGCCATAATCGCGAATATAATACGATATTTTATGTACTCCTGTGCAATAAGAGCTATGTGTTCATATTTCCGACTTATGAGATTTGTGACAGCTGTTAACTTCAAAAGTAATTTAATAATAAGAATAAATTTTGTGATTGGCTACAACCTATTGAATAATGCAAATAGAAATTTTTGATTGGTTGCAACTTGCAAACTATTGAATTATGAAGATAGAATTTTATGATTGATTACAAACAGTGAATTATGAATCATAATTTATGGCCATTATACAGTAGGAGTATATAATAGTATATTATGTTATTAGGAGCAAAAGTTATATTTTATGTGGCGAGGCTGGACGGGTTATCTGACGAGCTTGCGAGGCAGATAAGTACAGCCGAGCCACAGAAAGATACTTTTGCTCCGAATAACATATAGTATTTTTTCTTCAAACGTTTTTATAACAAGTTATTTACAACTTTGTAAACAAAATTCGAAGAAAATTACTTGCCGCTGACGAGCGGCAGATAAAGTTGTCAGCGGCAGATAAATTCGTCAGCGGCAGATAATATTATCTGCCGCTTGGCAATAAAGTGACAGTTTAGCATCATCAATCCAGCAGTATAATGCCATATTTTACTGCCGTTTGAAGAAAAAAATATAAATACATATACATATGTAACATCTGAGCAAAGAAAAATGAAATCAAGCTTGGCTTTGAAAATTGAAACATATACCGATTATTAATTTACATTGTGTTGGATATGGACTATTTTAATAACTATCATATTTAAATTAAAAACATCAGAAGTAATACAACACATGATCTAATTTTTTCAAAGCCAACTTTGATTTCGTTTTCATTTGCTCACATGTTAGATGTACGGAAAATGCAAAGTTACTTAGTTTAGACAATGTAAAAGCTCCCAAAGCAACAAATCCTTTTAAAATACATTTATTGAATAGTTAATACAAAACTAAGGATACACATCGACTAAACAACTCAAAGGTCTATTTACATCTAATCCCTTGTTCATACTGTCCCGTTCATCTTAATAAAATCATCTTTGCTCCCGTTCTTATATTTGCTATTAAAGCACGTTTCATGAGTAAACAAAATAAACTATGAACAATAATATGTGGAGCCACCGATCGGATGGATTGTAATTCTCAGAACTCTTTTAAAACAGCTATAAATATAATAATAAGAATGACTCATAATTATAAGCCATACATATTCTAAAGTTATATAAAAAAACATGAATGTAATATCGAATTCAACACCATTATCTAAGTGCAAATTAATGTCAAAGTCTACAAGATGCTGAAAAGGTTCAAAATTGTAGTACGTATTATTTATTAATGATCTGCTATGCAGTAGAATTTCGCAGTAACGTTTCGCGTGGCGTACCTATAATAAACAATAATAATACAGATGTGAACAATATTAAAACTTTTTTTTATTTCTATACCTTGTAATTTTTTCAGATCTTGCAAATTTTATGCCAGACTTAAAAATTTGCAAAATTCATTTTCAATGCATTAACGAAGGTTGGTAAATTGCAACCTCCGTAAATTTTTAGACAAGGCAGACTCATTCTTCCCTTTCAGAACAGCAGCAAACTTAGATGGGAGCGTCGATAACGAACACCTAAATGCCATAAACACCCCTAAATAGAACCTAAACAGCTTCGAAAATGAATCTTTCCAATTTCTGTACAGAATGAGACTCAATTTAAAATCAAATGAGGTACATTATATACTATTATGCAATGGATACGTGTGTATGCTTATTTAATTCAATTGTTGAAACTTTTAACTTTATTATAAAATTAAATTGAATTTATTTCAAATTACATGAGTACTCTTTTTGATCAGGGTGTGGTTCGCCAAAATCTAGTTAGTTGTTTGTTGCTGCAATTACTGAATGTTACTTGCTGTCAAACTATTATTTCCAAGTAGTGTTTAATGAAATCCCCCCTCAATCAATATGACATAAATAAAATCCTTTACAATGGTTTTGACTGTATGATATTTAGATTCAAATTTACATATATTATTTAAAATACTTCTGTCATTAAATTTCAAATTAAATGTCAAACTGACAGCATCATCCCTATAATCTGGGTAAGTACTTTACTTTTATAATGTCTCTTTCTTAATATTAATTAATCACCTTTTATTTATTTAGATACCTTTAACTTAACCACTTACTTTGCACTGACACTTCCAAACTCCAACAAAAATGCGATACCTTTTGCAGCCCTATAAACGGCTCCGACCTCCAACCATTGACAGCATCTCCAACACGCCTAAGTATTTATTGTATCTCCACCATCTAACAATGTATCCATATCAAAGCTCCTGTACGGCCTCAGACTAACGCCCCTCGCAGCTCACACAATGGCACCTTCCCTGCAATGTACTGGATCCCTGCTACACACCCAATTGGTTCTGCTTTCTTCAATCCCAGTTTTAATTGTATTTGATATTCCAAAAATCTTGCCTTGGACTATTTATTTTATTTTTAATGTACAACCAACATACCCCTTTACGTTTTATTAAAATTCTTCCTTATTTTAATGAGTTTTATTATGTAATTACACAATTACAAAATTTTTATATCCATTTTATATAAAATTTTTCGTAGTTGTTTTTAAGTTGTTATTCTAATAATTATCCCAATTTTTTATTGCTATCCTAGACTACCATTATTCCTGCCTGCTACATGTTATAAATCAATTTGAATGGTGCTCACTTCATAAATTATTACAAATATAATTTTATTCTGTCATATGCAACATTCAACTTTGTATTTATTGTTAATTTTTGTTACCATCATCAAGTAGTACTCATTTTGAAATAACTTTCTTTTAAAATGTACTTTGAATCTTTGAGTTTCAATTATTATTCAATTAAATAAGCAATCATTATCATAATTTTCCACATCTTATCGTTTCAGTATAATTACTGTATTGAACTTTTCATTTTTGATTCATGTAAATAAATAACTGTATTTAATGTAAACATGGCCTCTATATACCATAGCCATACATAACAAAATACATGAAGCAGCAAACGAGGCGCTCGGAACTGTGACGTCAAATAACAACCATACACACTGGTAGACTAGGAAAATTGAAGAAAAAGTAAAAGAAAAGCAATAGCTTGCTACTAATGATGCTGATAGATATCAGTATGCACAATGTAATAGAAGGATAGCGAAAAATGAAATGTGGCAAAAAACTTGTCACAAGATCGATAATTACCTAGGATCCACTCAGTCTACAGAAGCATGGAAAACCATTCACAGTTTTAGGCAAAATCCTAAAGAGCAAAATAACTATGATCAGCACCAAAGGATGGACTGAACATTTTGAAAGTTTGAAAGAGAAAAGGCCACAGTTTCAAAGACAGTATAATATTGAAGCAGAAGATGTTTCAATGACAGAAGAGGATGAAATTATAGCCGAACAAGTGAGGACGACCGTGGTGAGCATGAAGAGTGGAAAAGATCCTGGCCCAGGTGGAGTACCTATTGAGCTCATTAAAAACGTACCAGACATACTGTTTCAAATGCTTGCTTACATCTTCAATCCTCAAGAATAGAAAACCGCGCACATTACCAACTTGTACAAAAATGAAGGCGACCGAAATCAGTGCGAAAATTACAGCGGTCTGAACGGTACCAGTTCAATAGGTAGAATATATAGAAACATTCTAAATAGAGAATAAAAGGCAGTTGGTGCGATATGGAAGAGCAGAACGGATTCCGTTCATGTATCCATAATTTACTTTACCTTAAACAAGCTATTAGAAAGGCTAGCTTGAAAATTGATATGATATTCATAGATTTGCCACATGTATTCGTTATGTCTCGGTATTTTCGTAAGTACGAAAGAAACATTTTTCTATGTCACCGACGTCATGTATTGATTTGTCATTGTTGTTTACTAGATCACTATCACTAACCTTTGTTTTATGCTGACACTTTTAATCAGTATAGTACATAATAGTACCCATCTGCACCAAAATTCAAATCGATAGATATCTTTACATTTGTGGAAATTATCATTAAAAAAAAATTGGTCGTCAAGGCCTGATAAATTCTTACTGGAGGGACTTTGTACAAACGTATACATATTAGGTTTAATCGATTTCTTATAACCTAAGGAATGTATGACTAACCGGTGTTCCATTCTTTTTGGGACACCCTGTATATTATAGTTTTTGCATCATGGCCTTTCTTCCCCAAGCTTTCGAATTTAACCTTTTCCCCATTTACTATATTTTGTTCAAATAGCTCTCATAACTGCAGAACCCTTCTGATTTCAACTAATATGTGACAGACACTTCACTGATGATAATGACAATAACCCATTTTTATGGCTAGGTAAATCATATGAAATATTCCTTAGTGTATATAATCTGTTCGGCCGGGCTCGGTGGCTCAGTGGCTAATCATTCTGACTACTGATCGAAGGGTTGTGAGTTTGTTTCACGGTCAGGTGAGGTTTTTAAAAATAAGAAATTGGAATTCCTTAGTCTCGACAAAATTCTAAGTAGGACTATTACCATATGGTCATAGTAGTTGATGTTTAAAGTACTTGGTACTTCGCATTCTTAGACCTTGTCTATAAAATACAAATGAACACACAAAATACTCTGCTTACGGCTTTTTTCCATAACAAGAGTCCAAGTTAGGGTGACTGTTTCGTATTTCCAAATATAGTTCTTGCTATTCTACATATGGCGGACTAAAGTCAAATTTTATCTATTTTTAACCGTGCATAATTTTATTAAAAAAACTATATTTGACAACAGAGCTGGATCTACATAACCTAGGATTATATAGATAACATTAGCATTTCAGCGTAAAGTATAAACTGACGACTAATATATTAAACTTAAATAACGGTATCCTATTGAGAAAATAAGAATAAAAAAGAGAGGTAAATATGGCCCAGAGGATAGTATGGGCCACTCCGTCTCATCTTCTAAGTTAGTGAGATTCAGTAGATTCGGTAACACTGCAATAAACGTCAAGGTACCTGCAACTAAATTGGGAACGGCGCTCATAAGCATTATAACTAAAGCTGATAATTATATGCACTCAAATGTAGGAAAATATGCGCATATATAGGCATACATTTTGATGAGTATATGCACCCAAAGTTATAATATATGCACAAATATGCTCTAATTTTTTTGAAAATAGGTAGTATTCTAAATAATGTAAAAATATCAATTATTTTGTATGAGTATATTTATTTCTCTAATTTTTATTCAAAGACATTCATTTTAACGTTTAACTACAGTGTGTTTCACTTTACATGGAAGCACCCCTGTATTTTATTTGTTTTTGTATGAATCGATTTGAATTTTTTACCAGTTGTAGAACTCACCAAGAGGCATCTATTCATGTCCTTGAGCGCTAATGACGTTATTAGCCTGGCCTACTACGATGAAGAACGTGGGTCGTATTGTCAATATTTTGCGTCGCGTTAGAGTTACAGCAAAAAGTTATTAAGAAAAGTTGTTTAGAATCAAAAGAATACCCCAGATACCGATTTTTGTTTAATAATTCGAATTTTTAATTTTTATCCATAAATTTGTCAAAGTCCCAAATTTCAACTTTGAATTTGGTATCAAATGGTGCCATGGAGAAACAGCATTTTTATTATTGTTGCAAACGTCATTAGCTATTAATAATGGCTAAATTACGTTTAACTGTATCTGAGAAAGTAGAAATAATTAGAATTACTGGTGAAAATGCAAAATCCAACAGAGAAGTACCTAGAATATTTAATGGAAGGCACATCCAGGGCGTGGACCTATTTATCCTGACAGAAATTAAAAAGTTGATTAATTTTTTTAACAGTTCCAGGTTAAATAGGTGCACGCCCTGGATGCCTTCCATTAAATATTCTAGCTACTTCTCTATTGGATCTTGAATTTTCACCAGTAATTCTAATTATTTCTACTTTCTCAGCTACAGTTAAACTTAATTCAGCCATTATTAATAGCTAATAACGTTTGCAACAATAATAAAAATTCTGTTTCTCCATGGCACCATTTGATACCAAATTAAAAGTTGAAATTTGGGACTTTGACAAATTTATGGATAAAAATTAAAAATTCGAATTATTAAACAAAAATCGGTATCTGGGGTATTCTTTTGATTCTAAACAACTTTTTTTAATAACTTTTTGCTGTAACTCTAACGCGATGCAAAATATTGACAATACGACCCATGTTCTTCATCGTAGTAGGCCAGGTTAATAACGTCATTTGCGCTCAAGGGCATGAGTAGTTGCCTCTTGGTGAGTTCTACAACTGGTAAAAAATTCAAATCGATTCATACAAAAACAAATAAAATACAGGGGTGCTTCCATGAAAAGTGAAACACACTGTATATAAACATGGTCTGCCAACACCTACTTCACGTTGTAAGCAACATAAAAATGAGATTTCTCCTAACCCCACCAGACTGTTATTCACCCAACACTCTTGAAATGGGAAAGTAGGGGTTGCTGGCAGTCTATGTTTATATAGTCAAAGATTTTAACAGGGACTTCCCCTTTCCTCTGCTCATTTCGATACGCACACTGCAGTCCAGCGGCAGAATGTGAAAATATATATATATATATCTCAGTTGTACATAAAAATTTTATTAATAAATTTAATAAAATAGTTAATTTTACAAATGATTCTCAAAAAGTTCTTCATACATTAAAAATTAATACTAAATATAACCAAATATGCAAAATCCATAAAATATGCTCAAAAACGTATAAATATGCAAAATATGCAAAATGAAACTTGGCTTAAACGATTTGTTTTCAAATAATTAGTATACATATGCAAAAAGTTTCGCCGGCATATCAATTATACAAAATATGCATTTGCCATATAATATCAGCTTTAATTATAACCTATGAAAACTGCAGATGTTGAAGTTTTCGGTAACGTCTGCGTCGAAGCTGATGTAATTTTGCGGTCGCATTTTTATGTGAATTTTGAGGTCAAAAAAGTTGGACAAAAAATCTCCTTCAGTACAATTGGTAAGTAGATGTTGTAAGCTACTTTAGAATGAAAATTCGTTAATGCATGTTTTGAGGTTATGTGAAATTTTGCCGGTTAATTTGCGTAAACATGTGTCTGCTAATATGGCCCAATTACGGATGCGTAATATGGCCCGGGCCATATTACCCATCAAGCCCACTAGACTGCGAATATCCTTAATTTTGTAACTAAAACATTGTTTCAGGCTACAATGGAAAAATATGTTAAGAAAAACGTAAGAAAACAATGGACGCAAGAATAATTAGACGGTGCAGTGGCAGCTGTTAGGGCAGGAGAATCCCAAAGAAATGCTGCTACTAGATTTTCAATCCCCAGAAGGATCTAGGAAGGTATGTGACTAACGGCCTTGAAGTAAAACGGTTAGGAAGACCGAGCATACTTAGTACTGAACAAGAAAGAGATTTTTTAAACAGAATCATAATTTATTGTGAGATCGGTCTTCCTTTAACACCAAGCCTGGTGCGACATCAGATGTATCGGTTCTGCGAATTAAATGGAATACCCCATAGGTTCAATGTCGAAAAAGAAACTGCTGGCAAATACTGGATGAGACTGTTTCTTGGAAGGAATCCTGATTTAGCCAAATGCAAATCACAATTAATGAACCCAGCGAGAGCAAAAAATTAAATAAGTTTATTGTCGACGATTATTTTTCTAAATTATGGAATATCCTTGAGGAGCTGGATATCTTGAACAAATCACAAAACGTCTTCAACATGGACGAGAAAGGTTGCCGGCTTACCATTCACCACCAAGAAAGTGTATTTGTCCAAAGAGGCCAAAAGCGTGTCCATATGGCCGCGCCGGAGCACGCGCAAAATGTTACAATTGTGGGATGTTGCAATGCCGCTGGGAATTCAATTCCATCTATGATCATATTGAAAGGGAAACGTTTTAAAGAGGAATTTCAGGATAATTTGCCCATTGGTACACTACTGAAAATGGCACCAAAGGGTAGCATGAATACTGAACTTTTTAAAGTTTTCTTGCAACACTTTGCACAATTTAAACCATCAAATGGTAAAACACGATTAAATTTTTATGGTGTCTCCAGCCATCTGGATTATAGAATCGCAGAAACTGCAGAGAGTTTAGAAATCGCACTTTTTTGTTTACTTTCGAACACAACCCACGAATTGCAACTCCTTGATTAGTTGGCATACCGGTCATTTGAGGCGTACTGGTATCGAGAGTTGTTAAAATATTGGGATCTCCATCCTAATAGGATCGTCAATAAAAGCCGCTTTAACATTATCTTTTCAAGGGTGTGGTCAAAGTGCATGAAGCCTGAAAACATCCTTAGTGGTTTTAGAGCAACTGGTTTGTTTCCTCTGGATCCTTCTCCAATTTCTGAAGCTGCATATGCTCCATCAATGGTAAAAAATAGGCCACAAGAAGATGACGAGATGTACGACAACCAAAAAGTTGATGAAGATGAAGGTTCTTCTTCAGAAGACGACGACTTGCCGACATTTAGAGAGACCACGACAATACCTATCACATCAACCTCTGCGCTGGTCCATCAACCGCGGGTTCATCAACTGCTGACACTTCAAGGGCTGACTCCACGCTAGACAAATCATTTAATGACTTGTTACCAACTCCCGTAGAGCAAAAGGAAAAAGTACCAACAATCCCCAGAAAGGTATCGAATTACAAGGCTCAAAGAGTGACCAAACAAATTTTTAATTTAGAAAAAACGTCTAACGCAAAAACAAAACAAGGGCTGTCCGAACAAACCAAGAAGTAGAGTGAAGAGCCCTGGTTTTGTCCCGCTTGCGGTAAAGATGAAAAATTAGACATGCGCATCTGCATAAAATGTCTGAGGTATTTTCACGAGCTTTGTGTAGGCTTGGATGAAATGGATGATGATGATTTTCAGTACCCCAACTGTTATTAGTGTCCATGTTTAACGATTTTTACAGATATTTAGGTTGTGGCCATCTTACCCACCCAGGTGGGTAATATGGCCACATGCAAAGTGCTTTTTATAATGAATGTTTTTGTTATTTTTATAAAGAATGCATTTTAAGTTAATAAACAGCAAATGCTATACAACAATATTGTCGACTATAATTAAACAATCCTCCCTGTTCAACAAGTAAGTGTAGAAAATGACATAACATGTTAGGAGGGCCATATTTACCTCTACTACTAAGTAAATAGGTCTGGAGCTGAATTTAGCGAAGCGCGTAAAGCGTTTGGCTAGCAATCGGGTTCCACGGGGAAAAGCAGATTCGAATCCCACCGACTGCGATGTTTTTTTCGTTGCGAATTACAATCTATTTTGCACATAATTTTCTTCCACCATTATTCGATCTAGCGAAAGCTGTTTTTCCTGAGGTCAACTTTTTTAATTAAAAACCTTAAAAAAGTATTTATCTTTACCTTTTTTATTTACAATTGCATTTAAAAAAAGAAACATATTTTAATTAGAATAAGGCACTTACTTGGTAAGCCCCAAAACTAATTAATATAAATATATGCTGGTGCTTCTGCTGCTAAATAATGATTAGTTTCTTAACCAGCTTAGAGGAACTTCAAAATTAATATGACTTGTAGCAAATAACTTATAAATAGCACATTCCAAAGCTAATTCTTCAGCTACTTGAAAATCCTGTTGACAATAACTAAAACAGAATTGTATAGGAACAATGTATATTTACTAAAGGTAGATGTAAAACAATATTTGCAGTGATGACAGTGACCTCCAACGTCGAAAATAGTAAGTAACTATTTCCAGCAGTCCTTCAAGTCAGTGTGTGAGGCTTTCATCCAATAAAAAAAAATTAAGGTACTTTTTTATGACAAATTAATGTAGAAAAAAAAATTAATAAGACAAATTAATCAGAATTATGAAATATGGCAGGCCGTATCAAATATTCTTGGAAAAGGGGACACCCGTTCGGTTTCAACACCACCGGAATGTCATAGTGAAATAGAAGTAATAGTGAAACGTGCCTAGCCTTAATTAATACTTACCCTGGTTATTACACACAACTGTTACATGACTGATATCAGCCAATGAAAACCATGCATTTTTTGAAAATCGACCAATCCCGAACTGATTACCTGATACGCTCCCGTGGGCTGCTTACCAAGCGATAAGCGCCCTAGGGATGATTATGGACCCCGTGGATGGTGTCATAATTAGAAATAGAAATGCAAGAAACAAGCAATTTGAATTTTTGGCATTATTAGATCAATTTTAAATTAGAATTCGTATACGGGTTTTGTGTAATAATCTTCAAAATATAAACGCGGGCAACATATTTACATATAATTTTACCCTTGCCAAGAGGAATTATACTGGTTGCCCTTAGAAAACTGCCCTCGGGCAAGCCCTTGGGACAGTTTTCATTGCAACCAGCACTCGACCCTTGGCGTGTGCAAAATTATATAAAAAATCGGGAGTGTGCTCCCCTAGACTTTCTCGCATTCGCCTTGTTTTCTAGCAAATTTGAAAAGTTTATTGCAATGTATATACATACAGCGATAAAATTACATTTTCAGGTAACCACTACCTGTTTAGGTAAAGTGCCGCTTTAGGTTAACTTATCATACTGACACACAGACATAATTCGAAAAATGGTTTTTTCGGACTCTAGGAGGTCTAAAACGTCAAGATTCGTCAAAATCTCGAAGTCGATTTTTTTGACGATTACTACCGTATGCGAGAAAGTAATAAGGCAAGGAGATATTATATCCCCCAAACAAACTATTTACACTGGCCATGAAAAACATATTTTATTTGTTCCTCATTTGTAAACATCAATTTATCAAGTCACTGTATTCACCCTGAAAATGCTTCTTAACTGGCTAGCCAGTAAATTTTTTACTGGCTAGCCAGTTATATTTTACAAGCGTGCTCATAGATAAATGATAGCGTGCAAAGCCAGAGTTGTCTTCCTTAGTATGTGTCATATTGATTAATTTAGTTGCTTGTCAGTTTGACATTTTGAATAAATGATAAATTTCTAGTTATTTACAAGTGAGGAACAAATAAAACATTCAACAATATACGCCAGGTAACCATTTTTACTGGCTCAAGGATATGACAGGCTCGCCTAACGGCTCGCCAGTCATCCCAATCCTATCGCCAGTAAAACCTGTTTTACCTGGCTTGTAATGTTAAATACTATAACTAATTACAATGGGAAAATCGTAAAATCAACCTAGAC
Organism: Agriotes lineatus; assembly: GCA_940337035.1. NCBI lineage: Eukaryota > Metazoa > Arthropoda > Insecta > Coleoptera > Elateridae > Agriotes > Agriotes lineatus. Next base: position 107,305,999 of record OW679196.1, on the reverse strand, counting down.
TGAGTAAAACTGAGTAATCTCAGATATAATGATAACGTGGTGTTCATAACTGATAATCGGAACGATCTACAAGAAATGCTAAATCAATTAAAAGAAAACTCGGAAGAAATTGGTTTAACTATAAATACGCAAAATTAGACGAACACAACAATGTGAGACAAACCACCAATATAATATTCGATGGCGAAAAGAATAGAAAATAGAGAAAGTCGATCCTTATGTATACTTTGGGGCAAACAATAAAAGTTGACAAAGAATTGTAGGAGGCTAACCTACAAGACGAATTAGAATGACATGGTAAATTAAGTTATAGGTATATTACGAAATAAAAATTAAAAAATACAATCGCCATGAAGGTAAATGTCTTAAAACAATGCGCTATACCAGTGATGATACATATATGGTGTAGCGACATAGAAATTTACGGAAAAACAATTAACAAATTACAAGTTACACACCGTCACATGGAAAGAGTTATACTAAACATTACATACAAAGATACAAATCAATCAAATGGATACGACAAAAAACGAAGATGAAGGATATGGCAAAAATGGTAGCAAGAACGAAATAGCAATGGGCGGGTCATGTTGTTTGAATGGATGATGAAAGACAAACAAAAAAAAAACAACTGAATGGAGACGAAGGACTGAAAAAAAGCATAGGTCGTCCGCTAACTAGATGGTACGATGATATTAGAAAAAGTAACTAGTACCAGATGGCAGCAACTGCACAGGTTAGAACCACATGGAAGGAATTTGTCAGGCATTTTTTTAATTACAATAGTTCCGTGACCATTTGGAGTCGTTTTGGTACAAGGTTTACGATTTCTTCTGTAGATAGGTTCCCTGTCAGTCATATTTTTTCGTATAATACATCAGCTAATTGTCCCGTATAGTACTTCAGCTAATTGCATCCGAAATTCTAAATAGTGGTCACGTACGCAACCCTGCCCCGCTCTAATATCTGGCTGTTTCCCTTGCAGTTGCAGTCGGCTTCATCGTGTTTATTTCAAATTTAAAACGAGGCCCTTCGAGTGCGACAGAGAGGCATTCGTTCCCTCGCATTCTTTTGTATTCTCGCGGCCTGCTTTGTCGTCGTCATGCGAAACTTACCGCGTTCCTATTGGGCACATCTGCAGGCGCGCCGGCGTGACAAAGCGCTGTGCGCGAAGCTTGGCTGGCTCCTGTTTTTGGCATTCAATTCAGTCTCTGCCGTCGAGTTAGAAAATTTGATTTAAAGTGATTGTATTTCCGCCCCGCGCCCGTTCGTTCGGGTTGCGGAGGCGGTTTGTTTTTGTGTTTTTTTGTTTGGACGGTTTGAGTTGTCAGAGCGAAAGGTGGTTTTTCCTGGTTTCTGGCTAGTGGAGTGTGCGTTGGTGCTTCTGTATCCACAGATGATGACCGTCAGCCTTGCATTATTTCGTAAGGCCAAGCTAGGCCCTTTTTGCTAAACGGGGATCATAATCGCGGAGCTGCCCAAATCTTCGGTCTCGCCGTTACTTCGTCTCAAGGCAGACGTCGCTGATTCTTCGCCACATTGGTGAAATATCCGATGGTGCTACACTCTACTCCCACGCCTCCGTTCGAGCGTCCGTTGCAGCAAGCAGGCCTGTGGCGAACATCTCGCCCACGCTTGACCGGTGCCCGCAAAGGTAGTGTGTATTTGCCGCAAACGCAATACAACTTGGCCGTCGTCGTACATAACTAATTTCGCATATGTGGGTTGGCCAAATCTGAACGCTTTGGTTACATAAGTAGCTTCAATATGGCCCACAGCGGCTTGTTGTATAATTATATTCCTTACGGCCTATCAAGGCCCGTTGTATAATTAAATCATTACGGCGTTCCAAGGCCTGTGGTATGCTTTAAATTCCTTACGGCCTATCAAGGCCCGTTGTATCGTTGAATTAATTACTGCCTACCAAGGTCTGTTGTATGGTTAAATTCTTTACGGCTTACCAAGACCTGTTGTATCATTAAAATTAATATAACCACTTAACTGTAACTAGTGATAAAGCGCCTCACAGCTGGGCCCCATACTGATATATTTCGCTTAATCCAGATCTTTGTTGTCACGTGTATCGCTAATTTTACATATGTGAGACCAATAGACTGGCCTTATAATTTACGAGTCTGTGCATGTCGCTTTCAGGTTGTAGTGTAAAGATATATGTACAGCGAAGCCTGAGCGTTGGAGCGTCACAGATAAGTTGGCGACGCTTGCTGCTGCAGCAACGAGGGTTCGTGACGCCGAGTTCTTGTATTACACCCCGTTTGACCTTCAAGGTTCAGTTAAACGTGGGTCTCCCTGATTGGACCTTGTGGCGCCCTTTTTTTTCTTTTGCAACATTCTATACACCCTATAATAATATGTTTATATGCAGATTTTTGTTTCAATTTTTTTTGTATGAAAGCTATCTAATAGGAGCATTTATTATTATTATTATACATACAGTCGCGCTTGCCCTGAGGTGTACCGCTTTTAGGACCACGTCCATCTCCCTGAGCGTATTAGAGCTGTGGCCTTGAACCTGTTTGTAGAGATTTCCAGGGTAAGTGTTGATGTCTCCTGGACATGTTTGAGCATTTGGCACCCCCATATCTGTGAGTGTCGTTAAAACAGTTTGATACTGTAAAAAATTGGGGGAGGCATATGTCCTAATGTGAACGAAACATACTGAATACATATGGAGAAGAAGAAGAGGAAGGTCCACGAACGTTGACAGAAAATTATCAGTCCTTCTAAAAAATGTGCATATTACCAGCAACGATCAATATAAGAGATAAGTTAAAAGAGGACATCGTCCTCTTAAAACAACACTAAAGGAGCAAGACTACGCCGGTATACCGAGTTAACTGAAAGAAAGCAACAGAACAATACATTTGCACTGAAGCAAAGTCACCTGTAATTAAATCTCGAAAAAACATCATCTCTAGCTAAACTTAACAATAATACATTATGATGCAGGTGCTAAATAGTTAGCCAGTATAAGACAGGAATATATCAAAACGCTCCCAGTGAATAATATTATGATAATAACAACTAAGAAAATCGGTAAACTAGTAAGGAGAACCTCAAACTGGAATGACACCTGGGCTAGTCGAATAAAAAACTGTTGGTCGAAACATCTGCACATGTTCCCGTTGCTTACGTGTTCTGAAGTGCACTCACATAGTATTAGAAAATTCATGATTTTCTAATGCAAGGAAATACTTACCTTCTTATTGATCCGCTATGTAGAGAAGTGGTGATCATAAAGAGATAATAATTAAAATAATTAACAAAACCGCATGATCTATGGCGGTCGAAGACATGTCTTGACAACATCTCACCACAAGTTTCTATCTTCGGCTAATCTAGTAGCAGTAGTTAAATATTAATTTGGTCTGACCAGCGCATTGGGGAGCGTCATCTAGGTGGTTTAGATTCAACTTTACTTTGCATGATTAGTCTCTCTAAATTACTCGGGCTGAGTCGTACTATATGTCTAAAAAACTTCACTGTCCGGATGCATACCATGCTGAATTGAACTAATCCATGTACATTTGTTTGTGGTTTTTTATCATAAAACGGGTTCATGGCACAGAGAATTCTGTTCAAGGAAAGTATACAAGGTTTTGCCTCTGTTGTTTCTTGTCCGTACACAACATTTCCAACTTTTTATTAGAGCTTGCTTGATTTATGTCCAAGTTTTGAGTTGAAATCTCCCATAACCACTAATACTGAGATGAGCAGTTACGGCTGAAGAAAGTATATCTTTATCCAAAAACGGAGAGGTTTATTAAAGCCATTCAAGATAGAGTTATATGAACTAGAAATTGTGAGCGACATGTTCTGGAACTAAACGTAATCAATAAGTGCCGGACATGTAACTTTCCGGCAGAATCGATTGTATATATAACCGCTGGATGACCAGAGCTGTCTAACAATGTCTGGAAACGTATAATCAGGTAGCTAAGGTTATTCACCGTGAAAGAACCCTTACACAGAATCTGTTGAAAGAGGCGCATCAGTAGTATAAATACTCTCCTTCAGCCGTACTAGAAAACGGAGATATACTGTTATATTGAGATAGATATTTAATTACGGATAAAACAGTAGATTATAATTGATCCGACATTATATTGATCGATAAAGTCAACAAAAGGGCTCTTGTAATTGATGTTGCGATATTTCTCATTCATAACATAAAAACCGAAAGAGGGAAGGTTGCGAAATAAAAAAATCTGGCTGTGAAAGTTAAACAAATCTGGAAACTTACCTGCATATCAATTAATCCAATTGTCATGTCAGTTGAAAGAGTAAGTTCAAACAAATTCTACAATAATTTAATGAAATTGGACGTATCTGACAAGTTGATACCAAATATCTTAAAGACTGCTATTTTACATACTTTCCAGAATGCTAGGACGGTTTTTACTCCCGTGAACTAGACTAAATTGTTTTTTCCAGAAGGGTTTATACCCGATAGTCAATAAATTCTAAACTATTGTGAATTGCAAATTCAACGAAAATAACAATCATTTATTTCCCACACGCGCACAGTGTATCTCTGTACTGAATATACTAAGAAGAAAAATAAATTAAAAGTGTGTACTTAAGCTTTATACAGGCTGATTCATAATGAGTGTAACAAACATCGGAATTTTGTTGGGAAGGTCATTTTAAGTGAAAAATGTTATATGAACGTAGGTCCTATTCACTTCGTTATGGAACTATAAGAGATCAAAGTATTAAAAATGTAGTGGTAAATTTATACATCCAGTTACCATTAAAAAGCTAAATACAGTTAATTAATAATTGACAATCACTTATTTGTTGAACAGGTCCAAGTTAATCTTCGACAACGTTCAACTTCTTGGTGAGAGATGCTGCAAGACACTCCACTCACTCCACTTCATATTCGGCAAGAACTCACTATGAAAGACGAATAACCGAATGGCTAAGTATGAATTATCCCAACAGATGGATTGGCCATGGGGGGTCTTATCACTTTGCCTCCGAGGTCCCTTGATCTAAATCCTGTAAGTGTTTACCTTGGGGTCACCTAAAACAGCTAGTCTACACTGTTGAAATAAATAACTTTATTTTATTTTAATTGAAATTTATTATTATTCTCAGGGTTTTATCCGTTATATTATACTTCTTATCTTTTCTGTTCACAGCTCGAACATGTAATTGTAACAACATTAATTGTTTTACCCTTTATCTCTTTGGGTTACTGCAGAATTTAGTTAGAACGTAAACAATATAAAAACTATAACACTTACAGTGTTTTCCGATTGCTTTTCACCATGTATCAGTTGTGTTTCACTTTATCTCAAATGCTTTTCCCTCTTGTAAACACTTGTCATTATTGACAAGTGGGAATTACACTTGACAAACAGTGAAACAGAATTGATACATGGTGAAAAGCAATCGGAAAACACTGTATTTGTTCTTTATCAATAATAAATCTGTATTTTCCATATTAATTAAACGTCTTTATATATTATTGTAAATTAATATTAGGTATTATACTCAAGTTTATGTTAGTTTTACTGTATTTTACATATGGGTTAGTTATAATTACGTGATAGATATTATTTAGTCTGATTTTATATATTAAATTTCTTGAAACTGTTATTTTTAATTAAATGTATTTGTCATTAGTTTTTCTGTTTTTTTATAATCAATTCTATATCTTCTTTTCCGATCTGGTATTATTTGATTGAAATTTGTATACATTTACATGATAACTGATAACGTTTTCTTTCTTCGAGCTCAAATATCCGCTGTTGTTAATTTACAAAATAGGCTTTCCACCAGCTACATCCTGTTTCATTCTTGTATTGTAGACTTTGCTTTATGCACGCACACATCTTCATTAGTTTTATACGAATTTTCTTCTTTAATTCCACACTTACTTGTATTACAATTCTTAATTGCACATTCCAGTATGTATTAATGTAAAATTGAATTTTTATATCTTTAACTCACATATTAGACTGTGCCATTCAGATTTCTTTTTTGCCACACTCCCAGCTGTTGTTGTTATTTTATAATTGCTGCCAAAACCTTGAATATTACCCCATTATAATAATAAAAATAATAACTTTATTAATTTAAAAATAAATATAACATTAACAAAATAAACTTATGAACTAGGCAAGTCCAGTTCGATGGGAAATCCGAAGGAAATCCCACCGCCTGCCCCACTTAACCTAAACAAGTTTTGCAACAATAATGTTCTGCAATTCGATTATCAGAATAATTATAAAGTATTTGTATTTTTGTCCAGTCTGCGATAAACTAGCATAGCGGTTATGGATTAAGAATATAAAGAAGATTTAAAAAGAAAAAGAAGCAGGGTTACGACAAAGTGGCTGTACTTTATTTCTAAAGTAAAATATTTAATTTAAAAGGCGTTTCCCTTCGTTTGTAATTTGAATAAGAGAAATCTTAATTTAATTTTAAAAGGACTAAATCGAGGGGTAGCTTGTTGTAACCATTAACGACACAGTAAGAAAAAGAGCGTTTAAATAACGCAGTATGATGTATAGGCGGAGTTAATAGACCTTTATATTTGAGGTTCAGATTATGTAGATCAGTACGGAACGTATATATAGATATGAAGTATATTTATTTACAATTAAATTATGATAAAGGCAACACGAATGTAAAACACGCCTATGCAACATCCTTAACCAATTTAAAGTTGCCAGTTTTTTAGTTACACTTTTACGTTTTTTAATGCCAAAAATAAGACGTACACATGAATTTTGTAGTTTCTGAATCCTCTTAACATCTAGGGAAGTAAGACAGGGACCATAAACTGCATCACAGTAGTTTATTCTGGACAGGACCAGGGAGTTACACAGTTGGATCTTAATTTTCTGATTAAACCGGTTTCGATTATGATATAATTATATGCTTTGATAAAGAAGTACGATTTGCGTATGCAATCGGTTACATGTTGACTAAACCTCAGGGCATGGCCAATTACTAGACCTAAACTCGTGACAGTTTCTTGCAACGGCAATGATACATTGTCAATCCTAATATCTGAAATTCAACAATAGTGCGCCTGTCAGATTTCCTACCAAATACAATTGCTACCGATTTTTTAGGATTTACCTGTATGCCATGATCTTTGGATATTGTTAAGGACTTTATAAACTTTTGCCGCCTCTCTTGCATTCTGAATTCATACTGTGCGCAGTAGACTGCCGGGCGGGTCCGATTCTAAAAACTCACTTACGTTCCATCTGTCAACGTGGCAGCATGCGAACAGGTCCGCTCTGCGAAAGTAATTATTGTTCACATGTTTAAATGTTAAACTGTTCGTGTAAATTTATAGCAAATAAATTACCTACTTTGCTTTCAACGAGTGTATAATTCAGTGAAGAAATAAATCCATACAGTCCATTAAATTCCAAGGCGAGCTGGCAATCAGGAATTTTCCAAATAACGGAAAACTGAGAAGGCTCCCCAACATTGGTCCTACGATCCGGATTAGTACGAACCCGGAAAAGCCACATTGTTCTTTCGAGCCGCATGGTCCATCGGCCGGGAAAAGCAGCCTAAACAGGGCAAGTAAGTGCAACACGCATTTTCAATCGTGTTAAATTCGTCCCTAGCGAGAGGAGCGAGAGGAAGGAAGACAGCAGACGGTGCTAGCAACGTGAGAGCGAGATAGCCAAACGCCAAGTCTCGCGCCAAATTCGTGCAGGTGTGGAGCCAGCGGCCAGCTGCAGACGAGACGGCAGTTCAAACCACAGAAAGGAAAAGGTGGCAAACACACCAATATCAATGTAAGCCTAATTTCCTATTTTTGCAATTCCTATGCATGAATTTGGTTTTCTATCATCTGTGTTATGCATGTGCATAATTTCAGCTGCGTATTATTGCGTAAACAAATGGTTTATGAGTCATATAAACATTTTTAATTGCGTGAAATGCCAAGCTATTACGTTTGTTAGCGATATCCCCTGCATGTTTCATACTGCAGTCGAAGCAGTCACAAGTTAATAATCTCGCGTTGTACCAGGGTCGTTTTCTGCGTCGTTAGCGCCAAGATTTTCGCGTCGTTATCAGCGCTGTCTGCGTTGTAAACAAAATTCCGTACCAGGGGCGTACGAGAGTTAGTTCGATCTGTTAAATTGTTTTTAATCTCAACAATTATGGATTCTCTTGTAAGAGTACGAGGCTCTATCAAAGGCAAGCTTACGCGTTTCGCAAATCACGTGCAATCCTTGCAAAAAATTCATGATGAAGATCAATTCTTATCTAGCGCTCAGATTATTCAATTGCAAAAAAGATTGAATGATACAGCCACCTTGTTATCAGAATATTATGCGGTTCATGAACAAATTTTAGAAAACAGTGAGGATACAGAATCTGAAATGCAGCAACAAGTTGAATTTGAAGATTCTTATTATTTTGCAATTTCACAAGCTGAATATTTGATTAATGAATATAACAAGCAATCTGATGTTGCACCAGATCGCCACCGTGTCCTAATGGTAGCGTGAGATCAACGCATTCAAATTGCAGTTCGCATTGCAATAATCGAGCTGTACGCCTCCCTACCATTTCGATTCCCAAATATTCAGGGAACGTGTCAGAGTGGTTGGAGTTTCGTGAGATTTTTATTAGTTTAATTCATGAGAATCAAGCGTTAACTAATATTCAAAAGCTGCATTACTTAAAGGCTAGTTTACAGGGTAATGCAAGCCAAATTATAAAAAGTTTAGAGTTTACTGCGAGTAATTATACTCTAGCTTGGGATGCATTGTGTAATCGTTACAATGATCCAAAAATTCTGATTCATAACCACCTCAATGCTATATTCGAACTTGAATCGTGCAGTAAGGAATCTGCAACTAAATTACGTACGATTAGCGATATGTTATTCAAACATTTTACAGCAATCAAATCATTAGCTACCGAAAGCGAGCTTCTTGATGTTGTTATCATTTATGCCGTTTCTAAAAAACTGGACCCCACGACATTCCGTGAATGGGAGGTCCTTAGAAACCGGTCAAGTTCTGACCTGCCTAATCTTGACGAGTTCAAGGAATTTCTACAAAACACAGCAAATCTTCTAGAAACTCTGGAAGTAAAAAATATTAAGCTTGTACCCGAAAAGTCTTTCAAGGTACATTCGAAATCATTTGTGTCAGGTACCCCTTCGTGTCCACTTTGTAAAGGATCTCATCCCTTGTACAAATGTGATAAGTTTGTCAAGCTGTCTTCTCTTGACAGAAATTCAAAGGCAAAAGAGCTCCGTGTATGCTTTAATTGCCTAACTCAGGGTCACCTTGCGAGCCACTGTAGCTCCAAATATACGTGTAGAAAGTGCAAATCAAGGCACAACACCCTTCTTCATGAGGACAAACCTCAAAATGCTTCTTCTAGTCAACCAGGATCTGCGATGTCGGCAGAAACCCCTGTTGAACTAAATCAATCGATTTCGGCATTCTGTTCGAATGCTTTGCAGGTACTCTTACCTACGGCTACCGCTAAACTCATCGCTGATGATGGTACGCCTCATGTTGTGCGAATCCTGCTGGATTCCGGTTCCCAATCGAACTTCATACGTTCAGATTTGTGTAAAAGGTTGAAGCTTCCAACTCGCGAAGTCAACGTTACTGTTTCTGGCTTAAGTAAAGCTACTTCTCAAATCAAGGCTAGGTGTGATATCAAGCTGCAAGCCCCTCACACCTCATACAGTATTGGCCTATCCTGTCTTGTTCTCGATGAGATTACAGGTACAACCCCAAGTTTTCGCGTCCAGCGAAACAGTTTCAAGGTTCCTGATAACATCAAGTTATCAGATCTGTCCTACGACCAGCCGGGCACCATCGACATTCTGATTGGTTTGCCCATTTTCTGGCAGCTCCTTTGTATTGGACAAATTGGTCTAGGAACAAATCTTCCCATCCTCCAAAAAACTCGTTTTGGTTGGATTGTTTCTGGCCCTACAGGCCCCCCTTCTGCGTACCCTGTACAGTGCAATCTTGGCACGATTGAGGATGCTTCTGATCCCATTGCTAGGTTTTGGCAACTCGAACATTACCCAGAGGAAAAGGTTCGCACAAATGAAGAGAACGCCTGTGAGGCACATTTCGTGCAAAATACTCAACGAGAAGCGAATGGTGGATTCGTTGTCTCTATCCCTCTCAAGAAACCTGTAGAGGTATTGGGTGATTCATTGCAAATCTCTCAGAAAAGATTCTTATCAGTAGAGAATATTTCAGATTCTGCAAGTAGTAAGGGTACCACGCGTAGCATCTTGCCTGAAATATCCCAGATTTCAGATTCTACAAGTAGTAAGGCTACCAATCGTAGCAGCTTGTCTGAAATTTCCCAGATAGTTGACCCGCTGGGTCTGTCAAGCCTTTGGTGGCACGGTCCCACCTGGCTAAGCGAAAGTGAGGCATCTTGGCCTACTTCCATGTTCAATATTTCAGATTCTACAAGTGGTAAGGCTACCAATCGTAGCAGCTTGTCTGAAATATCCCATATTTCAAATTCTACAAGTGGTAAGGCTACCAATCGTAGCAGCTTGTCTGAAATATCCCATATTTCAAATTCTACAAGTAGTAAGGCTACCAAGCGTAGCATCTTGTCTGAAAGATCGCAGATATTTGACCCGCTGGGTCTGCTAAGCCTTTGGTGGCATGGTCCCACCTGGCTAAGCGAAGGCGAGGCATCTTGGCCTGCTTCCAAACATGTTCGTGCTGAGCTTCCAGAATTCAAAAAAGAAGTTCAGAGTCTTCCTGTAACCTCTGTTGAACCATTTCCGTTCAATCAGTATTCAAGCTTCGCTCGCTTACAACGAGTTACAGCTTATTGTTTTATCACAAAAGCAGTGCACCTTGAATTGGTCGCTGACCTTTCTACTGAAGCCTTCTTAATGGCCTTTCGCAGGTTTGTAGCTCGTCGAGGCAAACCGCTCCATGTCTATTCAGACAATGGCACTAACTTTGTAGGCGCTAATTCTGAGTTAATCGAATTAGGCAATTTTCTCGCGGAGCAAAACCCTTCTATTTCCGAATCAGTCTCGAGCGACGGAGTAGCTTGGAATTTTATACCCGCGCACAGTCCCCACTTTGGCGGATTGTGGGAGGCCGGAATTAAGTCCTCCAAACATCACATACGGCGCGTTATAGGTAACGCTAGTCTAAATTACGATGAATTTTGCACTTTGCTAGCACAGGTGGAAGCGACCTTAAACTCCCGACCCCTGTCCCCTTTGTCCTCTGATCCAAACGACCTTCAGCCTTTGACTCCTGCTCATTTCCTGATTGGTCGTCCGTTGGTGTCACTGCCTGATCCCAACGTTACTGAGATAGCCGAGTCTCGGCTGTCTAAATACCAGAGAATACAACAACTTCACCAGAATGTGTGGAAGAGATGGAGTAAAGAGTACATCTCGGAACTCCAACAGCGCACCAAATGGCGCACGCATCTTTCGGACCTCCAGCCTGGTTCCATGGTCCTCATCAAGGATGACAATCTACCCCCTCTGAAGTGGAGGTTAGGCCGGGTCACCGAGCTGCACCCTGGCCTTGACGGCGTTACGCGTGTGGCGTCAGTGAACACTGTGTCAGGAATCGTGAAACGATCCTTCGCCAAATTGTGCCCGCTACCTAGTGTTGTGAACTAGTGCGTTAGTGTTCAGCGCAGTGTTCGTAAGGCCTTTTGGCTCCCCATTGTTCGGGTTTTCTTGTACTCGATTAAGATCCATGTACTATTATGCTTTGTATATATGTGTGTTCATGTTGCATGTTTTACTCTAGCTGTTACATGTCAACTCTGTACTGTTTTATTTGAAAGGTTACCCTTTCCAAGGCGGGCGGTATGTTAAGGACTTTATAAACTTTTGCCGCCTCTCTTGCATTCTGAATTCATACTGTGCGCAGTAGACTGCCGGGCGGGTCCGATTCTAAAAACTCACTTACGTTCCATCTGTCAACGTGGCAGCATGCGAACAGGTCCGCTCTGCGAAAGTAATTATTGTTCACATGTTTAAATGTTAAACTTTTCGTGTAAATTTATAGTAAATAAATTACCTACTTTGCTTTCAACGAGTGTATAATTCAGTGAAGAAATAAATCCATACAGTCCATTAAATTCCAAGGCGAGCTGGCAATCAGGAATTTTCCAAATAACGGAAAACTGAGAAGGCTCCCCAACAGATATATTTAGTAGATTCTGTAAGTCGATATTAATTAGATTAAAGGATTGATTAGCAAGAGTTTTAGGAAAAGAATAGTATAACTGGGTGTTGTCGGCATAAAAGTGCACTTTGCAGGATTTCAAACAAGTGATAAAATTGAAAGTATAAATAGTGAATAACACAGGACCCAGTATTGTACCTTGGGGAACGTCTTTATTAATATAAGAAAACAAAGATATCAATCCACGTAAACTAACAGCCTGGGACCTATTGGAGAGATAATTTTTGAAAAACATCCGAGCACTAGACGTTAATCTACTATACTGTAATATAGATAAGAGCATTGAGTGCTTAATAGTGTCGAATGATTTTGAAAAATCAAGAAATATCAGAGCTGTTATCTCACCCCGATCAGCAGCATTAATGATATAATCAATAATATTTAATAAGGCGGTGGTACAACTCAATCCTGGTTTGAATCCAGATTGAATATTAGGTAAGATTTTATTTATGTTCAAGTGATTGCGTAGTTGAGTCGAAACAATTTTCTCCAATATTTTCGTAAGTGCACATAAGATACTGATAGGTCTGAGATCCTTAAATTCAGTTGGAGAATTCGTTTTTGGTAAGGGAATTAGAAGTGCCTTCTTCCAGCAGTTAGGAAATACAGAATTTTATTAACAATAGTTGAAAATATAAGTTAAAGGAAGAAGAAATGGAACACATAATTTTACAATTTGTATAGAGATACTGTCAAAGGGCTGTGGATTTTATTGAACAAATCGTTTTAAATAAATACTACATCTTCAGTAACCATAGAGAAAGAAAATTGAGAAAATAGCGATTTTCAAGTATTGGTATTATAGAAATTTATTATATTATCATTAACAGTTAAATCCGGTACACAATTAATAAAATAGTTATTGATATCATTGACATTTGTGAGATTGTTAGGTAAAGTACTTTGTTTATTTTTTAAAATATTCAATTTCCCCAATTCACCCCACATTTAGATTTTTGAATTTATTATCATAATAAGATTTTTTTTCTTTCCTAATTGATAATGTTGTGAGATTGCGTAGTTGCCTGTAATATCTTCCATGTTCCACATTTTTGTGTTTTTTTAAATTTGCTCTTGGCTTTGTTTCTCAGTGATATTAAAAGTTTAGTATTTTCGGTCAGCCATGGCGCCGGAGGTTTAGTTAAACGAGAAGTGACATATGGTGCGTGAATATCCAATAAAATATTAATATTTTCATTTAGAAAATTTACCTTATCGTCAATGTTATCAATATCGATTTTTTTTCCACGGAATGGATTGAAGATGAGAGTAAAATAATTGAATATCAAAATTTTTAAAATCACAGTAAGTTCTAACTACTGGAATAGGCTTAGTATGGCTCGAACCAAATTAGCAATATGTTAGCTCGTGGTCAGATAAACTATCTTCCACAATAGTAACACCCGTCGATATCAGAAGTAAATTATTTGAGATAATTATGACATCAATAGGTGTACGAGAATGATCGGTTACGCGAGTTGCCTCTTGAATTATTTGTTTTAAATCAAAAGTTTCGAGTAAAGAATAAAACTTTTTTGTGGCTGATGCTTCGAAGTCAAATAATTCGATGTTTAAATCGCCCATACAAAGTAGTTTATCTGCAGTTGGTATTAACACCGACAATGCATCCTCAAATGAATCAAGAAACGTCAAGTAACTCATACGCGAGGTCTGTAAAATGCGCCAATAACAAAGTTATCAAATTCGAAACCATTCAATCTAATCCACAGTTCCTCTATTCCATTTGCAGTTTGTGAAACTGTAAATGAAATATGTGATCGTATATAAAACCCCACTCCGCCGCCTCTGTCGTCACGAAAGTTTTCTACTAAATGTATATCCTTGCTTACTTACAACAGTGAGGGTATTACAGAAGTTAACCAAGTTTCTGAAACAGCCACAATGACATAATTATTGAATAAAACATGAGCTCAGAAATCTCAAAAATCTGAAATCAGAGATTGAGTGTTTAAATGGGCACAGCTTAAATTTCCATGCATAATAAATGTACTTGTCTACAAAATATTTTCACACATAATCTCACAAGAGCATTAATTCTTTCCGGAAATTTTTTTGAGTGCATTCCAACAATGTCGTATTAATTTGCCCGAGCGGGACGCGAGGACAAATTAGGACGTTGTTGAAATGCACGAAAAATAATTTCCGGATATGAATTAATGCTCGAATGCAGATTCGGTAAGAAAATCGTAACGACACAAACCCTAAAAAGAAGTAATGTCTACCAACAAAAAATTTCCAAGAAATTTTTTAGTTGTCTGGGTTACGGCTCGTGAACTAATTTTTCTATTGGTCATTAATGAGTGTCGTACGATTTTCACATATAATCTCATAAGAGCATTAATTCTTTTCTGAAATTTTTTGGAGTGCGTTCCAACAACATAGTATTAATTTCCTCGAGCGGGATGCGAGGTCAAATTAGAATGTTGTTGGAATGCACGAAAAATAATTTCCGGATATGAATTAATGCTCGAATGCTGCTTCGGTAAGAAAATCGTAACGACACAAACCCTAAAAAGAAGTAACCTACAAAAAAATTCCAAGAAATTTTGTAGTTGTCTTGGTTACTGCTCGTGAACTAATTTTTCTATTGGTTATTAATGAGTGTTGTACGATTTTCAGTAATAATACCACGAGACGACTGTGAATTATCAAAAATACTTTTGCTTTCGCACGAAACGAGTTGCTTAGAAACACCTCGAGCCGAAGGCGATTTTGTTGAATAAAATTTGCAATAATTTCTATGGAAATGGCAAAATATTTAAAAAATATATATCCACTTCGAGTGGTATTTGGGACGACTATTTAACAATATTAATACATAACGATTAACTTTATTGAAAAGTAATCCAACAATTAATATAATTATTCATTCTCAATTAAATTCAGCGGAATACTTCCAAAACACAGCATTTTAAAATTTTTAAAACAAGCCACACAGTTTGTTGGGGTTTAGTGTTACGTAACCTAGCGATATCACTAAGGACAGAACATCGTTGCTAAGCGATACTTCGCAACAAGGCTATTTATTTTTTGAGTACGTACATTGTTTTGTGAATATTTTGCATGGTGCCCAATATTCAGTGATATACTGCTGTTATTGGTTGAAAAAAGCAAATGTCTGCAATGTGATTGGCTTATATGTTATAGTGTTGAATAGTCAGAATTATAATAATATTGTCAGTAGGTGAACAGACAATCGAATTGCAGTACATAACCAAAAAATAAACCTAAAACTAATGCGAGGACGAAGGAACCCAAATATGCAATTCTTTACAGCACTGCTTACCGTTCTGTGATAACGATAAATCAAACGTATCGACTATGTTGTAAATAAATGACACATGAAACATTTTTCGCACATAACAGCTAATTAATCAATGAAATCAAACAGTTTATTTTACAAAAGAAAGAATAATACCAAACTGAAATAGTAAATATGTTCATATGCTAAACAAAAATATTTAATTCTTATGATTATGAATGAATGAAACTAACGTGCCATTGCCCAAGTACAATATGACAATAAATATAAGATACCGAAATTTAATGGAAAATAGCAGTTGCCACGGAAGAAAAAACTGCAAAAATGTCACGCTAACTTCTACAAGACAGTTTTGTATTTAAAGCCTTGCAATAAGTTCGTGAAACAAGATGCTTACTAACGAGCAAAACATTTTTATTTGCAACCACTATAATCGCTCATACGGAATCGGCAGAAACAATGGGCCAAGAATCAATTACGTTAAAATTAATTTTTTTGGGCAATATGAAAGAGATGTTACAAACACAACAATAAGGCGCACAGTAATGAAGTTTCAACGTACAGGCAGTGTTCTAGTCCAAAGGAAAGGAACATCTGGGCGAAAGAGAACAGTACGGAATAATGAAAACCACGGCAGTGGAACACTTTTTCCAAAATGTACACCAGCCTTTATTTAGAGACATAGCATCCAATCTTCAGCAACGCTTGGAATTATGCTTGCAACGAGATGGTGGTCATGTGGAGCATATCGTACATCAATAATTATTACTTTTGTATAAATATAGTTTGATATTTTATTAATAAAATTTTTTAGTTTCGGTATCCTTTATTTATTGTCATACTGTATATAATACATAATCAAATAATCACCAATTCTCACTTTGGAAAAATGAAAGCACGTAAGCTGGCGATGTCTTTGAAGGTGTTGATACCGTCATCATTTTTAATCTTGATGGCCCCATCAAGCGACCATACATTGCTGACACAGTAAGTTTGAATTGCTGTCATCAATAAGTTGTTCCTGTCGTTGGTCAAGTCCTCCTTTATAATAACGCCACAGCTGGTCAAAAACTTGTTATTCTTAAATACAACATATCTGTATTTATAAGAGATAAATTTGATAATAATAGGGTGTGGTCGCACTCGTTGAGATTCAGATGACCCATTTCGGTGGCACCTATCAATATTATCTGGATGGGTGGTAACATGCAGTTTTTCCTTGAATAGCGATAGGGGAGGGTAGTACTAGGTGAGACAATGTACTAAGTGAGACAAACGAAATAACTTTTTGAATTTCCCTTCAAATTGCATCAGCTGTCAGTCAAATGTTTACATCTAAAAGTCACACCTTGCAGTGCATTTATAGCCAGTAAATATCAAATTTGTGCGATTGTGATAGTAAAAACTGATTTCGAGGTAATTTAGTTACTTTCTTATGCTTTTAAATGATCTGTAGGGACTGAATTTCTAGAAGATTCATAATATGTTGCAATGTGCATACGGTTTGGCACCTAACCTCACTTAAATTAGGAGTAGTAGTCCAGCCGCTAAACTAGAGCACCTGTCAATCAAACGATTAAATTAATTGACCTAATTAAGTTGATCTAATTAAATGACCTAATTAATTTCGCGGATTGACCTAATTAATTTTGATATGTGCAACTGATTAAATTACGCATTAGCTACTGATTAAATTACGCGGCTGCCATTTTTTATTTCAATTTTCGCGCAAATTTTTGAATTTGAAATCTTTTCAGATTTTTTCTAAGTTCTATTTTTTAAATTTAAACTTCCCGGGGGCTGCCATTTTTAATTTTAATTTACCGCCCGTTTTTGAATTTCAATTGGTAAATCTGTCTCTCTTGTACTCCTTGGGTGTTGGTTGTCTCTCTTGTATTCACAGAATGGATGTTTATATTTAAAAAAATCTCTGGCTGACTCGGATTTGTGAACTCTCTACGTTCGTGTCCACATTTGGGCTGCATCGGTGTATGCCTCTAGACTACGAACCGCTACGGATTTTAAGGTGTCTAGGGGAATGCCATTTCACTCTTGTGTCGTCACGCTTCCATATTTTTAAAATTAAATTATTTCTTAAAAATTATAATTTATAACAGCGGAATTGCATCATCTATAATTTTAAAAGTTTGATAATAATTTAAAAAAAGTGGTTTCGTAAGTGCTCCTGCTTGATTTAATTTTTTAGTTTTATCATTCGCCTGTGGCCTGCAACTGCTAGATCCTCTATAAAAATTCAAACAAACTTTTCTCGATGGCCTATTGGTCTATGTGTTTGTTTAAATTTATGCTCAAATTTCATAATAATGTCAATTTTAAACTTTGTCTGAAGAAATTACAATTAGGTGTTTTTAATTTAATTAGCTATCTCACACAGCCCTCATTGGCCGCTCTAACTTTCTCTTTTGCACTCGTTCCAGCTACTGTATGAAGTTACGCTCCGTGATTGACGTCCGTACCAATGCCTCTCGCTTCCATTTCCTTGATTTAACGCGAATCTATTTAAAAACAACTACGTCGAAACGAAACTAATATTAAAATTATAATTTACAACAGCAGAATTTCACTGTCTTGAGAATTTAAATAAACGGGCTGAATTATTCAAATGTTTTATTAAGTATGAAAAGGTCTCATATAATTTATTATTCATAAATTTGACCGCTGTTGCTGTAAAAATGCCTGTCAGAACCTGCACGGAAAACGCAAGCATTGATCCTTTATAATAGTTCAATCGTAGTTCGTTTTATATTTACGATCTGAATTCGCTGTTTGTCATTTTTATAAAAATTATTTTTATACTTTGCCTGAAAATATTAAACTCAAATTTGTAACTCGTTTTATATTTACGATCTGAATTTGCCTCTTGTCGCTTATAAATGTACACCAAAACATTATACATAAATCAAAAATGATAACTGTATTTATTTATTTATACCAAATGTCGGTACAACTGCCGTTTATAATTTCTGCAGCTGTTCGATCCTCTATACACATCATATTAATTTTAGTTAATATTACATAAATAAGCTATGTTTTATCACAAGCACAAGACGTTCATCAAAATTTATTTAGGAATAATAAAAATTAAATTTGTTGTAAAGGAGGGTGTCTTCCTCCCGGCGCGGCGCTCGGCCCCCGATCCGCACAAAACTGGATATTTACAAGAAAGCTGCGTTTTTTTGCAACAAAGCTGAAATAAAACTACTATGTTGAAATAAACGGGTCCCTGTTATATCAACAAAATCGGTGGTATCTTTCTTTATTTGTATATATGTATGTATCTTTGTTCGCTATCTCCTCCGAAGATACTGGACCGATTAAAATGTATAACTGCTTAAAAATTTGCAAATTTTTAGACTTATATGGTAGGTCGGCTTTTATGAACAGCCATTTTATAATAGGTGGCCGAGATATTTCGATAAATTGTATTTATGTAGGTAGTTATTTCTGTAAAGTTATTATAGATCTCTTGGTGCAAAGTTCTAAATTAAAACATACAACACTCATTTTTAAGTTAGTTTATTCACGGCAACTCTACTGCTGTAATTTTATGTTTAACTTACATGTTTTTTTTAATTACGAAAAGAAAATATCGTAAGTATTATTAAAAACCGACGCTAAACATGTGAATTCAAATCTAACAGCATTCCGAGAAGCAAAATTTCAGTTAAGTAAACGGTGTGTATTTTTACCCAAATGCTAGAATTGAACAAAATTATCTGCATAGGCAGATATTTAAGGCGAAACAGGAAAATTTGCAGTAAGATGGCTTACGGGTTAAATGTAGAAGACACAAAGAAGTTAGCCTATGGGTCGCTATAAGAAATAATTTCAACATCCTATTGTCCTGGGAAAGAAATAAAATGGCTGGTGAAGACTGGCGCAGGGCTTTTATGGCAAGAAATAAAGAAATATCAATTCGCAAACCGGAGGCATGTAGCTTGTCGCGCTTAACTTCTTTTAATAAACACAGCGTTCAATTATTTTTTGACAGCTTGCAAAGGGTTTTGGAGAAATGCCCTAGTTTGGCAAACGGTTTCCGCATATTTAGTTTGGACGAAACTGGAACCGAGACAGTTCAAAATCCAAAAAAAATTGTTGCGCCAAAAGGTACCAAACAAATATATCATTCTACAAGTAGGGAAAGATGAGAAACAGTAACAACGTGAGGTATAGTATCGGCAGCTGGAACATTTCTACCCTCTGCTATTGTATTCCCTCCGAAAAATTACAAAATCATACGCTGAAGGATGGTCCTACCGGTGCTTTACGCCTATCCACCCCAAGTGGCTGGATGAATTCAAATATTTTTATAGATGTTTTAAATCATTTTATTGTACATAACCACTCATCCAAAGAAGACTCCACTCTGCTCATATATGATAACCATGAAAGTCGTATTTCAGTAAGAGTTGTAGAAAGAGCCCGGAAGCAGGTGTTCATATTTTGACAATACCCCTTCACTGTAGTAATAAACTGCAGCCCTTGGACATTTCTGTTTATGGGCCATTCAAAGCATTTTATAATGGGACATGCGATAAGTGGATGCTTCAACATCCCGGCTTTCCGATGACGATTTACGATTCAGCAGGACGTATTTCAGAAGCTCTAGAAAAATCTTATATGCCAAGAAATATAATATCAGGCTTCCGAAAAGCTGGCATTCACCCATTCAATCCAGAAGTTTTTACAGAGGCGGATTTCTTAACATCATTTGTAAGTGACCGACCTAATCCTTACATTATAAATGAACAACATAGGGAAACTGAACGAAAAGATGGAGAGAAAGAGGAAAACCAACCAGGCCCGTCCCACATCAATGATTTGTCATTACAAGAGGATGGACAGAAAGATGAAGACCAACCAGGCCAGTCGCATATCATTAATTTGACATTACAAGAAGACGAAGAGATAGAGGAAAATCAACCAGGTCCATCCCACATCAATGATTTGACATTACAAGAAGACGGAGAGATAGAGGAAAATCAACCGGGACCGTCGCACATCAATGATTTGTCATTACAAGGAGATGGAGAGCAGGGGGGTGAACATAGTAAGATTATTCGCAGCTTTAATATAGAAAATACACCTCATGAAAAAACAGTGACCGCTAAATTTATTTCACCTGAAGAAGTTCGAGGATTTCCCTAAGCGCAACCAAGAAAGCAGATCAGAAAAGGGAGAGAAAGGGGAAGAAGCGTAGTACTCACAGAAACACCAGAAAAAGACAAATTAACAGAGAAAGAAATAGCAAAGGCATTAAGGCAAAAAGTTACACGGATCATATGGAAAATACAGAAACTAGAAAATAAGAAACGGATTCTAGAGACCAAGAAAATAAAGAAAGAGCATATGATAAATAATGAGACTAGCGAAGAAGATTCAGATTATGAAGTCGTTTCGGCGTGTGAAGACTGGGTGCCAGAGGACGCAACAGAAGAATATTCTATTGTGAATAAAGAAATTATATCAAAGCGCCAATTCATTCTAATAAGATTCCCTAGAAAAGTGTTATATGTTGTCAAAGTTATTCAAGTGCAAAAAGACGATTTTGAAATTTTTTTTGTTCTGTTTTCTGTTTCCGAATGTGCCTGATATCTCTTTTATAAGCTTGGAAGACATAGCTATGGTCTTCCAGAACCTATTCCAGGCTCTACAAAAAGACAATCAGCAATGTATAAATTCGGAATTAACTTTAAAGCAGTTAATATTCGCTAAAATGAAAAGAGAACTATGAGTGATGAAAACGTTCAGGATTAAATTAAACAACCTGTGGACGAAGACAACACCCATAGTTCTCTTTGTATTTTAATGATGGTTCATGATAACGATTCTAAGATTATTAATATTCGCTGACTCAGTTTGTACCTGTGCTTGTCCCACTTAGTACTTGAGTAAGTACTTACTCAAGTACTAAGTGGGACAAAAACATAAAAAAATTAAAAATAAATTTTCTCTTCTCTTCTACTATATTTATATTTTGGTGGGCTTATATGCCCAAAATATTGAATTTTTGCCTGGTGCAAAGACACCACCGGTATTTACTTTTTTTTTTAATGTACAGTTCTCACCTAGTACTACCCTCCTCTATAAGTTTATCTTCTAGAATTTCTTGTTGCAGTTCAGGTAGACCAAATATTCTCAAGTTGTTGCGGCGGGTGTACTGCTCTAGCAATTCTAATCGGCAATCCAATTCATTCTTCGTTTCACTAATAGTTTTGCTTCTAACTTTTCTTGCAGTTTGTCCGCGATACTATTTAAACATGTTTCGTCACTTAACGATTTCGCAAGAGCTTCTGTAAAACTTTTGTGAACAGTTTCTGTAATATTATTTACATCAACTGAAACCATTTTTTCGGCTTCGCTCGAATGTTTTCTCCACATACCAATTATTTCTGTTCTAACCTGTATATTTAATTTAAATCACAAGCAGTTCGCATTTCGAATTGTTAATTTCCCAGTTTTGTCCATTGGTATTCCTGCCTGACCCGCCGTTCGCTATGAGTCGATTGCAGCGCTGTTATTATCTTCTTTTTCCAGCGTCTTACAATTTGGCCGAGGCGCATTCTTCTTTTGGCAACTCGATTTACCAGCTCGCTGACGAGCTGAAAACAAATCAGGTATGATGGACTTTCAAATTTTATAATTCCCATATTAATTGCATTTCTTTAGCTCTAAATTGACAGTTTTACCCAAGAATTTAATCTTGGAAGCAAGGTTCCTGTCTATTTCATTTTCAACACCTGCTGGCGTCCTGCCTGGTTACTGCAGTTCCGGGGTGGCGTTTCTTCAATTAACGATGCATCCACGGCGCTTTTGAGCACTGTGTATAGCAGCTCACGACCAGTATTTGTTTAACCGCAACTTGTGGAAGTTTGAGGTTATTGTTACAAGGTAATTCGGACTGGCTATTCCGGGATTAATGTTATATTAAATTATCTTCGATACTTGAAATTTAAATTCGTATATTCCATTATTACCAATATTTAACGTTTAAATTTATACTTTCCGTTATTATTAACATGTAAAGTTCAAATTCATACATTCACTTGTTTTTAATATTTGAAGTTTTATGCGTATATTTAATTACGATTAATATTTAAAGCTACAAATTAGGTGTGTAATTAAACCTTTGTAAAAGGAGCATTCACGCTTTTTGCTTTCAATAGTCTGTACAGAAACGTTTTATTAAATGACAGCGGTATGCATATCACTCGATTAAGTTGTGGTTACAATTAATTTAATAACCCGAAAGGGGTTTTTGATCTATGTGCGTGTCGCAACCTTCATTTAACTTGCACAGCCCTATTATGACCTTATTTGTGATCAAATTATTTTGATTATTTATTATTGAAACTACACGATTATTCAGTAGTTATTAAATAAACGCTAGTCACTTGTAGTTTATTTAAATTATTTGAAATCATCTGATTTCTGGAGCCCATATCGATTTTTGAAGGCAGAGTACACAGCTGGTGGTTTGAATCCACGACCATATCGCCGAATTTGAGTTAGCTCGGCCATCGCGGTAAGTGAAGATTTTTTA
Source organism: Agriotes lineatus (assembly GCA_940337035.1). Lineage (NCBI taxonomy): Eukaryota > Metazoa > Arthropoda > Insecta > Coleoptera > Elateridae > Agriotes > Agriotes lineatus. The sequence continues at coordinate 107,282,922 of OW679196.1, read as the reverse complement.
GAGCTTTAAGGAAGTTAATCTGCGGTTTTTACTACCATTGATTATTTTATTTAATAATCGCAGGTCAGCTTCTTTATCGTTTCACAACCACACCTGCAATTAGTTCAGATATCATGTCCTTAATTTCTGCTTTAATTTCGAGAGTTAAACCCATGATTTTAACTATAAATATGCGGATAATGCACAATTCACAGCACGACGCGCAGGTACGTATTTACTCGGCGGTGACCATTCGACTTCTCTCATTTTGAAACATAAAAATTACAGATTTCTAATTGTCAGTCTTTTCAGACGTTTTTAATTTTACAAGTCATATTTTTAGGTTAAAGTTTGTAAATATGTCTGCCTCCAATTATTATGCATTACTAACCCTTTTATACAACAATTATATAGAAAGTAAACTTATGTTTCATATATTCTAATAATATTTACTTTTACAGGGAAAATCTGAGTAACAGAACATCTCATTAAGAAATTAGTATCTTCAACCAATTTTAACCATTGCAACCATAAATATTCAAATAATTGGTAGGGATTCTAATTTCACATTTAAATTAAATTAATCACTATGATTCTATCTAACTTATATTTGTTTTACCCAATGGAAAGTCAAATTTCTGATAAACTGCAAATAATATTGTAGGAAATAGAATTTTCTAATGATAAAACGAAGTTAATTAACTTAATATCCTTTTTATTTGCTTTATAATTAAGCTGCATGTTAATTTTATTTTATTTAAAATGCTTTGCAATTTTAAGACCATATCAATATATAAAATTTGAAAGTATATGTCGATATACAGGGTGTTATGAAAGTCCACGTAACAAATTTAAGCAGGTAGGTAAGTTAATGACCGCATGTTTGTTTTGTTGAAGAACGTTTACAGTTTTAGTATACTTGTGTCGTTTACCTTTAACTTATATTTGCTTACCGAGCGGCTCGTAAAAATAGGAAAGAAAAATGTACGACTACAAAAACGATAAATATAAAAATTGTTCAGTTTGGTGAGCTCTATCACTGGTTGAAATTATTACTTGGACTTCCATAACACTCTGTATATAAATAGAATAATCGCCATTGCACAGAGCGCAATTTTGCTAAATTACATGTGGCTAGATTTCGATTTAAATAATTTGAAATTACGGTGACCTGATCACTTTTGACAAACATAAAGAAATTGAAAATTATAACACACGTAACAAATCTGAAATCGTTTTAGGTAAATACAAGTCTACATTCATTCAAGGAGGCTGTCTATACACTGGCATGAAAATATTCCAGAATTTACCTGTAGCAACTAAAGAAGCTTAATCATTAAATCCTTTTTAAAAAAGATTAAAAATTTGGTTGGAAGTCAAAGCCTTCTATAATCTGCAAGAATTTTTGTAAGTCGGATTAATATCGATATATAAGAAAACACATAGTATTAGTGTTGGTTCGTTTAATAGTATTTATGACGTACAATGGTCGTTTTTTGCTCATTAAACGAACTCATTTTTGTACTGAAGTTATTTATTTTCAATGCGATGAATGATGTAAAATATTAACTTCATAAAAAATTAACAGCAGGTTTTATTAATGTATGTATGTAATATACATAAATAGACTTGCTTTACCGCTCCCTTAGACTAAGGGTGGTGACGGCCTGGGCTAGCTCTTTTAACTCTAGGTAGAATATGGCGTGGTGTAAGGATCAGGCAAGAAAATGGTTTGGGCTTTAAAATTGAACAGCAAGACTATGAAAATTTGGGCACCTTGTCGTTACTCACAACATAAAACAAAACAAAACTAACTAATTAATATTACGCCCCCTACCTTTAGTGCTTCGCTGCATACCTAAACCAACCCTAAAATTACAGTAACACATGAATAGGAATCAACTTTCAAGTATTTAAGTCACAAATAGCTAATTATAGCTCGGATTACAATTCAGGATAACCACCTGTAATATCGCAATTGACTTATGTGCACGACTCCGACGCCTGAAGGACACGGAGGACGTAAGTTTCAGGTACATGCTTATTTTAGCAATTAGCGAAGAAACAACGCGCTGGCGGTTTTCTTTTGTTTAAAACAACAGCGGTTTCAGCGTACTCCATGAATTTAGATCCGCAAAGCGCGCTTCGTAAAAAATCAATAATCGAGCAATTCGACTGTTTTCAAACCGGCCTACTTAGGAATGAAAGCACAGCGAGCGCGTCTCGATACGAAAAGCTGGCAGGTGTCTTATCCCTAATGTCAGGCGTTTTATGCTATAAACCTGAGTTCATTTGCTACATTATTTAAATATAAGGCGATCTGAAAGAAGATGCTAATTGCTAGAACGCGATATAGAAACGAAATTGAAGAGGGCGTTACATTAAAGCTAAAGTATTACGTTAGCGATCTACAGATGACAGTACCTTACTTAAAGCCCCTACGTCGCAGTTGTGGGTCATGTTCAACTATTTACACATTCATAATTGTTCAAAATATGCAAGATCAGTAATTTTGAGTGGACTATAAAGTGAAAATAGTTTTCTATTAACTCAGTGGGTGTTCGCTTTGAAGAATTTTATTTATTATTTTAGATGTAAATTTTGAGTTTTCAAGCATATAAAAAGCCGAAATGAGACACAATTTTAAATTGATTCAATCAGTTTTATGTGTATGGGAAAATTGGTTCAAGATTTTTCGGATCTGCTGGCACACGACAACGCAAACTATGAATATTCTTTGAAACACATTTTTCTAATTTAATATTTTGGTGACAGTGCTTGGTCGGCCACATTCCCCGATTTATTAAAAAAATTAAAGTTGTTTCAACTGTACTTTAGGAGTTGCACACTGGTGAAAAGCAAGTTTAACTAAACAAATAGCGTGAACAATGTGAACATACGAGTTTATAATGGGATAGTGAATTAATTTAGTTTTTGTGTCTAAATGCTGCAGTAAAACAACGTGTTACGGTATAAAAGCTATGCCTAATCGTTTAGGTATTTTTCGAAAATACGGCGCCGTGTTTTTCGTGTTGAGGGTTGGCAATATAACCTTTTGCGGGCGGTCGCAGGTTAAGTTTTGGAATTTTCGCTTATCAACTTTTGAAAAATTTGCATGGTTTTTGTGTTTCTTGTGCAAATTAGGTCCCGGGTGGTGTAGTTTGAACAAGCATCCACGTTCGATCAGCAGAGTTAAGCAACGCTCTTTCTGGTCAGAACTTGGATGGGAGTTCCACGGCTGCATCTCTCGGCCTCTCGTGATACGGCTGTCACGGAAATAGTTGGTCCCGGCGGTCATAACAACATCATGACAGTCGTTAGTGAGGTTGGAAGTCCCCATAAACGCACAGCGACGCCTATAATTGGTCTAACGGCTGTTGGCTGAGTGCGATATAAATAAATAAATTTGAGTATAGATTTTCTTTGAGTAACGAAAGCAGTACAAGTTAAGTTTCGAAGCGAATGTAACAGTAAAAGATACACAAACACTGTAATAGCGTGAGAGTTACTTGGCAGTACCGTACATTAAGGTGCCTGCCATGAAAACTCAATTGTCATGTATGTTTCTATGATCGCATAAGCCGCCATCAATATGTATATTTTATTTACTCACAAGCTACTTAATTTCAGATCATTTCATTATCGACTATACTTTTGGGTTTATGAGTTCTCTTCTTTATCTTAAGCATATTTTTTTGTATTAAACTTTGTTGGTGCCCTTTGTAATTATACTGGATTTAAACTATTGTAAAAGAATCACGTCGTCTTCATTATAGCTAGTCGGACATCTATTATGTTCATGCCGTGTCGATTGTTTGAGATTAGTTGGAAAACTCTGTGTCAAACGTTCCAACCTTTACGATGATCAAGGCAATAGTATATCGTCGCACAATATATACAAAAATATATCCTGGTCAAATGGTCGGTAAACTTACTCATTAATTAAAAGTCGCTTGGCACGGACCTAAATATATAAAAATTTAAATGTTTGTGATAGCACCATAATGCATTTTATTAAGTTTTTTTTTTATTTAATAAAACATTGTAGACAGTTTATTTAGAAATTTAAATCTTGCTCGAACAATATATTGATTCAAATGCACATTGCTATTCTGCACGACATATTAAGCATCCTCTTGAAATGAAACCGCTCCGGTTACGATGAAAACGACGTGCTAAATTTTCGGGGCTGTTAGTGATAAAGCAGAGTTTTGTTGCATAAATTTTTCGTTGTCTAATTTAAGAGATTTGATAAAAATCTCCCCTTTGTTCGCCTTCTGAATTTCTTTAGAAAGACAGCACAAAGAACGTTGAGCCTTAAAGCTTCTTAAAAAGTGAGAGACCGTAAAAAATTGAAGCAGTCAAATAAATAACCATAATTTTTGTTTGTTAAGTTCGAATTAAAACGGAATCTCCTTGAAAAATCATACACATGACGGAAAACGTTGAAACTGGTTCAGCGCTGAATCAGCATCCTTAGAAGTTGTCGCTAATATTCCGCGGCTTCATGCGCTGCCACTTTTAATAAAAGCATCCATTTTTCTTCGCGGTGTATTTTGGAAGTTAATGCGTAGATGTCAGTGAGATTTGTTTGCAGTACCTTAACTTCGTCTCATGGAGATCTTATTCAAATGCTCTTTGTCACCGCCAGACCGAAATACTAAACAGTTGGCCTTTCGCACAACTTTTATCGCCCCCGCTTGCTGGAGGTGTTTTAAAATAATATTGTTCTTTTGATTCTATTGATCATGATTTAAGCGCAAATCATTTACTTCGTTCTTAATTTAAGTTTGTTGCACACTCGTAACTAATGGTTCCTTCTCCATTCTTGAAGAATATATTGCAATGAACACTTTTAAAGCCTCTGAAATTATGATAGCAATCAATAACATTTCAAGCATTTCAAATATTATGTTACAAAATATTCTATAAACGTGCTAGTTTAATTTTTCAAATTGTATGAATACCATTGACTTTGAGTTTATAATTTGTAAAAACGGTATTAGCGTTGATTGGAACAAAATGTAATCAGAGCAAAAATAATGAATAACCATGTAAGATAAATGAAAACCAAAGAAGAAGGGGGAAGCGCAGCCAAGCTGTGAGGTGTGAAGGAGGTATAGTGGAGGTTTCGATCAGGGAAGCCAAAACATTGTATCTGGAAAGTTACTGGGACAAATTCATCTTATTAAAAGGTGCCACTTGGTAATGGAGATATTCCACGAGGAAATATTACTCGGCAATAGAAAATGCCCAGCTACGAAATTTGGGCCTACCTTGTTTTAGTACCTCTGAAATAGCTCATGTGACTTCAAACTACACGGAAGTGCCGTGTGCTTTCGAAATGAAAATCGTACAGTAAACTTAAGAACTCCACTAAGATAACCTTTATGAAAATACTTTGAAGCTGATCAGTCTTGCTGCTGCGACCGCAACAGAGAAGTGTAACCAAAATAATTCCTAAAAGCTCTAGCTCCTTCTCGTGACGCCACGTTGCGCAATAAGCAAAACTTTTTCGTATGTTCCACAAGGGAAAACAAAATTGTTAAATTGACGTGGAGCTCTTAAGGTGCTACTGTATTTCTAATGGGGATGATCTTAAACTAGGTACACATTCCAAATTAGCGGGAAATCACACAATAATAAATAAAAACCCACATTTAGTTTAGCTATGTGCAGTTTATACTTGACGACGGCAACAGGCGGAAATCAACGCGCTATTCAGGGCTGAACACACAACCTGACCGTCAATGATAACTCGATAATTGGGTGCTATGGCGAGTAGCTGAACTTCGATGAAACGAAATGGGTAGCTGCAACGTGGTCGATGAGAAAAATTCACATGGTTATATATGCGATATGGCCGGACACTTTTCAGGGATCCGTCGCTTTGTCAAATGAAAAATAGACAGCGGCGTCTAGACGATAGATGGTTTTCTTTAAATATATTCGAACGGAGACCGATAGGAAATTCCAGTATGTTCAAATGAGAGAAGATCGGCATTTCAGATGGGTAAGTGGCGCTTCTAGAAGCTGGATATATCCGATAAAGGTCGTAATTTGCTAAAATTTGCACGTTAAGGAGCTTCCTAAATAACTACATTCAAGAGACAATAACGCTCACATCCGACACACAAACCCTTTTTTCTCTTCCCCCGTGTCTGAATTTGGTACGAGAGCTCAGCGAAACGGCAGCTTCTTTCCCTTCTTCTTTGTGTGCGATAAATGCAGTGGGATTTTCGAACGGATCTAGTAAATTAATAGTTAGCTATAATACTTATATGGACAATTGCTCAAGTTTTAAATTTATGAATTAAAGAACACTGCCGTGACTTCAGACTTAAGATACTAGTTTACTTACTGCAATGGCGTCAGCTTTGATTTTGCGTAGTTTGCACCACGTAATCGAGTATTAGTTTCTTTTCAAAAACAACTTTAGCTAAGTAAAAACTCAATACACACTTACTTAACACGTAACTACAGACGTCTACTTTGTCTTTCATATCCATAGACTACTGGTCTGCCACACCAATACCTTCTAATCTATTTTTCTGGTAACCACTTAAAATTTTTCATTCTGTAATGTTTATAATGTTTATATAACTTCTGTATTCTCACAAATAATGGTAAAAACACAATAGCCTAAAAAAATAGTAGTAAGTCATGGTCCATTGGAGTGTTGGATGGTGATCTATAAACTCAGACCAAGGTGACTGACATTGCACTACAAATTCAGTCAAGTTTAAAAACATCGCTCTGTATGTAATAAAAGAGGTTTGCTTAATATGAATTGCTTATTACAGCATGTTCTGGCTTTTTTCTGCAATTTTTTGTAAACAGTAAATGTTGTTCTGATATAAAAAATTAATATACTTATACTTTTTTCGCCTACTTAACAAGTTACGACAATTTTAAATTATTAAAATAATCTCTAAATAAATCAATAAAGTGCCCATTTATTATGGTTAACATGGAGGATTTCAGTTAGGTGGTGTTAATTATGGCAGATTAGTGAGAGACTGATTAAATATTCATTAAAACCAGCGTTGGATTGGCGGTGGTGGACCTGTTCAATGTACACCTCACTCCCCAGATGTTACACTTTTGGATTTTCATATTTGGGGATCTGAAATCGGAAGTGTGCAGAACACCGAGGGGCACCCGACACGAATTATTAGACGGAATTGATTTTTTTAAAAATATGTTAAAGAATTATGTCGAAATGCTAAATCGTGTACCAGGAGTCATCGTGGCGCGCTGCCAAAAAGGCATAGAAGTTGGCGAATGTCATTTTGAACATTTAATATAATGTGTTTGTTTTTCTTCTACGTGTCAATTAAAGTTATTGTTTTTTGTTTGTTTTGTTACTTCAATAAATGTTCGTATTGTTGTTAAAGCGTGGAGAAGGGAAGAGTCTATATAGAATGTTTGGATTAGAATAACATTTACTCTCTACAAATAAAATGTGCGGAAAAAATCCAGGACCCCCTGTATATTTACCAATAGTGTTGTGTTGATGCTTGGGCACTTGTGCTTTCCAGCGAATATCACACTGGATTATTTTAATAAAATTTATTTAATGTGGATGATCATAGTCTTCGTGCCTATATAATTTTCTGGTTGGTCTCACCTAAGTGGTCATGGTCTTGTGACTGGAACCATTTGCTGGTGTTTATAGGAAAGCCATCTTGAATATGTGAAATTATTAAGTGTTGTCTATTTTTGTGTCTTCTAATAGCCAAGAATAACCGAGCTTATTGGGCCCAAAACGTTCCAACGTCAGGTCGGGCTATGATTATCTGATAGTATTATTATATTATCGTTATGCAGTCCAAGTGGTGATTCATCAGTGCTGCAAGGCGGCAGAATGACAGCTAGCCTTGTTGAGTGCAGTCGTATTTGTAAACTTGTTTTTATTTCGTGTATCGCTTTTAGTAAAAGCTACCAGGAACTAATAATTGCGAGGCCTAGACGCAATGAATCGGTACTCTAGTGTGGCAGACCGCGTCGATAATGTGGAATTTCAGATGTAAAGATAAGCAGACCTAGAAATTTGCATCGGCAATAATCAATTTAAAAAAAGTTGCCCGGGTGGAGATTTGAAATGGCGACCTCAGGCTTGACAGTCCACAAGTTGATAATATTCTAATCATCATAATTAGGTGACCCCTTAACGGCTATTACTAGTAACGCGAATACAAATCAAAAAATCTGTAAAGGTGTTTACATGAAATATACCTCGCGCGAATTACATTAATTTACAATTTAAAAAAATGTAGTCCACTGGATTCGAACTCCGCGTTCGCAGGCAAATATTTCGTGGCGACTAGAATAGTTGAACCACGAGCGTGCTCGAGTGATTTCCCCATTATAAAGATACCATACTATTCTGTGCCATTTTTGATGTGTCATGTGTACCGTGTATCTGTTAGGTCTCATTTTCGCCAATGATAAAGCATGAGCTATGTGCAAATTGTTACTTTTATTTTAGCAAATGTCGTGTATTTGACCTTTTCGCGCTGGGCATGGATTTAACTTTGGTGCCGTCCAACATCAACCAAATCACGCAACGGAAAATAAATGACATTTTAACAACAATAAAGCACGGCAGATATTTCTTTCACTACAATTTTCTTCATTCTTTTTTACACTTTTAATACGCTGGAAGTATTCCTTTTTGTGCATTAGTTTTCAAAATATTTCGATACTGAAATTTATACCGCACAGTTCCCGTACGATTTGTTTAAACAATTTTGTAGCATTTGTTAAAAATAGTTTTGAGATTAATTTGGTATCATCTAGAAATAGTAGGCTTTCCACTAGTTTCATAATCATTAAGAAATATTCAAAAATAATCTTGTGAATACGATGCACATGTATAATTCGTAAATTTTCAGTAATAGAAAAATTTGAATATATTTTTTTATGGTTCAGGCAACCGCAAAAAGAATGGAGTTCTCCACATTTAAATCCGTAAGGCCATTCCAGATAATGTAAATTTTTTTAAACTATACCTTCGACTGCACATCCTATGATCGAATTTATGGCTCCTGATTACATGCGAAGCACACGTTTTTAAATTTTAAACCTAAACATGTAGCTACACTACCTGTATAATCAAGTATTAAATTATAATTGAGGAATATATGAGGAAGACTGTGTTTATTATACATTTATTTACTGAATAACTTCATTGTGAGAATGGACCAGATCCTGATTTTGTATCTCAAATAGTTGACTATTTCTATTTCGAGTATTTTTGTAAGAAATGTCCATTAATACTTTCGCTGGATTTTTTATGAAATGATTGCCTCGTGCTGCCCAAAGAACAAGTCCTTTGCAGGCGATACGCCCATTATACCCGTCATAGTAGGGATACCCCCAAAAAGCATTCCAATAACGACATTTTCCCGCTATGAATGCCGAATGCTACATTTTTGAAACGCATTCCGTCGAAATGGGAACTGAGTGGAATAAAGCAATTCAAAAGATGAACTGTTCTGAGTAGTAACTTTTTGACTTTGCGCGTATTGTAGCTGCCACAGAACCAATTAAATTCATCCAGTGTTGACACTAATCCAATAATTCTACGGCGATATAGAATTAACGGTTTCGTTTTCCTGAAACAAAAGTTTTGAAAATAAATTCATTTGAGATTATGTAATCAAAATTAGATTTACAAAGTAATTAATGAAGGCCCTAGAGGTTGCCAGTGCTGAAACTGGCAACTGAATTGGATTTCCTACAAATTAAAGGAGGGCGGAAGGTTAGTATGTAAATTTCCTGATATTCGAGCTTCAAAACACAAATAGGGATTTTCACTTTAAAGCTGATATGTTACCATCTTCGACACTTTAGTAAGTAAGTAAGTAAACGGTGTGAAGTGTAGTGAAATATTCTTTAGACTGTAAAATATATCTTAGCACAGGACTAATACCTTGGCTGTTAAGAGAAAATTATCTAAGCAAATATATTTAACCGTTTGGTAAAACTTCAGCTTTTAATGGGAGTGGAACAAAAGATATAAAATGATAAGCTATTTATATATTTAAAATTTTACGACACATGGATTATGAATACCATTTATTATATAATTGACTCTTCTTTAAAAGCTTACATAAAAAGGAATGTCATATTACAGTGTTTAATAATGATATAATTTATTTTTATGGCACAATGTTATATAGGGTTCCAAAACGTACCAAAAATATTTTAGAAAACAACTGACTAATTCATTTATAGTCAAAAATTCTAGATAAATCTAATCCTAAATTCAACCGTTAACGAGTTATTCTCAATGTTACAATCTTTCGGGTCAACATCACCTATACCATGAATGCTATTTGTTTTCCATAATAATTGAACGTTATTGTTGAAAACAACAATATTGTTTTCAGTGTTAACTGTCAAATTATTAAAAGTTAAATAATTACAATTAATTACAGACTAAAATTAACTTCTATTAAAGGAAACAAAACAATTATCAAGCAATTATCTTAAAAAAATCAGATGGAGATGAACTATTAAGATAGTTGAATTATGCACATTCTACCTAATTCTAGACGTTGATTTAATGACTTGGTAGAACTAAATTCATTGGTATGTTCATCTTACCGAGCTATAGATCATCTATTGCTGCGACAGGTTGTTTCGCATCGTTCACGTTATATTATTTTACTTATTTACCCGGAACGCTTGGTTCGTTTGGTGTTCGTGGTGCTATTTTTCTACGTTTAAATGCCTCTTTTGTTTCTGGATGCGAATCGTCCTTTTCAATATAATGAACATTTTAAAATTTAGTATTTCCTTTAATTTTTTCTGAATTTTTTAATCACCGTTCGAGACAGTAATTATATTTGCCATTAATACATATGCCATATATAAATCAAAGGTGTTGATTTTTACTAATAAACCTCAAGCTACACAACATTTGAGAAACTTATGTGGCAATTCAATTGATCAAAATAAATATTATAAACATAAAAATAGAACTGAATAAAATCAAACAAAGCTTGAGAGTTTTGTATCATCTTATTAGACACAAAAATAGTTTTGTTTAATTATTATAATTTGTTCAAATTGAAAAAGCTCATTTACACATACTGACGTCAACAAATCCATTAGATGAATTTCACGCGCTAACCAGAATATCTGCAGCGTTTCCCAAACTTCCATTAGCCACGTGTTGAACCAGCCGCTGTCTCATAAATTATTCAAACAAGACAGGCGCACAGGTGTCCAGCGCAGCTACCTCGATAAGTACCGTCCTTGGTTACAGCTGCAGTGGATTATGTCTCCAGACGACCAACTGATGCCTCATAAATCAGTTTAACGCTCGGTTAGGGCATTAAAATGCCAGTAAAAGTAACTTCAAGATCAAGATATGAGCTATAGAACACACACGTTTAGCAGATAATTTAGAGACGTCAATGAAAATACTCGTTAGTCCATTAAAAAGTGGTAACGTCATTCCAAGATTGATGTATGATTCATAAACACACGTGTTGGACAGAAACCCCTCCTCGCAAGCTTGGCCAAAAATCGGTCACACTATTTCTCATCCCCATACCGCTTCAGCCAATAACATTGCCGAATTAAATGCCTAACCCATTTTCAATCAATGGTCGGAAACATCTTCTTATTCCCTGCCACAATCGGCTTTCTGATCTTTTAAAAGAGTTTGGCATAGTTTTCTGCAAAGGATTCCTTCAGTTGCCGCATCCAAGCATGTTGTGTAATTGGTGCCGAGTGTCTTTACGTGTTTTGACCACGACGATTCTAATTTCCGGAGATATCTTCTCAATCCGAACTGCAAGATTTAAATTACTGAACTCATCGATTTAAGTCACTTAATAAAGAGTGTGTACCGGCATTTCGTATCGCCTAGTGGCACTCTCGGATTTTCCTGCGCAAGGGGCCAGACACGTAGGCCGAGTTCTCGCAAGGCTCGCCTGCCATTCCGTGCTATCGATTTTTCTCCCGGATTCTCCAGCAGTTATGGCGGTCTCTTTTGCCACATTCCATTCTATCGAGTTCTCCAGATTTCTCTGCAGCATTGCAGCGACACGTCCAAGAGCGATTCCAGAAGGAACATCAAGAAAATAAATAGTTAAGTTAAAATTATCAAATGAGATTAATTAGCAGTTTATAAAACACCACGACGTTATGTAGGACTTAAGATTCAGTAATTAAGTCAGCTGTGATCATTGTACATAGTAATAATGGTGTTTTGACGTCAATACATTGAATTAAAATTATTCTGTTTCCTTTGGATTTGACGGTTGCTTTATGCATTCTTTTCTGTATTTAAGTGTAAAAGCTTCTACCTGTAGGAAATCACTTAAGGTAAGTTTTATCCGGGACAGAGAAAGGAAGAACGCCGCTGCAGCGTTATCAACAACCTACCTACGAGTGATTTTCTCTTTCCACTTTTAAGAAATCGCTGAGTATTACCATTAGAAAAGTGGTGGCGCTCAGATATTTTATTTAACTAAGTTATCGAGTCCTTACCCGGTGTAAGGGACAATCCCGAAATAAACTACGCCCTATCTACTGGCAAACTTTTTTTTATTACCACTATTCCGGGCGAGCTGGGTTTGTAATCACCCAATATTGTCGTAATCTCGCTTTGTCGGGCAATAAATCGTCAATATAAAACAGGTTATTTTCGCTCAACTAATCCACTGCCCAATAAGTTAGCTTTACTAACTTTCTGGTGTTCCAATTAGATTTTTCATATTTTAATTGTAGTAAACTTCTTAATTATACAAAACTTAATAAAGAAGTTCTTTATACATCTTTTTTAATTGAAAGAATGTACTTATGTCGAGTACTTTATTTGTAACTAGAATTCTTATCCTCATAGACATATAAACGGGTGTTGAGCCTGCGCCTCTGCCTCACCTCTTAATCGGCACCGATCGGGCGCATTTCGTTGGCAACCGGCAATAGCTACTTATGCCGCTACAGGGTCATTTATAAGGCAATGATAAGTATGAGCATTTATCTGGCAGCCCTGGTCTAGCGCATAAGCCTATCTAAAAATTAGATTTTTTTCTGGGAGCGCGAGTTCGAATCCCACCGGTTATATTGATTATTGTTAATGCTGTAATTCGCATTACTAAGTATCTTTTTTAACTGTTTCGATTGTTACAAACATTAGTATATTTTTACTTATTTCGTACACAATTTTGAACACTCTTGCGGTGCGCTTTTTTTTATTAAAGATGTTATAACGTTTTCTTTCTTCTGTAACTTTTATTTGGAGTTTCAAAACGCAGAAATTATATTAATAGAGACAAGTTCAAGTATGTGGTAAACTCAATAGCTAATAAATATATAACCAGTTATGCCTGCGTTAAGTTTCAATCGACAATAGAGCGGAGTTCTTACACGATCGACTGAGTCGTCACCGCGTCTTTTATACTGCAATGAGCAAGTAGGTGAAGCATCGTACTTTATTAGCGAGCAGGTAAAGTGGATTACCTCAGGGAGTGCGAGTGTGCATTCCAGCGGCTGCGTTATTTTTTGTTGTTGTAAATTATGTTATTTTTGCATTACTAAGCTCTTCCTTTTGCTGTTTCAGTGTTATTAACAACATTAAGATTTTTTTATCTATTTTGTACATACGCAACGCTCGTCAACCGTAATTTGTTCTAGCCTTATTAAAGAATTAAAAACATTTGCTGCTGTAACTTCTTCTATGCAGAATATAATTTTAAAAATGCAATAATTATTATAATTACGACAAGGCCACCTATGTGGTGGGCATAAAAGATAGTGTTAACATAGGACATGCGAATTCGTATTTGTGTAATTTGGTAATATTTAATATTAATTGAAAATGCGAAAACACTCAAATTCTGAAATATGCAATAAGATTAATTTGCTATCCTTGGTTAACCTTTATTTATTACCAAATAGTAACAATATTGTAGCAATATTAATTGCAAATGCAGTGATGAAGTTAAATGAAGTATTGAATGTAAAACGCACATGAGCTGGAATTTCCGGATGGGAACGTATCGAGCAATTGTAATTGGAAAGAGAATGCATACAATCACGAAATTAAATTTCCACATTATACCTAACCTTCATACGAGAAATGATAAAAGCGTTGCTAACCCAATATATGTTTGCCAGACAGCACAAACCGAAAAGTATTTCCACAAGCATCATTTAGTATCAGTTCAGGTTCTACAACACTAACCCAAGTTTGTGTACTAGGGATTACATCCCTTCTGTTTGCCTCGATTGCTCCGAGTATGGGTCGAGGACGACATGCTATTTTGAGCCTTTATTTAGAGGAAAACAGGCGTCGATTCCTTGTCACCATAGATGTGTTGGAGACGGTTAAGTATTCCGGCGAATAGCGATATAGGCAGGCGTAAATATCACACTCGTTGAATATTGAGTAGGGAAATATGACAGTTCTGGCAGACATAATTCAAAAGAAACGAATATATTTCGGTGGCACACGTAAATAACGCTACACTTCGCCTACTGTTCCAGGCGATCGAATTTAAAGTAGATTACTTTTAGAACTTCCTCACGTTAGACAATCGTCTCAAAGATGTAGTTAACTGAAAAACCTAATAAAGCTGTAACCGAACTAGTTAATCTTGAGAAATTTAATTAACAGTTTTACTTCAGTGTAAATTTAATAGTAAATTTATTTTTACTATTGATGATGCATGTTTGCATATAATTATCAAATAATTACTGTGTCTAATTTCATGAAAATAGGCCAGGCACATCTTAAACTGGAATTTAGGGGAAACTTTATCAATCAAATTCAGTCAAAAAGTTTTGAAACCTTATTATTGGTCTTTATATTTTCTCGCTGTCGCTTTCCTGCAACTAAAGCTAGACAAAAACGGAGGCCTCATAAGATGAAGGTCTTGCTTTATGAACGAAAAATTACTTCAGTTCAAAGGATAACGACAAGCAACCTTTCCGGGCTGGGTCAACTTGCAGAATAAAGGATAGATAACGTCAGTTCAAAGATTGACTACGAGCAATCGGTGTCGATCTAAACCCTGATAACGAGAGGTTCCCACGGACTGCTTCGGGACAGATGGTAGGTGGAAAGATAGCGAAATAATTCGGAATTCCTTCAAGAATCCGAAAAGGAGTCGAAATGAAATTCCTGGGTACCAAAACAAGACAGGAACGCAATTTCAAGCTTGTTATATTCAACGACGTCAAAGTTGGTTCGAAGGGCCGTCAATTCTCTCGATCGGGTATGGCTACAGAAAGGTAACGCCCACAATCTCGCGCACTCTGGCTGCCTGATGGTAGCTGAGTAACTACTGCACTAGATCCCGCCCGCACGTGAGGTTTGATGAGTTTCCCAGCCCCTCCTCTGCTTTTTTAATAAACAGTGGCTGCGTCAATTTTTAATCTGAACTAACAAGTTTCTCTAAATCTACATATAATCATAGCATTAAAGCAATAACAAGATCCTAATGAGTATCTATGGCAACAATGGAGATGTAGTGATTGAGCTTTGTGATCAAAGATACACAGAATTAATAATACTTTCCTTGAATACGACTGGAAACATACGTATACATTCAGCGATACCGACATGCAGCAATTAATAATTCATTATGTAGCAACATATTCTTTGTCGCTACTGAAATATACATACACTTCATTCTGCTAATATACTGCAGCGCTCTCTAGCAGCACCATTTGTTTAGGGGTAGTTCTGGTTTGCTTAAAATTTCCTCTGAGTGTGGTGCGTATTTCTTCCTTCTTCTGCTAATAGCTTATTGTTTTGCTACTCCTTGTGAGAAACTGTTCTTCTAAATGCTAAGCTGTAAGTATTAGTATAGGGTATAGAGTACCGGTTAAGACAATGCACAATACAGAATTAAAATTAGAGGACCTTACAAATAATCGCACACTTATATACAGAATGCAAATTTATGCCGTAAATTTGAAAGTCTGTTCACGGACATGAAATTAGAAAAAACGTTTTTATAGACTTATGGTCTCCGATCCCTTGCTATAAAGGTACAAGACATTTTGTTTTTCGGGAATTATTATGTAAATGGATTGTGGTTGGGAAGTTATGATTAAATTAATTGTCCAAAATGGCCTTTCTGCATCTAAATTAAAGCTTCTGTAAAGCGCACTGACAATTGTAGAAATCGTACAAAAATCCCTGATACCCAGCTGACAGAATCGCAAAATGTTGAATTATATTTACTAAACCATTCGCTGTTTGTGTATCCACTAAATTTTTAAGTTGACCTTAAAGGTAAAATTCCAAGGGATTCAAATACGGAGATCTTGGCGGCCAAGATCCTAGACCTCTTCCAAGCCATCCTTGGCAATAGATGTTTTAGGAAAAAGTTATGTTATTTATTTAATGTTGTTCGCCGAAGGTCATCAATAAAATGGTTTGCACTTTAGGAACTGTTATGAGGTTATGACCTAATTTAAAATTTTGAAATGAATTTCGTTTAATAAGATATAACTGATTGTGGAAAACAATAACATTCCTTTTTATTTACTTTATAACACAAATTAAAAACACATACGAAAACGTTAATATGTAGAAAATACAAATAAAAATAGCGAATTATATATAAATGAATGCCGAAATCTGATTTGAAAAGTAGGCTAAAGAATCTGGCGAAAGCCCTCGACTCGCTTAAAATAAGCTAAGTCGGGATGTTGAGACGCAATCCTCGAACTTCAAATTATCTACCCTTATATACGGGTCTCCTGATCTCGGGACATCGGTTGAATACAATGGCTATTGTAAGCTGGGCATGAACTAGGTCTATTGTCGCACAAGGGCTAATCTCACTTTCGCCTGAACGAGGTTTTACTTTTATCCGGTCGAGTATATGGCTCATTGTTCGTTGAGTTGAGTGACCGGCCGTTTATTGCTCTTGCAATTGGTTCTGTCGCATTCCGCACCACGCTGTCTGGAGAAACTTGCAGCGCGATGTTTAGGAAAAATTATTTACATTATTTGCACGGCGACCATTAATCAACTTTGACGTTACAGGTACTGCATCGTCCATAAACCAAGAATCACGTCGTATTATAGGTGGTACATCGTCATATTAATAAATTGCGCTGTTACTGAAAAAAACAGATTTTGTGTGCCTTTATAAAAAGGGATCAAACACCATAAGGTCATATATACTGTTTTGCTTATTTTAAGTATCTGAATATATATCCAAATTTACGACGTACCTTTGCGAGAAACCCTGTATATGTGGAAAACTTTAATGTCAATTCAATCGATAATAAGAATGTTATACATCTATACTGTTACCTTCTAAGTTATGAAATTAAACAACAGCTAATGGTGAAGGAAAGCAATGACAATAAGGGTGTGCAAAAATCTGACAGACAATATCCTAAATACCGCCGAAGAGATGGTAGCAAAAAAGGGTTAACATTATGCAACGATCTTTCTGTGAATATTTAAATATATTTTCTTTACTATATCTTTATTTGTTATAAAAATTTCCACTTAAATGTTCTTCAATCTTTTAAATGTCTGATTGACTTAACCTAAAATTATAATGGTTATGTGCTTCTTTATATTATTAAATTATCTTTGACGTCAGTTATGTGCCATTAAGTAGGTGTTTATGCTGACTCCGTTACCGCTATCCTTCCGTTCAAAGCTGATAACGGTAATGTAGATTTTTTAATATAAAGTGCACGTTGACAGTTGACTCTACCTTTCAACTCAACAGGTTTTGTGGACATTTTTTGGTGTTTAGAGGTTCTTTGCTACAGTTAATTGATAAACCCCTACAAGTTCACAGTAGCTCAGTCAATCATGTACACTATATTTTAGAATGCTGACACTCCGTTATTATTATGTATGTGTAAATTAGTGTGTAAAAAAGTTGATTGCCGTTGCTCAGAAACATTTCAAATTTAAAAAAAAATGTATACCATCAGACTTATCAAATCCGAGGCTACTATCATTTGTATTTTACTGAATTATGAAACTATTAATTGTTATATTTATTTGATGGATTCGGTCTAATGTGAATATTTTGACTCCTGTCTTAAAGGCGTTGATTTTTTGGCACCATTTGTTGATGTTATTGTTTGTACTACTTTGCTGCTATATACCGTCTTGTTAAGATCACAGTTTTGGCTTATAACGGTGGTGTCGTCAGCAAAAATAGCCAGTGTAGTCGTATATAGTTCAGGGATGTAGCTAACAAATATGTTAAATAAAATCGGGCCTAAAAATGGCAAAAACTCAAAAGGACAACCACGCCTTAAATTTACCAAGCAAATTATAAATGACTTCGATAGAACTAATTATGAAAAAATTAAAATAACGCATTTAACAGATCTAGCGTTTTATACCTGCAATGATTTGTTGTGTGAGAGTATCTTTGGCAGCGAGTGCATTATATGGGATACTTTTCTGTTCGCCTTACCTTGACGGTTAGTTTACAGTACTACGAATAATTGAGATTAGACAAGGTGTCTCTAAAAGATCTATATAAAACGTTACCACATATTCTTAGAACCAAAGTAGGTTGACTTAACCAAACTTACTTCTTGTTAGGCCATTTTTTATTTTTCCTTAATTCTGATAGCTACATAACCATTTGGAGCAGTTTTGATACAAAATTGGCGAGTCCGTCGGTATATCGGGCCCGTTTCGGTAATATTTTATCTTTTAATACGGCGGCTTTTCGCACCAGAATCCTGGCCCCTCGTTTAGCATTTAGGTTCATTTGTCAGTCTAGCAATCGCGCGAACCTATATGCAGTCGCATATTGCATCTGGCTATTCCATCGCTGGTAACAGCGTTCGTTTAAATATTTTCCAGAAACACAATCTATGAGAGCGAGTGAGATACTTTTCTCAAATTTTGTAAAAGCATCTGTCGATCTCTTTCGCACCGGGACGTCTTGTTCTTCATCGGGCGTTCTTATTGGTTACATCTGTCACGTGCTGCAGACAGACGTTTTGGCGCGTAAGCTTCGCGTGGCGTCAGTTAGAAGCTAGGATCTGACACGAGCGGTTGTGCTGCAGAGCGCACGCCAGCGGCGTCTTCTCTCGAGGGATCGCGACCGTTGGCGTGGTGTGCTATTAGATTTGCATCTGATGTTTCATTTTATGCTGTTACAACGAATATTGAGATTATGAATTTTGTGACTTCCTTAATTGTGTTGGGCAGACGGTGCTTGGCGAGCTGTAAAAGTACTTGTGTTTTCGGGAGCAGTGCTGGTGATGTCCGCTCACGGGTTTTGTTTTAGCCACTCAGTAACTACGGAGGCTCGTTAGGCCTGCTTTATCCGTCATTTTTTGGGCGGGATAAATTTTTTGAGTGAGCTAATTAATAGCCACGCTGATGTTTGTGTTTGCCAAGGGGGCATAACACATTTCACTCACGCCTAACGCAGGGAACCATTCAGGACGTCACTGCATTTGGCCCACGTCACGTTATCAATAGTGTAGCGGCAAGCGCCGCCTTCATGCAGCGAGCTACACCACGTCTCGAGGCTAATCTATCAATCAAGGTAACCTCTGTGTTCTAAACTGTTTTGCAGCAAGCAGTATGTTATTGTAGTTAAAACTCATATATTCGTGCCCGGCGCTCAATCAAGGCCTGGTACATTCTTGCACAAATCTAACATTTGTGTTCTAAGCTGTTTTGCCGCAAGCCGGTATGTTATTATAGTTAAAACTCATATATTCGCGCCTGGCGCTCAATCAAGCCCTGGTACGCTCACGTACAAATTTAACACTTGTGTAATACACTTGTTTTGTCGTACGCCGACATTTAAATAGAACTGAATTTGACTTTGTTCGCCTTGTCTGTGCGTTGTAGCTCCTAGATAGGGCGCCTCCCAGCTGGGTTTCTTTCTTTCCTTTTTGCATTTACCCCTTTGTATTTGTTAGAGTGTAGTAAATGCCAACCACGTCGGTACAACTGTATTAACTTTTAACGACTTATGATTTTTCCCTTGTCTTGTGCATGTTTGTTTACAGGGTGACTGAGTCACTGTGTCAAGATCGATGTAAGGTGAGGCCCGAACGTGGTGAATGAGTGTTGCAGGTAGGTTGGCGCGCTTGTCGCTACGCTGTGGCTTCCAGAATTAGTAATTGAGTACTTTTTGCCCCGTTTGACCTTTAAGGTTCGGTTAAGCGTGGGTCTCCTTAAGTTGGACCTTGTGGCGCTCATTTATTTGGTAACACCCTATTTATATCAACACGCTTGCACTGTAGAGTCTCGGTTTTAGGACCACGCCTTCTCCCTGAGCATATTTGACCCGCGGCCTTTAGCCTGTTTTTTACGATTTCCAGGGTAAGTGTGCACGTTTAACGGAGATGTTTAGGTATATGACACATATTCTCCCGTGAGTGTCGTTAAATCAGTTTGATACTGATACAAAAACGCTTCGTTAAAGAGCTATCAAACGACACAAATCTTTAAAGACATCATTTTTTAATAATGTCAGAGTGCTTTTAACGATGAGGATTACATTTGGTATGTAAAAGTGTAATAGAAAAATGTGTTTTTGAGATCATTTTTTGTCCGTGAGTGCTGTATACGTTGTCAAAAGTTGACCATCCACTTGCAGGAATTCTCGTA
Source organism: Agriotes lineatus (assembly GCA_940337035.1). Taxonomy (NCBI): domain Eukaryota; kingdom Metazoa; phylum Arthropoda; class Insecta; order Coleoptera; family Elateridae; genus Agriotes; species Agriotes lineatus. The sequence continues at coordinate 107,262,341 of OW679196.1, read as the reverse complement.
TAGTTTGAACGGTCCAACTATTTATGATCTTTTGAATCACAAACGTTACTAAAATCTTTCTCTAGGGGTAATATACTATGTTGCTATAGTATTGATGATAAATAGCCCGTTATAATCCTTTACGGGCTTAGTTAGTAAAGAAAATCAGCAACGTCACTTGACTTTAAGGATTTTGATATTAAAAATGTACTATTTAGAATAGGTGCAATAAAATGAATACCGCTTGTTAGTTTACCGTACCTGCACGTAACGTTCTAAGTCACTGTCTTGCAATGTACATTACTATTATACAGAGAGGGTTCGCTATCTGCCATAGCTTAGATAAAAAGTTAGATTTACTACACGAAATACACTGAGTTTATAATGTAATGTAGGGTTTGTTGGCATTAAAAAATTATAAAAAAAAAACTTACACTTTTGGAATCTAGTAAAAGAATATTTTATTTGAAATTGGCACTAAAGTACCTCAAAATCGTTATTAAAATACGAGAAATCCACATTAAAGTAATCCATTGTTTGACGTCTTTTTTGTAGGTGGCGAGGCGACAGATAAAAGTCAACCGACGTTAACATAACCTATAAATGGTGGTTAAAATCTTGTAATTTCACGATTTTTCGATTTCAAATAAAACATAATGCACACCTCGGCACTGAAGTTCCTTTTTATCCCTCATTTGGTTTATTTGCCTTGGCCCTACGGGCCTCAGCAACTAAAACCACATTCGTGATAAAAAGCTAAACTTCAGTGCTTTGGTATACAACTCCTGTTTATTGACTATAAAGCTTGTGACCCCTGGTTACTGTACCCTCAATACACTAATGCGAGCACTTTAAGGTAACATTCAGCCTCCATTAACCATCTGATTGGAGCATTCCATTGTGTAGGTTCGTACGAGTGAGAATAGCGCTCGTTTTGTGGCCTCTCCGGGAAGCTCTTAAACACGCACGTTAAGTTGCCGCTCCTGGCGGCGTTTTGAATTACAAAGGCTGTAGTCTCCAGCCTAAGAAAAGCATTTTTATTTCGTTATTTGTACATACATTTGCTTGGTGTAACAGACACAGAGCTTTGCAGAGTAGTGGTTAGCACATGTGCTTAGCATTCGGGAGGTCCCGGGTTTGATTCTCCTGGCAGTCTGCTCTGATTCAGGTACCTTCTCTGAGGCGAATGCCGGGGCAGTACTTCTCCTTTTTTCCTGACCTCTCTTCCATCCTCTACCCCTCCTTTCTCTCGCCCATCCTATAATTCCCGTTCTTGGCTGAAGAGGGACGCAAGGTCCCTATAGCAGCCCGCCCCCAGTTGGGGGAATTGAAATAACCCTGAACATTTACTTTTTTTTTGTGTAACAGACTCGATTTATTTTGTACCGTAGAGCTAAGAATATATGTTATTTATACAACTGGCTCAATTTTTATTACTCCAAATTTTTAAATGTACATTAGGTACTATTATATTAGCTATCTTTACTATAAAAATTAAATATATGAAACAGAACGACTTCCGAGATTGAACTGTATTATTGTTGAGATGCGAGTATAATAAAGCAAGCTTTTACCCACCATCATACCGTGCTTCATCCGGAATGATAGGCGATAAAGTTGAGTTGAGTTCTTCTCTTTCCAATTGTCACTCGTTACATAATTACTATAGTATTATATACAGACAGATCAATAAAAAAACCAATTAGGGCAGGCTGTGATATGTGTTATACGTTTGGCAGTACTGAAGTGTATTGTCAGTCTATGTCAAATTCGAGATTAGTAGGTTAGGTTTTGTTTGTTGTTTGACACAAACTGATGTAAAACTTAACCTGCAAATTTCGAATTTGACATAGACTGACAATACACTTCAGTACTGCCAAACGTATAACACATATCACAGCCTGCCCTAATTGGTTTTTTCATTGATCTGTCGTTACTATTTTTTAATGCCGCGGACAAAGTTGTGCAACCCATTATTCAATTATAGTAGTCAACTGGATACTATTTAAAAAAAAAAAATTATGAATCGATGATCCTAACATAGGTTCAGCTTGACAGTATCAACTTGTAATTTACTTCACGTATTTCATAGATTTACAGGATAAGGAATGTCTTCAAGCGAATATGTGTCAAGATAGTCATAATATATAACTTCGTTATGTTTTCTTGTGTTATAATTAAGATTAAACACGTATATGACATTAATCGAACGGTCACATAAAATAACCTAAATTAATGACATATATTTCCTGATGCCTTTCTGGATTGTTGAATCTAGTTTACACTGGAAATAGTATTTTGAGTTGCATAACTTTGTCCGCGGTATTAAAAAAATAGAGTACAGTAAATGCCTTAGAAATCATGTAAACAGTCATCGCCAAATTACTTCTACAACATACATTTTCAAAGTATTAATTTTTGTTGTCTAATATCACAGCACGTGGAATCCTTGCAACTTTTGTAATAAATCATTTAAAGCCATTGGGGAAGCCAAACAGTAAAGCCAAGGAACAAACTTTCTGTAAAAAATAATTGAAAATTACACGTTCGCTAATAACGGTTATTACCCCCGAAGTTTTAACCAGACGCTAATTTCCCTAGCAACCTGTGTTTCTGCGTAGCACAATGAGCTGTTTCTGGTCTTATAACAAGCATTTGATTCCAAACCGCCCCCAGTTTAACTGAGTTATTTGAAGCAAAGGTTGTAAATTGCACCAATTACACTTGCTGCGCTATAAACGCCCTTTTAAGCTGAATGGTTCATTATAGAGTTCACTTCCCAGTCTAAATGATCTGAAGACTTCATTTAATTCCAATTTTTAAAACTCTTGTTTTTAATAGCGTTCAGAGCGGAGTACTAAGTTGTTATTTTTAATTTCGTGTAGTTGCTAGTCACAAGTGGTTGACAGCTTTCTGGATAACTTAATCTCACGATTTTCCTGAATAACACTTAAGTTTATAGATATAACAACGGCGAGCTTTTAAATTAGTTTGGCATTTAGCTTGGGTTTAAGTCAAAACTTTACATAGAAACAAACATTTCGTCAATGAAGTTAAAGCTGAAGTAGTAGTTATGGAAGACTAGCTCAACATATTTTTATATATTATTATATACGTAGAGACAATTCTGGCATTTAAGGTGCTGTTAAAAGGTGGGTTTTTACAATGTCTAACATTATATGTTAAAGCATGTATACACCTTTATAAAATTCTCGCAAGTAACTCCCATTCATCATCATCATCATTAATCAGCCTGCTTGCAGCCACTGCTGGAAAAATGCCTTCCATAATTTAGTCCATCTCTGTCGACCTTGTACCTCTAGTATTCAATTTGTTGAGATTTTTTTAATATCACGCTCTATTTTGTAGAAAGTCTACCTCCATTTCTAATCTCTGCCATTCTGGGTCGACATTCCAACATTTTCTTTGTCTATCTCCCATCAGCAATCCACACAACATGAGGTTAGCGATCTTCTCAACTTTGTAACTTTTGTTCTTGGTTATATGTCGTTACTAGCTACTCTATCTCTCAATGTTAAGTCAAGCATACGCCATTTCTTAGCTCTCTGAGCCACACTGATTTTTCTTACCAATTTTTAATAAATGTCAAGTTTTTTGTCCCATAAGTTAATACTGGTTAGACACATTTAAATACTTTTTTCTTAAGACAAATTGGTAGGTCAGTCTTCAAGACGCCTTTCCTGAGCTTACCAAAAGCGGCCCTTGTTAAGACCATTCTTCTGCTTAATTCACAGGTCTGATCATCACCGTCAATTTTTAATTCATGATGCAAATAAGATGCAACTTGCTTTATTTCGTTGTCTACTGTAACAACATAACTGAGAGTCATGTTCATAATTATTAAAGATTTATTGTGTTCGATACTTTTCTCAATTAATCATTGATTGAGCAAACGTCTATTAAAACTTTTAAAATCTAGCAATTGGGTCGAAAATGTTGTACTGCGTCTAAAAGTCCTCTTACTGCCATCCTTTCTTATACATCATTTTTCTCTTGTTAGCTATGCTTTGAAGGTGCATGTATCACATTAATTCTTCTAAACAGTATTTGTGACATTCTTATCGACTTTCATCATTTCATGTCATCTACAAAGCAAGCATTTTTTGTGTCAAGCCTTGTTCTTTTCCATATTTCAGTTCCATATGTACTGATACTCTCAGAAATGCGTTGCAATAACACGGTTTTCTACTCGTCTGGTGGTAAAGAAGTAACACACAATGTTCGAGAGACTTATTTCAGAAATGTGAGGACGCCATGCGTGGTAAGACAAAAACCTGACCTTGTGTTATCCCACGAGCGTAGGTTGAACAGCGGCGCAGTAGCCCAAATATCAGTCAACACAGGTCTGTAGATCTATAACACAGGGCTTACTCAAATAAAGATTCTATTACTGAACAAAAAAATTACCGGAAAACGCATTATTCCTGTGTAAGAGCACTTGAAGGCGAGTGTGAAAAGTTTCCGAGACAGCGGAAGAAGAGCAGCGCCATCAACAAGAACGAGCTGTTCATTAAAACTTTGCAAAATTGATCCAAAATAAACATAGGCTAATCGCTTCAATCATAGGTGATTGAAGAAGCCTACGTCCTAGGAAAAACAGCTAACATGGAATGGCAGGAGGAACTAATTTGAGCCATTACATTGTTCTTACAAGCAAGCACTTCGATTAAAGCTTTTTCTTAAGTAATTATTGTAGACTCTTAATAAAAATAATGTGTATTGACCTGAGTTTGAAACTGAATAAATATTTTTATTCGTCTTAAATAAATATTTATTTTGAAAAATGTATCAAGCGTGCGATGTAATTTACATAAAAAAAATTAATTTACTATGCTGTTTTTATATGTATGGCTGTGTTTACATACCGCGAATTTCTAACAATTAAATAGGAGACATTGAGAACCTTATTACTACGATAATTCCAGTGGAGTACATCATGGAAATCTTATTGTGTTCTATCATTTTCCATGCAAAAGGTATGTTACATTTTCAGCAGTTCTTATTAAAAGTATAAAATACAGAAGCACGTTGTATATTACTTCTGGAGTGATTTTGGAGGAATTTATCTTTTTCAAAATTTCTCATTCTTGAAATTACAGCTGTTCAGTAATTTAACTTTGACTGTTCTAAGCCTACTGATATTATTGTATTATACATATTATGATAAAAATTGCTCTACTACTGAGTTTATATGTCTTAACGACCAATCGTAAAATTGAGGAAATTTTCAATTGCATCCCTTCCATGTTCTCGGTATGCGAAAACAACTGTATGTGTTTTCAATTAAAGATGAGTTTAATGTAAAGAAAGTTTGAAGAGACAAAACAGTCGTTGTTTGTCTAATCAGTTGTTTTACATGGTTCTGCTGTTTCAAATCTAGTTTTAAATATGAAAAGAATTATGTGATGTTGGATATCGGCGTCAGCGAATGCAATTAGTTCCTTTAATGGGCAAACATGATTTGTCACTTTTGAATTCTATCTAAGTTAAATAAATATAGATAATTACTATTACCCGTATACCCATCAATTGCATTAAATATTTATTTAGATGCCATTAATCACAGGCGATACATAACTAGGTAATAATTAATTAATTAGGGAAAGTTATAAATAGATATTAATTACTTTATTTTATTCAATAGCTAATTTTAGTAATCGATATGCTGTTATATATTAAATATATTTGTAAAAATTTTATTACATTCACACGAATTTCCCGAAATGTTGCAAAAAGGAATCCCAATCCTTGGGAAATGCAACTCGTGCTTCGCACATCGCTGTATTTCGTCAGGACTTACATTCGTGACATTTACAAAGTATACTATGAAAAATAAGCGCACCGCTTATTATATTACTAGGTATTAACAACAAGGACGCAGCGGGAGCAGTATAAATATTCTGACCTGTACCATATGCTAATCACGGATACCAGGGCCCTCTCGCGTACGATCCAGCCAATAGAACTGCAACCCCATACAATGATGTTTTCTTCCCGGGGTGTTAGATGCACCCGAGAAGGCGCAAGATATAAGGAACAACTTTGGTAGGTTCGCAATGAATTAACCATTTGCAAGTCGGATAGTAAGAGGCACCAAAGGTTCTGCGTACATCAATTTATAATGGTAAAATTAGAGAATTAAGGGCTACATGTTTCGAAGCATTTTAACTCCATCGAGAGGCCAGAAAAGTTACTAGGTAATACTAATCGAAAATGTATGTCAAACATGAAAAATTGTCGATTGAATTGAATTGAAATATTGATAACATACTAAGGGAACCTAATATAACCATTCTTCTTCTACCACTTTAAACATTTTGTCTAGGCTTGGAGTTGCACCTCATTTTGGGGGCATTTTTCGCTCTCTGCACCAACCATTCTAAACACATCTTTCAGTCTGTCTTTACTGATTAGTTAGATCAGTGCCTGTATAAAAATTAATAGTCGTTCTACATTGATACGATTTGGTGACATTAATTCACTTATTTAACCACATGAAGACCAAAAGAAGTTACAGACAGTATTCTGTAACTGTAAACTTTGTACCAATGCTTACGATGGCGTTTAAAAATGTCAGAGCCTCCTGTAGCGTTGTAGCAGTGAAGTTTGTGTTATTGCTGTTAGATGGCGCAGAAGGAAGTTAGCCCGATCCGCCACAATCCAGTATAATTTTCATACGTTATAAAAGTGACAAATTATAAAAAAAAATATATGTGACTTGTCTGACAAGTTAAATGCGTTACTTTTATGCCTAGGCATAAAAGTAATAACTTTTACGCCAGCGGAATAAAAGTACTTCAAAACTTGATTAGCTTTCGAATATTTTGGACATTGGCCTTCTTGATTGTCGAGAACTGACGTAGACGTTAATTCTGGATAATCGTAATTCTTAAAAATATACGGTACCCCCCACCCAAGAAAAGCGCCCTTTCGTGCTTTCCAAGAATACTTCGTCACTCAGCATCACTCCCTTTTGCTAATACAATGAAATATTATTAACAAATTATTTATAAAAAAAAAACAAAACAAAAAGTTGAGAAGGACCTATCGTATGAAAACGATCCAAGACTTCAGGAAGGTTCCTGGCGACCGGAATCGTGTACACATACTAACATACATTCCCCGTACACCACGTTTAGGCACCCCCCAATACGAGGGAGAGATCTAGTGGCCTGGGGTCTTCACCAAAAGATTCGCACAGCCGAGACGGAGATTTGATATCGTGGGTTCAATAATCGGTTGGAACGAATTTTACAGATTCTTTAAAATGTAGTTACCATTGCAATCATTGCTGTAATTGTCAATATAACATGAACACTATTAGCTATGGTGTAGTGTGACTAGGATAAATATGTATCAATCACACTGTATATAAAATATTAATATTATAATTGCATAGTAATAGGTTGCTTAATCAGTTGTTTGAAAGAGCTGTGTTTCCGTGGAATGTGATGACTGGTAATGATTGTGAAATGTATGTCAATTGTGTGAATGCATTAGATATTTAGAAATAGATTAAGTTTGTACTTCGAATATGTAATATGTCTAAATTCAACGATGGTTTTGGTTGTAATCTTGCTTTAATGAAATCGAATCTGAAGTGATTGCGATCACAGCACATGGCGACCCTGCCAGCGCCTACAATCACAGCACAAGCCTACACCGAAAAATTGTACTTTCTATTGCCACGCCTTGAAGACGTGTTCAAACCCAAGAAGCAATAATGGGAATTACCGAATCCAAGGAAGAAGTCATCCTTGCACAAGCAGGAAATGGAAATGGTTCAAGCCTCGAATCCTTCTCTGTAGCAGAATTTTTGGGTATAATAGCTTTTGTAGCCGTAATTGTATTGATTGTAGCACACTGCTGGTCAATCTATAAGAAAAGAATAACGAAGTAAATCCGGAATAATCTTTCAAAGAGTATGTAAAAAATTTAAGAAGAAATAAAATACGCCATATATAAATATAGGAAGTAATACCAAGTAACCCCGAAGAAGCCAAGTGAAAAGAAGTGAATGCGTGTGAGTTAAATTATCTGTAAAATTTAAGTAATAAGTATAAGTAAAGCAGTGGGTAAATACAGTTTATAAGTTGAATTAAAAAGTAATTATATAGAATGTAAATGTCTCAATTAACTGAGTTTCAAGAATTATTAGAAGAATTCGAGGTATTCAACAGAAATATCAAAAAGGAAACACAGACAGGAGGTTAAATAGGGAACATATAACTCGTAATCTTAAGAAGTTAGATAGTTTTGGAGCTAAACTTGAAAAAGTTTGGCAGGATTTTAATAGAGGAAGTAATTCAAATGAAATTGCAGCGTTAGCAAAAAATTATGTTGTAGATATACACAAGCTAATTTTAAATTGCAGGAATATTTTACAAACTAGGTTAGAAAATTGCAATTCAGACGAAATAGTAATGGATAATACCGAAAATACGACGAAATAATTAATTGACGCGATTCAGTTATGCCATGACATGCTTGCTGACGATAATAGTAAAAAGTCGTTAATTTCATACGTATTAAAAACTAGGTTATCACACTATGCGAAAATTCGCTTAAGTCAAAATTATGACTCTGTCAAAACACTACTTGGGGATTTACGTGAACATTTCATTGCACGAAATCAGCTGTTGCCATTTCTGTAAAACTACACAATTCCAAACAGTTAGGAAAATCTATAGAGCAATTTGGAAAACCAATCGAAGAATTATTTGTTAGCCCAAACGCAAGATGAACCAAAATTTTGCAATTTTACAAAGCAGGAACGAAAAAATTGCTATCAACGCTTTTACGAACGGATTGAGAAACGGGGAAATAAAAACTATAATAAAAGCTAGAAATTGTTCAAAATTAAGTGACGCTATTCGAGCAGCTCAGGACGAACAAATTTACGTGCAGGCAGATGGTCCAAAAGTTCTTCATATGAGTATCAGAGGAAATAACCTTAGCTACCAAAATAACTATGTTGAAATTTCAGGTGGAAGGTTTGGTTACCAAAATAAAGGCAGAAATAATAAACAGCATTATAATAATTATAATAGTAATTCATATACAAAAACGAGAATAGGTTTAACAATTTTCGAGGAAGAAATAGAGGAAATTTTAATTCAAAAACGTAATTTCAGCAATAATGCTAAAGTAAACGTAATCCATCCAAGCCAAGTAGGTCAACCTAGTGCAGGTACGAGCGAAACGCAAGCATTGACAAATAATGTAAATTCATCATCTCCAGCAATATTTAACGTAGATGGTTTAAATTTTATTCGTTTTATATATAATTTTTAAGATATGTTATTTTTAATCAACACGGGCACATCGGTCAGCGTTATTTTTCAAAATTATTTAGCAACAAATGAAGTAATCGACCCGTCGACAATAGTTAAAGTTAATGGTATTTCAGGTTCAATTTATACAGTAGGACCAGCAAACATTTTTATTAAAATAGAAAATATAGAAGTATACCACAAATTTTAGTAATTGATAAATTTCAAAACGGTATACATGGAGTGATTGGTTCAAATTTTTTACAAAAATATAGAGCACAAATAAATTTCGAAAAATGTCAATACAAAATTTTAATGTAACACTACCAATGGACACAAAATATGATTTTTCAATAAATATACCCGCCCGATGTGAAGTTATAAAATATATTTGGACGAATTTAAATGAAGACGGTGTAATTTTAGCGGTCGAGATAGAAAAAGGTGTTTACGTAGCAAGTACTCTTGTTAGGACACATCGTAATTTGATACCAGTAAGAATTTTAAATGTTAACGATAGGGAAATAAAAGTAGAACGATTTCAACCACAAGTAACAAAACTAAGCGAGTACAATATGTGCAATTTCAGCACTTCTCAAATATCGTCTGTTGGAAGAGTTACAAAATTATTAGATTTAATAAAAGCTGAGTCTTTAAATGAAGAAGAGAAATATTCAATTTTAAAAATATGTGCAAAATATGCTGATGTCGTTCATTTTGAGAGAGACCATTTAACAGTAACAAATATTTATAAACATAAAATTCGCATACGTGACGACGCAAATCCTGCATCGTCAACCCATATAGGTTGACACAAGCACAAAAACAAGAAATACATAGACAAATTGATTCAATGTTAGAAAACGGTATAATTGAAGAAACTAGATCGGAATGGTCAGCACCACTATTAATAGTACCAAAAAAGAAATATCAAAACGGTAATCAAAAATGGGGCGTTGTTATAGATTATAGACTATTAAATAAGCAAGTAGTAGATGAAAAATTTCCGCGACCATGCATAACTGAAATTTTAGATTCATTATCGGGGGCAGTTTATTTTTCTCATTTATTTATTTATTTATTTATTTACAGAGATTCATACAGGTTAAATAACCTAATTACATGAATCACAAATATCCAAAAGACAAACAATATTGTGCGAAAAACAACAAAAGACACAAAGATTACATTTAGATTTATCTCAAGGTTATTATCAACTTGAGCTTGATAAGGAAAGTAGGAATTATACAAGTTTTACAACAGATAGAGGACAGTATCAAATGACTAGATTGCCTCAAGGGTTAAAAATTAGTACTTCGGCATTTTCACGTGCTATAACAATTGCTATGGCAGGTCTAAATTATGAAAGTTGTTTTATATATCTAGATAATTTAATTGTTTTTGGAAATAATTTAATTACTCATAATCAAAATCTTACAAAAGTATTACAAAGACTACGAGACGTTAATTTAAAATTAAATCTCTAGAAATGTGAGTCTTTAAGAAAGAAATTTCTTACTTTGGTCATGTAATTTCAGAAAAAAGGTGTTTCACCGGACCCAGAAAAAAATGAAGCATTCAAAATTATTCAATTCCTAAAGACGCTAATCAGACAAAAAGATTCGTAGCTTTTGCAAATTTTTATAGAAAGTACATTCCAAAATTTGCCCACATTGCGGCACCATTAAACGCATTACAGAGGAAAGATGTACCATTTAATTGGGGTAAGAATTGTCAAAATTCGTTTGAAACATTAAAAAATGCTTTAATAAGCCACCAATTTTACAATACCCACATTTTTCAGTCATTATTTTATTTTAAAGACAGATGCTTTAGGAGTAGCATTAGGAGCTGTATTGTTGAATAAAGGTGATAGACCAATGGCATACGCAAGCAGATCTTTAAATAAAGCAGAAAGACGTTATTCTACGATAGAGAAAGAATTAGCAGCCCTAGTTTTTGGAGTAAAACATTTTAGACCCTATTTGTATTGAAGATCCTTTGAAATTTTTAGCGATCATAAACCCTTACTATATTTATTTGGTATGACAAATCCATCTAGTAGGTTAATAAAATTAAAGTTGCACTTGAAGAGTATGATTTTACGGTAAAATATATAAAAGGAAAAGATAATGTAGCAGCAGACGCTTTATCTAGAGTAGAAATTTCTTTAAAGGAGCTTGAAAACATGAATAACGTGTAGATAGTACGGTTTATGCAATAACACGTGCACAAACAAAGAATTTCATTCAGGATGAAAGCGACAACATTGATACAATTCAAAGAAACTGATTGATCACCCGGGTCTTGTGGAGTTGTTGAAATGCCCTCTTGATTCATTCGAATTACGACTTATAACAGAACCAGAATTTCGAAATATATTAGTACACGAGGGAATTGTATATCATAATGAATATTTAATATGTAATGTGGGATTGCAAACAATTTATTTAAAACAGAACCCTCGATCATCGTGTTCACTACGTGAAACGGTGAGAGCTCTGCAAAATATATGCAAGGAATATAAAATTCCAGAATTAGTAATCATAAAGAATGAAAACGGTACCTCATCATTATTAAACCGCATATTAAAAGAGTATAATGAAATAAAAAGTGCAAGTATCAAAATATCTGTTATAATGAGTGTACAAAAAATTATTGATTTAGAAACGCGACAAGTAATTCTAAATGATTTTTATTTATTATCAACAAGAGGTCATGCAGGTATAAATCGTATGTATACTAATAACAACAAAAAATATTATTTTTCGTCAGGTTTAAGAAATGACGTAATAATAGTTATTTATGCAACAAGTGCTAAAAGTTGAGGTTTATGCACGAGACATGAAAAATTACAAAACGAAGCCGAAGGCTGAGTTTAATAACATGTCTCGTGCATAACCACTTTTAGCACGAGTTGCATACAATATTTTTCTACGACCTTAAATTTACTGTTATTAATCCATAAATGTCGATTTAACAAAGGTTTGCATCTACGACAGTTATAATTTATGTCATAATAAACACTAGACCTTGACGCGCAGGTGAATGTTTGTGGAGCCAGTACTGTCAAAGTCAGTTATCAAAGGTAATTATTAATACTACACATCTGCCTGTATTCATTACATAACGCTTTAATTGTTTAAAAAACACTTTATCTCTAATGCAAGAAGTAACTAGAAAACTTTAGAACTTCACTTCCAGTTCGAAATTGTGGTTTATAGCCTCACTTCACTTTATACCACACATGCGCTAAAGTAAACAGCTGATCTCTTTAAACGCGCTAAATTATAAAACGTCACTTTCAGTGAAACAAGCTAGTGCTAAAAGGCCTACTTTTAGTAGTGGTAGTAGAAAAAATTTGTTAAAAGGTGTGATGAGTGTCAAATATATAAACATTCGAAATTAAATGTAAAACCAATGTCAATAACTACAACCCCGTCACATGCTTTTCAGAGATTTTTTTAGATATTGTAGGACCGTTACCAGGAAATTTAGAAGAAAATCGATATATTTTAACTTTGCAATGCGATCTTAGTAAATTTGTTGAATGTTACGCTTTACCAAATAAAGAAGCTGAAACAGTTGCTAAAGCTTTTGTAGAAAATTTTATATTGCGTTATGGTATTCCAGAAGAAATTATCACAGATCAAGATACATAATTTTTACCTTCAGTTTTTACAAACATTTGCAAAATTTTAAAAATTAATAAATTACAGTAACTGCTGTAGCATACCACCATCAAACATTAGGTGCTCTTGAAAATTCTCATAAAAATTTAGGTAACTATTTACGAATTCATATTTCAAAATATCCAGAAAGTTGGAGTTCTTGGATTTCATTTGGAGTTTTGCTTATCATACGACAGTTTACACGAACACAATACACACCTTATGAATTAGTTTTTGGAAAATTATGTAAATTGCCTTCCAATGTTTGAAATCAGTTCCATTATATAATTTCGATGATTATCTGTTAGAATTAAAATGTAGATTAAAACAAGCATCCTACAATGTAAAAGATAAATTAATTAAAGCTAAGATGAAAAGGAACGTTAAATATGATGGGAAATGTAATATTGTAAATTATAGAATAGGATATAAGATTTTATTAAAACATGAGACAGGAAACAAAATAGAACCTTTATTTAAAAGACCTTATGAAATAATAGATGTTAAGTCTACAAATCTTGTAATTAAAATAGATAGTAAAATGATAGAAGTGCACAAGAATAGATTTAAGTTGTATAATTCTTAGTTGTATAAGCAATATTTAAAAAAAATGTATATTTTCATAGGAAAATAAATATTTTTTTCTTCCCCAAGGAGATGTAGTGTGACTAGCATAAATATTTATCAATCACACTGTATATAAAATATTAATATTATAATTGCATAGTAAGAGGTTGCTTAATTAGTTGTTTGAAAGAGCTGTGATTCCCTGGAATGTGATGACTGGTAATTGTGTGAATGCATTAGATATATAAAAATAGATTAAGTTTGTACTTCGAATATGTAACATCTATATTATATATTAAATGTCTAAAATTCAACGATGGTTTTGGTTGTAATCTTGTTTTAATGAAATCCAATCTGAAGTGATTGCGATCACAGCACAATGGTGTCTGCCTGGATTACAATAATAAGAAGGTAATCATTTCTATTTTGAAATCTCTACAGATGACCTGTGATTCTGACACTTGGTATATAAAAACGAATAAATTTTAAGTTTTAATGAAAATGAATGCACTTCACTCCATATATAAGAATTAATTTATCTATCCGCACAATATTTCGGAAAAGTAGTATGACAACCGTACGTACGTGTACGGTTTCGTTACTACATATTAAGCTCGAGATTGTGGAAATTGTAAAATTTTAAAAGCTATCAAGTAAGTGGCGGAATTAAGATAGTAGATGAAATACTGGTTCAGTTTAGATTATACGTAAATCTATATATAAAAAAATCAATCGCCGTGTGTTAGTAACTCAAAAACTCAAGAACGACTTGACCGATTTGTATTATCTTTTTTTTGTTTTGTTCGTCTTACTCACGAGGTGGTTTAACAAAAAAGAAAATTCGGAAATATCCAAAGGGAAAGCCGAAAATTGGAAAATATCGAAAGTGTGTTTTTCTATACACTGCAGTCATACTTTTATGATTTTGTGCTTAGGCCCTGAACACACGGGATTCCGTATCCGAGATTCGGTATGCGGGATACAGAATCTGGGTCTGTTCAGACAGGGCGACTGAATCTCAGACGCGGGCCTTCAGTCACTTGCAGTGCCGTACTGTTATGGACCTAGCATTGCTGTTCTTTGTTTCTGTCGAATTAGACTAGAAGTGCTGTATTTAAAGTCAGGGATTGGGCTCTACTAAGCTAATAAATTGTTCATTGTCAAATAATGTACTCTCTATGATCGTTGGATAGTAAGGAACGCCCTGCTTATTCGATTTAAATACAAGTTGAAGAAAATCTGCTACGCCTATGATATGATATCATATGTTCTGGCTGGCAAAAGCAGGGCGTGTCCAGGTACTGGTACACGTAGACTCATATGCTCCATATGGTCCAATGGTAAGTCGGTATCTGAGATACAGAATTTGTCGCAGGCGGCCGAAAAGGAGAGATAATGAAAATTTGCAGCCAGATACTGTATGCGTCGCTGAATGCCGTGTGAACAGTTCCATTTGAACGCGTGTATTTTCTGTATCTGGAATTCCGTATCTCGCATACAGAAATCCACGTGTGTCCAGGGCCTGGACGCGCATACTTTTGCGAGCCACAACACGCGATATCATATCATATGCGTAGCAGATTTTCTTCACCTTGTATTTAAATCGAATAATCATCGAAAGATCATGGAGCGTACACTATTTGACAATGAAAAATTTATTAGCTTAGTAGAGCCCAATCCCTGACTTTAAATACAGCACATCTAGACTAATTCGACAGAAACAAAGAACAGCAATGCTAAGTCCATAACAGCACGGCACTGCAAGAGACTGAAGGCCCGCGTCTGAGATTCAGTCGCCGTGTCTGAACAGACCCAGATTCTATATCCCGCATACCGAATCTCGGATACGGAATCCAGTGTGTTCAAGGCTTAATAGATTGAAGAGTTTTTCCCATCATGTCATAATCAAAAACAACGTTTGCCGGGTCAGCTAGTAGGTAATAATAGTTAAAAATAAAGTCATCAATCTTCGAGGTTGAAGTGTTATAAGAAGACGGAGCCAAACCAACTACAGTGTTGTGAGGCAAAGCCAACTACGGTACTGTGAGGTAAAATTAACTACGGTACTGGGAGGCAGATCTGACTAAGAAAAAACGAATAAAATTTCAATTCAACTGTTATCTGTCAAAAAGTGACCAATGAAAATCCAGAATTTTGACGTTTCTTGACCAATCAAAAAAATATGAGTGGATATACCTTCCTATAGGGCAGCGTTTCTCAAACTGGGGTCCGCGGATCTCCGGGGGTCCGCAAACGCAATCTAAGGGGTCCGCGAGTTAAGCCCGAATAGATCTGTTATATATCAATAGGAATAGATAATATGGATTTTATAAAACTGACCTAAATTTAAAAATACTTTTTTGTGCAATATTTTTGAACCATTTCAGGCATGTTTTTCCAGCCGGTAAAGTTCGACAAACCTCGCCAAATAACTGCATGTAGGCTTACTCGATAACGAAAACATCAGTAGTTAAAATTTGGTTCAATGTTAAAACGTCACGGACTTTTGGTTACGATTGCGATTTGATTACACGTTATCACAAAAAGCTTTGTCGCATCTAATGTCATTTTGTACGACATATTTATGTGAACGAGCTTCCGCTACACTTGTATACATAAAATCTAAATACGGAAATCGCTTAAAAAATGTAGAACCACAACTACGATTAAGACTTTCTACCTTTGAGCCAAACATTTTTAATCTTATTTCTGTAAAACACTATCCTTCGCATTAACAATAAATAGTTATTATTATGATGACTAAAATTTACATTATATTTATATTATTATTATTGTAGGCCTGTATTGATGCCACATATTCTATTAATTTTGTCAGTGTTCTTGTGTTTTACTAGCCCTACTTTAATAATAAAAATATGGAGCTCTCAAATATTATTTAATTTTAGTACCTGTACCTAATGTACCAGCAAAGTAAACTGTTTTAAGGTAACAGGAGTATATAAGTCATAGACTATCTATGGTCGATAAAATTGTATGGGGGTCCTCGAATTTTTGTAAGCAAATAAGGGGTCCGCCGATGTCTGCAGTTTAAGAAACACTGCTATAGGTCATTCAGTAAACACAAAAACATTTAAATTTTTGTGAAGTTGGCATGCGCATATAATTTTTGTACTAGGGATTCTGTATTTTGTTTTGCAAAGGTTTCCACACCTGTATACAGGCAGATTTGAATTTAAAAATGACATTTAATGTTTCTGATTGTCAGTGTCAAAGTATCTACAGTTTTATAAAATGCAATAACAATTGTACCTATTATAACCGTTACGTCAATAGTATTCGGCACAGTATTTGTATAATACCCTTAAAAGTAGTTAATTACAACATTAATGACAGATGGGATGTAAATGTCACACCCTTAACCTATTTGTTTTAGTAACTTTTTGTAAGTACATTCTTAGACAAAGATAAACTTTTGAAAGTACACTCATGAAATTTTGGAAATCAAAGGCCACTGTTTACTGAACATACTATAGAAGGTATTCAAGTGACTATTTTAAACAAATGTTATTTTTATTAGAAAAGTCAATATAGTGTTCTGTTACTATAGAAATTGCGTAGTTTGTTGCTAGATTTACTGAAAACTAATTGAAAAAGTAGTTCGGTTCATTAAATAGTCAAGGGTAATACCACAAGCAGTGGATATATTTTTGACAAATATTTTGTCGTTTCCATGTAAATTATTGCGTTTAAATTTCACGATACAAAATCACATCAAAAATGTCACGAGCCGAAGGCGAGTGACATTTAAATGTGATTTTGTTGAGTGAAATTTGCAATAATTTCTATGGAAATGGCAAAATATTTAAAAAATATATATCCACTTCGAGTGGTATTTGGGGACGACTATTTAACAATATTAATACATAACGATTAACTTTATTGAAAAATAATCCAACAATTAATATAATTATTCATTCTCAATTAAATTCAGCGGAATACTTCCAAAACACAGCATTTTAAAATTTTAAAACAAGCCACACAGTTTGTTGGAGTTTAGTGTTACGTAACCTAGCGATATCACTAAGGACAGAACATCGTTGCTAAGCGTTACTTCGCAACAAGGCTATTTATTTTTGAGTACGTACATTGTTTTGTGAATATTTTGCATGGTGCCCAATATTCAGTGATATACTGCTGTTATTGTTGAAAAAAGCAAATGTCTGCAATGTGATTGGCTTATATGTTATAGTGTTGAATAGTCCCTCGAATACCATTCTTGGTCAAAGTTAAGTAGATTATTTTGCGGTGGTATCACTACTCATGTCCATTGCGTACCAAAGCGCAATGGACATTCGTGACACCACCACAAAAATAGTTGACATAACTTTGACTACTCATGGTATTATAAGTGAATATTTTACAGATGAAACTACAAGAAAGAGAAACCTTAAAAACTGGTGTGATACACGCATGCAACTTCCTTTTACAGTGATTTTATAATTTGTCAAATATTGATTTTTAATTTCAAGCATTTGTCAAAATTTTTCAAGATTACAAAACTACAGAAACCGTACAAATAAAGAGTTAGTTGAAGAGACAAATTTTCTCGAAATTTTAAGCCGAATTAAAATGTAATAATATACCAGGTGTTCTATTTCAAACAGGAGTTAATAA
>OW679196.1:107121337-107244096 GCA_940337035.1 Agriotes lineatus | reverse complement strand
GTGTAACGCAGGGCTCGGTATATAACCAAGACGTTCGACATGCTGAAGGCTCCCAGCTCCTACATCCTTTGTGGATTTGCCGAAACCGTTCAAAACCGTAACTTACACTAGAGTCTCTAACCCCAACCTTCTCTAGCAACCAAAGCCTTCCTGAACCTGCTGTTCTGGTTGCCGAACATCCGGTATTAAACACCTAACCTAACACCCACCTTTCACATATTTACGTGGTCGTCGAAAATCCGGTATCAGCTTGAAATCGCTTTACGTCGTATTTGTGGTCGCCGAGATTCGCTTTGAAGATACAATTCTCAAATACCCTTTAAAACCAACTCTGTATCATAAGAAGCGATAACGAATTTGCCTCGAGAGAGGTTACCAAAAATTCGCAGATTAAGACGACTTATTCGTCTACCAGGTCATTTCCCCGCTAGAAATAGTAATAAGTAAAGACACGAAGTATCTGTTACAAGGGTACCTTCCTGTCTATCAGAGAGGTCCTACCGTATCACCAGACAAGAGTTACAACTCCCGCTTAGATTTCGAGGCGAGCGCAAATCCGTTGTGATCGGGGCAAAGTAAAAATTTGGTTTATTGTACTACTCCGGGTGTCGCCCGGACACCGTCTAGCACCAGGATTTCCCAAAATAAATATAATCACGATAAAGTTTAAATTCGTGCATAAACGTACGAGTAGACACATAGAACCAGACACAAAGAAATAAGTAATTTCAATTGTCAATTTAAAATTAGTAAAAGTACAGGATGTACCAAATAATAGAGTTTGTTACATGCCCACAGCGTAATCGACTTACGATTTATTTTGTGTAAAATACATGACCGTGTAAAAGCCCCTTCATGGGGGCACGGTCGTTATGTAAACGCAGCGTGTGATAACAACGTTTTGTTTTTCCGTTGTTTAATTGGGAACAATGTAGCGTTCCTTTTCAATAGGATTCTGTGGATAGGGTGCCCAAGTTTAACTTTTAGCTTTAGATTCCGTGAATTATTTTGCGAGGAAGCTTTCCTGGTATGCAGGTTAGAGCCTTGGGCACTGTTTTGAGACTTTCGTTCACGATTTAGGACGAGTTAGAAACACAGAATTTTCCTGTTGTATATGTTCGGCTGCATATTTATATAGGGTGAGTAAAAATTTCTCCTATTTAAAATTGTGATAACTTAATTTCAACGAGCTGACTCTTGTCTGGTGTTTTTAGTGTCACTTACGGAGTTAAATACTTCAATTGCACGATACAAGTTATCAACCAGTACGGTTGCGTATTGAAGAATACTACTGCAAACGTCACCCGGGGCTTAGGAGGTGTCGGTGATCTTCCGGTACCAGGATAGTCTAGTTACAGTTTGGAGTATTGAAGTGAGAAACCAAAACCTCTTTCTTCAACAAATTTGGATGGTTGTTATGCGTATCACAATGTAGTTTCACAAGTGTGGTGTGGACACTGGCGGTGATTGTTTTACCCTTTTCCATGCGATCAATTAAAAGATGTCCCTGGAGGTTTCAAAACACCGTCGCTACAAGCTTGCGTGCAAACGCTCGTGTTCAACATTTTTCTTGAGGAGTGACCCTTCATGGACCCGCTGCATTGCTGGATCCCAATTATAAATCCTGTTATTAGTTTGCACAACATGTATGTATCCCTTTTCGGTAAATCCAAATTCCTCGAAGGAATCTCTCGTCAATAGTCTTTCTGCTCAGTAGTCAAAAGTCTTGAAACTCATCCAGTTGACATCTGGTTTATTTCAATATTTTCACGCAGGACATTTGGTGTGGACATTCTCAACCACCCATTCTATCTTTCGGTACATTTTAGCATTCATGGCAGTTTTCAGTTGTCCTCGTCATGGATCGTCTTCTACTGATTCACGATGCTAAGGGAACTGCTTTAGCTGGCATTTTATTTGATACGGGCTTAGCATATCCTTACCGTACACTGCCAGCACCCTTTCAAGTATAATGTTTGGTCGTTGACCTTCCAAAGCTAAGAAATCTATTACTCATCGGTGCTGTAGTTTAACTAACACAATAAGTGCTTTCTTTACGAGTATTATGTATATTTCCACAGTTTGCTGTACACTTACACAATCTTGAACACGCAATATTTTTTTTGCGGTAGGGCCAGTGTCTGTCAAATATTTCTTCCGATTTGGAGAATGTGGAAAATCATCAGGAATAGTTTCAATGGTAACTTGAGGCTGCAGTTCACCATCTTTAATATATTCATAGAATGTTGATAGCAGGGTGGGTGCATCAACTAATATGCGGTACTCCCTATAAAATTGCAAAAACTCGTTTATGATATACGTGTAGAAGATAGCGCTAGCTTCTCTAGATCAAGTCCTTTGCTTTGATAATACTGATGTACTCTCGTTTACGAAGTGAAATTTGATGATAGAATTTCAACAAGACACCCTTCGGCATTATCCATCATTGTTTCACCGAGGTCTGTGTTAACGAATATTTGTAGTAGATATGGTGCCAGCTTACTATGCTTTAAAGTTGTAAGCTTTGTCTCCAATTTGAATGTCATATAGCATTCAGTGGAAAAATGTAGAAATTGTAGAGGTTCGATGACGCTATGATTTAAGCACTACACCAGTACTTTTTTTACAGAGCTCAGCCAATCCTTCCTTTTAAAGCTTTTAAAGAAATGCTACACTGTACACACCAGTATCAGAGGATGCTATTACAGAGCAATATTTCTAGCAACTGCAACATGTGCACGAAGAAGCAGCATCCCAGAAGCCTTTCTTAGATCAAATTGTAAAGATGTAAAGATCTTCTTTCGTGCCGTTTTCAAAAAAAGTGCTTGCCTGGTCATTCTCCCCAAGTCCGCCAAGATAAATAGACGTGCTATTTAAATCTTTGAGTTCTATCAGAAATTAAGTGAAGAACTTCAAGATGACCAAAGGGCATATTTATCTTTTGGAAGAGAAGTTTCTACTATTTAATATTTATGTTAATTGTATGAGTTTGCGGGATTTTTAAAATTTTCGCCAGTTTTTATACCAAACTTACTTTTGTTAAGGGCTACAGTAATTCGGTATATTATTTGCATTTTCCACGCTACGCTCGCTCAATCTGACAGCAAGGTCGCAGCAAGCGCACTTTTTCGTCTTCGCAGTTTGCATGTGAATTTCGGCACATTTGGTTTCGATTTCTGTTAGTGCTGGGATACCTCTCCTTATCAACCTGATTGATCTCTGGGGTGAGTGCACAGTTGCATTTTAGCTTGCTGTCTGATTCTTAGCAAATTGGTTTAACTTTCTGGGTATTTCTAGCTGTTCTGAGCCTGTCTTGAACTGTTATGACCCCGTATCCAGGTAGTCTCGTTTCTTATAGTGTACGTACTGCTCTGATTCAATATAGCTGTTACCGTTCTAAACGCATTTACTGTCTGATGCCTTCTTTGATGCTGGGATCCGTAGCTCAGTCCCTTCCGAACCCCGTTTGCCATACAGGCATAACTGACTGCATGTAGCCTGCAGTCGACGTCAAGGGAACGACTGCTTGAACGTGCACTTAGCTATTTCCTTACTTTACGAATATTGTGGAGTGCTTCCACATCACGGGCCGAATTCTTCAAATTCCCCATGAAATGTATTTTGTTAGTCTTTTAGTGCCAGCTTCTTCCATTGAATTCTGTCAAGCTTCCTTGAACGTCACCCTTTGTTTATATAATTGGTCATTTGATTACGTACGCTGCATTTTGCGTCGTACCGTTACACCGTTGCGACGGCGCTTTAGATGAGCACCTTTAAAGCTTTATTGGCATTGGTAATGATTATAACTCTTTAATTTTTAATAACCTAGTTTTGTCCATTTAACATGTTTGCAACACTTATTTGTTGGTTCTGTTTTAACCCCATGTTTATTATTTTTGATCTGATTTTCATTTAGTGCACCCGGCGTAGTGGAAGTTTGTATTAAAGTACCATATGACTATTATACATTTTACAATGCATATGATTTGGTTATGTGATTTATTGAATTTCAGATTATAGTGATTTTGGTTAAGCTTTGAGTTTATGAGTTCTCGTGTCTACCTGAGCACATTTGTTGTATAAAGACTCAATGGGGCCCCTTTGGCCATAATGAACAAATTTAAGCTTTTTACCCATGCCGTCTCCACTGTTAGCTAGTCGGTCTTTAAATGTACCCATGTAGCCACGATGGTTTGATTTACGTATACACTTGCGATCACCGCATCAGTTTCTTAGAAATCCATCTTTTGTTAAAAATGACGAAGTACAAGGTGGCGCACAGCCGACTGATACATTGTGTTTCTTCTTTTCCGTCGAAGTGACAGTGCTAACAAACAACAATTGCTGAATTAAAGAATGCAATACGTGAAGCAATGAACACAATTAATCAAGAGTTATTACATAGGGTATTTAACAGCTGTGCGAATCGCTTGCATAAATGTATCGACAATGATGGCGGACACCTGCCTGATGTAATATTTAAAAAATAAAATTTGGTGTTTTTGGTTATTATAAAATCCATGTTTCGTTGTTTTAAAAGAAATATTTCTACTCCAACAGTGATTTAAAATGTATCAGTCGGCTGTGCGCCACCTTGTATTATGTGTCCACAAAGAAATTACATAAGAGTTAGCCATAGAATATTTATGATTCAATCATATATCTTTTATGTTCTACTGCAAAACCATTACAATTGTAGATTAATTAGATTTACAATATAAACTTGTGACAACAGTGATAACAGTTAATAATAATAAAATGGTCTTTCTTTACACAGATAATAATAATTCACAATTTACGTAGAATAAAAAGAAAAAAAATACCTATAGTCATCTGTTAATCAAAAAGAAATATATAAATAGAGGGCGAGCTTCAGCTCAAACCAAAATCAGTGAGCTGCTCTTCCACTTAACCCTAATGAATTATTTGTTTGCTGTTGACATTACTTTTATTATCTATGGCCAACCCTTATCTAATTTCTTTTTAAACACGTGGTAGAAACAAGTTTGTCGAACACCAAGTGATCAGTGGACTATCTTCTTTTCTGTGCAATATCAATTCAATGTAGAATATCAGAAGTACCTATCCCTTTGTGTGTTCATGGATTTTTTGGTCAATACCACTTTTTTAAGAAGTGTTTTGGTTTTATCGACATATATTTCTTGCCTTAAGGACTTTGTCTCATTTCTTCATGTTCGTCGAAATGAGAGAGTGTTAATCAATTTTTGCCTTGTGCATTACTCAAATCAAACAGATTGCGTTCATTGATGAAATTCATATTGCCGTCAACGTTTTCCTCATCTAAATGAATTAAATTGGGTAGAGAATTCATGCAACGTGTACTCATCAATATTTTGGAAATCACACATCTTTCGATAGAACTGTTTTAAGCATAATTTGTTACGTTTAGTAACGCCTCTCTCTGCTCAAGAGATTAGTCCTGAAGTGGACATTGAAATCAGGTTAAACTATTTGGTATTTCTTACTAAGTAATTACGTTACCTCATGTGTTTTCGTGGCATCTACAGTTTAATGTTTTTTTTTTATTTAGGATTTATACCAGTTCAACAAAATAATTGTTATTCATGGCAGTGTTGGACATAAAAAAACCAAAATAACTACTATTACGGAGTATCAGAGAGGTAAGTAACACCTATTCTAAATTGTCAATTATTATTTAGGTATCGTCACGTGTTTAATTAATCACTATTAGTCATTATCACTTTCACTTGCAGTTAGATAAAGGTCTTGTGGTAATTTACGTTTTAATCGCGTATGTATTTGTCTTCGCCCTAACTCGTAGAATGTTGCACCTTCACAATTGTTAAAGTTCAAATGGAAATTTTTTGTTAATTTCTTAATGTGTTCTTGAATAGTATACATACCAAGTTCGTAATGAAGTTGATTATTGGTAACGTACCAGGGGGCGTTCACTGCTATTCTGAGTATTTTATTTTGTAGGGCTTGAATTCTATTTACGTTGACTTTCGATGCGTTGGCCCAAACTGCACACCCGTATAAGATTAATGGACGTATCAACGACTTATAGAGTAGGGTGACACATTTTGCCTGTAGTGACGATTTTTTGTTGATCAGTGGATACAGTTGCACTAATCTAATGTGACCCTCATTTAGCTTTTTGCTAATATGGTACCTCCAGGTGAGGCGAGTATCCAAGTATATACCTAGGTACTTCACTGCTTCTGCAGAACTATTCCATGTTATGGTATTATTATTAATTGTTATTAACGGTGGAGCATTGATCCGTCGAAGGGTAAATATCTTTGCCGCACACTTGCCATGATTTATAGTTAAATTTCAATGCTTGAACCATCTCGCTATCGTGTTCGTGGCGATTTGAAGTTGTAGAATCGCTTCTACTAGATTTTCATTTTTAGTCAGCAAAACAGTATCATCGGCAAATAATGCAAGGTCTGCATTGGTGTTGGGCATATCGTGAATGAAAATATTAAATAAAATAGGGCCCAAAATACTTCCCTGTGGCACTCCTGCTCTAATATTTCTAGTTGAGGAAATATTTGCATGTATTTTAACTGCAAAGGAACGGTTTTCAAGGTACGAAAATAGAATACCTTTTAAGTATTCCGGGATTAAGAGACGAGCAATTTTGTATTTAAGTCCTTCGACCCACACCCGATCGAAGGCCTGAGCTAAATCTATAAATAATGCTGCTGTATATTGTTTACTCTCATACCCTTTCTCAATTGTTTCAACGATTCTTTGCAGTTGGTGACAAGTAGAAGGCCCATTTCTAAACCCAAACTGAAATGTTGGAAGTAACTGGAGTCTGGTAACTTCATCGCTGAGCCTAATATAGATCACTTTTTCAAAAACTTTGGAGATGGTGGATAGCAGGCTAATAGGTCTGTAGCTAGTAAGTTCTTTCTTGTTTTTCCCTGGCTTAGGAAACATCAGTATTATCGCATGCTTCCATTTGTTGGGGAAATAACCAATTCTCATGCATGAGTTAAACATGGTGGCTAAGTATGCCAGAGCTTCTCGCATTAAATTTTTAATTATTAAGTTGGTTATTTTATCTTCTCCTGGAGTTTTGTGTGCTGGGAGAGTTTTTATTATGGAGGCTAGTTCGTTAGGAGAGGTTGGCTTCATGTTACTTCCCGCTAGTGGTTGATGTGTTTCTATGTGTCTGAGGACTATATTGGCAAAGCCTGGATATTGATGATTGTGCGAGGAGAAAGTTTGCTCAAGATGGTCAGCGAATGCTTCACATTTTTCTTCATCCGTGTTTAATATTGAATTTTGTGAGGATAGGGAAGGAATTTCTTGCGATTGGCGTAAAATCTTCCTTGTGGTTTTCCAAAGCCCTGGATCCCCCGGCTCGTAGGTCCTGATGCATTTTTGGTACGACTGTATTCTGTGGTCGTCTAGTTCCCTTTTGATACGATGTGTTAAGTTATTTAATTGATTTTTTGTTGCAGGGTCTCTGGTTCCCTGCCATTCTCTATGTAGTTGGCTTTTTTGTTTTATTAGGTTAATTATTTGTATTGGGGGTATTTTAAGATTGCTCGGTTTTGGGTTCTTTCGGGTTATTGTGGATGCTTGAATACTTTTGACTATGCATGATGAAATATGGGTGGCCGTTTCGTCTATTTCTTCTGTAGTTTTTAAGTCGTTTGGATATTTGAGGCTTTTGTCGATTGTTTCGTGGAAATAGTCCCAGTCTACAAATCCATTTATTAGTTTAGCTTTATGGTGTCTTTGTGCAGGAATGGCTATAAATTTTATCACTACCGGCAAATGATCGGAGTCGAGTTCGGTGTATGCTTTCTGAAAGATTTGTACTTGGACATTCTTTTGTACCACTATATCCAGTATGTCTGGTTTATGATCTATCCGATATGGGAAGTACGTTGGTTCTTCCGGGGCTAAAATTTGGAGGGCGTGAGTTTCTGACAAGGTATTAAGTTTTGCTCCAGATGGATTGCTTTTTCTGCAGCCCCATATTGTATGTTTTGAATTTAGATCACCAATTAGCATAGTGGGTTCTCTGGTATTAAATATTATCTCAATGTCAGATTCGAGAAGTTGCTTGTTTGGTTGTCGATAAGCACTTATTATTTTAATGTAGTTACCAGCATGTGTTTTAGCGTTAACTGCAACAGTTTCAAGATTGATGGTGTTAATGTTTGGCAGTTCATGGTGAATAATTCTTTGTTTAACAAGGATAGCTACTCCTCCAGAGGCAAATATTGCATTTCTATCTGAAAGATAGCAGTGATAGCCTGACACTTTAAAACGATCGTTTGTTGTTAAGTGTGTCTCGGTAATGCACGCTATATCTATGTTATGTCGTGTAAGAAAGGCTTTAAATGTCGTTTGCTGGGCTTTAACCCTCGCCCGGCGGAAATAATTTCAGTTACGCGGAGTGCGGAAATGGGTCTCTAGTGACCCGGATCGAATTACATTTTTTTAAATTAGTTTTAAAAGCACCACAATGTCTGTTTTTCTAATACATACTTTAACATGATACTATAATCATAAAACTTTTATCTTTATTGACCTGCAGTCTAACAAATTCTTTATATTCTGCGTCACTTTTATCGCTGCCACTGTCCTCATCAGACCAAAAATGAAAATCGTTTTCGTCATCATCACGCATTAGTTCGTCATACAATTGTTGTTTCGTAAGAGGAATTTTATTAGGATCCATTTTTTGCCTATTATTTTACACAGTGTTATTATACTCCAAAAAACAAGAAAAAAAACAATGAAGCTCGAAACGCGAAAACCGCGTTTCAAGTGACCCGAGCGAATTATCTCAGGTGTACCAAAACATTTTTCCACGAAATTTATTCTACAGCATCTCCATAACAGCTTCGAGGAATAAGCTAACACCCAAAGCAGTAAATTGGAAAACGGTAGAACTATTTAAAAAAATAGAAAGTCCGGGTCACTTGAGACCCGGTTTCCGCAGTCTGAGGGTTAATACCATTTGCATTCCAGTTTAGGAGTTTTAAGTGATTAATAGCTCTATTACAGTTATGATCCATTAAGAAGCAAAGGTAAAAAGTTTGTTAATATGAATTGTTTAATTTGCCCTAGAAACGGTTGAATTAATCTGAGGATTGATGTCAGGATAGTGTTGGCTAGCGACTCATTTTCAGGAGATGTGTTATTTATCGTGTTCCAGGGTTGACTACGATTAGTTGCCCATGTGGATTTGGTAAGATGGGGAAAGTTGGTAGTGTTGTTTTCAGGGGGTGCTTGTTTGTTGCTACCAAAGGAAATATTTCTATTATGTGTTTTACTTTTGTTAAACTTAGATTCCTGGAAATATTTGCACCCTCTGAAGTTGGCTGGGTGGTTCTCTCCACAGTTGACACATATTGGAGCAGTATTTTTGTTTTTATCACAGGCACTATATAAATGATTACCCAGGCACTTCACGCACCTTGGTTGCAATCGGCAGTAATTTTTGGTATGGCCATAGCGTTGGCATCTATGGCACTGAGGTGTATTTCCAAACGTTCTTCTTGGTTCAACCTTGACTAATGTATGACAGATAGGTACTACTGATTTTAAAGATTTCATTCGCTTTCTCATTTGCTGTAAGGCGAATTGCGCATACTGGTAATGGGTTTTTGGTTTTATTAAGAAGTCTAGTGATACTAATTATGGGAAGATTGTACGCAGCAAGTTCTTCTTTTAGGTCTTTTTCCGTTAAAGAGAGAGGCACATTTCTAATAACAACTGACAGCGGCCTTTCGCTAGGGTTTTGGTAGGTGTGGTACGCTATTTCATTTGTTGTGTAATATTTAGCTAAAGCTCTAAAGTCATTATCACAGGTAACGGTAATTTTTAGTGAAGTTCCGCTGAGAGCGGTGTTAAATTTTTTTTTGGCAATATTATTGATATCAGAAATTACCTGTTTGTGATCTACTGGGTCATGCAGGAATATTGGAGGGATTTTAGCCTTGATCTCTTCTTTATTAGGTTCTTGGGTTGTTGTATTATCCCCTGCTTGATTGCTTGATCCGGAGGGATCGAGATGATCAGGTAGATAATATTTATTTTGCTGCAGAATCGCTGTATTGTTCCATAGATACTTTTCTTGTAGATCGCTGATTGGTGGAGAGAGATGATCACTATTTCTCTTGTGGGTCGTCATTGCACCACCCCCGAGGGGGAGGAGATCAGAAGTTGGATTGTGATTTGTTCTTGGGTATGGAATTGAACAAATTTGCAATGTAAATATAAAATTTCCGTTGACCGATAAAACGCACGAGGTCGTGATATCACTGCGGCCACTTATCGCATACGTCCGTTCAGCAAGAGTATTCGCACCGAACTCACAGTTTAATGTGCAGCAGTGAAGCTTTTGCATTTATTTCGAAGTGCCAAGCTTACATTACGTGTCTATCTAAACTTGTGTGTAGTTAGAAACAGAACAGTTCCACAGTCCACACTATAGTTCTTAGTTAAAGTTACACATTCTTTATCAGATAGCAGATTATATTAAATTAAAGCCAGTTTGAGTTATTATTCCGGAGAACTCGATGGGTTCCTTCTGTGTAACGTTTGAAACTATGTACCATATTTGACGGCCACTTTTAGAACAATTGACACTTTGTTTATGTACCCAAGATGAAAAACATACCAAACTAATTTAATGATATCTGAAAATAAACCCTCTCTACCCAAACTTTCCAACAAGACATGGGTCGGTTCCCACACTGTATGAAGTTACATTGACGACGGGAAGACTTCTTCCAACAGTAAATCTAAAAACTGCCAAACTTTTGGAGTTATTTACTTTAAAAACTTCAAGCATTATACATATATGAAACATCATAATGTATAACATCTTTGTAGATGGCATTGTAGAAATTCATTTTGATAAATTGAACGAAAATGAATTGTCAGTTGTTCATTGCAATGTAGCAACTGTGCAAGCGTATACTATGGATCCGACGAAGGAAGACCCTTGGTCATCAATGCTGTCTGTGTGGTATAAGACTAAAAAATGTCTAGCCAAATAAGCATTCACAGATTGACAGTTCACACACGTTTACTGAATTGACATAAAAGATGTTTTTTTAAGTTGTTTATAAGATTTCAGCTTTCTTATAGTAAATTACGATACAAGTGCTTAAAGCTAGTCTTTAGTCACGAGTGGGGCAAAGTTAAAACGGGAGTGGACGAGCTTTTTAAGCCCCGCGAGTGACTAAAGATGCTATACGCATGTGTTTCGTACAATACTTTATCTACGATAGAATCTAGAAACACGGTAAACATAAAAAAATAGTTATATTTAAAGTAGGATTACTAGCAAATGGTCGTAATTTTGGGTGGTCAAAAATTTTAAAACACGTTGCTACTGACGACCTTTACACACTGTCGTAGATAATAGTAATTTACGATACAAGTGCGTAAAGCTACTCTTTAGGCACGAGTGGGGCAGAGTTAAAACGCGAGTGAGCGAGCGTTTTATGCCCCGCGAGTGACTAAAGATGCTTTACGCATGTGTATCGTACAATATTTTATCTACGATAGAATCTAAAAAACACGGTAAATATAAAAAAAATTAAATCTAAATTAGGATTACCAGCAACCGGTCGTAATTTTGCGTGTTTTAAAAATTTAAAAAGACGTTGGTACTAACAACGTGTCTAATGAAATCTTTTAAACACGTTACTACTGGCGACGTAAACTAATGAAAATATGTTATTAAACAGTCGTTTTATAAACTTAAAACTGCCAACTAAAAGGCAATTTTACACACTATCGTAGATAAAAGGTTTTAATAGAAATTAAGCAAACAACAGTTTCTAATCATACTTATTTTATTTTGTCTTAGTATACATACTTAACTAATAAAATACAATGGTAAATACAGTTTCAAAAGTTTTATACTAAAATAAGACCATCCTATCAAGCACCTGATTACAATTAACCTCAATAATACGTCATAACACGGATTGAAAATTTTTAAGACGACGAAAGCTACGAAAACAGTAAATGAATATTTATTACTGATACATTCAGGGATGTCGCCAGCGTGGCCGAGCGGTTAAGGAGCTCAGGCTGCGGTGACACGGTACGGGGTTCAATCCCCAAATCTGGCAACTAGCGGACTGCCCACCCAGTCGCTTTAAAAATTGGGCACCGAAAGCACTGTTGTTGAGGTAGGGAAAGTAAGGCAGTCGTCGAAGGTGTGATGCTAACCACATCACCCAGTATGCTGTTAACGGTGTGCCAGATTGACTGGGTTTCGAAAAGATATGCGCCTTATATCAGGCCATGTGCTTACTACATGGAACGAAATGCCCGAACGTTACTTTTTACATACAGGAACGCAAATGAAAAGAAAGTATTCGGTGAGCTCTTAAGATACAAAATGAATATAACCGTACTAAGCGATGATGTCTGAAATGTGTTTGCTCATTGCTCTACGGCCTCTGACAATCTGTTGTTTACAATAGTTGCAATCATTTTATTTATAATATTAAGAAGAGCGATTTTTTGCCAATTTCAGCATTCACCCAGATCACCCTTTTTTAGCAGTTTGATAATGAGACCGTCCTTCCACTCTGTAGGTATTCTGTTGGTGTTCCAAATAGTCTGTATGAGTGGGTGCAGTAAATGTGCCGTGCTAGAGAGTAGATTGCGAATAGCTCAGGTCTGACTGCTTGTCGAAGTTTTAGATGGTTAATTTCCTTCTTAATTTTTCAGATACTCTGTTTCTTTGCAGAAATTCTTAGATGTTGGTGTGCAGCATAGTTGGTCAGGTTATCTGGCCGTTGAGGGTGGTGGTACACTGTAAGTGCTCTAGTCCGGCCTATGAACGCTCAAAATGGGGTCTAGAGGGAAATGCCGAGATCCCAATTTTTGACTTTAGGACTGTGTTTGGACTAGATACGAGGTAAACATACCAAAACCCCCAGGACCTACGTGGTCAGGGGGGTGCAGGGGGGGGGCACAAAGATGGTACCGATTTTTGGTTTTTCGCTTATATGTCGAAAATGGTTAGCTGTAGCCAAAAAGTTATGTATAAAATTGAAGCTGATAAAACATTTCCTACAAGAATCTTGCTATAATTTCTTTTCGTAACTGTTATAGTTTTCGAGGTATACACTCGTGAATAACTTTTTTTTGCCTCACGTTTTTTGATAAACTCAGCCTCTTAACTCCTTTACCGTTCATTTAAAAAAAAGTCCTTAGAGAATACGTTGTAGAGCATTAAATTTTCTTTAAAATGAGTATATTATTTAATATTTGTCTTCAATTGATCAAAAGTTCGAGGAATTTGAAAATTTCGAGATATATGACCGAAAATTAACAAACGTAGGTAAAACAGCAATCGGCTCTTAAATACAGGATAAACTAAAAATGTATTTTGTATATACAGAAATAATTGAATCTTCGGTGACTGATCGGCACGATGACACGGGGTATATCGGTTCGAAGCGGTACTATCGGGAGTAGGTGAAATACCTGTAACTTCGATAAACGTTAGCTGTTGTTGGTGGATAAATCCTCAAGGGTTTATAATAGTTTATGCATTTAGTGGGTGAAATTGTGACTAGTGAGTTGTCTACTAATAACTATTTGGTGTTGCATCGGCTGGAGGACTACAGTGCAGGTATGTAGTGTAGTTGACAGGAATTAATGGTTCGAGTTGCTGGCTTTTCTCTACCTTGAGGGACTATGCGCATCCGAAGCATATCTCACTGATACACATCTCTAATTCTTTGTTTCAGTTCATTACCAACATCGGTCTATTTGCAATAGCTGACAAGTGTTTGATTTGTAATGAATACATTGATGAATCAGGTGATAATGTTTCAAAAGTGTGTGAAAAGGGAATATTGTCGCTAATAGAAGTCAGCAAAAAAAAGTAGGACAACAAGAGATCTCACCTACGTGGCGTGAAATCCCTCATACTTTACATCTCATGGAAGAAAAAATACACTAGAACTCAAAGCATTTAAGGAGGCAGGCTACATCAACCTCATCAATACTAACTGAAAATGTAACGTTGAGGACATCACTGCCAACATTTGACTTTAAGAGTTAGTGCTTTTACCTGATTTAAAAAATGAGGAAAAGACGCCCCTTAAGAAACGGAAAACGGTGTATCAATTTCGAATCATAGACTCCTTTCATGAATCTTGTGTTATTTGTCGCCTGTCCTGCATAAATGATTTAGTCGCTGAAGAACCCCTATACCACAAAGACTGTCGCGCGAAGTTTTTTAAGCCATTCTATTAAAAACAAAAAACCAAGACAGAAACTTGCGACTATGTTGATGAAGCCATGAATAAGAAGAAATCGACACTATGTTTCAATCATCTGTTTTAGAGACACTGGAAACAAACTTTTGATTGATTTTTGGTACGAAAACAAGGAGAAACAATCAAGTGATAAGCGACTCAGGATCGTGAAAAAAGCAGCTGTGATCATAAGGCAGGACATCCAGAGTCAAGCATATGGTACAACCACCTACTCACCCGCTGATGACTCCCTTAAGGACGTGAATTCTGTTCCCCCAACTCTAAAAGCACTCCTGAAGGAAGTGATGTTAAAGAAAACAAAATGGGTAGATGAAACTCAGGAAAAATGCGTTGCTATTGCCCATGCCATCATCTCTATTATTCACCCAAGGACTTTCGTCTCCTCTATATTGAAGAGCTTTTCCCTTCTTCTTTACAGAAGATATGGTTCAGAAACCTTGGTGAACCTTCTTGCTAGTTTGGGCTTCTCGTCATCCTACTATGAAGCTCAAACGTTCGAGCTGTCCGCTATGGTCCATGCCAAACCACTCTTTAAATTAAGATCTTTCACTCAGTTCGTATTTGATAATGCATAATACTTCAATGTATGCACCATTGATGAGTTGAATACTTTTCATGCTATGGGTGGAATCAGGAAAGAGATTCCGAAATCCCAAGATTTACCAAGCTGCCCAAGTCAAATGAGTGTGGTAAACTAGAAATAAGTCTACTGGAAACATTTCCGACTAAGGAAGGTGGTCTAGATTATGATACTATAATTTTTCGTTGATGTTATTACAATTTAATGTACTTAATGTGCCTTAATGTCAATTTAATGTCAATGACTATTCAACACTATAACATATAAGCCAATCACATTGCAGACATTTGCTTTTTTCAACCAATAACAGCAGTATATCACTGAATATTGGGCACCATGCTAAATATTCACAAAACAATGTACGTACTCAAAAATAAATAGCCTTGTTGCAAAGTAACGCTTAGCAACGATGTTCTGTCCTTAGTGATATCGCTAGGTTACGTAACACTAAACCCCAACAAACTACGTGACTTGTTTTAAAAATTTTAAAATGCGGTGTTTTGGAAGTATTCCGCTGAATTTAATTGAGAATGAATAATTATATTAATTGTTGGATTATTTTTCAATATAGTTAATCGTTATGTATTAATATTGTTAAATAGTCGTCCCAAATACCACTCGAAGTGGATATATTTTTTTTAAATATTTTGCCATTTCCATACAAATTATTGCAAATTTCACTCAACAAAATCACATTTAAATGTCACTCGCCTTCGGCTCGTGACATTTTTGATGTGATTTTGTATCGTGAAATTTAAACGCAATAATTTACATGGAAACGACAAAATATTTGTCAAAAATATATCCACTGCTTGTGGTATTACCCTTGATTATTTGTTTTTATTATATAACTGCCTTCTCCCCAGATACTATGGTGCAAATACAGCACATATAGCATTTCTACAATAGAATACCCATTATACTAGGAGAAAGTGCAATACTCAATTCTCTGTCATATATCTTGAAATTTTCAAATTGCTCTAATTGTTTATCAGTTTAAGATAAAATATTGAGTAATATACTCATTTTAAAAGATAAAATATTGAGTAATATACTCATTTTAAAGTAAATTTAATGCTCTACAACTTCTTTTCAAATGAACACTAAAGGAGTTAAGAGGCAAAGTTGATCAAAAAACGTGAGGAAAATAAAAGTTCTTCAACAATTTTCGAAGTTCATGAGCATATACCTCGAAAACTATAACAAATACGAAAATAATGCATAGAAATATTCTTGTAGAAAAGTATATCACGTTCAGTTTTGTACTTTTTGGCTATAGCTAACCATTTTCGAGATATAAGCAAAAAACCAAAAATAGGTACCTTCTTCGTGCCCCCTGCACCTCCTCACAATCCAAGTGCGTGGAATTTTGGTATGTTTATCTCCTAACTAGTTCAAACACAGCCCTGAAATCAAAAATTGGGATCTCGGCATTTCCCTCTACACCCCCTTCCTTGACCGGACTACTCGTCTTTGAGAGATTTAAATCCAACTTCCTGTAGAACTATGTTTAAACTGCTTCTGCCTATAGTAAAATATATTGCTCTTGATGTCATTTAAATAATTGGGAGTAACGTGTTTTCCTGAAATACACATAAACAAATAAAATCTATAAAATTAAATAAACATCATACGCCGTACTTTCTTTCAATATACATTTAATATAAAGTACGTTTTTTTCCTATCAAAATTTTCAAGGTCAAGATGAAACTGGCAAAACTGCTTTTTTTAAATTATAAGAAAATTTATTTTCGTCAGGATTTTCTGTGAACGACTTGTGTCATTTTGACATTTAAAATTAAATTGTCAGCTTTTCTTTATTGAAAATAGATACGCGTAAAAAACGCAATATTTTAAAATTAAATGTAAAAAGCAATTCTGAAGTGTGCAGAGGAACTGTTGGATCGGCAGCCTAACATGTCGGAAGAAGAAGTTTGCGAAAGATTAGCAAGACCTTTTGATGTACCTAGAACCTAAAAAACAAAACTCCTTGAATGCCAGATTTGAGATTTCCCACCAATTTTTAGTTCTAAAAAGTTACTAAAACGAATTCTACATACATATATTTTAAGGAATCCAAGTAATGCCACTGGGAACACCTTAAGAGACCAGAGAAGAGGTGAGGACATAAGGGACCAAGGTAAGATACAAAAAATAGGAGACTGAGTGAAAAACCGTAGGGCAGAATGGGACCAACACATATCGAGGATGGAAGACACAATACAAGTAAAGGTGGCCATAGATAATGGTCCACGAGGAAGGCGTAGTCCAAGTAGACCAAAGAAAAGATGGAAGGATAATTTGGGATAAAACAAGCTGTAAGCTTATATACAGTAGAAGAAGAAGAAAAAGTAATGCCAACATAAACCCTAAATTCTTTGACCTTCAAAACTTTTATAGGAAAAAAACGCACTTTCTCTGATGACCAATTTAGAAGAATCTAGTAGGTCTGCACTTTTTTATTTCCAGCAGGATTACTTCGAACTAGGACTAAATAAAACTAGTTAGTTTCTTCTATGAGTCTCAACTCTTTTAAGATTAGATATCCTAATTCCTAAAGCCTCGGCTGCTTGCTGCAATAAACAAACGAATGTATAATAAGACCATAAATAATAAAAATATGATAAAGAAAGTAAACGTCTACCGTTTTCTATTTCCTTCTCGAAATATTTTAATAAATTCAGCAACGATTACCGAAACTGTGAACGCAATGTCTTGTCGTGCATGCGTAAAATTACACCTTTTTTAACCCTGAAAAAATTGCTGCTTCTTGTTAGTAAACTGTCAGCAATAGCCTCGAAACATGTGACGGATAAATCATATGTTTATCACATGTTTATGGACACATACAATGTTGTCTAGGATTCCGTATGTTTTTACAAAAATTGTGAAAGATTCTTAAAATTGGAATATCTGAATTAACAACACTCAATGTTTTAAAAATAGTTTGTCAATATCTGTAGCTAATTTTACTTTTGATAATATCTTCATTTGTTTTAGGAATTTATCATTAAGGCCGCCAACACTGTATTTTACAAACATACCGCGCTAATCAAATCAAATTTTTGAAAATATTTAACAATATCACGTCGGTTTAAAGGCTTTAATTAATCAACATGGCAACATAAATAAATATTCTAACATTTATGTTAAATGAACAATGAGATAGAAAAGCTTATTTACAATTTAATTTTCTTATTTCAAGAGTTTTGTAAGCTTATTTTTTTGAAATCCTGCTGCAATTGCGACAGCTATACGATGAAACGTATCGAGGATAATTAAAAAGGCTGACCTTAGAAAAGCAATTCGCAAGCGTGTCTTCGGCAGTGACATGTTGCAGGCGACTCAGAATATGAGAAAAGGGAGAAAAAACGAAAAGGCTAGCAGGCGTGACAGCTTCAGAAGAAGGAAATTATAAACCACGAGATAAGAATAGTGACAGCGAATGTAATTAAGTTCGAAATGATCGATGCGAAAACAGTAACGAAGCCAGTTACATAAGATTTTTAAGATGGCACAGAGAAAATAATAAATCAGTAACTTAACCGTTATTGAACTGCTGCCTCATTACTTTCAGTCTGTGTAATTTTTGTAACAAATGCGGCTTGATTGATTCGATGAATTTAGAATTTTCTTATAGCGGTTTTAGTAAAGCTACACTTCTTACATCTTAAATTATAGCAAAAGAGAATCTAATTTGACAAAACAAGAATTTTTAAGTTTGGATCTGAGAAAACGGATAATTTAGACATTTACCTGGGGACATGTTACTATTTTATGCATAAAAATAGTATTGCTCTAAATTTCTCATGTAAATTATCTTATACAGAGCAGAGAATACCTAGCTATACCTGTACTTACCTGTAATCAGAGAAAGAACCAGATCCTTGTGTTATATATTTTTATCTACTCCAGTGGGATAAGTAACGCATTACGTCACTCATTTGACACTATTTCAGTTAGGTAATGAAGCTTATTATACCACTCAGTTATGTAATGGTTTCATTACGCAACTGAGTTGTGTAATGACTTCATTACGTAACTGAAATAGTGTCAGATGAATGACATAATGACATTTTCCTACTAAAATATTTTTGAAAATGACAGATCTGACATTTCTCTTAATACACTTTTTTCAATTTTAGGCAGTCGTAGATAAAATTTTGTACAATACATGTGTGATAATGCATCATTAATATACTTGTGTGCTTACATAACTCGTGCTACGCACTCGTTTGTAACTTACACACACGTATATTAATAATGCTGTTATCCCACTTGTATAGTAAATAACTATTAACAACGCTTCTAAAATATTACAATCTCCCTTGGACAGAAAACCTGTTTTGTTTTAACCTATAAATAGTCCTGCTGTTGTTAAACATTAACAACTAAAGGAGTCACCTCAAGTTTAAGTGGAGATTAATATTTCACAGTTTGTTCCTGTGCTTTTTCCTAATAGTACCTGTCAAATAAGTAGAAGTCAAAGACCTGATAGCAAATAACTGATATTTTGTTATAGGGGAAACCCCGTTTGCGACACGAAAGAATTGGTCGTAGGCTGAAATAAATATATCATTCGCGATTGTCGAAGCAAATTGTACCTGGTAAGATACCTGGACAAATCTGTCTTTTTTGTGTTAGCTGGGATTGAATGCGATAATCCCACCAGAAATATTTTCCCTCGACAACGAGTAGTCTATGCTCAGCTCCAAGATAGGACCTATCTCGCTCGGTAATTTTTCTGAAAAGCGTATCATACTCAAATTCAGGCACACAGAATGATATCTGAGCTATATTAAAAGAATACACCTAGAGATATATTTTTCGCCGATCAGAGCTGCAAATCCTGGGGCCGTAATAAATCAGCTCTAAGCTACCTGCGCGTGTGACGTCACATATACGGCACAAAATAAGATAACCAGTTTTGATAACCCAATAACAAACCAGCTACCGATTGCAAATGTCCCCAACGGGTATGCAATCGAAACTTACTTCACATTGCTAAACATTACATAACCTATTCCAAACCTAGATGTAGACTGCAAGATGCAACGCTAAAAGCGAGTCCACCACATCAGGCTGAGCAAAGATTTGGAGAGCGACGAGTCTTTCGTATCCGCGGGCTTGGAAAAACAGGAATCGGCAGCTGCAGCTGAAGCAGTCAGAAACGTGGTCGATGCGAAAAGAGCTTTTCAGACTTTCATCTGCATCGATTTCCAACGTGTTCTGATTGCGATGTAATCAATTTTACTGAAACGACGGATGTGATGTTTAAAACAATTATTCATTATTGTAAGACCATCTTCACTAGATAATTGTTGGAGACGTTTACCCCTATCGATTCTATCTCCGACGCCATATGCTCCAATCATACGACGTAGGTAAACATCATTCTTTGAGCTGCCTATCTTTGCGTTGAAGTCGCCAATCATGTTCAGAATTTTGCAACTAGGTGTAAGATTTATTGTTTGCGATAGTTCACCATGAAATTGTTCCGATTCTTCTTCAAATGATGTCGAAGTAAGAATGTATAAGAAATACAGGTGATACTGATAAAGAACTAAAACGTAGAGCCGAAATGACTAAAGCAGCAACCAGGAAATTGTACAAAATATGGAGAAACTGTAGGATAAGTAGCTACTGCAACCAAGATCCTCCTGCAAAAGTTCTAGTTTTCCCATCTTTCTTTACGGATCGGAATCGTGGACTATTAAAGAACATGACAAAAGCAAAATTGATGCGCTAGAAATGTATAAATGGCGCAGAATGTTAAGGGTACCATGAACAGCAAGAAAGACCAACATATCAATACTCAAAGAACTTGAAGTAAAAGTACTGTTGTCTACTGCCATTGAACACAAATTAATGGGTTACTTTGGGCACATTGCGCGTAGAGCAGATGATAATCTGGAGAGGCTGGCGATACAAGGTGAAGTGAATGGGAAACGACTTAGAAGAAAACCGCCAATGAGGTGAGCAGGCCAAATGCGCCGAAAAACTGGTCTAACACTGCATCAAGCTATGCACACCGCTGAAGACAGGACATAGTGGCACAAAAAATCAACAATAATAATTAGTATTATGTGGAGGTGTTACGACGCTTCATTCAAGAAGAAAAATGTATACCTGAATTATAGGGTTTAGTATTTAGCTTAATGGAGATAATTCAATTCTTAACCGCTTCAATGCAACTTCATTACGGCTACCCTTTTCAAGTCCAGAGAAATAGCTTATAATTGCCTAAATTTGATTTGAACTGGCCGGACTCTATTAAGTGCCTTTCGCGTAATTCTAAAATATGGATATAGAATCTCTCAAACTCATTCTCCACTATGTTTAATTTGGCTAGATACACTAAACCTCGCACATTCCATATATCTATTTTGTGCAGTTACCATAAAGAGCTACCTTGTGTGATACGATTTCCAATAACGGAGTTTCCATATGAAACCTGGTTTTTCAAACTTACCTTACTGCATACGTAGCATCTGGGGTAAATGACTCATGCAATACAAAAAGGTGAATATAGCCTGTGCAGTAATTTAATCGATGGAAAGATGTGAAAATCAAGAGGAGTCTCGCTTACCGGACGTTGAGCGAAGACCTAGCCGGGCTTACAAAATAAAGACGTACTACACGGACAGGCTGCGGTAAAACCAATATTGACAGTTAGAACATTGGCGTCGTTCTACACGCGATATGACGGGAAACCTAAGCTTGTAGCAGTACATATCTTAGCTTCTACAATGATACCGTTCGGTATTAGTTAAACTTAATAAATAGGCAACTTAAAGTGCATTAACAGTATAAGGGGTTGCCTACCCTTTTTATAAATCTAAAGCAGACGTAATAGAAGGCTCATGGTTAAATTATTAAAAACAATAAATAACAAAATTTGCTACTTCCTTTTTGGTTGAAAAAGCAAAAGGACGCTTCTCTGTGTAGAAGCGAAGCAAATTAAAAGTCCTAGCTTAAAAAGGATACACGCAGACAATAGTAAGGCTTTATTTACTCAATCCAGCATATTATTAAAACATAATAATTTTTCAGGCAGATAGGATAAATCACACAAACATTTTCTTTCTGAAAAGGGCAGTTATTACTTAACTGGTAGGTAACTAACAAGCTAATACATACAAATCATAATAGAGGGTTTTCCTTTATTCAGCTCTTAGAGACTCCTCGATAGCTACCAGCTCTTAGGCTTTTTCACTAGTTCGCATCTCCTGGTTGATTATATCTTCACCATGGAAGAGGGTATTGATGTGCTCCAAGTTGATAAGGAGAGAAAGGAGAACTTAGTTAGAAACTGCTAACAAGTTAGGAAATCACTCACCAGTCAAAGACCATTTCTTTGGTTAGATGAGGGGTTCTTCTCTGTGGATATTGGAAGATGAAGAGGTCCGAATTCAATGGTTCTCTGCATTAACCGTATGTTAATCCTGAAAGAATTAGATATTGTTAATTATAATTAGACCAACGTCATAGCTTGAATATAGTTAAATAAGGGCATAAGCCTTAATGATAATCGGTAACAGATTAGTTTCAAAGTAAAAGAATTGTTACTTACCTAGTGTTGATCCTGAATGGGACTTGAATTGGTTTGCAGCTGTCAAGTTAGTATTTCAATCACTTGTCAAATAACAAGCTTTTGATCATACGGGATTTTTCTTATACTCCCTGGAATGATATCAGCTAAACTAAACACCGATCATTAATTGTGATTAAGGAATTAGAATGAGAAATACGAGGGTATAGAGAGCTCTTTATATTTTCATCTTACTACTCAGAAGTTATTAGTTAAATATGTATAAGAAATCTCCTGGATACTTATAGATTAATTAATGTAGACGTTTAATTAGAACAAATTCTAACTTGTCAGGGTAAATTAGGATTAGTAAGGAATTGCATAACATTTGTCAAAATTAAAAAGGCATAAACCTTAACAAATAACATATAATCAGTGAATTGTAAGAAAGAATACCCAATTATTGTAAACATCTTAAAATTAACACTTTATAATAAAGTTATGGCGCCCATTTCTGTTGATTAATGAACTATTATCTTTATGTGAAAGTGAAGCGAACTAAAAAGCCCACATTGGTTAAACCCTAATAAAAACCGTACATTGAGCTAGTCGGAGACGTGTGAGCCATCCAAGGTAAGTTATAAAAAAGGGGCACAGGCTACGTCGGCTTTTCAAATAAAATATGGGCAACATCGGTTCTAAGATTAGCTACGAGTCCCGGCGTAGGTCGACACGCTGACTAGCATAATATTGCGTACTTAATTTGTCATTCTTCCTTTACTACCTCTGACAATCTCAAACCTGTATCTTTTACATAACAAGAGTTATCGGGTCTCAAACAGAGGTCATTTGCTTTTATCCACCCAGTATACTGTGTCTTTTTTATACATGTTTTCTTTGCAATTCTCCTGGCTGTTAGGCATTGATCTCTATCTTTTTCACCACTGTTTTGTCGCTCTATCCAATATCTTGCTTAGAGTCCCTGTCATACGAGTCATTGTACTTCTTGCATCTTCGTTTGTTGTACTGTTGCTTCTACTTCCATCCCTCTATTCCTTATACCTTCTGTCCCTTCTTTACTATTTATTTCGTGTTGAATTCCTCTTTTCAGTTATGTTTATATTTTTCAGCTGTTTTATTTCATAACGAACTGTTTCAGTATACTTGCTTTGTTGTTGTCTGGGTAACTCTTTTGTTATTCTAATAATTAAATGGTTCATATTTCTAGCCAGTCTTCTTAGGGT
Organism: Agriotes lineatus; assembly: GCA_940337035.1. Taxonomy (NCBI): domain Eukaryota; kingdom Metazoa; phylum Arthropoda; class Insecta; order Coleoptera; family Elateridae; genus Agriotes; species Agriotes lineatus. Next base: position 107,220,465 of record OW679196.1, on the reverse strand, counting down.
CTGCCGTTTGCCACACATCGTACATGTTTTCTTTTTAAGTGGTCTTCCAGTTTCGCTGATCAGTCATCAATTCATTTGAAAAAGTTGATGTTCTATTCTCATACGCATTTGACAACCTGTTTTATTTTTTACGTATATCGGAAAGGAAGGACGTTATAATCAATACTATAACTTATAGAACTTTCAAGTTAAAAGCAAAAAACATTACAGTAATATTCTGCAGCCCCGATACGTTGCAGAAATTTTAATATTAAACGGAAATTACCAGCTTTTGGCTCAACTTCGTCCTGTTGCAAACAAGTAATTACTTTTGTCTTTTTATTACATTTAGACCTGGGTTTGCAGCGCAGATATGAAGTTATACTTTGAAAATGCAGCAAATAATACAGACCGGAATTACATTCTCTGCTTAAATGCAATATGACAGTCCAATGATTTCATGACATGCAGTCGTAATTCTGAATTTTCATTTTGCTATGTGTACTCGTTTGTTTATTCACATTAGCGTACATACATATAATTTTGTTTGTACAAAATAAATGTTAATTAAAATCTTTTAAAAATACAATAATGAAGTGAATAAATAGTTGTCGGTGTCATCCGTCATTATTTTATGTGTTTATTACCTATATAATGATACATTAACTTTATAACAAGAACTCGTTATGGTAGAATGTATATTGTAATATATATATTTTAAAAAGAGCTTGTCGATCAAAATTCAATTGCTTAAAATATAATTACATAATTCTCTTGAGAGTATTGAGCCACACTTACTAGACGTCACGGTGTTAAACCACTTTAAAATCCCGCACTTGTATTTCAAATATCCACAGTGTCGCGTATCTTGTATTTCAAATATTGGCAATTTCGCGCTCCGTTTTCAAATTCAAATACGGACGCTTCCCGCTCGTTCTAGTATAGATGGCCTCTGACATTACGTCATAAAAATTAGTCTGGTAATTTAAGCCCCACCCAGAGAAGCGATTGCAATGTTGTGTTGGAAGGAATCGGTTGTGTGAGTGGGACAGGGAAAGCAAGCGAAAGCGCCCTATTCCCTGTTGTCTTGAGCCTGCGTCTTGACGTCTTCGGCCGCCGTAGAGTCTTCAAAATTAATATAAAGCTGTTATTCGTATGATTTTTGTGGTGCGTTTCATTGCAAGACACTCAAGTCTGAAGCTAGTAGCGTACGATGTGTGGTTGAACTTCCCTTAGCGGGTTGGTGTGTGTTATGGCCAAACCAATCTTCTTTGTTGTATTGTAGCGCTGGAAACGTGGAATCACAACCACGAGACAGATTTTCTGACGTACCCACTATGGAGAGCTATGGTAATTAGATGTCGTTTTGACCTCTTCCCAATACTAGTCGTTACGAGGATGTACGCGCAAACCCAGCCTCTTGGGCGTTCGATTTACAACGTCGTTTCGACGACCAGCAATCTACGCAGTCCTTTTACCATCTGCAGAAAAGGTGCCGAGACGAAGGGGCCTTCGCCTGAAGAAATCAGCAACTTCGCCAAACATAATTCAGGTACTGTGATCTACTGTTTTATTGCCCGGTACTTTAGAGTGTCTGTGCCACGATAGTAGTAATACTAGGCGGGTTCTGGCGCAAAGTGTGTCTCTGCGCATGTGTTCTGCGCAGGTTGTTAATAGGGGTGATATTTGCGCGCGCCGGATGTCTGGGACGCACCGGATGTCGCGCAGACGTGTGGGGTATTTTTTGCGAGGTGATTGACCTTAGGATGACGTCATAGTCTGGGAAATTTGCGTTGGCGCACATGTGTTTGTGGATGACTCATCACAGATGTGGTCACATGTATTATGATGACCGGATGTCGCGCAGACGTGTGGGGTATTTTTTGCGAGGTGATTGACCTTAGGGTCTGGGAAATTATTCTCGACATGTGCTTGTGGATGACTCATCACAGCATGTGGCAACATGTGTTATGATGACTCATCGCAGCATGGGGTAAATTGTCTCCTCAGTTGTGTGTGAGAAATTTGCAGGTGATGACATCATTGCTCGCCAGATGTGTTTTCTCTCTAAATACGCAGTTTTGGCTGTCTGCAAAATCAGTGTTGCAGCGACACGCGTACTTTCAGCATGTGTGCAGCAAATAGCATTTCAGAATTAAGTTCAAATTCTATAAAGTCAATTAGGAGTGCATTACAGTTGATAAAATGTAGTGATGAGGTTGATAGGTGGATTAAGCTTGTAAATAGAACTATTTTAACTGTTAGGCGGTTTATTCGTGATGGTGGTGGTAAGAATGAAAATCCTTTCAAGTTAGAAGCAAACCTTAGTTTATTAAAGGGGCAGCGGCAATTATTAAGAAATTTAAAAATTAAATTAGTAAAGAGAGGATCAGGTGTAGGAGGCGAGCGACAGCAAAAGTTTTTAGATAAAAACAAGCTAGTGTGGGAAGACGTGGAATCATGCTTTCATAGTCGAATAAGGACTGGCATCATTGCAAATTTGGGTTATAAGAAGCCTCAAGAATTTCTTTCAAAATCGTATAAAAGTTTTTCAATAAAAATTAAAAAGATTATGAAAAATAATTTAATCTTTAAAGCTAATGTAATATTTAGCGCATATTTTATCAAACCTAGCAGTGGGGAGATAGATTTAAAAACGTTTGCTACTAAAAATGAAAAAATTGATTCTGGTACTAATATAAAACAATGGTACGCAAACTATATGGAAAATAAACTGTTGACAAAATTAGAAGAGTTTCAAGAACGTGATTCAGGTTGGAGTTTACTCGAGATACTACATTTAAAGGTAAATTTAAATAATTACAGCCCCCTAACGGTAGGTAGTTATATCGACTTGCCTCAAGATATAAAAAATAAAAAAGCTGTAGTTAACGTAAAAAATGATGATCAATATTGTTTTTTGTGGTCAATAGTATCGGCATTACATCCTGCAGATAAGAGTTCCGATAGAATATCTTCGTATCCACATTTCAACGAAGTTTTAAATTACGCAGGTCTAGAATTTCCAATAAAATTAAAAAACGTATCAAAATTTGAAAGAATGAATGATTTGCGTATAAATATTTATACTTTAGAAAGGAAAAATAAATATAGTAAAAATATAGTACTGCCGATATATATTAGTAAAAATACATTAATTAATAAGGATGCTATACATTTATTAATGATACCCAACGGAGAGAGACAGTTTCATTTTTGTTGGATTAAAAATTTATCTAGATTGGTTACAACTCAAATGCATAAGAAAAAATCTCAAACTTTTCTATGCGATATTTGCCTAAATCACTTCGTAACTAAACAGTCCCACATAAATCACATTAAAAATTGTAATAGCATAAATAAAACTACAGTTAGAATGCCTTACAGGGGTGAATGCATAGAATTTGCAAACTATAAATATCAGGAAAAAGTCCCATTTTCAATCTACGCGGACGTAGAATGTATTTTAGAAAAGCAAAACAACCTTGCTATGTCAGCTGAAAATAGTACAGTTTATCAAAAACACACGCCATTTAGTATCGCATATTATTTAAAATGCTCATGTGATGACAGTTTATCACGATTTTGGATATATCGCGGTGCTGACTGTATTGAGCGATTTGTAAAAGAATTACAGACTATAACATATCAAGTAAGTGATATATTGAAAAATGTGCAACCTATGAATATTAGTCAACAGCAAAACGAGTCGTTTAAAAAATCAGTATGCTGTTATATTTGCAAAAAACCCTTCTCTGTTAAAGACGTGCGTGTACGTGATCACAATCATCAGACAGGCGAGTTCAGAGGCAGTGCTCACCAACATTGTAATCTTAATTACAAAGATGCTCATTATATTCCTGTTCTCTTTCATAATCTCAGCGGGTATGATGCACAATTTATTATAAAACCATTAGCAAACCTGATTAGGGGAGAGATTAAATTATTACCTATAAATAAGGAAAAATATATTTCATTTACAAAGCATATGCATGGAACAAATATTTATTTTAGATTTTTAGACTCGTTTCGATTCATGGCTAGCAGCTTAGAACAATTGTCTCTAAATTTACCGAATAACCTAAAAATTATTACGCGCAAATTTTGTAAGAGCGAAGAAGAATTTCAATTATTACTACGTAAGGGGATCTTTCCCTACGACTATTTAGACAGTTTTGAAAAGTTGAATGACAATACTCTTCCCGAAAAAACTCATTTTTTTAACCAGCTGCATGGAACAGCTATTTCTGATGAAAATTATGAACATGCGCTGCGTGTCTGGAACACTTTCAATGTGCAAACTTTAGGCCAGTATGCAGATATGTACCTTACTGTCGACGTTCTGCTCTTAGCCGATGTGTTTGAAAATTTCAGAGAAAATTGTATGAAAACATACGGATTAGATGCTTTACATTTTTACACAGCACCAGGCCTTTCTTTTCAAGCAATGCTAAAAACTACTAAAGTTAACCTTGAATTACTGACAGATGTAGATCAACTGCTTTTTATAGAAAAGGGAATTAGAGGAGGGTTAGCGCAGTGTTCAAATCGCTACGCTAAAGCTAATAATCGATATATGCATAAAAAATATGTAGAAACTGATCCTGAATCATATATCCTGTATTTTGACATTAATAACATGTACGGCAAGGCAATGTCCGAATATCTACCGTATGGGGGATTTGAATGGGTAAATGATTTAGAAATTTATAATATTGATCACTTAAATATTCCAGAAAATGCTGAAACAGGATATATTTATGAAGTTGATTTAGAATATCCTCAACATTTATTCGAACTTCACAAAGATTTGCCTCTTTGTCCTGATCATTATACACCACCATCATCGAAACATTCAAAATTAATGACTACATTATTTAAAAAACAAAACTACATAATACATTATCGCAATCTGCAACAGGCTGTAAGTTTAGGTTTGAAAATTGTAAAAATTCATAGAATATTAAAATTTCAACAATCAGCTTGGCTTAAATCGTACATAGATTTAAATACAAAATTACGACAAGCCACCAAAAATAATTTTGAAAAAGATTTCTATAAACTTATGAATAACGCTGTATTTGGAAAGACTATGGAAAATGTTAGAAAATACAAATCAGTAAAATTACTTTCTAAATGGGAAGGTAGGTACGGAGTCAATGCATACATATCAAAACCAAATTTTTACAGCATTACTATTTTAAATAAAGATGAAAACTTGGTACTCATAGAATTAGATCGGTTGGAAGTAGTTTTTAATAAGCCAATATACGTAGGATTTTCAATTCTAGATCTTTCAAAAATTTTAATATACGATTTCCATTATAAATATATTAAACAGAAAATGGGTAATAATGCAAAATTGCTTTACACCGACACAGATAGTCTTGTATATCATTTTACCTCCACGAATATATACGATTTAATGCGAGAAGATATTTACAAATTTGATACAAGCGATTATCCACCAAACAATCCATATAACCTTCCGCAAGCTAATAAAAAGGTTCTAGGCCTAATGAAGGATGAAATGGGGGGAAAAATAATTACAGAATTTATTGGTTTACGTGCAAAAATGTATGCTTTGAAAACACTAGAGGATGATGAGAATGAGGAATTTAGAATTACAAAGAAAGCTAAAGGTATTACCAGAGCTGCTTTGAATAGAATTACATTTGACGATTACAAAGACAGTCTTTTTAATAACGAGACTGTATTTTGCGAACAGCGAACAATTAGATCAAAAACCCACAATGTCTTTTCTTTAAAACAAAGAAAAAAGGCGTTAGACTGTCACGATGACAAAAGAATAGTAAACTATATTTATACAGATACTTTGCCTTGGGGGTACCAACTGCCAAACACATGAATATAAAGTACGCATGTCTCTGCAATACTCATTATTTGAATACAATCATGCAGAAAAAACCTTTGACAGTCGTTCTAAAATTCAATGGATCAGGCTAGCCACCTGTCCAGACTGCGGTCGAAGAAGGCTTAGAAAACATGCAAACACATTTGATAATCGTCATCCTAAAATTCAATGGACCAGGCTAGCCACCTGTCCAGGCTGCGGCTGAAGAAGGCTTATATAAAACACCTTTAATGATCGTCACTCCTATTTTTCTCTAAAATTCAATGGGTCAGGCTAGCCACCTACCCAGACTGCGGTCGAAGAAGGCTTCACAGCTGGAGGGGCTCATACAATTGTATATACGTTTACTTACTGCAAATAAACAATTTTTTCTGCAATATGTTTTTTATTTTCCTTGCTTCTCATAATGTATAAGTAATATGTAAACAGTATAAGATATCTCAGTCGGCACAATGTTGTCGCCGCAGCAAAATTCAAATATACAGTGGTTGAACAAAGATCTGTACGTTAAAAATAAAGAAACCTATAATTATCATTTACGTAATGCTATAGGACGTAACGATTTGCAAACTTTGAAGTATATATTACAAAAAGTTGGTATTGCTATACCTAGTAAAACTCTTATTTGGGCTACGCACTTTAAAACTGTTGAAACTGATGTCGTAAGTGAAATTTTAAGAACTATGTTAGATGCTTTCTATGTTATTAGAAAAATTATTAACGAAGTAAGAGGGAGAAAGTTGAAAATTAATAGTGAGACAGATCTTAACTTGGTGCTATCAAAATTATCTCTACACCACACCAGTTCCTACGAGCAGCATTTTCTTATTGAAATATTATTATCATCTGACTCTCGAATTGAATTTGTAGCAGGTGAGCAGCAGCAGCAACAATATCCATATTTTCTTCACGATGCGATCTTCGAGGCTGCCTATTATGCTCGCATCAAGTTTATAGAAGACGTGTTCCAGTATTTGAATACACACCACATAGCTTATATATTTCAACCCAGCGCTGTACATCAACACAAAGATATTTTTAAATGGCTTGAGGAAAATATCAGAAAAGCTCAAAATGGCGAAGCTGTCGGTTGGAGAACTGGTCCTTGTTCCGGTCCTTGGCCCTCAACAACACCTCAAGACTATATTGATACTTACTCTTTGTTAAGTTCTGTTTCACTCATGAATACGTAAGATATTTCACTAAATAAAAACATGTATGAAAATAAACGTCTTTTATTCAGTATTGTTAAGGTTAAGTTCGGTTTCACTCATAAATAAATAAGATATTTAATTAAATAAAAAACCATGTATGAAAATAAAATGTCTTTTATTCAGTACTATTTATAATATAAATATAACTATTACTACCTAATTTTATATGAATTTTTATTGGCGACATATGAGGTGACAGGGCCGGTGCAGGCAGGCTGAATTCATATTCAGCCTGAAATTCAGGTTGCGGTTGCTGCTGGGGAGGCTGCGATTGTTCTGCTGGTGGTTGCTCGGGATGTGGTGATGGAGATTCCTGACAATATTCGCTCCCGCAGGTGTACGAATAGCCATCATCATCGACAACCAGGACATCTTCATCATCTATTGCTGAATATGATGGTGGTTGCTGGGGCTGCGATGATGATGGCGATTCTGGTAACCCCTGGCAATATTCGCAACCGCAACATGAAAAGTCGTCGTCAACATCAATGGTCGAATGATCGTCGTCGTCGTCATCGTCAACGTCAATGGTCGGAGGATCGTCAACATCCTCCATACCCGACCAAACGTGAGGGTCGTCTTGAGGCTGGTGCCACGTCCACGATCCCTCATCGCTGTCGACGGTGGTGGTTGACGCTGACGATGGAATAGCAGGCAGTTGTTGGCACATTGGACTCATGTTGAATTAATGTTCCTATAGCAGAACAGTTATTCTTATATACATGCAAATTTCCTCCTACTACTCTATACTGCGCAGCAGGAGGTCCAGATTAAGCGTCCGCAGCAGGATGCACATGTGCAGATTAAGTGTCAACTAATGGCAATTAATGCCACTCATTATACCACTTGTGCAAAATGTGTACATTTTGTTTAGCACATTGCACTCTTGTACCAATATGATGGGAACAAAAATTAGCATTATACAGGGTCTTTAATTGCTTTATATTGGGGCAAGCTGGTAAATCAATAAATTTTACATTATCAGTTTGTTCACCATTTTTCAACATTTTTTTAATCCATATTCTTTTATCTAATCCTTTGAGAAATATGAAATCATTAGTTTGTATGATCCTCCGGATGTACAGAGATAATTCTTCGTAGGGTATTGTTCCATTATTGTTCCATTCTAGTCCATGCAGATTTGTTGTAAGCCAAACCACCTGATCTTTTAAAGCGTCTGAAAGGTGCTCGTACGGTATCGGCGGTTCTACAATCTGATGGATTGTATCATTTGTATCACTATCATATACAGCTATTTCTTTACAAATAAAGTTGCTATTTTTATACTGAAAACCTTGAATATCAATAAATTTCATCGCAATCACTATTGTTGTTATTGAACGAACAGACAATCTGCAACTAATCGTGCAACATCTAGTTAACTATTTTTATATCGCTGGTGAAAGGATTATATTTTACTTTTCGATCGAATAAAATCAATGCGTAAGCTGATGTATTTTGCGGTATATCAGTATTGGTTTCGAATTCAAGCCGAATATCTACAGCACCGCCTTTTAATGTCTCATTTTGTCTAGAACAATCTATTACAACTAATGGAGCTATACTTTTGAATTGCACAGGTGCAAGAACAGGTTGATTGTCATGCTCGTAGTAAGACGATTGAAATCCTGCAAACATTTCATACAGTTGAGCATAACGATTGCTGGAAAATTCTAGATTTAAATTATCATAGGGGTATCTTTCAGAATTGAGGTAGAGTGTAATATTTCTTAAATCGCAAGAATCAAATTGACTCATATTTTTATTATTTTTATTTTTTCTGTCTGTCTGGAAACCTACAATAATGTAGCGTGGAGTTTCTACTTGACTAACATTTTTTATTGCCCAAGTGTGTCGTTTTGTTTGCTGTAATACTGGATACTCATGCAATTCCCAACTTCTAAAATTTATTTCCAGCTGACTACTCTGCTCAACGTATTTTAATAATTTTAAACGATTTACATCAGCCACCGAAATATGCGGCACTCTCCAATACACTTTTGTTAATTCTACTTTAAGCTTTTCATCAGCCGTAGTATTAATAACAGCATTTAAATCATGATTGCTTCTAATAAGTACTAATTCTTGACGAACGTTTAGTAAAATCTTTCTAAAGTCTTCAAAAACTCCCATCAGCATTTCGCAGGGGAGAAATATCTGAAAATTGCCTTTTAAGTCAACCAATCCCTCAATAGTTGTTTTGGTCGGAGCCCAACCTGCATTCTCCAAACGAATACTTTGGTTCGAATTATATGATACGTAAGCTTTCATAGTTGCAGTTATACCGACATTTTTCACGCGATCAATCGCTACACCATTAAGTTCATATCTAATTTCATCAAGTAGGTGAGATATGCCTAAATTTACAAATGATCCTGTTGCGGTAGGTTTACTATCTGCATTCTTTAACAATTTTCCTTCAAAACATATAACACTGTTGCACGGTAATGTGTACACATCTTGATGTAAAATAGGTATTCGTATTTCATCATTATTATTAAATGTTGTAGAAGAATAGGGTTGGTGCGTATGTTTCTCCGCATAAATAATTGAATTATCTTGAAAAGCTTTTTCAGTAACGTTTAGTACTTCTGAAACCGTCATTTTTATTTAATGATGATGATGATGATGAAAAGCAAGCGCTCTTAATATGACAGAGTATTAGAATTTTTCTAATATTAACAACAAAATTTAATTTAATAACGGACCAGATGTTTTCTCTTCTTCCTTTTCCCTTCGCCGTCGTTACTTCTATCAGTTAACTTAAACCCCAAAGATTTTAGGAACAGTTTATTGTCAGATGTTAATCTGTCGACTGCAGGTAGTCTACTAATGTCGGATACAAACTGTTCATCCCTAATATATGTTTGTTGTTGCTGCTGTTTATTTAAAGAGTTGTATCTAACCACCATTTTGTTTTTTGAGATGCAACCTTACCGTGACGGTTTCTCCGCAGAAATTGACCAATTTACCATTTTGATCCAGTATTTGTATGACAATATTATCGATAATTCTCGTATTGATTGGTAGATATATAACATTAGAAGGATTTTTTACAATTTTAAATCCTGGTGGATCTGTAGGGAAAAACTGATGAACTCTGTGTACAGCACTGCTGTTGTGATAAGTTCCAGTTACGATATTACAATCAATACATATAGTATTAACTTTAAATATATCTACAGGATTATCGGAAATATATCTGCCATAAGGTTTCAGTTTTTTAGGTTTGAAGCCTAATAATTGTCCAATGCTATCTTTAGCAGTAAAATCGATTGCAAAGGTTGATTTTATTTCGCTCCTGAGTGTGTTATTATTAGCTTTAATACGTAGCACAGGTTCTGCTCGTTGCTGTACAATATTTTCTAGTACATCATTACCGCCACCCGTTTGAGGAGAGGGTAGCTTAGGCTTTGTTAAATTACTTACACCGCCTATACCTAGTTCACGACGAATATATTGATTAATATCATTGACTTCATAAGAACCTTCGGGTATTTCAATTACACTAGGTTTACCGTCAATGTTTGTATAATGAAATTTATTATTATCTGATTCGATATTAGGTATAGTATTATATGCTTCAAAACTGATTAATCCTATAACGTATTCAGATTCAGAATCCAGATGTATGGATGGGTACTGAGCCGTGAGAACAGATTCGTTCCCAGACAGTGTAAAAGTCCAGGACATGTTTAATATTAGACAGCTTAACTAGAACTGATGCAAAACATCTGGAGGCTATTAATTTAATCCGTCAGCCAACGACCTCCTCTCAGAATATTATATATATTATTATGAGAAGACGTTGGTGATTAGATTACTGCTGCCACAGGTCGAACATATATCTTTTACGATGACAATAAATTTATCGAGTTGGATGAATGCACATTTAGACCTAAAGTTTACGGTCTAATTTCTAATAACTTTCCAGGTTTGCCTCCCAAGATTAATTCTGCATTTAGATACATGAACGGCTTGATATATTTTAAAAAGAAGAGAATTTACTTTGAATTTAATGAATTTACAAATACTATGGTTAGAGCTAATAAAAATGATTTGTTGTCATTGTTTAACGTAAGCTGTTCAAATACAAGTCTTTTACAGCAGTTAAGAGATTTATTATCCAAATTACTATCCCTCGATGTATTACTATCAGACACGAGATATGAAAATGAGGATGATGATGAGGAAACTTATTAAATTTGTTGTAAATGTATGTAATTTGTTATGCTACATCTCATCAATTGTAAATGTGCTTACTAGAAATAAAACAACTTTTTAAACAAATGAGTTTTATTTTCCTTTTTCCTACATCCTATTTATTACAATTATTTTCTATAATACATTCTAATTTCTTTTTTAAAACTGGCTCTAGCACCAGCGACATTTTATCTATTCTATCCTTAAACCTTATCCTGTCGAGTGCGCACAATTGCCAGTAATTGTGCGGAAGATCATCGTCATTTTCCACTTCTCTCTTATGGAAATGATGGATTTGAACAATAGGGTAAAATTGAACCTGCTTGCTGTTGCAGGTGTTGCTACGCCTATCCCTAATCTTCTTTATTATACTGCTCCATTGACAGGGCATGATTGAATTGATCTATTAGGAGAAGGAAGAGCTGATCCTGCTGCTGCTGCTGATGCTGCTGTCGCTGCTGCAGATCGCTTAATTGCAGGTGGAAAAACTGTGTTGACATATCGTTTAATTTCTGATATGTCTCCACATCCTTTTTCAACACCTCTAGCTTCGTCAACCAACGGTTAAGTTGCATTCTATATTCGTCGTACGGTTGAGTTTGGTGACTCATGATGTGTGGTCGAGGTTGGTGACTCATGGTGTGAAGTCTGTGCAAAGCTCCTCGGGGTTAAATATCAAGTTACGAGAACATTCTCACGCAATGACTTCATACATTTAACTTGCAGATCTGCAGATGTACAACTACAGCCATCTGGAAGCTATTAATTTCAATTACACATGGTATTGTACAAAAACTGAAGACATAAATGTCCACAATTTACAGAATCATACGTTTGAAATGTCTGGTGATTATATTTAATACGATGACAGCTACCATCTTTGCTACTTGTCAAATATTTCACAATCTCTTTTGGCGGCTGTAAGTCTCCAAAACTATCAAAGTAAATTGCATCTTTCCCACGTTTTATGTAAGCTACCCAATGTGTGCCAAGATTTGTTTTATCATCTAAATTTACAATACCACATTCTATATTACGAACCTGTTTCGGTAAATCATCCCTCATAAAGATACCTCGAAAGTTTGGAATTTTTAAACGTTTAGCGTATGATTGTAAATCGATATTTGTCAAAGCGCGGTTTGGTAGCTGCATTACTAGTTTTTTGTCATGAACAATCCGTATCCTCTTTTATAAGGTCTTAGATATAACCCTTTACCCAAAGCGATTGTTTCCATCGTTTTATTATGTCTTTCAGACTATGCTAATTGTTTCTTTGCAGACTCGGTATCTTTAACTGCCTTTGCAATTCCTGCAGCTCCGCCGCTAAGAGCTCCTAAAGCGCTAAGAGCTGCAAAGATTGGAATCAAAGGTAAAATTCCTCCTGTTTTAGGTACAGGTATTACGCGTGGAGTTTTAATAATTTTTTTCCTTTTTATTTTATTAATTGCCTTAACAGCTATATTCGCGGCATTGCTTAAGTCTTGCTGCAAACGTCCTCGGCCTCCTAATTGAGATCTTGCTTTTTTCAAGACTTGATTGAAAGTAAGAGCACCACCACAATGACGTTTACCTTTTTTCTTTTTACCAGTTTGACTCTTTTTCTTTTTAGCCCCCATCCCCATCTTTACTTTCGTCTTCATAGCTGCAGTCACTCCTACAGCTGCAGCGCGTTCGCCTAAGTTAGCGTCTGAAGCCCTAATACGCTCAATAGCCTTTTTAGCTAAAATACTATCAGCTTTGTGTCGTTCCTCTATATTATCAGAATATTTTGAGTAAGCCAAATCGTGCTCGCGACACGCTTGATCTAATTTGTTAATTCCAGGATCTCCTCTTGCAATTCTTTTCTCTAGTTTTGTGCCTGGTCCGCAATATTGATATCCAGGTATGTGCAATTCGAAAGGCAATTTATTAATAAGCGTATTGACTACACCTGCACCTCGCCGTCGAATGACTGGTTTACTGTTTCGATGACGAGGCATTTTATAGAACTGAGAGCTGGTTGATTAGAATCTTAATATATATTAAGCGTATAGCTGTATTAGTATGAGTTTGCAATTAGTCGTCATGAGGGTAGTTAAACTAAAAAATAGCTTGTCAATAAAAAATCATGACGATAATCATACTACATCTCTAAGCAGGAGACACGGGCCGTTGTTACCTTCCACAATACGATGCCTCGTTCTAGGTCCATCGAATTGTGGTAAAACAAACATCATTATTTCGCTAATAGTAGATGCTAATGGAGTACGATTCGAAAATATTTATATATATTCAAAATCGCTGTTTCAAGCAAAGTTTGAATATCTAAGTATGTTGTTTCAATTAATTCCTGAGGTTGGTTACTATACATACAGCGATGGTGCGAACATTGTACCACCTGATCAAGCTAAATCTAACAGCATTTTTATTTTTGACGACATTGCTTGCGACAAACAGGACGTTATGAGAGAATATTTTAGCATGGGTCGGCATAAAAATGTAGACTGTTTCTATCTTTGTCAAACATATGCATGTATTCCTAAACATCTTATTCGTGATAATGCTAACATGCTGGTGTTGTTTAAGCAGGATGATGTGAATTTGCAGAAGGTCTATCGAGATCATGTTAATACCGACATGACTTATGAACAATTTAAAGAAATGTGTGCTTATTGTTGGAATAGACATAAACACGGATTTTTGGTAATAGACAAAGATAGTGATTTAAATAATGGTCGCTATCGTTATGAATTTGATTCGTATATATACATCTAACAATTCTGGTAATCTATTATTCGATAGATAGCTGTTAGTGTGTGAACTGGTCTGGTTTTGAACAGTTTACCTACCTATCTGTCCACCTGTCTAACTATCTGTCTACCTACCAGTCTACCTGTCTGTCTACCTACCTGTCTACCTGTCTGTCTGTCTGTCTGTCTGTCTGTTTACCTACCTAACAGTCTGCCTACTCATCAATAATGAAAACGAGTACAGCAGCAGCAGCATCGTCAGAACTTATTAAAACTAAAAATATTATAAGACAGAAAGTTAGAGCTCTTAAAGAGGGTAATTTGCAGCAACAACAGATCCTCGGAGAGTTTTTTAAGCCTGTTACAGAAAAAGTGCAGACTGTTGTAGGAGAGATAAAGAAAAAAGAGCATCTTCCATCACTATCACAATTTACACCTTTCAAATTGAAAAAGCAAGTTAAATACAATTACGACGATGCTGATGATGATGATAAAGGGAAAACCAAATACGATTATGATGCTGATGAAGAATATATTTCACCAAAAAAACTTCCAAAATTGGAATTATTTACACCAAAACCGACTGATGAAGTATCGCAATCGCTATCGTCTGCTGAAGACGAATTTCAATCACCTCGCAACATAAAACCGCAAGCTATAAGTTCTATTTTTAAACAGTATGACGAACTTCCTAGAAAATATGCAAACAATTACCTTATAAAAAGACCTGAGCTTGGGAGGTATGGGATTAGATATGATTTTGATAAAAACAAATTTTATTTTGGTTCAGCTGAACTGGATATAAAGGGTTCAGATATAATTGTTCAGAATGTGCGCTATGAAGGTTCACCCGGTTTGTACGAATTATTATTTAAAAACGATCCTCAAATAACTCCAACTCGATCAGATATATCAAATTATAATGATATTATAGACAGAACAAATGCAGCACATAGAGATTTTGATAAAAATGCTCAGAAGGTAGGTTTCAACCAAGCGAAATATAAGAAATTTATAAAACCTGAACAGTCATCACCATCATCATCATCATCATCATCAGCAGCGCCATTAGCGATTAAAAAACGTACTGGTAAAGGTATGCAGCAAATGTATAAACAGGTTACCAATAAACCATTGGATTATGTTTACTGGGACGATCCGAATGAGCTAGTCAATCGATTAAAGTTACTGTATGCCTCTCAAGCAGCTGGTCACTCAAATCACAGAAATGAAATTGTTAGCATAATAGAAGAGTTAAAAGAAGCTAAAATTATTAAATAACGTCAGTTCAAAAATGTCGCGGGATAAGTTCGGTCGTCACATTCAGCACAAAAATCGTTACTATGGATCATATGATGATGATGACGACTTCGAATATATTGATCTTCAACATAAACGATTAGTCAATCTTGCACAACCTCTATATGAAGAAGACGCTGTCAACAAATCGTTCCTTAACAAAGAACTTAATAAGGTTATTTACCTACTTTCTGAACATCAAAAATCTGCTAGTACAAATATAGAAATAGCAAATGAAATTCTTACAGACATTCAATCTGAAATCGATCATCTCTACTCTTCTCTAAATCTAACTAAACCGTCGCCTAAACCTACAGTTGGTGAAACCGCGCCATTTAGAGGAGTTCAAAATGACTCGGAAGAAAAAGATATCGAAAATAAACAGTTCAATTAAGGCTCAGATAGTAGATGAGCTACATAAGCCTGCACGAATAAATTTTAGGAGACGACGTGTCATAGTAAAAGGATTAGATGATCTTCATCAAGCTGATTTAGTAGAAATGATACCATACTCTAAAGTAAATAAAGGTTATCGATATATTTTAGTAATTATAGATGTATTTTCAAAATATGTTTGGCTAGAACCTATAAAAACCAAAACCTCTAGGGAAGTTGCTAGAGCAACTGAAAAAATACTGTCTGAAAGCGGCCGAATTCCAAAGAACTTGCAAACAGATCAAGGTAAAGAGTTTTTCAATAAAGATTTTCAAACGCTAATGAATAAATATAAAATTAACCATTTCTCAACATTCAGCTCAAAAAAAGCATGTGTCGTTGAAAGAGTAAATCGTACACTTAAATCTATTATGTGGAAGATGTTTAGTTTGCAAGGTTCATACAAATGGCTTTCTCTATTATCTCAAGTCAGTCACACCTACAATCACAGAAAACATAGTACGATTGGTAAAAAACCTGCTGATGTGAATAAGAGTAATGAGCAGGAAATTCTCAATCAAGCCTATAATCATATAAAAATGACAGATTTAAGTAATGTAAAATTTAAGGTTGGCGATCCTGTGCGAATTAGCAAATATCGAACAATATTTGAAAAAGGATATACACCCAACTGGACTAATGAAATATTCACAATCGATCAAGTTAAATTAACCAATCCAATTACCTATCTACTAAAAGATGCTTCAAATCAACCTATTCGAGGGTGTTTCTACGATCTAGAGCTTCAAAAAGTTAAATATCCAGACATACATCTCGTTGAACGTGTAATAAAACGAAAACGTAACAAAGTATTTGTAAAATGGCTTGGATTTTCAAATCAGCACAATAGCTGGATAGATGCTAAAAATATTGTGTAAATTACTCCATGCTGTGATGTGCCACATGTGCGATGAGTCATCATAACACATGTTACCACATGCTGTGATGAGTCATCGTAACCGCATGTTACAAGAACATGTGTGTATAACACATGTTGAGGATAATTTTAGAAACATCTTGAGTGGTGCTATATAAACTCAGTATTTTGCAGCATTGTTATCATTCTCGTGTGTGCTTGTACCGTGCTCTAACAACATGGCAGATTTCACTGAAAAATTGTCTAAGTTGAACGAGATTAAAGAGTGGAAAAATGTTAAAGACTTAGTTGTTCAAAATAAATATTTAATAATAAGTGTGTTTCGATGTTCTACAAGATACGGTGATAAAGTAGCTATTGAGCTACACGATTGTAAAGTCATATTACCAGCAAGATATGACTGTCTCACAGATGAGGATCTGCAACGACTTTCTGGATGCTGCTACTACATCATATCTGGCGGAAAGTGTGGTAACAGTACTAAACTTTCCTTCGAGGAGATCGAAATGGCTGACCAGATCCAGGCCTTGCAATGAGGCTTTCCCTACTACTACTAGATGGCACAATGACAACAACAACAACAACATCAACACCAACAACTGTTGTAATTTTTATTTTATCTAATACATTGTAATGTATGAAATAAAACACATATTAGAATAAAAAGCCTTTTATTTTTAATCTTTAATAATTACATGTATAAGTTTATTACCTAACTTAATTTTTAAATCTAGAGGCAGTGTTGGTTCAGAAAGTGTAAAACTATATGCTTGAAATGAAGGAGTTGGTGATGGGGATGGTGGTGGCACCTGTTCCAGTTCAGGTTGTTGTAGTGGTGCCTTAAGATTTTGTGTTGAGCTTAACCACCTGATACAATTTATACAGCCGCAGCCCTCCACTTTTGTTATGTTAGATGGCCAGAAGTGCGGTTGTTCCATTGGAGGACTCCAACTATGATTTGAGAAGCAGTCTTTGATCATTGCTATCGTAGAACTAATATTTCTATGATATGATTTAGATAAATAAAAACATTTATATCTTTACAATTGTCTTGGAGTAAAAAATCAGGTGGTGGTGGTTAGCCTGACCAATTGAATTTTAGGATGACGGTGGAGCATCAATATAACTCGTATACGATTTTCTTTACACATTCACGTTTTAAATTCCAATTTTTTAAATACTCCTCGATGGGTTCCATCACATTGTACTCAAAAAAATCATCCGAGTCTGGGAGGCGTAGTTTTGTACTAGTTGTATAGAAGTCCGGATGTCCATCCAGCTTAACGGTAGCACTTATACGTTCGCTGCCAAGCCAAGGAAATAACTCAGAAAATTCCTTGTAATATTTCCCATATGCCTGCCAAATGCAATTTGCTGCAGGCATGTTGAAGGTACGCGTGTTGCTGCAACACTGACAGCCGAAATTGTGTCAAGAGGAGGCAATTTACCCCATGCTGCGATGAGTCATCATAACACATGTTTGCCACATGCTGATGAGTCATCCACATGTGCACGCAAATTTCCCAGACCCTAAGGTCAATCACCCTTCCAAAAAATACCCCACACGTCTGCGCGACATTCGGCCACATGCTGTGATGAGTCATCCACATGTGCACCACCCAGACTATGACGTCACCCTAAGGTCAATCACCTCGCAAAAAATACCCCACACGTCTGCGCGACATCCGGTGCGTCCCAGACATCCGGCGCGCGCAAATATCACCCCTATTAACAACCTGCGCAGAACACATGCGCAGAGACACACTTTGAGCCAGAACCCGTCTAGTATTACTACTCACGATCTTGAGTAGTCTTTAAAGTGACGCAATTTTATGCGTGACAACCATATTTGGGAGCAGACGCAAGTGACCTACTGTGAAAGTAAACTGTCACTATTGTTGCGCCATAACATAGAAAATGTTTGTGCGGTTTGTTTACCACTGTCGTTTCAATGTAATCAATGTACTTTTGTGTCACACCCATCATTGTTAAATAAATTTTAGAGTTACTAACCATCCTTTACAACTGTTCATGTCAAATATTTGCATGATAATAGATTTTCTATTTGTTGTTAATATTTTCGACCCTTAATTATAATACTTACAGGTGCTGATGTGCATGTGTTATGCTTTCTTATCTTTATTGATTGTGAGATGACCGTCGAAGCAAAACAGACCAGCAAAGGTAGGTTTCTAAGCAGTCGGACGTCCTACCCGTCAGTCTAAGTGAAGCGTGGGTCTTCTGACTTTGAATTTCTACGAGGGCCGGGCGGAAAATTTCTTTCCCATTGTAATGTAGCATGCTGTGTGGATGCTTAATTAATTCAATATTAATATCCAGATATCTAAAGGGTATCATGTGATAACAGTTGGTGATAGATTACTGGTGGTAGTAGCAATAGGCAACCAAGGAGTTGTTTACTGCAAGTGAAAAAAAAATCTTTAATTTTGAATAATCTACGTTGAAGGTCTAACTTTCCTTTAATTGTGAGAGGAATATTGTATATTTGGTATAGTGGACAGCACGACCAATTGGCAGCGCCTCAGGCTGCAAATATAATACTAAGCACTTGTCGAACGCGTTAATCCTCTTGTTCAGTGCCAACTCGGGTGAGCCATTACTGGGCAGTATTTAAGAATATTTGACGAAAAATTTAAAACCCAAACTTTTAAATAAAACACTGACTAAACTTATACATTTATATTTAAACAATAAAAAATATGTACTACATACAGACGCACCAGGTTTGTTTATAAATCAATTTGTAAAATAACCAAATTGAATTAGAAATATCACATTTATTGCCTACCATTTATTTAATTTAATTTATAATACTACATAAGTTACAAAATATCGACTAAACACTTACAAGCTAGTACTATAAAAAAAGTAAACTAATCCTCATCAAAGTCATTAAATTCTGTGTCATTTTCTGAACTGCTGTTACCCAAAGAAATAATCAGTGGTTTTACGGGGGGCAGTATAAAATAAGAATTTTCTAGTTTGATAACATGGTCGACGATAATGTACGTTCGTCTTTGTATGGGTACTCCACTTCGTCTTGTTGAAGTTTTTCTTGTAACAATGCAAGAGTTGGAACTTGTTTTGATTTATACAAATCGTATACCTTCTGCCGTACAACCTCCTTCGTTCGGTTATCAATATGGCGTAGTTTACCAATGCAATTTTTTTTTCGGTTTTGGGTATGGTCTGTAGGTTTACCTACCGCTACAATTCGGCGGATTGTCGTTTGTGAAACACCAGTCAGCTCGGAAATTCTTATTACAGCATCTGTGTGTTGCAACATCTCCTTCTTTAAAACCTCATATATATTCAATAACATTTGCTGGGAATGAAGTGGCAGATCTTTGTTATTTAAAACAAATTCATCTTCTATTAACGAATAGAAGAAATAACGTAATTATTATACCAGAATTTAAAATGTAATTAAAAGTAAGTATTACTAACCTCTTAACGAATTACTATCGCTATTTTGCACATCTTCTTGTACAGCATCAACAACCTCCATATCGGTATCCTCAAACGGTCTCCAAAAAGCCATGTTTCAAAACCACTAATACACTTAATATTCCAGGAGGAATAACAATCTGAACTATTTAAAACTACAAGAATACCCTATTTATATATAGGGCTTATTGCAGTTCTAATTACTATAATTAGCGAAAGTTTAGTATTATATACCACCAGGTCCAATTTCCAAACCAAATAACTTTCGCCCTTTTATAATTTACTTTTAACGCTGTGTATATAAATAATTATATCCTGAACTAACTTTAATGCATTTTTAAGGAGACGGAACTTTAATTAGCATGATTTATAGATTCCTATGAAATACCGTTGCATTCAAAACAGAAAGTCATAATTATCTTTAATAGTGTTTTCAATACATAACTTCGGACGTCGAACGCCCGGCCGGCCCTGGAACTGCGATCCCCTGCATACTTCACCTGTTAAGTTGTAGTTAATCCTAAAAGATTTAAGGTATTAGTACTTTGCAGCTACTGGCGAGCCCGAGACGAGCCAACTAGCCGTGCGGTCGACTATACGTGATAGCAAGATAGCCTTCTTCAAGATAAAATTTGACCAAAAGTCACAATTATTATTTATATTATAGTTTCAAGATCGTTTGAAACCATTTGAAGTGGTAATTGGTATTTAAACCATCAGTAAGTGAAAGTGAGAGTGATTGTAGCATGCTGTATTACCGTTTATCAAGGTATTAAGAGGTACGAGAGCTATTGTGGGTCTTCAACAACTCAAGGGAGGTGTTTGACGACTGCCAGTCGGTTAGGAGCTGATAGAAAATACACTCAAGGTACAAGTGAGTCTTCGTCAAGGTTAGTGTATTTTTATTAACAAGTTTGGTACGACAAAATTAGTGGAAAGCATTGTAATTTAGGTTTAGAGCGCAATTTAGAATATTAAGTTTTCTAAATTTGCTTTGATTCGGGTACTCGACGTTTTCGGTCATTATAAGTAAAAATTATATCATTTTGATCTAGGTATCTGTAAGTAATTTTAACCTCAATTTGGAAAAAGTAATTTGATTAAATAATTTGACAACATTTAGTTTTGATTGATTGTAATGTCAAACCAAGCATAATAATACAATCTAACTTAAAAGAAGGTTCTATTAAAAGTACTAAGGAGTGTGATCCACAAAGAAGTCAATACAATAATAATTTTGTAATTCAGTATTCAATTATAAAGAGATTCATTATTATAACCTTTACTCATTTAGCTGAGGAAGATAGATTCTTATTTGCTCAATAAACTGACTAGCCGAGGTAATTTTAAATAATAGTCAAGTGACATAATTTCAATCATATATTTTCATAAGTGAGATATGTCAATTTTGAAAGTAATTCAAAAGCAACAAGGTAAGTGTTTAATACATTATTCTAGATACTACTTCTGTTAACTAAGCAATAGGGTAGATATCCAATTTACTAATTGTAATAACCGTTCGAAAAAGGGTTATATAACACCATTCTATCAATGAATTTCGTAGCACTCAATTTCCCCCCTTATGTTGATTACAATCAACATCTATCGTCTCGCTCTAAATTATGTCGTGTTGATCCAAACCCGCCCTTTTCCCTAAGCCAATAGCGGGATAACCGTCTGTTACAGCAAGTTGTGGCGTGGTTTGAGTGAGCTTTGCATGCAGTAAGTTATTTATTACCATAATAAAAAATCAGACCTAAATTATTCTGTCTACAATACAGACTGCAACGACAAAGGTTTCTATTCCAACTCAAACTTATATGTAATAAAAAGCTCACCAAACAAAATTCAGCCAGTATATAGCTTTACGATATAGAAAGTCAAATTAAAAAGTAATAGTGGAGTATCAATAGCTATAACTCATAGATAATGCTAATGCTCAACCAATTTAAATGAGTTTCGTGAATCTAAATTTCTTTTAAGAGGAAAGGGTTTCCAAATAGCTTTAAAAAATACTCATCGTGAACATTTTTCGTTAGGAGACTCTAAGATTGAGTATTATCTAACAAGCACACCTATTATTCTAAACAATATCCATTTCTAAGCCGAAATCGTTAGGTCTTAACGATTTATTGTTCGTTTATTTATTAAAACAGTCAACTATTATGTGCTTTTCCTTAGAAAGATACACAGGTAGAGAATAACTAGTTTATGTGGAACTCAATGTTCAATTGATTCTACTATAACTGACCGGAAATTGATAGTTTTAGGTCAGCACTGTTTAAGTCCTTGATCGAGTGCTGAATCTTGCCTTGATTTTCGAAATAAGACTAAATATCAAGAGAGATTCTTCTAGATCACGGCAAGACTGAGGTCACCGGTTACAAATCCCTGACAGTATCAAGCCTTGGTCACCAATAATCTTGGTTTAGGTACTGACTATGCTGAAATTTTTTAAATATTATTTTGGAACTTACAAATTTATAAATCATACGTTGCTGACATTGTAATCAGTAGTAATTAAAATACTAATATATTTTCTGTAATTTTGACCGCTAGCGCTCGTAGGGCAAACTTCACGTCTAGTGTGAAAAACATTTTCATTTTGCAACTTGCTAAATAAATAGCTATTTTCACGCTGGGCCACTGCTAGTTGAGTTAAACATTATAATTCTAGTAAATATTTATTCTGTAATCAAGAGTAATTCGTTGATACAGTGTTACGGTATTAAAAAAACTTTACGACACCCACCCAAGGTGAGCATCGCACCACGGAATCAGTCCTGGAAAACTGGCACACTTGCTCTGAGATTTGCTAAAAACAGACTAAAGGCGAAAGTCAATGTTTGCACAGTTACAAACTAAGGATGTACTACTGAATGAATGCGACCAAAGTCGATCGCTTACACGGCACATGCGCGTAAAAGAGGTCACTAAGTTACATAATCTTTTTAAATGGTACCTGGTATTTATTCTGGACTTCTCCTGAGCAGTACGGAGGGCAGTCAGCAGCGCCTGCATTTGTAAGCACCTCTCCTTGGGCAAAGACTCCGCAGAATAATGGCGTATTATTTCACTGTAGTCACTCACGTGGAATTGGTGTAACAGAAACGTATGGGCATTATTCACGTCCTGCAGCGAGTCCCCAGCAACTTGTAGGAATGAAAGAACCACTTCTTTTCACGACATCGCCGGACGTAGCCTACAACGACAACGCCAAGGAAAACGCGCTCACAAAGCGACACGTGCTTCACACACAAGAGCTTCCTGCCGGCTCTCGCTTAAGGCGGAACAGTTTATCAAACACTTGCTAAAGCAGCACGAGACGGAAAAAAGGCTGGCGTCCCCGCCATGGCGGGAACGCCGGCCAACACACACTGAGCTGAACTGCCGAGCAAGAAGCGTTACGACGCCCGAAGTGGCGTGAGCCAAAACGGCGTTACCACGTGACCCTCGACAGCCAATGGCGATGCGCCCAATAAAACAAATACGTTCCGGTGACAAAGAGAGCCCGAGGCCTCGCAGTCGCACCAACAGCGTAATTTCTAGAAGGTTCGAAAATCTTGCGAGCGTTAACACACGGCTGTCAAAGTACCAACAAAGGGGTGCCCCAGATGAAGAGAAATACTGCGCTTGAGGCCAAATATGTGCAAAATCATTATTATGGAATTAGGCGATGAAGCCAAATAAGTAACTAAAAGGGTTTAACATACGGGCGCGCTGCCCTAAAGCCTAGGTGGCTAATTAAAATACAAAATGACCTGACAACAGTTTGTCGGAATGCTCAAAGTTAACGGTTTCAATTCGAGAATCATAGTACACATATTACCTATTTACCTATTTCTAAACATTGCTCCTGTTACAGATCCTTGTTATTCCCATGTTTTTCAATGCTATTGACTGCACTTGACAATTTAAGAAGCATCATCTAACGGAAATATAAAACTGCTATAATTATAACGTCATTTGTTCCTAACACAAAGTCCCTAAGAATGAAAACATTTTACACTTGAGAAAAACTGCGAGCAATCACATGTTCCCTAGCTATTGTGATGTGTGGTGAAAAAACACAATAATATCTCAATTTATTGTAGATGCCTTTCTGGAATATAATTTTCAGGAATTGTAGGTTAAATTAAGAGTCGGTCATTAGCTGAAGGTGAAAATGTAAAAACAGTAACGAAGAGCATTAAAACAATAGTTAAGTAAAGATGTAGCCAGTGTGTTCGCCTGGTAAACAAATGATCGTGGAAAGCTCGCATGTAAGCAAAACGATGATATGATCTCTCCAACACCCCAGAAATATAGCTAGATGTGAAAAAAGAATGAGTGAATTAAATTTAGAATATAAAATAGCAAACTATTAAAGAAAGATGAAACAGGGTTGCCCGGTGTATGTCTAACAGCTGAGTGTAGATTGTTAGATGCTTACAATATCAGTTCGTAATACATTATATGCCAATGAAAGTGAGTTAGTGTAAACTACTACCGATGTGAACTACCCCCGATGTGGATTATCACCAACGTGAATTTAGATCCGACTAAAGCTACCATCAACTTGATTTATTACCGACAACGAATTTTGTGACAAATATATGAGATACTACCCAATTAAAATATCACCTACTTGGATTACCATCCATGTGGATTTACATCTGACTAGAACTACCACCGACGTTGCCTCTAAGCAAGTGCAAGTAACTCATATCACTTAGGTAACTTCTATGGAAGTTTACTCGGTGGTACTGTACCAACCCGTGAAAGTAAAATTAAATAAATTAAATGAACGGAAAGCTCATACGCTATTTCTTACTTGGACTATGAAACACTGTTCATTAATTAAGTATTAATAGTACAAGTTACCAAAATGTCATGAAATGCATATAGGTGTTAAAAACCATATCTTAAACAGCGTGTAATATTTAATAACAAAGTCCATTAGACCGAAAATGCTTAATATAATACCCTGCGTAACATAGGCATATGCTAAACAAATATCTCTACCATAAACTAAAAAGGCACAAACCTAAATAGAGGAAACTATGCTAAATATCCACCAGAGAGTTAGAGTTTGTTTAACAGAGATCAGCGAAAAGACAGGCAAGGGTTTAATTAGATGCATAAGATTAGTATGGAATTGAGCCGGGCTTTAAGTTTGGAAAATACCATATGCAGCCGAATGTCCCCAGGACCCAATGGATCATGACAGACAACAGGAAAATCTAGATTCCAAAAGGGAAACCCTTTGAGCGCAATTGGAATGTGGAGGCTTGAATAATAGTTAAGCAAAGTAATGTAGAACCAAACATGATTCAGTAACTATTTAAAAAATAAAAGCATAATTTGCGTTGGAAATTCCAGTGCGACATAACACGCTTGTTATTTTTCATACATATTGTAAAAGCTTTTAAGTGCAGTAGCAAATATGTGGACATGGGTTAACATCAGATTCCTGGGCCCAAAAAGAAGACGAGTAATTTAACAAACCTTTGAAACACGTTTTGTTAATCGGGTATTCTAATTCATAATTCTTAGTAAAGTTAGATCGATTGCATTCACTATTATAACACTTCATACTGATCTAAGCCATCTTTTCAGGTGATATTGGTTATTGTTTATGGCTTACTAGTCGTTGAAACATGGGTGTCACGACACACATCGGACAGTAACTCTTTAATGACAAGACCGACATTTATTTTTTCAGAAAGGACCTTCAATTAGTAAATTATTTGTGTCTGCAATATTTGATAGCTGCTACGACGATCAAAAGGAAAATGTCAAGAAAAACTGTGTACAGGTTGTTTACGATACCCTAAGCGACGTCATTGTGTATATAGTCCAACTTCAAAAATATTATACACCAACAAGCGTCAGTTTTAATTGTTTTACGAAAAAGACCCTGAAGGGGCCTTCAGTTTAACTACAATCTAACGTTGCTGTGCAAAGCTTGACTAAACTTAAACGTTCGAAATGAAAGGTTGCATTCTTAATAATTTAACACACTTTTTATCTACACACTATATTACATACAGTTAAAATATGAGGTCTACTTTGATGGCATCTTGCAGTATCTTGGAACTCGGTAATAGCGTCCATAACTGGGCGGCGTTATCGCTAACACTCGGAAAGGGAGAATAACTCAGCCCTCTTTGAAGAAGATATCCACGTCCGGCTCAAGGGATGGCTGAGAAACGATGAATTAGCTATGCACTCGTCTGCGTGGCATCAAAAGAATACGGAGTTTAGAAACAGTCCAAAATCCAGCTGGTGAGTAACACATGCGACGGCAAAACTAAAGAGAGTCACACGTAAATCCGGTATTGAACCGTAATTAGAGATGGCACCCTTAAGACGCGATAAAAATGGAAATGTGATTGCCCTTTACGATACATTCCACTCCGGCGCGGCACGCCTGCCTTTTCCTTGTGTCAAGAGCTTAGCACCCCTGCGAACACAAAAACAACATGCCGCAGCTTGTAATATGCCAACTCAGAGGGTAAACACCGACTTAAAATGTAAAACGAAATCTGCAAGCCTGCTGGTTTCATCACACACTTTCGTGAAACTGAGCGGGTAGAAGTAAACTCCACCCAAAATTGGCCGACAAATAAATAATTCCACAAAAGTGGTGGCGAAAATCTAAAATTTCCTAAAAAAGTCGCCAGACATTTTCTCCATTTTAATACCACTAAGTAGTACAGCCTTCATACATTGTTTTCCTAGCTATGACGTAGATTATACTGACTTCGTTTCGAATCATGCAGTTCATACCTTATCTACTAACATCGTGTCGTATGCTCCATGTAGGTCTATAAACGTCTCAAGTGTATTTGTCTACTGCAGTTTGATCTCTTTTTTGACTTGTCTTAAGCTAAAGATATTATCAGTGCAGGATCTATCTGCTAAATGCCACTTTGCTCTTGCCCTTAACTCCTTCCGTTTTCACTATTCTTCTATACAATTTCGCGATTGTCGAAATCATATTAATTTTATTATAATTTCCACCTTTTATCATTTTCCTTCTTTTCTAAGTAATATAAACAGTTTTTCATTCAGAAGGACCAATTTTTTCGTTTAGACAATTAAATAATAGCAAGACCATAGAGACATTTTATCTTTCATACCACGTACGGCTGTGTTTTGATCTTCCAGACGTATTTCTCTTATGATGTACTATAGTAGGTAGCTGCAGTATTTCGCCTTTCTTGAATTGGCTTTTTGTCCCAATTAGTAGATTTTGTTTTATCTACACTTAATGTTATTACGAACTTTATACATTCAGTGTCAATTTTGTCAAGTAAATATTGTAGGTGAGTAAAGCGTACTTTTAACGAAAATGTAGGATAGCAACGACATAACTTTTATTATTCCCAACAACCATCTCAAATTCAATGCCGGTGAAGAGTCGCGCAAGTAAAAAGTACGTACATCTAACAATTAGTACAAGCAATGATTGCACCGCTCTTCAGCATAAAGACGTACATAACCCTGAGTAGCTCAAGCTCTCCGCAACTGTTTTCATGAGTAATGACCAGGCTATGGTTCTTAAGGTTATCCAAATAAACAAAATGAAGCAAAACACAAAACGGTGCAGGTACACTGACAGTCTGTAAGAACAATTTTCCGAATCTAGTGCTTTCCGCATTGTTAGCTTAAAAGTTCACTCCATAAGAACTTTATTTCCGATTATTTCGTTTTGTAGTTCATTTATATTCGACGAAACTCAATCCTAAATTGGGGCTTTGTTGTCCCTGCCGTCTGGGTGACGCCATCGCCTTTATCGCGGTTTTAATGCGTTCCTGGTTTCAGTCAAGCGATTGCATAGCCCTTAGGAAATTCCCCTTTATAAGCGAAATTTAGTTACATCAGTTTTGGCTGCAGAAATCCGGCCCGAACTTTTCACTCAGCGCTCGGCCCTTAAATCGTTCAGAGTTGTTGTGCGTTGGTTCGCGGGCCGGCATCGATTAGCCGAGCCCGTGTAAGTCGAAATTGTCGTAAATTGTAAAACTACATTGTTGCTGTCATTGAGCGCAGTGCATAGTAGGTCGTGGTGAACGCTTAACCAAGGTTTCTTTACGGTTGGAGTTAAGCATCTCCGTTAACACTGTAGTGGATCTTAAAGCAAACACTTCGTCGTTGTGCTAAGCCTGCCAGTGTAATAAAGACCCGAGTCTTCAAACCGAACTTGCTTATCGTAAAGGTGCTTCATTTGTACCTGAATGGGGATGTAACGCCGCTTTTCCGCTCGATTATCGCTCCTTCATGTGGTTTCCCAGTAGTTCCTGTTCGAATTTCGTGGCAATGACTTGGGATGCGATCGGCAGCTGGACAAGAACAACGTAATTCAAAACATCTGACTTCCTATCAGGTATTTGTTAGTTTCTAGTACGTGTAACACCGATAACTATATAATGAAGTAATTTTCGAGGTGTTGTAATGTCGCCTTTGGTTGATTTAAATTGTAAAATGTTGAACAATACCGTCAAGTTTTATTGCCTACATGTTGTTTTGCGCTTTAAGTTCGAGTAAACGTTGTTGTGCCACTATTTGAGTAATTGTTACTAATGTTGATCATGTAAGGTAGTCGTTTTGTGAAGTATTTAAAGATAATTACTGCTTGGAATGTAACCATGTCGTTTGATTGTCATTTTACCGCTGTATTTAGTTTAAACGTCGTAATTTAACGTAATTAACCCCTTTGGCCTATCATTTTTAACTGTAACCAGTAAACCTTTTCATGTTGATTGTCATATAGTTATTTTTATTATTTCAATAGAGTTTATTGTTTGTTACTTACGTTTTTCATTGGTGTTTGCATGCATTTGTGTTTTGTTTCAATGTACAGGAGTTCAGATGATGTAAGTGAATGCAACTACAGGTAGGTCCAATTAAGCTGTTGTAGCGGCCGCCTGAAGCTATGCCAAGCCAGAAGTAGAAAGGTGGAGTACTTACTTCCACTTTCAGAGTGCGTTAACCTGTGTGGCTGATTTTATTTTCCCGATTTAGTCCGAATGTGGTACCGCATCAATATTTAATATCTTTTACTTTTATTACCGGAGCCCAGCCCTAATTTCACCTTTTGTTCCCGTACACCGTAACGGAGTTAGGACCGCGTATTCTAGGTAGATTTCCCGTTGATGTCGTTAAAAGTTGTTCATGCGGTAACAAGTCTAAATGCACCTCACTGGCCTTAGAAAAATTTGCTAAAAAACTAGGAGATTGCGGTAGCCTATAAAAGGCAAACCAAGAAATAAAAGTCAAGCACCGAATATTTAATTAAATGTCAAGCAAGGAGCGAATAAAAAAATAGCGCAAGTGCCAGCATCAATGGTGATCTACAAATTACATTTAAAACAAATAAAAAACAACTAAGTATATACAGTCAGTAAGGTTAAGATAAAAAAAAAATAACATAAGAAAATTATATTTTATGGTCAAACGTTAGCTTGAACATGCCCTAACTCAGCTATAAGAATGATTTTTTAGGCACTGCGGCGTCATCGCACCGGGATGCATCTATGGACGGCACAAAGCTTGCAGGACTTCATAATTCTCCAGTTATCAGAAACGGGAGCAGCGTAGTACGCAAAAGATCTGAATGTCAGTACCAAACGAGTACATCGAATCGGCTTATTGATTCAGACCGTTTCCTAACGTATCCTAACGGTGCTGAAACTGACAGCAACTCACGATCCCGTGCAGTAAAAATATGAATAATGTACGATAGGCATATTGTAACAAAAATACCACGACTCCGGCTTCAGAAAACTTGTGAATGCCTCTATATGATCTCGAAAAAATGCATTGGAAATAAATTCCAAAAAAGCCCACAACACAAAAATACGACTTAGCTCGCCTAACAGCCGAGTGGAAGTGCCGGTCTTTGAAAACTAAAGTTAGTTACTTCCTAAAATTCCATTGAGCTAGTAATGAATAATAAATAAAGAAATATGCATGCATTCGCAGGTAGAATCCAATGATGTTTCAACCAATAGATACACCTTGTCCAATAACTTACCAAATCAGTCACATAAAAGAAAAGAATTATATATACATTAGGTAGCACAAAAGGTTAAGTGGGCGAACAGCACACGGAATTATGCTAATAAAAGTTTGTTCCCGTGCGGAATCGATCGAGAAAAAGTATTCTCGGTCCTGAATGGAGCATTTCAGTTAACGTTCCAAAAAAACTACGTCTTAATTCGTTTCACGAATGATGCTATCGATAATGATTTGTCGAGCACAACGATTTAACATACAAAATTATAACCATATCGTTCAAGTTGTAACGTCGACCTTTGTTTTTATCACCGAATCTTCTTTCTTCATCCTCTTAATTTAGACTGAGAGCCTGTTAATTCCACACATTGAGTGCGGTTTTATAAGCCCTCTTAAGCCGCGGCTGGGGTAGGTGGCTACTCTAACCCCTTGAATTAGGGAAGAATGCACTCATAGGGGTCACGAACACCAAAGATATGCCGATATACCTGCCGACTGCTGGCGCAGGCACTCTACCAGCCGGCCACACGCTCTCTCATCCCCAAATAATATAGTAAAAAGAGGCTGTCAAGCCAGTCCATTGCTAATGCTACATATGAAATTGAAATTTTTGCTCAACACGCGGTAAAGTAACTACTAACAGTAACAAAAGAAATTCATATGAGAACAAAAAAAATGTTCAAACTCCACAGCAGGTAGTTTTACTGACGGCATAACTTGGTGAGCTCGGGAATTTTCGACGGTACATGTGAAACGCGTCACTGTCCCACCAACACAAGCAAACCTTGACTAATGCGCGGTGTCCCGAGATTATGTGATCACAGACGTCTAACTTTTAGCTAATCTGCATTGAATTTTATGAAACAGAAGAGAAACAAGGGATTGCTTGGCGTCGGCAATTAGCAAAGAAGATTTCCCAAAAATTAAAAAAAATTATAAAGGGAGAAACGACGAAAACAGAGGAGAACCAACGAAACCTCGGACATGTCGTCTCACAACGGGAACTATCACATTTGAATATACTCTCCAGTTGCGATTTTAACAGAAAATTTTTGCACATGGGGCTACCACGTCAAGTGACTTTCTTAGCAAATGTCAGGAGCTGAATGCGCTCAGGGAGATCGGCGGGATTAATACCGATACGCCACAGGGCGAGCGTCACTTAATACGTGTTGATGGTTATAACTATCAAAGAATGGGTGCCACCAGCTCTGACTCGGGATCTCCACGTTCTGCCGGAACTGGACGGCGGAACGGGGCGGGGTTACAATCAAGTACTACTTCGGGTAGCACCTGAATAGCTATTTCGAGAAAATACGCGAATAACTATTTCGAGAAAATACGCGAATAACTATGTCGAAAAAATATGCGAATAACTATTTCGAGAAAATATGCGAATAACTATTTCGAGAAAATACGCGAATAACTATTTCGAGAAAATACGCGAATAACTATTTCGAGAAAATTGCCGTACAATACCAGCCGCAACCACCTACCTGGAAGGCCTACCCTCGGCGTCTGGTCCTCGCCTCACAGCTGTAGTGGCACAGCGACACAGTCGCCCTGTAATATGTATACACCCACACAATAGTGTCAAGAAGAAACAAAACGGCGATAATATTAATACGTCTATTGGATCCCTGGGGGTGATCTAATACAT
Organism: Agriotes lineatus; assembly: GCA_940337035.1. Taxonomy (NCBI): domain Eukaryota; kingdom Metazoa; phylum Arthropoda; class Insecta; order Coleoptera; family Elateridae; genus Agriotes; species Agriotes lineatus. The sequence continues at coordinate 107,188,727 of OW679196.1, read as the reverse complement.
ACATATATACACAGGTTACAAAACATGAATTTTAAAAGGAACTTAATGGTTAAGCCCAGCTGGGGAAAAGCGCTTAATGCCTAAGGGGTTTGCGTACAGTCGAGTCGAGTACCTCATCCAGGCTAGGTGTAATGGTTAAACGTGGGCTTAAAATCAACGGCCGGTCGCCGTTACGCGTGCAAACAAAGCCTGAATTCGGGCCCGAAACCTCTGAACACCCTGTACTAGGTCGTGATAAAATTTGCCTGGCGGCACAAACCAACGATAGTTAATCTTAAAATTTAGGCGCTGACGGCGCTGTCGATTAAGTAGGCTAACGGCGCGCGAACTGACGCACACCACTGGATTTTTCAGCAGAGTGTACTTTCACTGCACTCTATCACACAAAGTGTTCCGCCCACAACGTGCGATTATGATTAGCACCGCACTGCAGCAATTTGTATGCGAGAAGCGGTACTCACGAAATTAGTTGAACAAAGTAAGCGTCAGTACGCCCAAATGCTATTTTTACACGGAGTGTACCACGCTTTGGCGTCGCATTGCAACAATTCGTATGCGAGAAGCGGTACTCACAAAATTAGTTGAACAAAGCAAGCGTCAGTAGGCCCAAATGCTATTTTTACACGGAGTGTACCACGCTCTGGGTTCGCATTACAGCAATATGTATGCGAGATGCGGTACTCACAAAATTAGTTGATCAAAGCAAGCGTCAGTATGCACAAATGTTATTTTTCAAGCGTTATATGGCTAGCTCGGCCATCTTGCAGATGGGGAAACTTCCCTGGCAGCAAATGGTATGCGGGACTTGGCATTGCGGCGAAGCTCAAACGATGCGGAAGGCGAAAATGGCTGGCTTACTCACGAGTTCCCTTGTCGGGAGAAGTCTGCGACGACCTACCTAGGTTATGTAGAACTTGAGGACATCGCCGTTGCAATAAATGGACACGGCGATTATTATCCCGCACGCTTACTCAAAGAACTGCGGTTATTAAGCTAATAAATCGGCATGTTGCTGTGTTCCTGCGACGACTTGTTGCACCGAGAGCACCAACTGTTTCACACGTGTAGACTGTTTAGCGAGCCCCTGCCGACTGCCGCGATAATCGCGTGCGTCCGGTGCCCCTGAGCTTCATGGGAAAAACGCTCCAGCCAATCCTAACACAGAATTTCCTAGACACGCCACTTTTGGCGCGAGAATGGGCACTACCCCTCCTTGTCGCACAAGCAGCGTAATTTCTAGAAGGTTCGAAAATATTGCGAGCGTTAACACACGGCTATCAAAGCACCAACAAAGGGGTGCCCCAGATGACGAGAAATACTGCGCTTGGAGGCCAAATATGTCCAAAATCATTATTATGGAATTATGCGATGAAGCCAAATAAGTAACTAAAAGTGTTTAACATACGGGCATGCTGCCCTAAAGCCTAAGTGGCTAATTAAATTACGGTTGGGTGCCAAAATGACCTGACAAAACATGCTGAAAGCATATCGAATTTGAATTCTAAGCTAACCCAACAGGTCGCTCCTGGTTGGAGTTGTAATGTAGTATGTATTGAGATGGTATTAGGCCCACAACTTGGCTCTGTTTGCAGTGCAGGATAATTGACCGATTCAAGAAGCACAGAGTTGGGATGTTTTATGCAATTGCAATGTTAAACTAAAGTAAAATATTAAATGCATTGATAATGAGATGCGAGAGACAGTAAAGTAGTCGAGAAAGAAATGCAAAGGCAAAGCTTATTTTCACAAGGTTCGAAATTGACTTTTAAATAAATTAAAATAATAAATGAATAGGTTTGTGCATAATGTAAACATAATGTAAAGCCAGACCGAAGGCAATTAATAGACATAAAAGCTTTGTTATGTGCATTTTAAAAGGAGCCTAATTGTCAATAAAGCCAAGCATCGTCAAAATTGTGAAAAATCTGAAAGGTGAATTAAGCAAGATGAAAGATAACAGAACATTGCAAAGAACAATTCGAGAAGCAGGCAACAGGAAAGGAAGCAAACGAAGGAAAATGGTGGAACTCTAATAGGCCAGTGCGCTAATAATTAATAAAAATAGTGCAAAGCAAAGCAATGGCCAAATAATAAAAAAGCGTTTGTGTGTGTGATGCAATATAACAATTTTAGTTATAAGAAAAAGACAATAATCTAGATTTTAAGAAAACTGTTAATTCTAATTTATGTACTCAAATGTATTTCTTTTTATGTCCATTAATTATCAAACCTAATTACCATTAACATACGCATAACACCGTATCCTCGCAACTAGATGCTATATTGTTTAAAACAGAAGAGAAGAAATGAATAAAAATTATTACATGTTTGTCTGTTTTGTGCTCCACATTAAAATACATTTTTATAGTAATAAACAAGCATTTTACGATTTAAAAGTGTTGCATTTTATTACCAAAGTGTCCAAGTGCATGTACCATCAATGGTGGAAGGTTCCGTCACACAAAAATTAAAAATTCTCCTATCCTATCTACGAGGACATCGGGAGCGAGCAGTTCAAAATTTCGAGGCCTATCTACGAGCAGATAAGGCAGTGGAAACCAGAGGACAGCAGCCCAGGGCAACTTACGAGTCTGCAAGAACGTCTCAACCACCTTCTGCAGCGTGAGACGAGCATCTCCAGCAGGAAACCCAAGCAGCATTACCGCAAGCAGCTCCGAAGCCAGCAAACGAGGTAGGGTTATGCTTGCGATTTAAGTGTTTAAGTTTGGGGGAAAGCAGCAAAATACCAGATCAAACCTTGCCGAAGTGCATTAGCTCGTTTCCATGGCTCTAGCTACGTCGTAATTTGCGTAATAAGCAAGGCGTCATCAAATTTTGCAAATTTAGCGAGAATCCAAGCGACCAGGAACAATTCAGCAGACGGCGTCTGTCCTACGTCATTACTAAAACAACAGTATTAATGGTTTACCAAGTGCTAACATTTGAATAATTACCTGATGTTTTCTCATATTCTCATGAGCTCAAACGTTCAAAGAGTCGCTGTTGCACTGGGCGGACGTTTTGTGGTTTGACAGATTGTAAATATTTGAACTAACGTTGCGTATTTAAACTACTGAATTAGAATTGCTGGCTATAGTATAATTCAGATCAAGAATATAGTCAACTTCGGAACCTAACCTAAGAAAGAGCTTATGTTTTCCCATTGAGCTAGCGTAATAAATAATAGCAATTGAATAAAATAGAAAGAGGGGCATGCAACCATTTATTTGAGTAATTGAGTGTTACATTTCATTTTTAACCAGCCTAAATTTACCCACAGATAAAACTTTAACCAGTGCATAAAATATTAACTTATTAAATATTACGTATTTCCATTATGATAGCTAACGTCCGAAACGGATAAAGTACTAGAAGAAGAAATATTACATTTATTGGCATCCGAAACGTAGCGCTTAGAAAGCTTCCTTTGCAGTATCTTGTGTCCGCGTGTAGCAATATGTATTTGCGTGTTCGCACCATTCATTTGCAACTCTAGGCGAATGTTCATGGCATAACTCTATTAATCTTTGGCCAGTTTCATTTATGAAGTCTTTTCCATGTTAGCGGGTATCGAATAATTTCTTCTACTGCCAATTTTTCCATAAAAACTGTTTAAAATAATAAATTATGTCTTTAGGTGTGCCTAGTTATCCTAATGTGCTGATTAAATTATTATCAAGTTTTATTATTTGGGGCGGAGGTGCCAATTATTACGATGCCATAGCCCTTAATTTATTAGTTATTCCCACTTCATTATATTTTTATATTAAAAGTGACACTCCATATCCTGTCCTCTCATTCTAAAATACTTCACTGTATAATCATTGCTTTTCTTCGCTTCTGTCTCTTTGTCCTTCCTTTTGATTTTCGCAATGGCAATGTTAGTTTAATGCCTCACTGCCTCTCAAAATGTATTTGTTGTTATCTGTTTATCGTCAGTTTTAAACACGTAAATGTGTTTGCGCACGCCGCTCTAACACTTATACACAGTTAGCGCCGAAAGTCGAAACCAGCAGATTTTTTGGGTGCACGCGGAGGAATAAACCCTGAAAAATCAAGCTTTTCATCTCAGTATCATCTTAAGGTAAGATTTTGTTAGGATATTTGGCTTTGGCACGACCCTTCTAGTGGAATTATTTATTGCTCGGCCAACTTAGATAGATTTTCGACCGCTTTAGGTTTACGCTAGGTGGGGTATCAAGCTGACAGGGTTGCAGCTTTCGTCGTATATCGTTAGTCGAGGATTAACATCTGAGCCGGTATGTTGTAACATCGCGTCCCTCTGTTCGTGGTTTTCATGAACGCAGAGGTGCTAAGCTCTCGACACCAGTAAAAGGCAGACTTACAGCGCTGGTGTGGAATGTATCCTAAAGTACAGTCACATACCCTGAGAATTTCTATCGCTTATTAAGGGTGGCATCTCTAAGTTCGCTCGAATACCGGATTGACGTTGGACTTTCTTGAAGTAATGGTGTATTGTGTTGTTTTGGCGTCTTATGTGTTATGCCCACTCTTCGCTCAACCAACTAGATTTTGGACTACTCATAAACCCCATATTAAACTCCGTATCCTTTTGACGCCTTCCATACAAGTGTGTAGTTAATTCATCATTACTAAGCTATCTACAGAATCTGACCTTCTTCTCCAAGAAGGGCTCAACTTCATATGTTTTTTGAGTGCTAGTGATAACTCTCCTTAGTCATGGACGGAGTTCCAAAGCACTGCAAAATGGTTCTAAGGCAGATCTTATGAATTAACTGCGTGTAGCACAGTGTGTAAATAAGAAGTGCGTCAGATTATTAACAGGAAATTTTGAACATTCAGTGAATCTTTTTATTTATTCGTAGTTTTTGCTTACGTTTTTTCTTTTACTGTAAGGCAACTTGCAGAAAGCTTTACAGGTATTATAGAGGACTTAGACTTCAAAGATAAGTCCCTGTCTGTAGAAAACCGCTAATCACACCTCCAGAATGAGCTGAATGGATTTAGTTTCGTAGTTCAGAGATCCACATGCCAGTAAGTACAAAATATTACTTGCCGCCTTTGGGAATCCAGTTTGAACTATCATAATCCCGCAACTCTATCGCTAGTAAACCCACCCTTCTCGACTGCAGTGAGCCGAAGCCAAAGTGGCGCAGGATTGATTGAATGACGTGGGTTCTAGATCGAATAAACTTGTCTCTCATTTTATAATAAATAATTAGGAGAAACTGTCGGAATGATTTCATAGTATTGTTGGGAGCACCACTGCTGTAGTGTCTGCGCAGTAGATTAGCACCATAAACGCGGCATAGAAGCAGCTATTGAAGAAGTTTATTATTACTGATATAAATGTAGAAACAGTTTTGGGCGTGATTTAATATTATCATTCGTATAAATTCGAGGTATAAATTCATGGCTTACTATTTAACTGTGGTATTATTTAGCATAGTTCCTTTAACAGAAAATATGTGGTGATTGTTCATTTGTGTGCAGAAATCTTGGCTTTCTATTTGAGTAGAACTTTTAAAGTTTCCATTTTAGCTTAGAGTGAGTCTAGGAACTTTTATTTCATAACAAGAGCAGGCAAAAGTAATTTATAAAAGTGTAGGATACGGAACTGCCTCATTACAATTTGTTCAGATCCATTGTAAAATATCATAAAGTTTACCTATCATTGTTTACGTAATTCCTTAATGCAATTACAATATTGTTTGATACAATAAGTCATTGTGATTTTTTAAATAAAATTAATGAATGCCCAATAATTATTGTAATTTCATTTTATTACCTGAAACAGAAATCTGTTTTTATTTAGAAAAATCCGGTAGTGGCATTTATTTGGTTGTACAAAATATTCTGTCGGCATATGGCATTGTTACGTGCTACTCTTTACTGCCGTTCGTTCCAACTTCACCTCGTTTCCAGGTTATATTTTCGTTTATAATCTATGGGCCACGCGGTAATTGGCCCATTATGCGCCGTTAGCTGAGAGACCAAAATAAACTCAATCGTCAATGTATCCCAGGCGTACTTTTACGAATCGAAACCACTTTGCTTTAATGGACCCTGTTTTCCCTGAATTTGAAATTTTCTCGTGCTCGCCGGCTTTTTCCTTTTTTCACCTCGCACGCTGCGAAGTAATAGCAACATTCTTTTAAATGTCGTCTTTATGGCAGACAGTTTAGAATAAGTTCCTGCGAGTTTCGAACGCCGTCGGCGAGATAATTTCTATTCTAATGGATTTTTATTAATAGCCGCGCGCAAAGAGCACGTAAATTAAATGTTTGCAAAAGTTCGCCGGACTTTTCGTTCTAGTAATTAACACTGACGCCTAAGCTTATTTATGGGCCCGAGAATAATTTTTATAACGAGGTTTTATTTTGCGCTTCCCGCTTTCGCTTTTAATTTTACCGAAATTTTCTTTGAAACGGCCGCTGCCCGCAGGGGCGCCGTTTAATGATTGCCAACTTTAATTGGATTATGTTGATCAATATTTAATACCGATGTTGTTCGAAGAAATTACGGCCGAAGGAAAATACTAATTCATAAAACACAATGAAAATTTGTGTGGCCAGCTTCGGTCAGCTCGGCCCGTTGACGATGTTTTTTTACCACAAAAATGAAATGCGGAAACAAAGGACTGAAATGTATTAAACCTCGACTAGGGTGCCAAAATTCAGGTAAATTCTAGCTATATATATTTTTGAGAGCTCATTACACGGTAAGGTACGCTGGAAATACAAATATTCTTTTTCTTGGAAAGCTTAAATTCGAGGATCTTTTAAAACGTGCCAACAGAGCTGTGGAAAGTGCACAAAAATTTAACTCGATTTCGCTTTAACTGGTTAAATTAGTTATGGTGAATTCCTTTGGGAGAAGGTTATTTTTTCAGCAGCATGAAATTTACATAAGGTTTAGTAGAGCGTTTAAATCTGTAAGGCAGCGCACGAAATACTCGGGGGAATAACCGGCTTAGATAAACGGCGTTCAAAATTAAAAATAAAATTTACGCCTCCCTTTTTCTTTATTAATTTCTTACAGTTGCTAAGATTTCTAGCAAATATTTTATTTTGGATGCAAATATTTGTTTATAAAGTGATTTCTATAAAACGGAAAATTTCAAATAAAGGAAATGTTTCTATAGGGGCGACTGCAAGTTCATACGTTCTGTCAGATATTATTATTGCAAGAAATTTTGATCACATTATTTAGGTGGAAGTTAAGACACTTTTACATATTTACAAAATGTAATAATTATATTGTCTAATTCTTAAGTTCGTTTGAATACATTCCTCAGTGCACTCGTTGCATGATAGCCATAAATTACTTAACCTCTGAATCTCTTCAGCCCTAAATATTCCTATAAATTTTCGATTTTTTTATGGTGTTGTCATTTCTGTCGTAATTTAATCTTACTATTATGGCTCAGTACTGTACTATATATTTAATTTAAACTTTCGATGAAGAGTTGCGTTATCGTTTATAATATTTGCTTGGAATGTTACTGTTTCAATAAGAACCTTTCAATGGGGTTTTCAGTAACAATACCACGAGACGACTGTGAATTATCAAAAATACTTTTGCTTACTCACGAAACGGGTTGCTTAGAAACAACACGAGCCGAAGGCGAGTGGTGTTTTTACACAGCAACCCGGCGAGTTTGTAAGCAAAAATATTTGATATTTCTTAAAGTCGTCGAATGAACATTCCATTAGATTATATCATAATATCAATAAGGGAATTACACTAAAAATGTATTTAATGCGTATCCTAAAAAATTATTTGGAAGTGACATGACATTGACAACTGACGGCTGAAAATTGAAAACACCAAAACGATAACACCACGGTGTTTTCACTTATTAATACATCGCCTGAATAGAGATTTTGTGCAATGGTATAATCGACTTTTTCACCATGACAAACATTAAAGGACGGGTGCCCCTTTTCGATACTGCATTGTAGTGACACCTCATTCGAAGTATTTGTTCCAGCATTATAGCGTAGCCAATTAAGGGATCCATTCTCCAAAAGTAGCATTCAAACTTTCCAATAGGCATAAGCGCTCAAGTCTTTTTAAAATCATAAAACATCTGTAAAGGGTTGTTACGGTATTAAAACAACTTTACGACACCCACCCAAGGTGAGCATCGCACCACGGAATCAGTCCTGGAAAACTGGCACACTTGCCTTGAGATTTGCTAAAAACAGACTAAAGGCCACGGCTGGAACGCTCAGGGAGTCGGGTGTGAGGCACACGATACGTTCTGGGCAAGCGTGTTGAGGCATATATAGGGTACGTCAAAATTATAAGGGCGCCACCAAACCTGACTTTAAATGGGCTCGGGTAACCGGGCTTGGACGGTTAGACGAGGCAACAAGTACGCTAGTTACTACTTGATAAGGGTACTCGAGAAGTATCGAACTCGGATGACAAAATCGATAATTTGAGGTTTGAATCGTTAGTTCGGGTTTGTGCTGCCACTGCGGGGGCGGCTGCTCCACTTACCTGCACACTCCACCACTCAGAGGTCGTCGTACATCTAATCGTGACACTAGCTGTTTATTCTGAAAAAGTAAAGCATGCAGGGGTTGTACACAGTAATAAGCCCCGCGCTTGCACAATTGTCTATTGAATGACGTTATACAGGATCAGGCAACGAATGGGTCACCATACTAAACCTAGGGCTTAACGTAAACCCCAGCTGGAGGTAATCGCACTATAACTAAAGCGTACAAATGTTACACACAAAAACAATATCTAAATAGAATATTACAAGAAAGCGTTCGAAACGCCTAAAATTAGCAACGCAGCGAAAGTCAATGTTAGCACAGTTACAAACCAAGAATGTACTACTGAATGAATGCGACCAAAGTCCATCGCTTACACGGCACATTTGCGTAAAAGGGGTCACGCACTACACAGCTGATTCATTGCACGCGCGGGTGTTCTTATTCGCCACAGCTCACAAAGCGGTCTCAACAGGTGATGGTACCGTACCCCCAGAGTACTGTTCAATTATTTCAATAAGCAAAAAGGCCGAACACATGGCTTACAACAGTTCGAATACAAATTTTTACCCAGCCACCGCGCGAGCATTAGTCACGGGCTGCAGACAGCCGAAGCGCTCGGGATACAATAATGGCGGCCGTGAGGTCAATGGCTTGCCCAATAATTAACTAAATCACGCCAAAGCGATCTAGAATGCGGTAATTTAGCAAGTTGGCCCTGGGCGATGATTACAAGCGAGGCAATTCAGTTACTCTGCGGCCGGCAAGTTGCACACATAAGCGCGAATACACACATGCTAATAAGTTCTGACCAAACGCAAAGGGGTCACTAAGTTACATAATCTCTTTAAATGGTACCTGGTATTTATTCTGGACTTCTCCTGAGCGGTACGGGTGGCAGTCAGCAGCGCCTGCATTTGCAAGCACATCTCCTTGGGCAAAGATTCCGCCGAATAATGGCGTAATGTTTCAATGTAGTCGCTCACATGGGATCGGTGTGACAGAAACATATGGGCATTATTCACGTCCTGCAGCGAGTCCCCAACAACTTGTAGGAATGAAAGAACCACTTCTTTTCACGACATGGCCGGACGTAGCCCCCAACGACAACGCCAAGGAAAACGCGCTCACAAAACGACACATGCGTCACACCCAACATGCCAAACCTAACGGCCGCGTCGGTACGCCGCGCTTCGGCCAATCAAGATGCGTAAGCTCCGGCGGAAAAATGTGGATTTTACGCGCCCATTCAAATCGAGCGTGGCCCGAAAGAAGCGGACCGGGATGGCCGCGTCGGTATACAGGGTGATCAAAATCGAATGGGCAACGGGAGAGTTCGCGCTCGTGAATTTTCGTGATAAAAGTTAAACAAAATGTTGGAATCAGATTTGAAGTACAGCTAGGCTGCACAAACGGCGCAGATAATTAGCTAGGTGGCTGAAGAATGCAAAATGGCTTAACAGGGTTCACCCAAATCTTCCCTCGCAAGAGTAATATGAATTACATAATTTGCAAATAAAAAAACATTGTGGCAGGTGGTATTCGCACACGTGCTCCAACGGTGCAATGCCAGTGCGGACGACAGAATTTTGCTTGAATTGTCGATTTACGACAGCGGTATAAACGCCACGCTCATGACAGGACTCAAACAGAGTGTTCACCCTGTATATGTTGGGTCCAAAATAAGATCTTTTTCGTCAGGAGTAGAAATCTGAGCTATGTACAAAGTATTACCCTTATTTAACCAATACTTCCTGAGTTAAAGCATAAATAGGCAGAATTTATTTCTTTTAATGTGCTCATCTGGTATATATTTAGCAGAAATGTAAAAAACCAAGTCTTCATCGTAACTATGTAACCTACTATGCTGTATATTTAATTTAAATAGCTGCGGTAGAATAGAGACTGTATAAGCCTGTGTGGTATTATTTTTAGTTTGAAATAGATTTCTGCTTAAATGAGCTTATGTAAAATAGATACCCTCTTTATAAAATTAGATTTTCAAACAAAAACATAACGCAACCTGAAACCCAAATCTATAATTTAAAACAAAATATAAAAACCATGCAGCCGTTAGTGTCTCGGTCTGTATAAGTTTGTTCACCCCAAAAAATGTATGTAAATTCTGATCAAAATGTTCAGCTTCAACGCAATGGAGTTAACAATAATTAATTTAAGCAATTAGAGCGGAATTAGGCTGGAGATTACTTCTACAGTTTCTATGTCTAACGACAATCAGATAAATATTCGTACATCCTCGTACCTTTGCTATAATATGACAAATACATATTGCAAATTTTCATTATTTAGATTTACAGGAAAACTTAATATAAATAAATTCCGTGAACTTATTTCGTTATTGAAACGACATTTTGTCATCAATCCTTCTGATTAAATCACAACTACACAAAATTTCAATAAATCCAATGCAGATAAATGAATGTTTATTTCAAGTATTATAAATTAGCTGCAAAGATCTTTAAATTAAAGAAACTGAATGCTCAAAAGGCCAGCTCAAGAACATTTACTAAGTGATTCAGAAATTTTTGAGAAAAAAGATCTAATGTATAATTCAAAAACATTAAAATCTGATGAAATTTTCGATAAATCAGACCAATGTGAAAACCAGAACAGTGTAGAAAATACGCTGAGAAAGAAGAAAAAAATTAATGAGGATATTTAAAAGTCGCTAAAGAAAATACTGAAAGTCAGCGTCCTCACGATCACGTGATAAATGAACCGTTATGGAAAGACCAACCAGCAACAGCAATAACCACTAAGAAATCTACATAATAGAAGATAATGGTAATATGGAAAAGTTGCATTGTCTCAATAAGTATCCATTCCTTTCCAAACAAAAGTTGAAAGGGGGTACGGACGTTTCGCCCCCGGCGTTTCGCCCCCGACCGTTTCGCCCCCGCCGTTTCGCCCCCAGCCGTTTCGCCTTCTAACCGTTTCGCCTCCGAACCGTTTCGCCCCCGAAGTTTTAGCACTACCTTTAGCTGTTTCCAGTTGCACCACGAGGAGGTTCTGCAATCGTTTTTTATTTTTGGTGTTTGTGTTTCAATTTTAGTTTTTTTTTAATTTTTACAGGTTTTTGTTTGTTGGTGTTTGTGTTTTAATTTTAGAGTTTTTAGTAAATACATATAAAGAAAGGGAAATCTTTTAACATCTATATTTCGACGTGCAACCGGAATAAATTCAAAATTCAAAGGTGTACGCAATCCCACGCAAGTAACGACGATTTTCAAAATCTTCAACAATTTTTTTCTTACGAGCTGATATTGCGACATACTTTTTATTTCTTGGATTAAAAATTAAAAAATCGGTTGCAGAAATCCTACTAGCTACCTCCTCGTGGTGCAACGGGAAACAGCTGAAGCTGGCTAAAAGTAGAAGTAAAACTTCGTGGGCGAAACGGTTCGGGGGCAAAACGGCTAGGGGGCGAAACGGCTGGGGGCGAAACGGCGGGGGCGAAACGGTCGGGCGCAAAACGGCGGGGGCAAAACGTCCGTAAACCAGTTGAAAGTGATACAATTTCTACTATATGGCAAACAAGAATCAGTTTGAGAATAAATTACAACCCTACTAAATATACAGGTACTTGTCTACTAAGCAACGTGTCCCAATTATTAATTAATCCCATCTTTAGTATCTAGATTCGAACAAGGATCATTAAGAAGCAACAGCGTTCTTTCTGGAACGATACCATAGTAGATAATATTTATTCAAGAAAATAAGAGGCGATGAGTATGATAAACCGGTATTTATGTATTTCGCCGATTGAAAACAAGAATTTCATAGGGTAAACTTAAAAGACATATTGGACAGCAGGTAGTCAGACAAAACGTGTGCCGTGGTGTCCGAGCCCTCGCCGTGGTCGCATGTGTCGTCGTCGGTTTTTCCGATCTGCATCAGGTAAGACCGTGTGCCGCTCCAACCGCTCGTTAAATTTGCTTTTGACCTCGATGTAAATTTAGTTGCATTTTAATTAGTTGAGTTCTAACGGTTTTATGGTAGCTACTTTTTCGCTAAATAGAACGAGAAACGGAACACAAGCGAAGAAGCGCTTAAAATATCTCGACGTCTACACGCTTTTTTGCCATTCGATATCGCTCGTACGTGGAAAAGTAATGAAACATAAATTGTGGATCACAAAATATGGTAAAGAAGGGTTGACTTTATTTTCATGTGTCGTTAACGTGAAAGAGTTATCGCAAAAAAAAACAGAACAGACCAGAGAAACTAAAGCTTTTACTTCAAACATAGCGTGAGCTGATAGCTTTTCTAGAATATTAGAAGATGAAGATGAAGAGAATTCAAATTTTTGTTCAAACAAAGCCGAATTATCAAACTCTGCTTTCCATTTTCATGCAAACAATCCAGGTAATTGAACAAATATTTTATTTTTGTTTAATGGAAAATTCCCTAGGTAGATAATAATTAGTATCGCATATAATACGAGTGGTCTGATTATTGCAGAGTTCTGCAAATATTTATGGCAAAATTCCCAAAAAAGCAGTATTCAAGGGCCACAAAAAAGTTTCAGATATTAAAGATTTGCAGTTTAGAGCAAGAATAGCCGTCAGATACGAAAATCGAACCACAAATTGTATTCAGCAAGACAATCGAATAAAAAGATTACATAAATAAAAAAAAAATAAATGTAAGAAATGTAGTAAGCTTATGACATTACCATGATTAGTGGAACTATATTTTTTATTTTAAATTAAAATTTACTTGATCTCCGAGTCGCAAGTTCGATCATTTGACATAAATATTTCCAAAATAAGAAACAAGGAATAACGGTTATTGGTGGACTGCAGAGAAATGCAAGCATTTGATTGGTTACGTTCTTCTGATTTGAATTGTCACTATAAGAATTTTTGACATAAGTATTCTCTAAATAAACTAAAATTAAAGGCGGCTATTGCTTGACTGCACAAAACTGCAAACATTTGATTGGTTACTTTATTTGAGTCAGATTGTTTGAATTTAATTTTCGTAAAGACGATTGTGGGTTCACATGACGAAGGGTCGCACCTCCAAAACCTAGCTCACACTTAACTAATTTTAACTGCACGCGTAACAGAAAACAAATTGAATGTATATTGGAATAATAATCTAAACACACTCAGGTGAGCCAGGCCAAGTTCCCCTTTCAAATAATAAATAATGTCTTCGTGTAGTCTTACGAAACAGTTTAGGCACGGTATATGTACCTTAATACATTTTTAATGTAAAGTATATTCAACGCTCAGAGAGAATTTGACAGAGTTTTTCTTGACCCATCGAGTGAGTGCAGGTTGTATCTAACTATATATAATCAAAACCATTATCTCTCTCCCTCTTTACCTAGTTGTATATTTTCGTTCAAAGAAACGTGACTTATGTCAGTTGCAATTATTGCAATTATGGACTCACAATGCGTCATTTGCTGATTGTTTTGCGCCTCGGTGATCGTCCTCTATCCTTGAACCATTAATTTCTCTATATTTTGACTACACTGCTAGTAATGTAGCCAACATATACGAGTATTTTTCTTTTTATTATTGTAAATACTTCCCAGATTTAAATAAAACAGGCGTGAGATAGAGTCCATATAAAACAAACAACTTGAAAAAGAAACACAAATTTCTTTTTATTTCTTTTGAGAACACTGTAATTAGGTTTTGTGTCCGTTGTGTTCGTTTATAAATAAATAAATAATGAAACAGCTCAATTATGTACGTCCGTTGAGTATTTTGTAATAATAAACATCAAAAACTAATTAAACATTTTAAAACTTCTGGAGGCTTTCACGGCCATTGTATTTAAGTAAAAAACGACTTCCGGGATTGGACCGTGTCATTATTGAGGTCTAAAAACTCAACGTTTCGCCCACTTTTGTAAGGGGCTTCATCAGGAGGAAAAAGCAAAAGAGCTCGAGTTTCGCTTCTGGCGTGATTTACACGTTGAGTTACCGTGCTCTTTTGCTTTTTCCTCCTGATGAAGCCCCTTACCTAAGTGCGCGAAACGTTGAGTTCTTCGACCTCAATAATGACACGACCCAATCCCGGAAGTAGTTTTTTCCTTAATTTAAACACTTCCTTTTATTTACTAAACAAATAATCTAATTCTTTAGTTTCTTTCACGTAAAGTCAACCGTCTCGTCATTTTTAAATATGAAAAGTCATTTTCTGTCAAATTTGACGTTATAATGCTACTTATGTCTTAATTAAGATCGGTGTCAATCTTATATTTCTATATTTTTCTCTTTCTTTCTCAAGCATGCCGTTTTTTGTTCACTCTGTTATATTTAACACATTATATAAAACACACAGATGTTCTAAATTTTGTGACTATAGACTTATTTGCTCGGCGATCTATTCACCGTACTTCAATATTTTCCTCCAGCACATTTTGAACGCATGAATTCCATCTGAGCGCTTTCTTTGATTGTCTAGAATTTTAAAGCATCTAAGCCAATGAAAACTACCAAAACCTCATAAACACTAAAATGCTGTAGTGCTTCCATAGTTTTCTTAATTTGACAGCTGTAGCTTTTGCGGCTTGTGTCAACTTGGTTATATTACATTTCAGAAAATAAATTATGACCATCATTTTCGCTTTATATATGTCAAGTTTAAGCCAATATTTACGAAATATCTTTTAATCCTATGAAGAAAATCGGTGTAAATAGTAAATATCAGCAGGGAGGGCATAATACACGTTTTATTCTGATGTATCTACTTGCATAGAGTTGTTTAATTTAAAAAAACTACATAATCAGACAGTCCTCACCCTTACTGATGCCTACCGTGTAACACAGTCACAGACTTTATTGTAATCTAGGAAAATATAGTTCCTTATTAAATTCTCTAACGTTGTCTATCAGTCCTTCGTAAATTCAGAACTTTATTTCCAGTCCGGCCTCAGATTTTCCCACACAAATTTACCACTGTGAAAGTGTCTTATGCGAATATGGCATGTATTCGGCATTATATTTATGCATGTGAAATTAGAACGTTTACTCTATAATCATTTTAGTATATACGAGTAAATCCCTTTTGTGGAAGATGATGAATATTGAATTGTTCATCAAAAGCACCAATAATTGTATGTACAATGCACAGTTACATTTACAATGTACAATTAAAATTGAAATAAAATAAAGATGTAGTGATCCTGCAACTTGTTTATTTAGTGTTCGCTTCCGTGTGTTAGCGATAAGCCCTTCTTGTTTAATATTCCCAGACACGGACCTCTACGAGGGAGAGGGGGATTGACGCGATAAGCAGTTCTTCAAACACGGCCATTCTTATTCGGGCCTAGAGGCATGTGAGAGAAGGTGTATACGTTCAGAGCATTTTTAAGAAACTGTGTGTGTAGCACTTCTGGGTAATAACAGACGATTATTTGGCATTTCTACGTCCGTCAAATATGACAACCAGGATTTAAAAAGTACGATTTTGATAGTGGAGACGTTCTGTGCAATTGAGTTGATGGGGCTTTATTCCCGACTCACCGCCGGATAATTCGGCTACAACTTTGCATTAGCCATTTTCGCTGTTAATCCGTAGATCAACTTCGCTGAGCTTCTTTCATATGTTGTGTTCGGAGCTAAGTTATTTTTGTACTCACTCCTAGTAGCAATAATTCTTCTGCATATTACTCGAAGAAATAACCTGTTTATGTACTGCGAATAAGATGCTTTCATTAGCGACCACTTGCTGTATGCAAGTTATTATGTGCTATTATTACCTACGTGTTGCATGTTGTAAGAAAGCATTCACCATATATTGAAAACTATAACGTAAGAAATATGGAATACATAATAAATAACAACGTGGAGTTGTTATGCTGATTATGGAGCAATATCAACAGAAGGTAAGGATTATCACTAATGCTGCTCTAAGGTAATCCAAGATAATTCAAAGTTTATTTAATAAAGCATCGTATCTCATAACTTTTACTGTACCTCCCTGTGATTTATATTACAGAGAACCAAAGTTACCGCACGAGTGTGACTCATTAATTTGCGATATCTTCGAAGATTAAGTATACGGGCCGCGAGGGGAGAACAAAATAAAGAAGCAGAATAAGTAGTTATTTTCTCTGTGCGCCACAGTGTGGCACTTGTAATTAAAATGAGATTTGAACCACTAATACGAGAAAAAGAGGACAATTTTGCCGTTTCCAAAAACGATTGATGCTTTAATTCTTAAATTCTGAACACATCTTGAGTCTTCTTATTCAAGAGTTCTCGGAACTCTGGTTTCTGTCCCTACAGTCGAGATCCAGTGAAACCCGGAGCGTGCGGGCGAGAGTTCCACTCTCGGCCAGGTCATTCCGGTTTCGCTTAGGTTAGTTAGTCCTAAGTAACACCCAAGCCACTTGAAGTAATGCGAAGGCGGTTTCTCTCTAACCATAAAGTTATTTCAGTTTGTAAGCTGTCATTGTCTTTGAAATACGTTTCACGAAGGTGAGCTTTCAGCTTCCTCAACAGAAACAAGTTCGATGGTGCGAGATACGGGAAATTCGCTGGGCGCGAAAAGAATTTGAAACACAGATCGGCCGCCTTTGATGTCGCTATGCGACTACGCATTGTCGTGCTAGAGGGACACTTGCTGATTTGATTCCGTAATTTGTCCAGAATGTTGCAGTAATATGCGGCAACTCTCTCTACTCAAGAAGGTAATCACTGTTGGCTATTCAATTTTCTCCATTTTAGAAATTCTCACAACCCACTCTACAAATTCTACTATAAAACCTAAAGTGTTCAACGAATTGTTACGGCACAATCAAAATTTTACGGCAGCACCGGACAGCAATTACCACATGTTGGTTTGCGTTGGGAAGCGGTATCAAGCCCCGATCGTCAGCAGTTAGCTCGCCGGAAGGGTGAGGTTTACGTTACTTGTAAAGTTAGGTTCTGTCTTAAAACAGTAACGATTTAAATGATTGCCATGGCGCCACCGTGACAAACTCAACATGTAGCTGTATGTATCTTCTCCGTCGACGGTCGAAGCAGTGGGCTCTGTTGTAAAGTTTAGTTAAGTAAAAGCTTAATTTCTTTTCAACTAAAGACATAATTGTTTTAGCTGTGGGAGTTCAACTTTTTCTTACACTTCTTAGCTATTGCACAATCAATGGCTAAACGCAACCTTTCAATTTAGCGCACCTGAAGGGAGCGTTTCCTTATAACTCAAGCGAGGTGCCTTACATTCAAAGAAACAAAAATGTAGTTTAACAAATGGAATTTATTATACTTTTATATGACTGGGCCATATCAAGAAATGTAAAGTGTAAATGCAACTGGTCATTGCAGGCGACACATAAATCAAATTATAAAATTGCAGCTCCGTTGCTTAATCATCAACGGAGTCCAAACACTTAAATAGGACAAATAAAAACCAACACGGCAAAAATGTAATATGTATAATACAAAAAGGAATCTATAAATAGAGAGGGGCAGCTTGACATCTAAACAGAATTGATAGCCTCGAATGTGCAGAATTCAAGTTACCTCCGCATACAAAATAAAACTTTTTATAGAAAGCAATAATACCTATTCAACATTATACTGGTATTGCGAATTCAAACTGAATCATATGACAGCGCTAGGAGGTCTACACATTTCAAAACAACAGACTATGGCGTTACTTCTAGTCTATGGCTGCTTAAGCGACTGTCTCTTGATTTATACATGTGGAGACAACCTACAATTTAATACATATACCTTAAGCTGAGAAAGTTGATCTCAAAGTGGTTGCAACAGGTTGGGGGGGGGGGGGGGGGTTGTTGTGCAAATGCAGCCTCGGCTGACATAGCAGACCTAAATTACAACTTTGGGGGTGGCTGAAGAAATGGCAATCGGCCAATGCAACTTACATCAACAACAAAGAAGACTTCAATCGCACAAAAAATCTGAAAAAATCTCAATGTTTCCTGACTTTATCCGTACCCTCGAAATTTACGTTTGGTTCTAGACGCAGCACATAAGTCACCATGAATCGACACAAATTAGCCTGGGATCTCTCAAATTTGGCTCAGCGCGAGCGCTTTGTTGCCCCCGGGCGACCGTCTTCCAGAACACGTATTGATTCTTCGAAGTCTGGGAAACAGGTCTTCCAAATTCGGCGTCGTCTAACCCCCTTTCCCCATCTGTCCGTGACTTCGCATTGCAGCTGTTTCTTTTTACCCGCACGATGTTTCGTCGCTCTCATTGCGTACAAACCCTAATTCGGGGACAAGCTGAAATCGCACGTGTTGTCTGAAACGCTTCGACAAAGAACTTTCTAAAATGTTTGAATGCGTTAGAGTCGACACTGCGTAACAAAGAGACGGGAAATACCTTAGCAGAATCGAAATCAAATTTTCCAAAATTACAACAAGATATAGAATGGCAGCTAAAAAAATATTGTTTTGCAAAGCACACAAGATTGAAGGTGTTGTGCGCCCCTATAGTTTTGCAATAATAGTTCATGTTTTGCCGCCAGCCGGCCCATTAGAATATATATTTAATCAAGGATTGTGCGCTCATTCCTAAATTTAACCTTTGTGTTATTAAATTAAGTATACTTGCTATTAGCGCCTAATCAAAGCATTGTGCGCTCATCCCTAAATGTAACCTTTGGGTTATTAAATTAAACATACTTGCTATTAGCGCCTAATCAAGGCATTGTGCGCTCATCCCTAAATGTAACCTTTGTGTTATTAAATTAAGCATACTTGCTATTAGCGCCTAATCAAGGCATTCTGCGCTCATCCCTAAATGTAACCTTTGGGTTATTAAATTAAACATACTTGCTATTAACGCTTAATTAAGGCATTGTGTGCTCATTTCTAAATTAACTCGAACATGATTAAGTGCTATTTTTAGATAAGGTGTCCCCAGCTGGGGGTTTAGTCCTTGTATAACTGTGACTTTGTTGGAGTACGCTGACCACGTCGGCACTGCTGTAACTTTCGGCCATGAATTTGGTCTAATAGATCGGTTTACTGTATTTGACTTATGATTATCCCTTGTATTTGTGCATGCTTGCTTACAGGATGACTTAGTCACTGTGTCAAGATTGATGTAAGGTGAGGCCCGAAAGCGGTTTTTAAGCGTTGAAGGTAGGTCGACGCGCTTATCGATACACTGTTGGTAGTACAGAGTTTGTACTCAAGTATCCCGCCCCGTTTGGCCTTCAAGGTTCGGTTAAGCGTGGGTTTCCCCTATTGAATTGTGTGGCATCCATTTGTTTTGTATTACCTTATACATACCGTCACACTTGCCCTGTGGTGTACCGTTTCTAGGACCACGCCCATCTCCCTGAGCGTATCAAGCCGTTGCCTTTAGCCTGTTTTGTGCAATTTCCAGGGTAAGTGCAGACGTTTCCCGGACATGTTTAAGTATTTGGCATTTCCTCACTCGTGAGTGTCGCTAAAACAGTTTTATACTGTAATAAGCATTACCGTTATCCCCTACAGCGATTGTTCCGCTTTCAGATAATCTCTAAATGTTTGGCCATAATGGGCATATAAGTTGTTTTTGTGTGAGCATCGATTGTGAGCAAGAATATATTCCGTGCACTAACATATTAACTCAAATATCTTTTCTCGTTTAGCTGCTACGTTTGATATAATTTTTATTTGTATATTTGTGTTCCCGTTCGTCAAAATTTGTCTTCTATTGTCGCCTTTTGCAATGTTTTTAAGATTCCGATATAGTTTTTTATTGTTAATGCATATCACTTTCCTCATTATATAATCTAAGATTCGCTTTTTTGGTCTGTGCATTTTCTGTGTATCTACAATTTTGTGATTAACTTATTTGCTTAACGAAATCTAAATGTTCCTACAAAATAATAATTTTAGAGCTAGAAATATTTTAAGTATCTAGACCTATTTGAAGTATTTAAGAACGAAAAATACCGAGAACAGCTTAAAGGAATACTCGGAGATAGTTGGATAAACTTCCTGGTAATATGTGAGCTATTGTAGACGAGAGAAAGGTTTTCCGTTCAATATTGGAATTATCAAGGCAACTGATTATTATTTGTTCAGGCCTTTAATAAAGCTCAGCAGCAGCGTGTTGCAAGGAAAATAGAAAATAATAAACCGGAAACAAATAGCTCGGTCTTTATTAAAAAAGAAGTGCAGAAGCTGCTACCTGATGAAGGATCGGAGAGCCCGAGGATATTACGGTTATTTTTATAAGAAATTGAAAACATAATGCCTGGGAAACCGCCTTGGAATTCCTCTCGTGCTTTCGCCGGCAACCAGCGTGCTAATGCCGTTAAAAATTAAATTAGGATCACATTTCGGAGAACTAACGCGACCTTTGAAACAAATTCCTGTCGCTGTCGAACACATTTCCTTCGACGGCCCTCCTATTCAATTTTAATTTAAAATGGAGCCGGAAAATTCATATATCTCCATCATCATCCACTTCAAAGCCGTACTCGCCGGATCAGGATTGGATTTCGGATGGCAATAACATTAATTTCAAGTAGAAATGCGCACTCAGCTCCCTCATATGTTGCACAGCCGGTCGCTTGCACTTCCTTCGGGCTGCTAGATCTGGAATTGCCAATGATTGCTGTTCCAGATATAACCAATTTGTTTAATGCAAATGGTGTTCAGGTGTTCCCGGCTCCCGGCTGATTGCTGTACGATTGAATTTGAATAGCAATTTGAGCCCCGATTGCTGACTTATTACCGAAGTTTTACATTGAAATTGTCTAGTTAAGATAATGCGAGCATACAGTGTAGGAAAACAACTTGTGAATGGTTCCTACTTGAGCGAACTTATTGACATGTTCGCTATAGTTTTATTTTTAATTATACTACTGTACACAACATGATCTGCATGTCTATAGTAATTTGAAAATATTCGTTTCTATATATGTAAATATACGAAATTACACATATACGAGGGTAAGGTGAATTGTTCTCGGCCTTCGTCCCGGGTGGTGTAGCTTGAACAAGCTTTCACGTTCGATCAGCAGAGTTAAGCAACGCTCTCTCTGGTCAGAACTTGGATGGGAGTGCCACGGCTGCTTCTCACGGCACTTCGTGGTACGGCTGCCACGGAAAAAAGTTGGTCCCGGTTGTCATAATAACATCATGACAGTCGTTAGTGGGGTTGGAAGTCCCCATAAAATGTACAGTGACGCCTATAATTGGCCTAACGGCTGTTGGCGGAGTGCGGAATAAAATAAAAATAAATAAATAATAAAAATGGCGGTACAATCTGCAAAAATTTATTTTTCCTGCCTGTGTGCAAGTGTTATTAGTTCGTATGACAAGTTTCAACTTGTTCTCTCAAGTAGTTTATTTACACGAATTTTTGCCGTGGACGTCTTGCGTGTTTTTCGTTAAAATGGATAAATTTGAATATCGTGCGGTCATAAAATTTTTCGTTTTGGATGGATTAACCCCTAAGGAAATTCATCCGAAGTTGATAAAAGTTTACGCGAGCTCTGCTCCTTCCATGTCAACCATTAAAAAGTGGGCAGCTGAATTTAAACATGGCCGCACGTCTCTCGAAGATGACCCACCTGAAGGACGGCCAAGAACCGCAACCACACCGGAAATCATCGAAAAAGTTCATGATATCGTGGGGATATCGGAAGAAAGGGTGCAAAACATCTTGTACAAAGAATTTGGTATGAGAAAGCTCTGCGCGAGATGGGTGCCGCATTTGCTAAATGCCGATCAAAAGCAAATGCGTAAACGAGTTTCGCAGCAATGTTTGGACCGATTCAATATGCATCTGACCGATTTTTTGCGGCGATTTGTCACCATGGATGAGACATGGGTTCACCACTACACCCCAGAAACGAAGCAGCAGTCGAAGCAGTGGGTGGAAGCCGGTGGTTCAGCGCCAAAGAAAGCGAAGTCAATCGCATCTGCTGGAAAGGTCATGGCCAGCGTGTTTTGGGATGCGAAAGGGGTACTGTTCATTGATTATCTTGCAAAAGGCAGAAAAATTACAGGCGAATGTTACTCCAACCTTCTTGACCAGTTGGATGCGAAAATCCGAGAGAAGAGGCCTGGCTTGAAGAAGAAAAAGATCATCTTTTACCAGGAAAACGCACCTGTTCAGAAGAGTGCGTTGACGATGGAAAAACTGCGGGATCTGGGGTACGATTTGCTCGGCCATCCCCCCTATTCCCCTGATTTGGCACCCTCGGACTTTCATCTGTTCCCAAACTTGAAGAAATTGGTTTCTGGGAAGCGCTTCGCGTCCAATGAAGAAGTTAAGAGGGCCGTAGATGAATATTTCCACAGCCTGATAAATTATTAGCTCCCAAATTAATGCTCTTCAATCTGAAATTCCAATTTGTCTAGTTTGACTGCCATTTCATCTGGCTCCCAGTATCAGATATGTTAGAAAAAACTCTCCATATCGAACAGCCATCAATGGTTTTGTCAACTCCCCCAGTATACTGACGCCTTGTCCCAACGCAGCCTTAAAGAACCACTAGTTACCCCGATTGCTCGTAGTCAATCTTGAACTGCTGGTGTTCATTCTTTATTCGACAGGTCGATACAATTTTATCGGTTGTTACTCTCGAGCTGCCAGTTTTTGGCTTTATCGAAGCAGAGCCGCTATTCACGACTTCCATTTCCGAACCAAAGTCTCAGACAAAGTTTTCGCTGTTCTCAAACCATTGTTTCTAGCCAAGGATCTTCGCTCAGTCCTGGTGTTGGAGCGCCTTTATGAAGCGCCGTATGAATACCATTGCTTCGCTGCAGCAAGGAAAGTTGCCCTACTTCGATTGCATGTGTGATTTACCACAAATTTTTGAATGGATTATATGTGCTAAGCTAATAATTATATGGATGCGCTAATTACCAACAATTTTGTATACAAGGTGCTGATATAACTTTAGGGGTTGATTGATCATACAATTTAGAGTAAAAGATAATAATCTATTCAGGCCCGATTCTCAAGGGCTACTGAGATAATGAGGAAATATTTAGAATTATATTCATTACGCGATTATGTGTTTATATTTTCGCGAATTTATGCTGCAACTCCTTGAATTTAATTTACTACTTGCTGCGGTCTGCGGATTGCAACAATTTTTTTTCTTTTAAACAGACCCAGACATACAAGCGATCATCTAACCGATCTCCGTCAGAAGTCTGGTGACACCTTAAGCATATTGTACTAGTTTACCCAACGTGTTTTTCTCTACGAAATTGTTTTTGATTATCCCGCGACGTTACGTCTCGTACGGATAGCATTCTTAGGGATTGTTTGTTACTATTTTTGCTACTTTCCTGGCCGTCCGCTGATGCGCGCATACATGTATTTCTACAAATGTTATTTTTATAAATTTGCCATCGCCGAGGAAGTATGTTCTCAGTAGAAGTTCCCCAATACATCACCAGCAGACAAACGCCAGGTGGCATCCTTAAAATTAACATGTACCTTTCTAGGTACAATTGTTTTAACTATCGCGAGCAATTCCCCTTGTGTTTCTATACAATAAATAAATTATAGCAAGAACTTCTATGATATAATGCCAATAAAGTATGATCAAAAATTATGTTCATCTAGTATGGCTTTGGAATAGTTCCTAATTCATGAATGCAACTACGTTTTTACTTAAATGTAAAACCTGACATTTGATTTTTAAGTGACTTATAGACTTTTTTAAAAGCACAGATAGTAGTAAGGTTTTTACGCCGGCGGGAGGAGAAGTTAGTTTCTCCGGTAACAAAAGAGGGGCAGAAGTGAAATATTATTCCCTAGGGAGATAATGTGACATATTTTCTCCCTAGGAAGTTTTTATTATTATTTGACAATAAGAAAAGTAGTAGTATGAATGCAAACTTAAGAACTTATTTATTTACATTTACAGTAAATGAAACAGCTGGAAAATCACACAATACTTTTTCACATTTCACATTTATAGTTTTTTTTATTGACACACGTCCTGGAACTTGCACCTTGGAGAACTCGGCTTGCAATACCTGTTTTATTTTGAACGGAATCTTGAATGTACGCTCGACTACAGCCGTCGATTTCCAGCCGCCGCGCCGGCGCCGTGTCGTTTTATGGTGGTGATGTCAGCTCCAGAGTCTGCGAGTAAAGTCGCAGAAAATCTGCATAGAGAATGACCCGTGTACCTCAGCGGATTTGATAAACCCAAGTAGGTTGCAATCATGCTTAGTATCTTTCCAAAAGTGTTTTTCCCTTCTGGTTGAGAAATGCATTTTCCTTTTTTATAAAATATAACCAACCGACGATGGTTGACATTAGAAGGGCGAAGCTCTTTGTATTCGGCAACTTGACAATTAGAGATGAATTTACGTCTTCAGTCAGTAGTTATTGTTATCTTACTTTAATCATTAAATACTCGTTATCTTCTGCTGTTGACAGGAAAGTTTCAATTTGGCCTTTTGTTAAGACTTTGGATTTTTTTGCCTGGTACCCTACCGAATTCCTTTTCAAAAACTGCAATAATTTTGAGTACTTGCTTATATCAGTGTTATCATACAATAGTAAACAGGATCGTATTGTAACGACCTTCGAGCCGGATCGCGTGCGGACAGATGACTCTTCCAGATCATTCGAGAACGACCTCGGTGATTAATGCGCGCGATACGTCAGCATTGCTGGAATAATCGAGTGATATCGCAAAACTTCCAGAAGGAATCATTCGGCGAGATATAAATAGGCGCAGCGGAAATAACCGTCAGTCCGAATCTAGCTTTGAAGTGTGCGAAGCTTGCCACATAAATCATTCGTGTTGAAGTCGTGTGTAAATAAATAAAGTGTATTTGTTGTTAGAAATAGTTCCTGTTAGTTTATAAATAATTTGTGTCACGTATTAATAGTTCTTGTGTTTTTGTAAATCGTTAAGTTAAATTGCTGTAAATAAATGCTTAAAACAAAAAGCGGAGTATAATTTTTAATAGTCCAGAAGATAAATCGTAACAGTATCATGGAGTACTGTGCCCAAAAAGTAGACGACTTGTATTCCTTAAAAACTTCATTAAAGTAAACCAACATTACGTTTTCCGTATAACCATTCTCTGAAGCGATTATAAGATGCATCATACAGATTTCTAGATTTCGCTGGTAGCAAGTTAAGAATCACTGCAGAAGCAGTATCAACAATTTCTTGAGGTTCTCTCTCGATTTCTTGTTCCATCACCGGATAATAATAATAATTATCAAAGCTGTATTCACAAATGTCAGTTTGTTTATAGGTAATTTTTTTCTGTTACCATGATTGTCAAGATACGAATTCCACAAACTACTAATTATTACAGATCGCTTTGATCAAGTTTTTATTATTTCTTAATTTTTGTGTTTTCGCCGGCGTAAAAAATAGTATATACTCCTCAGGACAGAATGCTATTTTTCCCTTGGCGCTCGGGCTTCGCCCTCGTGCTACAAATCGCACCTCAGGAAAAATCTTGCATTTCTGTCCCTTGGCCTATAATGTACTATTTCAATTTATTAACATAACTATTATTTATATACTATATATATATATTATTCTCATTTAAATTGTAGGTAAAGCAGTATATAATTTTCTCAAACCCAAAGAAGGATAGTCTCCTAAACAGCAAATAGACTAGTTATATTTTGGTCTGGCTCCATAGCTCAGTGGTTAAGCATTCTGGCTACTGATCTAAGGATCGAGAGTTCGATCCCCGATTCCGGTGAGATTTCTAAAAATAAAAAAATACGGATGAAAACCTCTACAGAATGGGTCCCATGTTACTACGATGTGTATCACGTACAAGATCCCTTGCTAGCGTTGGAACTCCTACACCTTGTCCACGGGGTTGGCAAAAAGGGTCTATGAATGCCTACTTGCTTGACATCAGTCTCCCCACAAATACTACTAACTACTAGTTATATTTTGGATATTTAAGTGATATAAACCTGGAAGATTCAAATCTAAATTCAATTAAAAAGTTGTATACTTTTTGTGAATCTTCAAAATAGACGTTACAAATACAGCTGCTGCTGTACTAACCCACATTGTTATATTTAAATTTTTCTGAAGAAGAACTCTAATATCATATACCACTTGACTTTGATGTAATATTTTCTAATGCGTTTTGTTTAATTTCTAGCTAGGAAAATAAATTGCACAAATTTAAATGTAGTACTGTTCAAACAATTTTACTGTTAAACCTGTACACATAGTACAATTCTGCGCTTATCCCTATTTGCCACTTTTACCAAGAAGATCCTGAAACGCTCTAAAATAAACGCTTGCGGTGACAATAAGGGCAAACTACAACTCTAAACGAGTCTAATTTAGTATATTAACTGATATTCGGAATCCTTCTTTACTTTACTCACCGCCCATAGTAGACACAAACAGAAACACTTTCCATTTATAGCTCAACTTCATGCAATTAATTACATTTAGCCTTCATAAAACCTCGCACAATTGCCATAAATACATTATATGAAAAATGTCATCTAAGTGATATTGTTTTTTGTGTGATACGTTTACTATCGTTATTATTCATCATAGACCCAAATAACCTCATTTTCTGATAGATGTCTGTTTCGTTTCTATGTTTGGAGCGCTATGGAGGAACATAGTCTTTAAAGCTTTCTAATATTACCACAAGTGGTTAATGTTTTAATAGAATGAAGTTCTTGCTTTGAAATAAAGTTAATGATGATTTACTATGATGACAACTTATTCGGTTAAAAACATACCAACTAAATTAATGCTGTTTATTGGGTAACTCTATCTAATAAAATTAAAAATATTAAAATTGGAACATTTTGGATAACAATCTAATCTCGTTATTAACTAATTTCAGTGTCAAGCAACTTACTGGAAATAAATTGCTTTTGGGTGTCAGTGAAAAGCTAAGTTTTTAATTCAATTATTATTGACATTGTTCGTGGAAACGTTCGAATTCTCAATTGTGTAGGCTGGACCAATAAACAGTATCAATTATCAAACGCCACAAAAGGTTTCATATATTATCACACCAAATAAATGACTTGTATAAAGCGACACAATGATCCGTTCTGAAATGGAAAAATAGCACCTGTTGCTTTAATACCCAACGACCACCAAACTACATTCTTCGTGAAGTCATCCAGGGATACTATTAATCAAAGTAAAATAACAGTGTATAGATTCAACCATGACTGTTGATATTAGGATCTGATGAAAATTTAAGCTATTTAGAAGGGTATACCGTGTGTCACGTTACTTTTGCTTTAATCGGCCCCACATCCTTAATTCTTTTTCCTTTAAAGGCCATTTTAGTTTTGGGAACACCCAAAAATCGAAGAAATCTATATCAAGGCTGTAGGGGAATTGAAAGATTCGAGTAATGAGGTGTTTGCCCAAAAAATTATGCTAGATTAGTTGAGTGTGCGAGTGAGCCGCGTTGGTGAAGTGGTTAGTTACAATTTTCTCAGGGATGAAACCACTTTGTCCTCAAAGTTTTGAAGTAGTATTTCTTGTTCACGGTATGGGTTTCGTGGTCAAAGAAAGCCGTGAATATTGTCTTGACATTGCTCAGACTTTGACGTTCTTTCCTTGGTCTTTATCTTTCTGCTATTTTAATTAAGAAGATTGGGTCATAGCGATATGCCCGTGATTCATCGCCTACCCATAAATATCTAAGTTTACAAAAAATGTAATGCAAATTCGCTATTCACGATGCTAGACCATTGTGAAGAAATATGGAATGCGAGAAATGTTTAGTAACTCACCTGAGTGGCTAGACAAGTGAAGCAGTGCAGTGGCATAGAATTTGATAATTTGTGTGGATTAACTAGTTTAAGTTCATATTATTGCCTGGTGTTAATACCATTAGTAAAGTAGTATCAAGTAACATCCTTATTTTATGCAAATTAACTGTGGATTTTTCTCGTGAAAATCTCTTAGAAATCAAAGAGATAGTGAAAGAGACTGGAAAAGAAACCCTTGCTTCGTTCGATGACAATGATCAGTTTGTGATTAATATTGCTAAACACTTCTTTGATAAAGTGAATGCGCCCTTCGATGACTTAATTTAAAAGTTGGAGTGCGAGATAAGACAGGCAAAAACTGGAAGACAAAATTGACGAACTTGAACAATATCAACATAGAGCTAACTAGGGATGGGCGCGTGACGTGAAAATAATCTGATCGCGGTGGGTCACGGCGGGTCCCATCGTTAACGTGAGTAAGTAATATTTGAAAATTAGGCAGTAAACGCTAAATAGTAACGACTTTTTTTGCAACCAAGAACAGTACAACATATCAAAATTTCATGATTGAAACCTTTTGTTGACAAATTGTTTATGCAAATAAAGATCTCTGGTCACCTTCGCTTTTGACGTTTCTCATTTAAAAAGTATTGGGACAACTGCATCCACAGGCGACCAAATAAAACTTACCTTTAGTTCCTAAGAAGCAATCGTTAGTTGTATTACTAGGAAAAAAACTGTATCATTCCTTGTTATCATAAAAAATCTCCGTTGGCTATTCTCTCAAAACCAATACACACGTGACTACTTGAATACAATTGCCGGCCGAGCAGCTAGTTTCGGAGACGGTGTGTACAATTCTTTAAATACTCAAAAGGGGCTCCAACGGATTTTTATCAATTAACGGCAAGTATATCCAGGCATACAAAACGAGAATACGTAAACTCAGATAGCACAATAAATGTGAAAGAGAAGCTCAACTCAAATATAAGTCGCAGTAAAAAATAAAGCCAGAATGCAAATATCAAAGTGTAATCATAAAATATAAACACAATATAAGCACAATATTAACATAGCTAGAATTCGCAGCTTAACATACGTTAACAACCAAGATTATTAGGTTATAAATATGTGGTATCTCAATCAAAAGCTTACAAACTGGTAAATACTTACAGATTCACAAATTAGCAATAAGACGTTATTGTACAGGGTTATTCATTATAAATTACCCACCCCTTATCATCGTTATTATTGTCTATAAAAAAAAAGTTTTAAATAAAAGTTATGTGGTTATAACTGAATTTTGTTAAAATGCTATCAAAAGTACAGTGGCGTGCATAATTAAGGGGATACAAAAAAGTTATATATTTTTTAAATGGAACACCCTGTATATTATTAAATTTTTGGAATGATCTTTCTTTCCTGATTTCAAAAATATACCATATGTTACCCCTACCTTATACCGTTTTTGAGTTATTAAACGTCGAATATTATTATTTATTATTATTTTGTATAGTATAACAAGTAAATATTTGGACTTTTTCTTCCTCGCTGTAAACCATTTTGATTATTTCATTAAATAAATGTTACTTATCAAACATTAGTTGTCATTTTCATAGCTTACTTTAATAATGTTAACTTTTCCATATTTACAGTAACTACTTTAACTAAGATATTCGACGGTTAATAACTCAAAAACGGTATAATATAGGGGTAACATATAATATATTTTTGAAATCAGGAGAAAAAGATCATTCCAAAAATTTAATAATATACAGGGTGTTCCATTTAAAAAAATATATTACTTTTTTGTATCCCCTTAAACCTATACGCCACTCTACTTTTGATAGCATTTAAACAAAATTCAGTCATAACCACACAACTTTTATTTAAAACTTTTTTTTCTATAGACAATAATAACGATGATAAGGGGTGGGTAATTTATAATGAATAACCCTGTACACATTAAAATTAGACGTAAAGGCAAGTTACAGCGATGGCTAATTCTTATCTTGGAAGGAACCGCTTTGCGTGCTCCAGATGTAGTGAGTTCTCAAGCTCAGATCGGTGATCCGTACTTCTACATGCCTGAGCAGCTCGAGCGTCAAAACACTGAACGCCAAGGGAAGATGAACGCACGTTACAGGAGTTAAAATGGGCCACAGTAGCCAAGGTCCCAAATTACAAGCTCTATGCGGTCTTCCGCATCTCGCACGTGGTAGAAATGACCAACTCTGAAATTCTCGCCTTAACGGCTCTCCGGTAACTGACTGCAATAAGGGGGCAAACGAGTCCACGATAGAATACCAGAAAAATTACATAAGCTTGACGAAAGCTTTCTACTTAGGCCAAGATGTTATGGGCACGTGCAAAAAGCCAGTAGCGTAGACTAAACTAACCGCCGAAAAGCGCAGGCAACCAATGCACAGAATCAAACTGAATGCCTCCAATAATTCACAAAGCACCAATACCGGTCCAAGCGCGCGAAATACAAACTCCGTCGCGTAGACCTTAAACTCATCCTGCGGATGTAGTTTAATGTTCGAGCTCTAGCGAGATGAATAATGATCCAAAGGAGGCAAGCAACACTTTGCTCTAGAGTTATACGTATTGTTTTTTTGAGACTTTTACATTTTATGATAAGACTATCTCTAGTATTCAGCTGCATTCAAAAATATTTAAATATCCAAAGCACCTGTTCGTCTAGAATCAATCAAAACTGAAATTATTCATATAAAAATAATTCGTAGCTAAACTGTTTAATTAAATACCATGTCTGTTTCATATCATTGATTTAGTATTATTTACATAT
The DNA here is from genome assembly GCA_940337035.1 of Agriotes lineatus. Classification (NCBI taxonomy): domain Eukaryota; kingdom Metazoa; phylum Arthropoda; class Insecta; order Coleoptera; family Elateridae; genus Agriotes; species Agriotes lineatus. The sequence continues at coordinate 107,157,748 of OW679196.1, read as the reverse complement.
TACCGGTAATTTTAAAAAATTAAGCTGAACCACATATGCATGGTAACTTTGATGGCATTGAATTATTAAAGTTGTTTCTTTAAAATGTAGTAGCTTTAATTAAATCTGGCCAACGGCAAAGGCCGGGGTACACTTAGTTCTACCTAATTTTAAATTTCCTGTCTTGACTTTCTTATTATAGATGGTTATCAAGGAATTCTTACTCAGGCATGTTGGTTTTTTATCTCCGGAAAAAATATATTAGATGCTCCTTTTGTTGATAAAGCAAGACTAACATATTAAACGCTGGAATTCCGTCTTAGACTTTGCTGATTCTACTGAAGAATTCTTTTTAGTAAATTCCTCTGACTAATATACTATATACGTGTTTTAAAATATAATCCAAAAAATCCTAATTTAATAATGAAAACAGCAGCATAGTTTCGAAATTGAATATCTTATTATAAAATTATAATAGGCTTTACCGCCAGCTACATTTTAAATTATTTTCGAAATTCTTAGGTCTTACAAAAAAATTAACAATTAATTGGCTTATTTTCTCTGTTCCATCAATGCATTTTTTGCAGCAACATTTTTCAGTTAAGACGACGAGATATTTAGCATTGTACAAAACTGCTTCAAGTAAAACACGCTTAAGGCTTAGAAAATATAAAACAGTCGATTTAAAATAAATCTCAATCTTCATTAAGGCACAAGTATTGCTTCACTAACTTATAGATTCCTTTTTACAAAATTCTGCAAATCCATTCTTGGACAGGTTGCTTCACATCAGCGTCCGACTTGAAACGGCATTCTTTCATTGCCGAGATGTTTAATACGGGCGAACAGTTCCAATGACAACATTCATGACGTGAAATGTCTTTTGTGCATAACTTACCTTCAAAAAAATTATTCCCATTTCACAACAGCAACGGACTTTTTATTCTGAAGGGCATTTCAAACATCGATAGAATTTAATATAGCTGCGATTCACTTGTGAAACTACGAGATAAAATAGGAACAACTTAATAAAGAATTAGTATTGACTTGCTTTATCACCGAGGTTGCCAATCATGGCTTGCTCATGATAAACGTATTTCAGTTGATCCAGCCTCGTAATAGAATTCCTGGAAAAGTCAATGATTTAAATAATATAAAGCTCTAGTTCACTTTCTGAAATTAATTTTGAAAATTTCAAATTTAAGAATCTGATACTCACGGTGACAAGATAGAGTTTGGATAATACTGAAAGAAATAAACTTCCAGAAATATTAATTTAAAATTTATTACAGGAACACTGTTTATTTGAATGTTTGCTCGAATACAATCAAGATGTGAGGGCACGTTTGCCTAAGCGTTCCAGATGTAGTAGGTAAATATTTGGCCGAGCCAAATATGCCTTGTAAATTTGTCGAAAATTGTTAAAGGAAAACATAGACTTCCTGAAGATATTTAGCTTTCCCCGAATTCAATTTTTATGTGCCATCTATACTAACAGAAACTATATTGAGTTCTGTATCAGATTTGCTTCCTAAAGGCAACGTCAGTTTTCGTCTTATTGTAATAGCGCCACTTCTATTAATTAAATTGTGAGTTTTAGAGATAGTTTGATAAAAAGGAAAATAGATGTTATGGCATGAATATTGTTTGTTCAATTTATGCTTAAGGGGTTTCCAAATTTAACAAATCTCGGCACGCGAGCATTTTAAAAATTCGAAAAACAGTTTTTGCTTTCTGCAAAGGAATTAAACTTTTCTGCCATCCCTTTCTCATTGGGGTTAAAAACATATAACTACTTATATCACCCGCTGAAGAATATTTAATTTGTTTCTTCATTTAATATAGTTTTTGCACTACCGGGACTAAACGGCTTACTTTAGGCGTCATTTTCATCCCTGAGCAATTACATTTGCGTCATTTTGAAGGACCAAAGTGCCACTTTTCATCCCTGAGGATTAACTTTTTATTTATGTCCGTCATATTAATAAATCAAGAAATCGGCCGTGGTGGGCCGATCCATCTGTCGCCATAATGATCATAAAAATATTTTTCCTTATAATTTATTATCATCCGTTCTCATTCTGTTCAACCTTAATTAATTTCGTCAAGATCAAACATTAGTTAAATCTCGTTTTTAAAGTTCTGAAGCAATTCATCAGCTCCAGAATCTGCTGCAATAGCAAGTCAGCATTCTGATCGGCTTGAGGAACTAGGTCATCGATGATATTACACAACACTATTCAACAAAATCAATCTACAGACGTGTGATCGGACTGTGAATCTTTGATAAATACTCTATAGGCTATTAGGTTTGTTAATACTTCATGTAAGAAAAGTATGTAACATTCTGCATGTAAAAGAAATAGGTTTTAATTAATAAGTCAGTATTAATTTTTACTATTGTACTCGTTCATCGTCTACAAGACTATGCTTTTCAAGCCATAATTACTTGGATTTGAAACTGGAGACCGACGGTTGTCTGCCAATGATATAATGGGGATATTTAACCACACAAATTTTGCCTAGGTGATAATACCAAACAATTCCTAAGAACTCTACCTGCACGTGATGTCATTTTGCACTGTAAGCATATTTTCCAGTACATCTTTGCCTATGAGGCAGTTCCACAAGGCCAATCAATATTGATAATATAATGCAGTGGTTAAGACGTCGTGACACTTATAATGGGGATACGCTCCAAAACTTATTGCACAACTGCAGATTTACTTATAAAACACATACACCATTAGGTGATTTACGCATGCAAACTTAGCTGAATACATATTCAACATTTACGATAAATTACATATCCAATAAAAACAGGTTGCAACCATGAAGGGATGTCTCGATCATCGGACGCTGAACGGATTTCTTGGCCAGATGTGCTAGGAGACTGGGCTCGATGAAGCCAAAATGTACAGCTCCAGAGGGTAGACGAAATTGCGTCAGTCCACATGCTATGTAAAAGGAAGTTTTTCCAGAATTTATTCGAGAGGAATAGGCAATGGCAGTTGAAAGATTGTCTATGAACGTCGGCGTCAATCTATACGTTAAAAACGAGACGCTACGGAGCAGTGATATCCAAGACGTCGGCAGAACGATACGGGAGTTTTTTCAGTATATTCGGATCGACAATCGATACAAAGTTCCGCAGCACTCAAATGAGACGGAATCTGAAAATTTGCTAGACTGTGTACTTGAGTTTGAGTACTTCGAACAATATTAATAATTTACCAATATTCTCATCATAAAGCTTCCTGAAACAGCTACATTCACATAATGGTAACAATCACGTCACAGAGACCTCTTTGCTTGAAGTCACTTGCCCTACTGTATCACGCTCCTCGTGCTGTCTTGAGTCGAGACGAGCTTCGTGGTTTCCTTTATCGAGCACATAGAAAGCAGTGGTAGCGCCAATTTTCAAATTAACTTAACGTGTGTGTCTGAATTTCAATGTCAAACATCTGACTACGAAAAAGTCGACTACGATTGGCATGTTGTAGTCCGTACCGCACATCAAAATAGCAGTTTAAAGGTGACAAGTCAAATAATAATTTATGGCACAGTACGTAAATGTGGATTCACGGTCTCAAAAGTTATTTTATTTCCGATATGTATGCAATAAACTCAGTTAACAAGTAAAAATAACAAAGATGAAAAAGAATTGTAAGTTGCTCATTGATACTTATTTACACAATATATAATAAGTATGTGACGAGGTTTTTTATTCAGAACTTTTACACTTCAATGTTGTTTGGGATTTTTCTTCAACTCACCAATTTATTGTTTTGAAGCCCGGGATGTGACTTAAAATCTAGTTTTTTGTCTTCCCTATCGTGGAGTCTCTGTACTCGTATATCAATCCAGTATCTGATTAAACAATTTTTCGAATATTTTGATTATTATTTTGCCCATGGACTAAATTAAACTCTTCTACAATCAAATGCAATATTTACCTCCATGTCTTCGTACTGATCATTTTTTAATTTTTGGAGTTTAATTTAAGCTTTTTGAGTATTGTTAACCATTTAATACGATTGATTATAGTCGAACATGATTTGTTTAAATTGTTTAAAGCAATTAAAAAATTGCTGTCTGAACATTTAATTAAAAGCGAATTAGAACAATTATATGTGAAATACACGTGTTCGAACAGTAGTTATTGAGGCTTATATGTCAATGTAACTTTTATATTTTTTATTTAGGGATGATGCTTGTTAAGGCTCTAGGTTACGACGCCTATTTAAATTTGCAGTGGCTACCATATTTTGAATTAATTATGTCTTTTATATTTTCAAAAATTTCAATTTATACAAATGATAACTCTTGAAACTCTTTCACGGCTTTGGGTTCGAATATCTAGTCACTTAGTTATGTAAATTTTATCTTCAAATATTTCTTAATTGTATATTAAAATGAATTGTCACCTCTTATGTCAATTCAAACGTCAACAACCATTCACATATCAAATATGACAAATGCTCAATTCTATTTTTCTACTATTATCTTTATATGACACAGTAAGTAATTGTTTATAATTAATTGCACTTTTTAAAATTTTATTTCGCGTTGATAGAACAAGATTACTACACACCTTGTACAACTCTTATATCACCTCCAAGACAGCAATTCCCCGAAGTAAGCAGCCGGACCCCTTTCTAGTCCTGCTGCAATGCTTTGCTCACGAATACCGCCAGCAAACTTCCTACTCTGCTCGTGTACCTGCTACCTTCCAGAATCACCTTCCTTCAAACAGCTCTCTGGCAAGTTAGCTGTCACAGATGAAGTCCAACTGTAACACCTCTTCCGTAGCTCCAAGATTCACCAACCTCTGTCGTCAGTAACCAACAGAATACCTCAGATGTTGTCCTGACTCCACTATCTTTCCTGACTGGATCCTCTCGTCTCCAGAATGCCTCCACTAATTCAGCAATCAGCAATACTCAAACTAATGTATTTCCTTGGTACTTGTATTATCATAAATAAAACTATTTTTATCCAAATCTATAATTCTTCTTGCTTAATTATTCTTTTTGTATATCTTCTTGTATCTCTATTTTATAACTTTTCCAAACCTAATATATGCAAAACAGGGTAAATTTCTAAATTTTTAATTAGCCCAAAATTTTCAAAATTACATGTTTTATAAGTTGTTTTTCTAATAATCAGAACAAATTTTTCTTAACTACCATATTCGATTCTTAATTCCTTCTATATTATAATATCATTTGACCCTTATCTACTTTAAATTATATTTTTTTTAGAATCTGCATCTGTCATGATTAATACTACTGTCTATTAACTATTCAAAACACATGTAAAACGTTCAATAGTTATCATTTCCTTAAGAATTTATTCCAAATTAGATTTATTTAATAAACTTATTTCAAACATCCTCTACCTTTTGAATTGGTCAAAATAGATTGTATTGATATTCCAAATTTCTTTTAAAGATTCTAAATTTGTCTAAAATTCACATATAGTGTATCATAACAATATACCGGGTGACAATGAAACTGCTACCCACGGCGGAATTTCGAAACAGCTTGAGATAGAAATATGCAATTCGGTATGTCGATAGGGTTGAAAATACTTGTCAAAATTCAATTGATTTTAAAAACCATAGCAACCTCTGTCCTGGCCTACTCAATTTTTCCGTAAACAAATAGGAATTACGGCATATTTTTTCAGCAGCTCTATTTCAAAAACTATTAAGTTTAGACATGGGGTATGTTAAACAAAAGTTATTTAGAATTGATCAGACAGTCATAAAAAGAAAAAATATATAGGGTGTCCCATTTAAAATAACAAAGTCAAGGCATTCAATTGTTTTTATGTTACAATTGTTCACAATTTTCAACCCTATCGACATACCGAATTGCATATTTGTATCTCAAGCCGTTTCGAAATGCCGCCGTGGGTAGTAGTTTCATTGTCACCCGGTATATAGTTTGCACTGTACTAAATACCTACTAAATAAGTAGTTACAACTGTGTCACCATTTTTGTTCTTTTCTCGACTCATGTAAATAATTGATTGCTTGTTAAAAGTAGAATTTCTTGCAAATTTCCAATCCGGCCATGCTGGCACGGTACAAAATTAATTCCTTAAGTGTTTTCCGAAACTTCTACGTCTTAATAATTATTCCACCCCCGCTGATGAAAACCCCACGAAAGTTTTGATCTCTTCATTAAGAACATATCTTGCTAAGCATCAACGGAATTATAAATGCAAAAGCTTTTTTCCAAATGGAAACTCGTAATTACTCGGCGAAAATAATGTAAGACAAGCTAATCCACCTTGCGAAATCACTCCGGAAAGTCAGCCCCTGCAACCCTTCAATCGCCCGGCGCTGCTTGCGCCAACAAGAAAAGCCACAGCGTAACAAATAAGGCATTATTTATCATTAAGGGAGTACAAATCCTTTCATTTTGAAAAATGAAATACGAGCACTTACGCTTTGTTGCGTCCCAAGAATGTTTTATTCGTGCGCCTTTGTCAGCGGGGAATGTGCATCTTCGGGAAATAAGCGGGCAGGTATGGATGGCAGACTTTCGGAAAATCCTGAATGTAGAGGAAAATTTAATCTGCTCAGGTGGGTTCCAAATCGACAATCCGTCCGCTATGCCTGGCACGCAACGCAGGGGTTTACTTCGAGAACTACCCGCAGAATTCATCTTTTTCTGAATGCAGTTCCGAAGGGGATCCGTTTCTGCTTTAATTATTGTGGCACATGCTAACTCGGCGATCATTTCAGCAAGCATTTGCTGCAATTTGTTGAACACGGTTTTGGATCAGTAACCTATGGAGGTAATTTGCCTGAAACTATTTGCTGAAAATAGATTTACTAAGACCCACGTTGATAGTAAGTGTGGAAACATGTTCAGCAACAAGTTATTGATTTAACTGACGCACGCACTGCCATCAGAAGTACATTATACGACAAATATGAAAATAATTCGTTACTTAAGAGATGTGCGAAAGGATAAAAATGCTTACGTTTTATCTCTTACCCGTATTTGAGTTGTACAGGGTATAAGAACTTCATATAATTGAGCTATTTGCTTGGACCATCTTAACTGTTATACCCCCAAGATGAGGACAATTACCCTTATTGAAATTCGTTAATTCAATAATAACACATTTTCATTGCTACGACATTATTTGGCTTATAATTAATGAATATACTTATTTACAACTGTGAAACTAATTCAGAATTAAACTAAAATTACTCTTTTCATTGGAAAGTTGTTAGATGATTTTCGACCTCGTTCAGCCATTTTTGCTATCAGTCCAACTATAAGGGTCATTAACGAAATTAGTTAAAAATATTCTGCCCGAATTTTTCCTGGATTCGGCCCTGTACTAGTTACATTTAAATTTAGTCCGGCGGGTATTGAAATGCTTGCGCTTCGTATTTGTTTTCTTAAGTAACCAATTCTTTAACGCTGGCGCAAGGCCATAGTAAGATTTCTTTCCTCGAAACTATATTATAAATATCACCGTTTATGTTGCATTTGCCGAATTGGGTCCGTGAATTCATTCTTTAATGCAGGAACCGATCGCCTGCACAAGGCCGACGTGAAGTTTCTTTCCTGGAAATTAGATTGTAAAATAATACCTTTTCTTAGCTTCTTGAATTGCGCCCCTTGCTCGCCGAAAGTGCTGATTTGGCTGTCGAAGGTTCTAGAATTGTCCGTGTGAATTGTTCCTTGTTTCTTTTGCAAGGCTGGCAGGTTCTTTGTTCTGAAGGAATGAGATCATTCTGCGCGGGGGTGACCATCGTTTTACCAGCGCGTTTCTGAATTAATTGGCATCGAGCTGTAAACCACAACTAACGTGCAAGTTTTATCGCTCCCGGGCCGCGTGTTTGCGGTCCAGGGAGCTTTCCGTGAACGCAGTGTAGTTTCGTGTTCAAGTTTTGCGAACTTTGTGACCATCACGCAATTAAATTTTGATTTGGAGTTCAGCTTAGACCTTTTGCACGACTGTTTTACCCTTGTTGGGTGTTTGAAAGTACGCGCGCGGTGGGCAATTGAGTATATCGATAATTCAGTGTTGGCAAATAGCAGAGTCGTCTCCTTAAGTTGTTGTACTTCCCAGGGGAAGATAGTTGCACCATTTGCAGATCCAATTAGAGACGACATCTTTAAGCTTGTGATTAACGGTTTCCCGTACCTTGTGGGGAAAAACCTTTTGCGTACTGCATTTTTGAATTACCGACGCTGAGTTTATCGAAATCGACGGGAGGCCCACCGCGCGTCTTTGTTGTAGTGCCCTGGTTGCATTCTTTGCAAATTCCGATTACGTCGTGCCATTCCGAAGCCTGGAATAAACCAACTCTATCGCTCCGGTTCTTCCCAGGGAGGGGCCCACATCATTTTAGGCGCCGCTCAGCGCTAAGCAACCATCAGGCCCGGCTCCGGCCCTTTCTGTACCTTGTTACGATACTTTTGGAGTGCCCCCCGTAGCATTGAACTTTCGCTAGCTGAATTCTGAACTTGAATATTTATGGTTGGCTTTTGTCAATTTTTGCAAGCTTTAAACTAGGTATATTTAGCTGTATCTTATTTTTAATTATTTGCCTATAATTATCAAGCAGTTTGGTAAGCAACTCTTCGAATAATTACCCATATTCTACTAATTAAATTTATTCTGGTCATATTCCTACAGATATTTGTATATGGCGTTTAGGCAACCCCTGCTACAAATTATTCTGCACTATTCTATTTTGTTGCTAGATAAAGGATATCACTTGTTGCAGTCACAATTTTTCAGGCTGTTTTTTTCGCATCTACTGGCCCAAAAATTTTAGAAAGTTTTGATAACTGGAAGCTGGTGGAATTTTTGAGGTCTTTCCCATTTTAAACTTGGTGCAGGCTGCTAGTGCCTCGGCCGTGTGCTTAAATTTTTGAGCTAATTAGTATAGCTCAGCTCCGTCTTGATTTTTCGGAGGATCTGAAAAAGCACATGTGCCCTTAAGACGTTCGTATTTGATTTGGTTGTACTTACGTCCTTTCGCTTTTGCGGATTCGTTTGAGGTCAGCATTGCTTCTGCCCTTTCTTCTGGCTCAATTCCAGCGTGAGGTAAGATAAGGCCAGTTTCTTCTTATTTGGGACTTATTTGGGCGTTGTGCGTTATAGCCATTTACTGTGGACTTCGATTTACTGTGGGACTGGATTTACTGCCGGATGCCACTCATTCCCTGTGGGATCCATTTCCTGTCGGCTACGACCTTGGGAGAGTTCGGACGCTTCCTGCGAGAGGTTGAACTTCCCCCTGAAGAGGCTTAGCATTCCTTGTTCGACGGCACTCTGCGGGCCTCCCAAACCGTCGATTTCGGCCCCTGTAACCATCGAATTGTCAAGGAGCTCGACAAATTCCCTGGTAGCTACGCTGGAGGGGTAGCACTGCACTCACCTGTGATACAATCACCGCTCCCTAGGTCCGCTGGGCCTCTCGCTGCGTTTGCCGTAACCTCCATCGCTTCTGTCGTCCCCGGCCTCCGCACGCCAGGTTAGAAGCCGACATGTTTTTACTACAGGCAAGAAACTGATATAGCTATTTGTGCCTGGTGTATTCCATAGTTAGTTATTAGAATCTCGTCTCGTTAACAGTTAGGGCATGTATGATATTCTTGGCCTAGCAATGCTTTGTCGAGTTAGATGTTAGGGCATGTTTTTTTTGTATAATTTTAATGCGTTATTATGATAGGGCTATTACAAATTTCGAGCGCCCATTTTGTGCAGGCTACTGGTCTTTACTGAATCCTTAATCGAGCTTACCTGAGTTTTGCGAAAATAGTTCTGCGGCTCAATCCCGTAGTAGCCTTCGGTTTTTAATTGGCCCCGAGCCACGGCTTCTCCGTGGAACCTACGAATTTACAGTTCAATTAACTCTCGTGCTGCTGCCCTACTTGCATTTATGTGCAACCTGGGAAACTAACGTCAGATTAACTTACTAGAGCCCTGCTTCGGTGGTTCCGCTGCAGACTGGGGATTTGTCGGCTGCCGCGCCCCATCGAGCTCCCCTGCAAATCGTATGTTAGACCTTTCGTTTAGTTACTTCAGTTTTAAGGCAGTACTTACCGCATGCTGCCTACTGTTTGCTCGATATCTTCGGGTTTATCTCGACGCCATTTGCATGTCGGTCGCTGAGGTCTGACGTCATTTTTTTTTGTTAGCGTGTCGTGGCTAGAGAACCGATTTCGGTAGCCGAGTGCTTTACTTGGGAGTCGCGTGAGCCCGTTAATTATCTTGTCGGAACTCTGTTTGCGGCGTTCGCGATTTCTCCGCGTTATTGTAATTTATTTGCGAGTTTACGTAGGTACAAGTTTGCCGAAGGTTTATTCAAGCGATTGCTTTAGCGTTCATTTATGCATCTGATGTATTTCCATTAATAAAACTGCTCTGTGAACTATATGGCCATATAACCTCGTAGTTTTTGACATTAGAAATTTTGGATTAATTACTTTAGGATCTTACCGAGCTGATATTCGGGGTTTCACATCAGCTGAGCGCTTGCATAACCTGGCCCTGCTATATCCTGCCTCACAGGGATTAATTAATTTATTATTTTTTTTATTTAATTTATTTAATACTCGCTACGCTCCGTTTTTAACCGCGCAATGTCTTAATGGGTTAGCCCATTCTCAGGTCATAGTCACTGCTACTATTTGCTCGATATTTATATTTATATTTGTATTGATATTTATTATTGCATGTCGCATACTGTGTGTTTTCTTTGGTGTTGCTAAGAATATTGCCTGCTGTGATCTATATATATTTAGTTTATGTTAGCATTGCACTATAGTACGTACCAATATATTTAGAATAAAGCTGTGATCTATTCATTGGTTGATTTGTTTATTTTTGACTTGCTGGTTTTTATCTTCGACCTTGTGTAAGGTCCGGCACGAGGGATTGGATCTGAGACTAGGACCTGGCGCTCACTCCTTTTTTTTGTATTCTCTTTTAGCATAGCTGGAACCCTGCGACCCTCGCGGCGAGCTAGCCCAATTAGGCCGATAGTTACCAGCCGGAAAAATAACTAATATAACTTTCGCCAAAAGGTAAGGCCGACCGCCTATCTTCCATTACAACATATGGGACATCTAGGACGTCTGGGACGTCTGGGACGGTAAGAACATATGAGACATCTAGGACGTCTGGGAAGGCTGGGACGTTAAAGACATATGTGACATTTAACACGCCTGAAACATTAGGGACATATGGGACATCTGGGACGTCTAGGACATTAGGGACATATGTGACATCTGGGACGTCTGGGACGTTAAGGACATATGGGACATCTAGGACGTCTGGGACGTCTGGGACGTTAACGGCATATGAGACATTTAGGACGCTAGGAACATTAGGGACATATGGGACATATGGGACTCTTGGTACATTAGGGACATTTGGCACATATAGGACATCTGGGACGGCTGGGACGTTAGAGACATATAGGACATCTAGGACATCTGGGACGTTAGGGACATATGGGACATCTAAGACGTCTGAGACGTCTGGGACGTTAGAGACATACGGGACAGCTGGGACGTCTGAGACGTTAGGGACATATAGAACATCTAGGACGCCTGGGACATTAGAGACATATGGGACATATGAGACATCTGGGACGTTTGGAATGTTAGGGACATATGGGACATCTGGGACGTCTGGGACGTTAAGGACAGTTGGGACATCTAGGACGTTTGGGACGTCTGGGACGTTAAGGACATATGGAACATTTAGGACGCCTGGGACATTAGGGACATATGGGACATCTAGGACGCCTGGGACATAACGGACATATGGGACATATGGGACATCAGGGACGTCTGGGACGTTAGGGACATATGGGACATCTAGGACGCCTGAGACGTCTGGGACGTTAGGAACATACGAGACAGCTGGGACGTCTGGGACGTTAGGGACATATGGAACATCTAGGACACCTGAGACGTCTGGGACGTTAGGGACATACGAGACAGCTGGGACGTCTGGGACGTTAGGGACATATGGGACATCTAGGACGCCTGGGACGTCTGGGACGTTAGGGACATATGGGACATCTAGGACGCCTGGGACGTCTGGGACGTTAGGGACATACGAGACAGCTGGGACGTTTGGGACGTTAGGGACATATGGAACATCTAGGACGCCTGAGACATTAGGGACATATGGGACATCTGGGACGTCCGGGACGTTAGCCACATTTGGGATATCTGGGATGTTTGGGCCGTTAAGGACATATGGGACTTCTAGGACGTCTGAAACGTCTGAGACGTTAAGGACATATGGGACATTTAGTACGCCTGGGACATTAGGGACATATGGGACATATGGGACATCTGGGACACTTGGGACATTAGGGACATATGGGACATATGAGACATCTGGGACGTCTGGGACTTCTGGGACGTTAGGGACATATAATACATCTAGGACGTTTGAGACGTTAGGGACATATGGGACATCTAGGACGTCTGGGACGTCTGGGACGTTAGGGACATACGGGACAGCTGGGCCGTCTGGGACGTTAGGGACATATGGGACATTTAGGACGCCTAGGACGTTAGGAACATATGGAACATCTAGGACGCCTGAAACAATAAGGTCATATGGGACATATGGGACATCTGGGACGTCTGGGACGTTAGGGACATATGGAACATCTGGGACGTCTGGGACGTTAAGGACATATGGAACATTTAGGACGCCTGGGACATTAGGGTCATATCGGACATATGGCACATCTGGGACGCCTGGGACATTAGGAACATGTGGGACATATAGGACATCTGAGACGTCTGGGACGTCTGGGACGTTAGGGACATATAGGACATCTAGAACGTCTGGGACGTTAGAGACATATGGGACATCTAGGACGTCTGGGACGTTAGGGACATATGGGATATTGAGAACGTCTGGGACGTTAGGGACATATAGGACATCTAGGACGTCTGGGACGTTAGAGACATATTGGACATCTAGGACGTCTGGGACGTTAGGAACATATAGGACATCTAGGACGTCTGGGACGTTAGAGACATATGGGACATCTAAGACGTCTGGGACGTTAGGGACATATGGGATATTGAGGACGTCTGGGACATTAGGGACATATGGAACATATGGGACATCTGGGACGTCTGGGACGTTAGGGACATATAGGACATCTAGGACGTCTGGGACGTTAGAGACATATGGGACATCTAGGACGACTGGGAGGTTAGGGACATATGGGATATTGAGGACGTCTGGGACATTAGGGACATATGGAACATATGGGACATCTGGGACGTCTGGGACGTTAAGGACATATGGTACATTTAGGACGCCTGGAACATTAGGGACATATGGGACATATGGGACATCTAGGACGCCTGGGACATTAGGGACATATGGGACATATGGGACATCTGAGACTTCTGGGACGTTAGGGACATATGGGACATCTGGGACGTCTGGGACGTTAAGGACATATGGGACATCTAAGACGTTTGGGACGTCTGGGACGTTAAGGACATATAGGACATTTAGGACGCCAGGGACATTAGGGACATATGAGACATATGGAACATCTGGGACGAATGGGACATTAGGGACATATGGGACATATGGGACATATGGGACATCTGGGACGTCTGTGACGTTAGGGACATATAGGACATCTAGGACGTCTGGGACGTTCGGGACATATGGGACATCTAGGACGTCTGGGACGTCTGGGACGTTAGGGACATACGGGACAGCGGGGACGTCTAGGACGTTAAGGATATATGGGACATTTAGGACGTTTGGGACGTTAGGAACATATGGAACATCTAGGACGTCTGGGACATTAGGGACATCTGGGACGTCTGGGACGTTAGGGACATATGGGGCATCTGGGACGTCTGGGACGTTAGGGACATATGGGACATCTGGGACGTCTGGGACGTCTGGGACGTTAGGGACATATAGGACATCTAGGACGTCTGGGACGTTAGGGACATATGGGACATCTAGGACGTCTGGGACGTCTGGGACGTTAGGGACATGCGGGACAGCTGGGACGTCTGGGACGTTAGGGACATATGGGACATTTAGGACGTCTGGGACGTTAGGGACATATGGAACATCTAGGACGCCTGGGAGATTAGGGACATATGGGACATCTGCGACGTCTGGGACGTTAGGACCATATGGGACATATGGGATGTCTGGGACGTTAAGGACATATGGGACATCTAGGACGTCTGGGACGTCTGGAACGGTAAGAACATATGAGTCATCTAGGACGTCTGGGAAGGCTGGGACGTTAAAGACATATGTGACATTTAGCACGCCTGAAACATTAGGGACATATGGGACATCTGGGACGTCTAGGACATTAGGGACATATGTGACATCTGGGGCGTCTGGGACGTTAAGGACATATGGGACATCTAGGACGTCTGGGACGTCTGGGACGTTAACGGCATATGGGACATTTAGGACGCTAGGATCATTAGGGACATATGGGACATATGGGATTCCTGGGACATTAGGGACATTTATCACATATGGGACATCTGGGACGGCTGGGACGTTAGAGACATATAGGACATCTGGGACGTTAGAGACATACGGGACAGCTGGGACGCCTGGGACATTAGAGACATATGGGACATATGAGACATCTGGGACGTTTGGAATGTTAAAGACATATGGGACATCTGGGACGTCTGGGACGTTAAGGACATATGGGACATCTAGGACGTTTGGGACGTCTGGGACGTTAAGGACATATGGAACATTTAGGACGCCTGGGACATAACGGACATATGGGACATATGGGACATCTAGGACGCCTGGGACATAACGGACATATGGGACATATGGGACATCAGGGACGTCTGGGACGTTAGGGACATATGGGACATCTAGGACGCTTGAGACGTCTGGGACGTTAGGAACATACGAGACAGCTGGGACGTCTGGGACGTTAGGGACATATGGAACATCTAGGACACCTGAGACGTCTGGGACGTTAGGGACATACGAGACAGCTGGGACGTCTGGGACGTTAGGAACATATGGGACATCTGGGACGCCTGGGACGTCTGGGACATTAGGGCCATATGGGACATCTAGGACGCCTAGGACGTCTGGGACGTTAAAGACATACGAGCCAGCTGGGACGTTTGGGACGTTAAGGACATATGGAACATCTAGGGCGCCTGAGACATTAGGGACATATGGGACATCTGGGACGTCCGGGACGTTAGCCACATTTGGGATATCTGGGATGTTTGGGACGTTAAGGACATATGGGACTTCTAGGACGTCTGAAACGTCTGAGACGTTAAGGACATATCGGACATTTAGTACGCCTGGGACATTAGGGACATATGGGACATCTTGGACACTTGGGACATTAGGGACATATGGGACATCTGGGACGTCTGGGACGTCTGGGACGTTAGGGACATATAATACATCTAGGACGTCTGAGACGTTAGAGACATATGGGACATCTAGGACGTCTGGGACGTCTGGGACGTTAGGGACATACGGGACAGCCGGGACGTGTAGGACGTTAGGGACATATGGGACATCTAGGACGAATGGGACATTAGGGACATATGGGACATATGAGACATCTGGGACGTCTGCGACGTTGGGGACATTTGGAACATCTAAGCCGTCTGGGACGTTAAGGACATATGGGACATCTAGGACGTCTGGGACGTTTGGGACGTTAAGGACATATGGGACATTTAGGACGCCTGGGACATTAGGGACATATGAGACATATGAGACATCTGGGACGCCTGGGACATTAAGGAAATATGGGACGACTGGGACATCTGGGACGTCTGGAACGTCTGGGACGTTAGGGACATACAATACATCTAGGACGTTTGAGACGTTAGGGACATATGGGACATCTAGGACGTCTGGGACGTCTGGGACGTTAGGAACATACGGGACAGCTGGGCCGTCTGGGACGTTAGGGACATATGGGACCTTTAGGACGTCTAGGACGTTAGGAACATATGGAACATCTAGGACGCCTGAAACAATAGGGTCATATGGGACATATGGGACATCTGGGACGTCTGGGACGTTAGGGACATAAGGAACATCTGGGACGTCTGGGACGTTAAGGACATATGGAACATTTAGGACGCCTGGGACATTAGGGTCATATCGGACATATGGCACATCTGGGACGCCTGGGACATTAGGAACATGTGGGACATATAGGACATCTGAGACGTCTGGGACGTCTGGGACGTTAGGGACATATAGGACATCTAGGACGTCTGGGACGTTAGAGACATATGGGACATCTAGGACGTCTGGGACGTTAGGGACATATGGGACATTGAGGACGTCTGGGACGTTAGGGACATATAGGACATCTAGAACGTCTGGGACGTTAGAGACATATTGGACATCTAGGACGTCTGGGACGTTAGGGACATATAGGTCATCTAGGACGTTTGGGACGTTAGGGACATATGGGATATTGAGGACGTCTGGGATGTTAGGGACATATAGGACATCTAGGACGTCTGGGACGTTAGAGACATATAGGTCATCTAGGACGTCTGGGACGTTAGGGACATATGGGATATTGAGGACGTCTGGGACGTTAGGGACATATAGGACATCTAGGACGTCTGGGACGTTAGAGACATATTGGACATCTAGGACGTCTGGGACGTTAGGAACATACGGGACAGCTGGGACGTCTAGGACGTTATGGACATATGGGACATTTAGGACGTCTGGGACGTTAGGGACATATGGAACATCTAGCACGCTTGGGACATTAGGGACATATGGGACATATGAGACATCTGGGACGTCTGGGACGTTAAGGACTTATGAGACATTTAGGACGCTTGCGACATTAGGGACATTAGGGACATATGGGACATCAGGGACGACTGGGACATTAGGGACATATGGGACATATGGGACATCTGAGACGTCTGAGACGTCATGGACGTTAGGGACATACAGGACATCTAGGACGTCTGGGACGTTAGGGACATATCGGACATCTAGGACGCCTGGGACGTCTGGGACGTTAGGGACATACGAGACAGCTGGGACGTCTGGGACGTTAGGGACATATGGGACATTTAGGACGTCTGGGACGTTAGGGACATATGGAACATCTAGGACGCCTGGGACATTCGAGACATATGGGACATTAGAGACATCTGGGACGTCTGGGACGTTAAGGACATATAGGACATCTAGGACGTCTGCGACGTCTGGGACGTTAAGGAATTATTTGACATTTAGAACGCCTGGGACATTAGGGACATATGGGACATATGGGACATCTGGGACGCTTGGGACGTTAGGTACATATGAGACATATGGGACATCTGTAACCTCTGGGACGTCTGGGACGTTAGGGACATATAGGATGTCTAAGACGTCGGGGTCGTTAGAGTCATATGGGACATATAGGACGTCTGGGACGTCTGGGACGTTAGGGACATACGGG
The DNA here is from genome assembly GCA_940337035.1 of Agriotes lineatus. NCBI lineage: Eukaryota > Metazoa > Arthropoda > Insecta > Coleoptera > Elateridae > Agriotes > Agriotes lineatus. Next base: position 107,140,269 of record OW679196.1, on the reverse strand, counting down.
ACAGCTGAGACGTTAGGGACATATAGGACATATAGGACGTCTGGGACATTAGGGACATATGGGACATATGGGACATCTGAGACGTCTGGGACGTTAGGGACATAAGGGACATCTGGGACGTCTGAGACGTTAGGGACATATAGGACATCTAGGACGTTTGGGACGTCTGGGAAGTTAAGGACATATGGGACATATAGGACATCTGAGACGCCTGGGACATTAAGGACATATGGGACATATGGGACATCTGAGACCTCTGGGACGTTAGGGACATATGGGGCATCCGAGACGCGTAGGACATTAGGGACATATGGAACAAATGGGACATCTGGGACGTCTGGGACGTCTGGGACGTTAGGGACATATAGGACATCTAGGACGTCTGGGACGTTAGGGACATATGGGACATCTAGGACGTCTGGGACGTCTGGGACGTTAGGGACATGCGGGACAGCTGGGACGTCTGGGACGTTAGGGACATATGGGACATTTAGGACGTCTGGGACGTTAGGGACATATGGAACATCTAGGACGCCTGGGACATTAGGGACATATGGGACATCTGCGACGTCTGGGACGTTAGGACCATATGGGATATATGGGATGTCTGGGACGTGAAGGACATATGGGACATCTAGGACGTCTGGGACGTCTGGGACGGTAAGAACATATGAGACATCTAAGACGTCTGGGAAGGCTGGGACGTTAAAGACATATGTGACATTTAGCACGCCTGAAACATTAGGGACATATGGGACATCTGGGACGTCTAGGACATTAGGGACATATGGGACATCTGGGAGACTTGGGACATTAGGGACATATGGGACATATGGGACATCTGGGACGTCTGGGACGTCTGGGACGTTAGGGACATATAATACATCTAGGACGTCTGAGACGTTAGAGACATATGGGACATCTAGGACGTCTGGGACGTCTGGGACGTTAGGGACATACGGGACACCAGGGACGTCTAGAACGTTAGGGACATATGGGACATCTAGGACGCCTGGGACATTAGGGACATATGGGACATATGAGACATCTGGGACGTCTGTGACGTTAGGGACATTTGGAACATCTGGGCCGTCTGGGACGTTAAGGACATATGGGACATCTAGGACGTCTGGGAGGTTTGGGACGTTAAGGACATATGGGACATTTAGGACGCCTGGGACATTAGGGACATATGAGACATATGGGACATCTGGGACGCCTGGGACATTAGGGAAATATGGGACGAATGGGACATCTGGGACGTCTGGAACGTCTGGGACGTTAGGGACATATAATACATCTAGGACGTTTGAGACGTTACTGGCATATGGAACATCTAGGACGTCTGGGACGTCTGGAACGTTAGGGACATACGGGACAGCTGGGCCGTCTGGGACGTTAGGGACATATGAGACATTTAGGACGTCTAGGACGTTAGGAACATATGGAACATCTAGGACGCCTGAAACAATAGGGTCATATGGGACATATGGGACATCTGGGACGTCTGGGACGTTAGGGACATATGGAACATCTGGGACGTCTGGGACGTTAAGGACATATGGAACATTTAGGACGCCTGGGACATTAGGGTCATATCGGACATATGGCACATCTGGGACGCCTGGGACATTAGGAACATGTGGGACATATAGGACATCTGAGACGTCTGGGACGTCTGGGACGTTAGAGACATATAGGACATCTAGGACGTCTGGGACGTTAGAGACATATGGGACATCTAGGACGTCTGGGACGTTAGGGACATATGGGATATTGAGGACGTCTGGGACGTTAGGGACATATAGGACATCTAGGACGTCTGGGACGTTAGAGACATATTGGACATCTAGGACGTCTGGGACGTTAGGGACATATAGGACATCTAGGACGTCTGGGACGTTAGGGACATATGGGATATTGAGGACGTCTGGGACGTTAGGGACATATAAGACATCCAGGACGTCTGGGACGTTAGAGACATATTGGACATCTAGGACGTCTGGGACGTTAGGAACATACGGGACAGCTGGGACGTCTAGGACGTTATGGACATATGGGACATTTAGGACGTCTGGGACGTTAGGGACATATGGAACATCTAGGACGCCTGGGACATTAGGGACATATGGGACATATGAGACATCTGGGACGTCTGGGACGTTAAGGACTTATGAGACATTTAGGACGCTTGCGACATTGGGGAAATTAGGGACATATGGGACATCAGGGACTACTGGGACATTAGGGACATATGGGACATATGGGACATCTGAGACGTCTGGGACGTCATGGACGTTAAGGACATACAGGACATCTAAGACGTCTGGGACGTTAGGGACATATGGGACATCTAGGACGCCTGGGACGTCTGGGACGTTAGGGACATACGAGACAGCTGGGACGTCTGGGACGTTAGGGACATATGGGACATTTAGGACGTCTGGGACGTTAGGGACATATGGAACATCTAGGACGCCTGGGACATTCGAGACATATGGGACATTAGAGACATCTGGGACGTCTGGGACGTTAAGGACATATAGGACATCTAGGACGTCTGCGACGTCTGGGACGTTAATGAATTATGGGACATTTAGAACGCCTGGGACATTAGGGACATATGGGACATATGGGACATCTGGGACGCTTGGGACGTTAGGTACATATGGGACATATGGGATATCTGTAACGTCTGGGACGTCTGGGACGTTAGGGACATATAGGACGTCTAAGACGTCGTGGTCGTTAGAGTCATATGGGACATATAGGACGTCTGGGACGTCTGGGACGTTAGGGACATACGGGACAGCTGGGACGTCTGGGACGTTAGGGACATATAGGACATATAGGACGTCTGGGACGTTAGGGACATATGGAACATCCAGGACGCCTGGGACATTAGGGACCTATGGGACATATGGGACATATGGGACATCTGAGACGTCTGGGACGTTAGGGACATAAGGGACATCTGGGACGTCTGAGACGTTAAGGACATATGGGACATCTAAGACGTTTGGGACGTCTGGGAAGTTAAGGACATATGGGACATATAGGACATCTGAGACGCCTGGGACATTAGGGGCATATGGGACATATGGGACATCTGAGACCTCTGGGACGTTAGGGACATATGGGATATTGAGAACGTCTGGGACGTTAGGGACATATAGGACATCTAGGACGTCTGGGACGTTTGAGACATATTGGACATCTAGGACGTCTGGGACGTTAGGAACATATAGGACATCTAGGACGTCTGGGACGTTAGAGACATATGGGACATCTAAGACGTCTGGGACGTTAGGGACATATAGGATATTGAGGACGTCTGGGACATTAGGGACATATGGAACATATGGGACATCTGGGACGCCTGGGACGTTAGGGACATATAGGACATCTAGGACGTCTGGGACGTTAGAGACATATGGGACATCTAGGACGACTGGGAGGTTAGGGACATATGGGATATTGAGGACGTCTGGGACATTAGGGACATATGGAACATATGGGACATCTGGGACGTCTGGGACGTTAAGGACATATGGGACATTTAGGACGCCTGGAACATTAGGGACATATGGGACATATGGGACATCTAGGACGCCTGGGATATTAGGGACATATGGGACATATGGGACATCTGAGACTTCTGGGACGTTAGGACATATGGGACATCTGGGACGTCTGGGACGTTAAGGACATATGGGACATCTAAGACGTTTGGGACGTCTGGGACGTTAAGGACATATAGGACATTTAGGACGCCAGGGACATTAGGGACATATGGGACCTATGGAACATCTGGGACGAATGGGACATTAGGGACATATGGAACATATGGGACATATGGGACATATGGAACATATGGGACATATGGACATCTGCGACGTCTGTGACGTTAGGGACATATAGGACATCTAGGACGTCTGGGACGTTCGGGACATATGGGACATCTAGGACGTCTGGGACGTCTGGGACGTTAGGGACATACGGGACAGCGGGGACGTCTGGGACGTTAAGGATATATGGGACATTTAGGACGTTTGGGACGTTAGGAACATATGGAACATCTAGGACGTCTGGGACATTAGGGACATCTGGGACGTCTGGGACGTTAGGGACATATGGGGCATCTGGGACGTCTGGGACGTTAGGGACATATGGGACATCTGGGACGTCTGGGACGTCTGGGACGTTAGGGACATATAGGACATCTAGGACGTCTGGGACGTTAGGGACATATGGGACATCTAGGACGTCTGGGACGTCTGGGACGTTAGGGACATGCGGGACAGCTGGGACGTCTGGGACGTTAGGGACATATGGGACATTTAGGACGTCTGGGACGTTAGGGACATATGGAACATCTAGGACGCCTGGGAGATTAGGGACATATGGGACATCTGCGACGTTTGGGACGTTAGGACCATATGGGACATATGGGATGTCTGGGACGTTAAGGACATATGGGACATCTAGGACGTCTGGGACGTCTGGAACGGTAAGAACATATGAGTCATCTAGGACGTCTGGGAAGGCTGGGACGTTAAAGACATATGTGACATTTAGCACGCCTGAAACATTAGGGACATATGGGACATCTGGGACGTCTAGGACATTAGGGACATATGTGACATCTGGGGCGTCTGGGACGTTAAGGACATATGGGACATCTAGGACGTCTGGGACGTCTGGGACGTTAACGGCATATGGGACATTTAGGACGCTAGGAACATTAGGGACATATGGGACATATGGGACTCCTGGGACATTAGGGACATTTGGCACATATGGGACATCTGGGACGGCTGGGACGTTAAAGACATATAGGACATCTGGGACGTTAGGGACATATGGGACATCTAAGACGTCTGAGACGTCTGGGACGTTAGAGACATACGGGACAGCTGGGACGCCTGGGACATTAGAGACATATGGGACATATGAGACATCTGGGACGTTTGGAATGTTAAAGACATATGGGACATCTGGGACATCTGGGACGTTAAGGACATATGGGACATCTAGGACGTTTGGGACGTCTGGGACGTTAAGGACATATGGAACCTTTAGGACGCCTGGGACATTAGGGACATATGGGACATCTAGGACGCCTGGGACATAACGGACATATGGGACATATGGGACATCAGGGACGTCTGGGACGTTAGGGACATATGGGACATCTAGGACGCCTGAGACGTCTGGGACGTTAGGAACATACGAGACAGCTGGGACGTCTGGGACGTTAGGGACATATGGAACATCTAGGACACCTGAGACGTCTGGGACGTTAGGGACATACGAGACAGCTGGGACGTCTGGGACGTTAGGGACATATGGGACATCTAGGACGCCTGGGACGTCCGGGACGTTAGGGACATATGGGACATCTGGGACGCTTGGGACGTTAGGTACATATGGGTCATATGGGACATCTGTAACCTCTGGGACGTCTGGGACGTTAGGGACATATAGGACGTCTAAAACGTCGGGGTCGTTAGAGTCATATGGGACATACGGGGCAGCCGGGACGTCTAGGACGTTAGGGACATATGGGACATCTAGGACGCCTGGGACATTAGGGACATATGGGACATATGAGACATCTGGGACGTCTGTGACGTTAGGGACATTTGGAACATCTGGGCCGTCTGGGACGTTAAGGACATATGGGACATCTAGGTCGTCTGGGAGGTTTGGGACGTTAAGGACATATGGGACATTTAGGACGCCTGGGACATTAGGGACATATAAGACATATGGGACATCTGGGACGCCTGGGACATTAGGGAAATATGGGACGAATGGGACATCTGGGACGTCTGGAACGTCTGGGACGTTAGGGACATATAATACATCTAGGACGTTTGAGACGTTAGGGTCATATGGGACATCTAGGACGTCTGGGACGTCTGGAACGTTAGGGACATACGGGACAGCTGGGCCGTCTGGGACGTTATTGACATATGGGACATTTAGGACGTCTAGGACGTTAGGAACATATGGAACATCTAGGACGCCTGAAACAATAGGGTCATATGGGACATATGGGACATCTGGGACGTCTGGGATGTTAGGGACATATGGAACATCTGGGACGTCTGGGACGTTAAGGGCATATGGAACATTTAGGACGCCTGGGACATTAGGGTCATATCGGACATATGGCACATCTGGGACGCCTGGGACATTAGGAACATGTGGGACATATAGGACATCTGAGACGCCTGGGACGTCTGGGACGTTAGGGACATATAGGACATCTAGGACGTCTGGGACGTTAGAGACATATGGGACATCTAGGACGTCTGGGACGTTAGGGACATATGGGATATTGAGGACGTCTGGGACGTTAGGGACATATAGGACATCTAGGACGTCTGGGACGTTAGAGACATATTGGACATCTAGGACGTCTGGGACGTTAGGGACATATAGGACATCTAGGACGTCTGGGACGTTAGGGACATATGGGATATTGAGGACGTCTGGGACGTTAGGGACATATAAGACATCTAGGACGTCTGGGACGTTAGAGACATATTGGACATCTAGGACGTCTGGGACGTTAGGAACATACGGGAAAGCTGGGACGTCTAGGACGTTATGGACATATGGGACATTTAGGACGTCTGGGACGTTAGGGACATATGGAACATCCAGGACGCCTGGGACATTAGGGACATATGGGACATATGAGACATCTGGGACGTCTGGGACGTTAAGGACTTATGAGACATTTAGGACGCTTGCGACATTAGGGACATTAGGGACATATGGGACATCAGGGACTAATGGGACATTAGGGACATATGGGACATATGGGACATATGAGACGTCTGGGACGTAATGGACGTTAGGGACATACAGGACATCTAGGACGTCTGGGACGTTAGGGACATATGGGACATCTAAGACGCCTGGGACGTCTGGGACGTTAGGGACATACGAGACAGCTGGGACGTCTGGGACGTTAGGGACATATGGGACATTTAGGACGTCTGGGACGTTAGGGACATATGGAACATCTAGGACGCCTGGGACATTCGAGACATATGGGACATTAGAAACATCTGGTACGTCTGGGACGTTAAGGACATATAGGACATCTAGGACGTTTGCGACGTCTGGGACGTTAAGGAATTATGGGACATTTAGAACGCCTGGGACATTAGGGACATATGGGACATATGGGACATCTGGGACGCTTGGGACGTTAGGTACATATGGGACATATGGGACACCTGTAACGTCTGGGACGTCTGGGACGTTAGGGACATATAGGACGTCTAAGACGTCGTGGTCGTTAGAGTCATATGGGACATATAGGACGTCTGGGACGTCTGGGACGTTAGGGACATACGGGACAGCTGGGACGTCTGGGACGTTAGGGACATATAGGACATATAGGACGTCTGGGACGTTAGGGACATATGGAACATCCAGGACGCCTGGGACATTAGGGACATATGGGACATATGGGACATCTGAGACGTCTGGGACGTTAGGGACATAAGGGACATCTGGGACGTCTGAGACGTTAAGGACATATGGGACATCTAAGACGTTTGGGACGTCTGGGAAGTTAAGGACATATGGGACATATAGGACATCTGAGACGCCTGGGACATTAGGGACATATGGGACATATGGGACATATGGGACATCTGAGACCTCTGGGACGTTAGGGACATATGGGGCATCCGAGACGCGTGGGACATTAGGGACATATGGAACAAATGGGACATCTGGGACGTCTGGGACGTCTGGGACGTTAGGGACATATAGGACATCTAGGACGTCTGGGACGTTAGGGACATATGGGACATCTAGGACGTCTGGGACGTCTGGGACGTTAGGGACATGCGGGACAGCTGGGACGTCTGGGACGTTAGGGACATATGGGACATTTAGGACGTCTGGGACGTTAAGGACATATGGAACATCTAGGACGCCTGGGACATTAGGGACATATGAGACATCTGCGACGTCTGGGACGTTAGGACCATATGGGACATATTCGATGTCTGGGACGTTAAGGACATATGGGACATCTAGGACGTCTGGGACGTCTGGGACGGTAAGAACATATGAGTCATCTAGGACGTCTGGGAAGGCTGGGACGTTAAAGACATATGTGACATTTAGCACGCCTGAAACATTAGGGACATATGGGACATCTGGGACGTCTAGGACATTAGGGACATATGTGACATCTGGGACGTCTGGGACGTTAAGGATATATGGAACATCTAGGACGTCTGGGACGTCTGGGACGTTAACGGCATATGGGACATTTAGGACGCTAGGAACATTAGGGACATATGGGTCTCCTGGGACATTAGGGACATTTGGCACATGTGGGACATCTAGGACGCCTGGGACATAACGAACATATGGGACATATGGGACATCAGGGACGTCTGGGACGTTAGGGACATATGGGACATCTAGGACGCCTGAGACGTCTGGGACGTTAGGAACATACGAGACAGCTGGGACGTCTGGGACGTTAGGGACATATGGAACATCTAGGACACCTGAGACGTCTGGGACGTTAGGGACATACGAGACAGCTGGGACGTCTGGGACGTTATGGACATATGGGACATCTAGGACGACTGGGACGTCTGGGACGTTAGGGACATATGGGACATCTAGGACGCCTGGGACGTCTGGGACGTTAGGGACATACGAGACAGCTGGGACGTTTGGGACGTTAGGGACATATGGAACATCTAGGACGCCTGAGACATTAGGGACATATGGGACATCTGGGACGTCCGGGACGTTAGCCACATTTGGGATATCTGGGATGTTTGGGACGTTAAGGACATATGGGACTTCTAGGACGTCTAAAACGTCTGAGACGTTAAGGACATATGGGACATTTAGTACGCCTGGGACATTAGGGACATATGGGACATATGGGACATCTGGGACACTTGGGACATTAGGGACATATGGGACATATGGGACATCTGGGACGTCTGGGACGTTAGGGACATACGGGACAGCCGGGACGTCTAGGACGTTAGGGACATATATGACATCTAGGACGCCCGGGACATTAGGGACATATGGGACATATGAGACATCTGGGACGTCTGTGACGTTAGGGACATTTGGAACATCTGGGCCGTCTGGCACGTTAAGGACATATGGGACATCTAGGAGGTCTGGGACGTTAGGGACATACGGGACAGCCGGGACGTCTAGGACGTTAGGGACATATGGGACATCTAGGACGCCTGGGACATTAGGGACATATGGGACATATAATACATCTAGGACGTCTGAGACGTTAGAGACATATGGGACATCTAGGACGTCTGGGACGTTAGGGACATACGGGACAGCCGGGACGTCTAGGACGTTAGGGACATATGGGACATCTAGGACGCCTGGGACATTAGGGACATATGGGACATATGAGACATCTGGGACGTCTGTGACGTTAGGGACATTTGGAACATCTGGGCCGTCTGGCACGTTAAGGACATATGGGACATCTAGGAGGTCTGGGACGTTTGGGACGTTAAGGACATATGGGACATTTAGGACGCCTGAGACATTAGGGACATATGAGACATATGGGACATCTGGGACGCCTGGGACATTAGGGAAATATGGGCCGAATGGGACATCTGGGACGTCTGGAACGTCTGGGACGTTAGGGACATATAATACATCTAGGACGTTTGAGACGTTAGGGACATATGGGACATCTAGGACGTCTGGGACGTCTGGGACGTTAGGGACATACGGGACAGCTGGGCCGTCTGGGACGTTAGGGACATATGGGACATTTAGGACGTCTAGGACGTTAGGAACATATGGAATATCTAGGACCCCCTGAAACAATAGGGTCATATGGGACATATGGGACACCTGGGACGTCTGGGACGTTAGGGACATATGGAACATCTGGGACGTCTGGGACGTTAAGGACATATGGAACATTTAGGACGCCTGGGACATTAGAGTCATATCGGACATATGGCACATCTGGGACGCCTGGGACATTAGAAACATGTGGGACATATAGGACATCTGAGACGTCTAGGACGTCTGGGACGTTAGGGACATATAGGACATCTAGGACGTCTGGGACGTTAGAGACATATGGGATATCTAGGACGTCTGGGACGTTAGGGACATATGGGATATTGAGGACGTCTGGGACGTTAGGGACATATAGGACATCTAGGACGTCTGGGACGTTAGAGACATATTGGACATCTAGGACGTCTGGGACGTTAGGGACATATAAGACATCTAGGACGTCTGGGACGTTAGAGACATATGGGACATCTAAGACGTCTGGGACGTTAGGGACATATGGGATATTGAGGACGTCTGGGACATTAGGGACATATGGAACATATGGGACATCTGGGACGTCTGGAACGTTAGGGACATATAGGACATCTAGGACGTCTGGAACGTTAGAGACATATGGGACATCTAGGACGTCTGGGAGGTTAGGGACATATGGGATATTGAGGACGTCTGGGACATTAGGGACATATGGAACATATGGTACATCTGGGACGTCTGGGACGTTAAGGACATATGGGACATTTAGGACGCCAGGGACATTAGGGACATATGGGACATATGGGACATCTGGGACGCCTGGGACATTAGGGACATATGGGACATATGGGACATCTGAGACTTCTGGGACTATAGGGACATATGGGACATCTGGGACGTCTTGGACGTTAAGGACATATGGGACATCTAAGACGTTTGGGACGTCTGGGACGTTAAGGACATATAGGACATTTAGAACGCCAGAAACATTAGTGACATATGGGACATATGGGACATCTGGGACGAATGGGACATTAGGGACATATGGGACATATGGGACATCTGGGACGTCTGTGACGTTAGGGACATATAGGACATCTAGGACGTCTAGGACGTTCGGGACATATGGGACATCTAGGACGTCTGGGACGTCTGGGACGTTAGAGACATACGGGACAGCATGGACGTCTAGGGCGTTAAGGATATATGGGACATTTAAGACGTTTGGGACGTTAAGAACATATGGAACATCTAGGACGTCTGGGACATTAGGGACATCTGGGGACGTCTGGGACGTTAGGGACATATGGGGCATCTGGGACGTCTGGGACGTTAGGGACATATGGGACATCTGGGACATCTGAGACCTCTGGGACGTTAGGGACATATGGGGCATCCGAGACGCGTGGGACATTAGGGACATATGGAACAAATGGGACATCTGGGACGTCTGGGACCTCTGGGACGTTAGGGACATATAGGACTTCTAGGACGTCTGGGACGTTAGGGACATATGGGACATCTAGGACGTCTGGGACGTCTGGGACGTTAGGGACATGCGGGACAGCTGGGACGTCTGGGACGTTAGGGACATATGGAACATTTAGGACGTCTGGGACGTTAGGGACATATAGAACATCTAGGACGCCTGGGACATTAGGGACATATGGGACATCTGCGAAGTCTGGGACGTTAGGACCATATGGGACATATGGGATGTCTGGGACGTTAAGGACATATGGGACATCTAGGACGTCTGGGACGTCTGGGACGATAAGAACATATGAGACATCTAGGACGTCTGGGAAGGCTGGGACGTTAAAGACATATGTGACATTTAGCACGCCTGAAACATTAGGGACATATGGGACATCTGGGACGTCTAGGACATTAGGGACATATGGGACATCTGGGACATTTGGGACATTAGGGACATATGGGACATATGGGACATCTGGGACGTCTGGGACGTCTGGGACGTTAGGGACATATAATACATCTAGGACGTCTGAGACGTTAGAGACATATGGGACATCTAGGACGTCTGGGACGTCTGGGACGTTAGGGACATACGGGACAGCCGAGACGTCTAGGACGTTAGGGACATATGGGACATCTAGGACGACTGGGACATTAGGGACATATGGGACATATGAGACATCTGGGACGTCTGTGACGTTAGGGACATTTGGAACATCTGGGGCCGTCTGGGACGTTAAGGACATATGGGACATCTAGGACGTCTGGGACGTTTGGGACGTTAAGGACATATGGGACATTTAGGACGCCTGGGACATTAGGGACATATGAGACATATGGGACATCTGGGACGCCTGGGACATTAGGGAAATATGGGACGAATGGGACATCTGGGACGTCTGGAACGTCTGGGACGTTAGGGACATATAATACATCTAAAACGTTTGAGACGTTAGGGACATATGGGACATCTAGGACGTCTGGGACGTCTGGGACGTTAGAGACATACGGGACAGCTGGGCCGTCTGGGACGTTAGAAACATATGGGACATTTAGGACGTCTAGGACGTTAGGAACATATGGAACATCTAGGGCGCCTGAAACAATAGGGTCATATGGGACATATGGGACATCTGGGACGTCTGGGACGTTAGGGACATATGGAACATCTGGGACGTCTGGGACGTTAAGGACTTATGGAACATTTAGGACGCCTGGGACATTAGGGTCATATCGTACATATGGCACATCTGGGACGCCTGGGACATTAGGAACATGTGGGACATATAGGACATCTGAGACGTCTGGGACGTCTGGGACGTTAGGGACATATAGGACATCTAGGACGTCTGGGACGTTAGAGACATATGGGACATCTAGGACGTCTGGGACGTTAGGGACATATGGGATATTGAGGACGTCTGGGACGTTAGGGACATATAGGACATCTAGGACGTCTGGGACGTTAGAGACATATTGGACATCTAGGACGTCTGGGACGTTAGGGACATATTGGACATCTAGGACGTCTGGGACGTTAGGGACATATGGGATATTGAGGACGTCTGGGACGTTAGGGACATATAAGACATCTAGGACGTCTGGGACGTTAGAGACATATTGGACATCTAGGACGTCTGGGACGTTAGGAACATACGGGACAGCTGGGACGTCTAGGGCGTTATGGACATATGAGACATTTAGGACGTCTGGGACGTTAGGGACATATGGAACATCTAGGACGCCTGGAACATTACGGAGATATGGGACATATGAGACATCTGGGACGTCTGGGACGTTAAGGATTTATGAGACATTTAGGACGCTTGGGACATTAGGGACATTAGGGACATATGGGACATCAGGGACTACTGGGACATTAAGGACATATGGGACATATGGGACATCTGAGACGTCTGGGACGTCATGGACGTTAGGGACATACAGGACATCTAGGACGTCTGGGACGTTAGGGACATATGGGACATCTAGGACGCCTGGGACGTCTGGGACGTTAGGGACATACGAGACAGCTGGGACGTCTGGGACGTTAGGGACATATGGGATATTTAGGACGTCTGCGACGTCGGGGACGTTAAGGAATTATGGGACATTTAGAACGCCTGGGACATTAGGGACATATGGGACATATGGGACATCTGTAACGTCTGGGACGTCTGGGACGTTAGGGACATATGGAACATCTAGGACGCCTGGGACATTCGAGACATATGGGACATTAGAGACATCTGGGACGTCTGGGACGTTAAGGACATATAGGACATCTAGGACGTCTGCGACGTCGGGGACGTTAAGTAATTATGGGACATTTAGAACGCCTGGGACATTAGGGACATATGGGCATATGGGACATCTGGGACGCTTGGGACGTTAGGTACATATGGGACATATGGGGAATCTGTAACGTCTGGGACGTCTGGGACGTCTGGGACGTTAGGGACATACGGGGCAGCTGGGACGTCTGGGACGTTAGGGACATATAGGACATATAGGACGTCTGAGACGTTAGGGACATATGGAACATCCAGGACGCCTGGGACATTAGGGACATATGGGACATATGGGACATCTGGGACGCTTGGGACGTTAGGTACATATGGGACATATGGGACATCTGTAACGTCTGGAACGTCTGGGACGTTAGGGACATATGGAACATCTAGGACGCCTGGGACATTCGAGACATATGCTACATTAGAGACATCTGGGACGTCTGGGACGTTAAGGACATATAGGACATCTAGGACGTCTGCGACGTCGGGGGACGTTAAGGAATTATAGGACATTTAGAACGCCTGGGACATTAGGGACATATGGGACATATGGGACATCTGGGACGCTTGGGACGTTAGGTACATATGGGACATATGGGACATCTGTAACGTCTGGGACATCTAGGACGTTAGGGACATATAGGACGTCTAAGACGTCGTGGTCGTTAGAGTCATATGGGTCATATAGGACGTCTGGGACGTCTGGGACGTTAGGGACATACGGGACAGCTGGGACGTCTGGGACGTTAGGGACATATAGGACATATACGACGTCTGGGACGTTAGGGACATATGGAACATCCAGGACGCCTGGGACATTAGGGACATATGGAACAAATGGGACATCTGGGACGTCTGGGACGTCTGGGACGTTAGGGACATATAGGACATCTAGGACGTCTGGGACGTTAGGGACATATGGGACATCTAGGACGTCTGGGACGTCTGGGACGTTAGGGACATGCGGGACAGCTGGGACGTCTGGGACGTTAGGGACATATGGGACATTTAGGACGTCTGGGACGTTAGGGACATATGGAACATCTAGGACGCCTGGGACATTAGGGACATATGGGACATCTGGGACGTCTGGGACGTCTGGGACGTTAGGGACATATAGGACATCTAGGACGTCTGGGACGTTAGGGACATATGGGACATCTAGGACGTCTGGGACGTCTGGGACGTTAGGGACATGCGGGACAGCTGGAACGTCTGGGACGTTAGGGACATATGGGACATTTAGGACGTCTGGGACGTTAGGACCATATGGGACATATGAGATGTCTGGGACGTTAAGGACATATGGGACATCTAGGACGTCTGGGACGTCTGGGACGGTAAGAACATATGAGTCATCTAGGACGTCTGGGAAGGCTGGGACGTTAAAGACATATGTGACATTTAGCACGCCTGAAACATTAGGGACATATGGGACATCTGGGACGTCTAGGACATTAGGGACATATGTGACATCTAGGACGTCTGGGACGTTAAGGACATATGGAACATCTAGGACGTCTGGGACGTCTGGGACGTTAACGGCATATGGGACATTTAGGACGCTAGGAACATTAGGGACATATGGGACTCCTGGGACATTAGGGACATTTGGCACATATGGGACATCTAGGACGCCTGGGACATAACGGACATATGGGACATATGGGACATCAGGGACGTCTGGGACGTTAGGGACATATGGGACATCTAGGACGCCTGAGACGTCTGGGACGTTAGGAACATGCGAGACAGCTGGGACGTCTGAGACGTTAGGGACATATGGAACATCTAGGACACCTGAGACGTCTGGGACGTTAGGGACATACGAGACAGCTGGGACGTCTGGGACGTTAGGGACATATGGGACATCTAGGACGCCTGGGACGTCTGGGACGTTAGGGACATATGGGACATCTAGGACGCTGGGACGTCTGGGACGTTAGGGACATACGAGACAGCTGGGACGTTTGGGACGTTAGGGACATATGGAATATCTAGGACGCCTGAGACATTAGGGACATATGGGACATCTGGGACGTCCGGGAAGTTAGCCACATTTGGGATATCTGAAATGTTTGGGACGTTAAGGACATATGGGACTTCTAAAACGTCTGAAACGTCTGAGACGTTAAGGACATATGGGACATTTAGTACGCCTGGGACATTAGGGACATATGGGACATATGGGACATCTGGGACACTTGGGACATTAGGGACATATGGGACATATGGGACATCTGGGACGTCTGGGACTTCTGGGACGTTAGGGACATATAATACATCTAGGACGTCTGAGACGTTAGAGACATATGGGATATCTAGGACGTCTGGACGTTAGGGACATACGGGACAGCCGGGACGTCTAGGACGTTAGGGACATATGGGACATCTAGGACGCCTGGGACATTAGGGACATATGGGACATATGAGACATCTGGGACGTCTGTGACGTTAGGGACATCTGGAACATCTGGGCCGTCTGGGAAGTTAAGGACATATGGGACATCTAGGAGGTCTGGGACGTTTGGGACGTTAAGGACATATGGGACATTTAGGACG
This sequence comes from Agriotes lineatus, assembly GCA_940337035.1. Lineage (NCBI taxonomy): Eukaryota > Metazoa > Arthropoda > Insecta > Coleoptera > Elateridae > Agriotes > Agriotes lineatus. Next base: position 107,124,103 of record OW679196.1, on the reverse strand, counting down.
CCTGGGACATTAGGGACATATGAGCCGAATGGGACATCTGGGAAGTCTGGAACGTCTGGGACGTTAGGAACATATAATACATTTAGGACGTTTGAGACGTTAGGGACATATGGGACATCTAGGACGTCTGGGACGTCTGGGACGTTAGGGACATACGGGACAGCTGGGCCGTCTGGGACGTTAGGGACATATGGGAGATTTAGGACGTCTAGGACGTTAGGAACATATGGAACATCTGGGACGTCTGGGACGTTAAGGACATATGGAACATTTAGGACGCCTGGGACATTAGAGTCATATCGGACATATGGCACATCTGGGACGCCTGGGACATTAGAAACATGTGGGACATATAGGACATCTGAGACGTCTGGGACGTCTGGGACGGTAGGGACATATAGGACATCTAGGACGTCTGGGACGTTAGAGACATATGGGACATCTAGGACGTCTGGGACGTTAGGGACATATGGGATATTGAGGACGTCTGGGACGTTAAGGACATATGGAACATTTAGGACGCCTGGGACATTAGAGTCATATCGGACATATGGCACATCTGGGACGCCTGGGACATTAGGAACATGTGGGACATATAGGACATCTGAGACGTCTGGGACGTCTGGGACGGTAGGGACATATAGGACATCTAGGACGTCTGGGACGTTAGAGACATATGGGACATCTAGGACGTCTGGGACGTTAGGGACATATGGGATATTGAGGACGTCTGGGACGTTAGGGACATATAGGACATTCTAGGACGTCTGGGACGTTAGAGACATATTGGACATCTAGGACGTCTGGGACGTTAGGGACATATAGGACATCTAGGACGTCTGGGACGTTAGAGACATATGGGACATCTAAGACGTCTGGGACGTTAGGGACATATGGGATATTGAGGACGTCTGGGACATTAGGGACATAAGGAACATATGGGACATCTGGGACGTCTGGGACGTTAGGGACATATAGGACATCTAGGACGTCTGGGACGTTAGAGACATATGGGACATCTAGGACGTCTGGGAGGTTAGGGACATATGGGATATTCAGGACGTCTGGGACATTAGGGACATATGGAACATATGGGACATCTGGGACGTCTGGGACGTTAAGGACATATGGGACATTTAGGACGCCTGGGACATTAGGGACATATGGGACATATGGGACATCTGGGACGCCTGGGACATTAGGGACATACGGGACATATGGGACATCTGAGACTTCTGGGACGTTAGGGACATATGGGACATCTGGGACGTCTGGGATGTTAAGGACATATGGGACATCTAAGACGTTTGGGACGTCTGGGACGTTAAGGACACATAGGACATTTAGGACGCCAGGGGACATTAGTGACATATGGGACATATGGGACATCTGGGACGAATGGGACATTAGGGACATATGGGACATATGGGACATCTGGGACGTCTGTGACGTTAGGGTCATATAGGACATCTAGGACGTCTGGGACGTTCGGGACATATGGGACATCTAGGACGTCTGGGACGTCTAGGACGTTAAAGATATATGGGACATTTAGGACGTTTGGGACGTTAGGAACATATGGAACATCTAGGACGTCTGGGACATTAGGGACATCTGGGACGTCTGGGACGTTAGGGACATATGGGGCATCTGGGACGTCTGGGACGTTAGGGACATATGGGACATCTGGGACGTCTGGGACGTCTGGGACGTTAGGGACATATAGGACATCTAGGACGTCTGGGACGTTAGAGACATATGGGACATCTAGGACGTCTGGGACGTCTGGGACGTTAGGGACATGCGGGACAGCTGGGACGTCTGGGACGTTAGGGACATATGGGACATTTAGGACGTCTGGGACGTTAGGAACATATGGAACATCTAGGACGCCTGGGACATTAGGGACATATGGGACATCTGCGACGTCTGGGACGTTAGGACCATATGGGACAAATGGGATGTCTGGGACGTTAAGGACATATGGGACATCTAGGACGTCTGGGACGTCTAGGACATTAGGGACATATGTGACATCTGGGACGTCTGGGACGTTAAGGACATATGGGACATCTAGGACGTCTGGGACGTTAACGGCATATGGGACATTTAAGACGCTAGGAACATTCGGGACATATGAGACATATGGGACTCCTGGGACATTAGGGACATTTGGCACATATGGGACATCTGGGACGGCTGGGACGTTAGAGACATATAGGACATCTAGGACATCTGGGACGTTAGGGACATATGGGACATCTAAGACGTCTGAGACGTCTGGGAAGTTAGAGACATACGGGACAGCTGGGACGTCTGAGACGTTAGGGACATATAGAACATCTAGGACGCCTGGGACATTAGAAACATATGAGACATCTGGGACGTTTGGAATGTTAGGGACATATGGGACATCTGGGACGTCTGGAACGTTAAGGACATATGGGACATCTAGGACGTTTGGGACGTCTGGGACGTTAAGGACATATGGAACATTTAGGACGCCTGGGACATTAGGGACATATGGGACATCTAGGACGCCTGGGACATAACGGACATATGGGACATATGGGACATCAGGGACGTCTGGGACGTTAGGGACATATGGGACATCTAGGACGCCTGAGACGTCTGGGACGTTAGGAACATACGAGACAGCTGGGACGTCTGGAACGTTAGGGACATATGGAACATCTAAGACACCTGAGACGTCTGGGACGTTAGGGACATACGAGACAGCTGGGACGTCTGGGACGTTGGGGACAT